>JAQJAA010000005.1:2400000-3032162 GCA_028827535.1 Penicillium sp. DV-2018c
CGCCAAGGCCGCAGTGCAACTTGCACGCAGATGGCGTCGCGTGGTAGATAAAAAGAAAAAGTGTGATGAGTCTTGTTGTGATGTTACGATGAAGTTCTTTCGAAGATAAACATATTTCGATTCACTTGGATAAAGAAAACAACAAGACTGGGGAAGAGAAGAGAAAGAAGAAAGAAAACAAAAGGGGAGAAGTGAAAGATAAATACTACACCTCCCCTCCCCTCACGTGACATGTCAAGTTCCACTTCCATCCAGTCATGTGACTTCATGTGTCACACCTCAGGCAACCACATTCAGGCACCAACCTTAGGCACCAACCTTGTCAGTCCATGTGACTTGTCAGTCCATGTGACTTGTTGTGTCACAGTTTCGACGCGGGCGGGATCCATAGACACACCCGAGCCGCTGACGATATACCCAAGGAATTCGACACTGCTTTGATAGAAGGTGCATTTGGAGGGTTTGGCGTACAGTTCGTATTGACGCATGCGATCGAGAACGAGGCGGATATGTTGGGTGTGTGAGGCACGGTCTTTGGAGAAGATGAGGATATCGTCGAGGTATGCCACGCAGAAGACGTCGAGGTATCCAGAGAGAGCGATGTGGATGTAATTTTGAAAAGTGGCAGGGGCGTTGGTGAGTCCGAAAGGCATGACTGTATATTCGAAATGGCCGTATCTGGTGCGGAAAGCTGTCTTCCATTCATCGCCTTTTTTGATGCGGATCCGGTAATAGGCGTCTTGGACATCGATCTTGGTGAAGTATCTCGCGCCGGAGAGTCGGTCGAGAATCTCAGAGATGAGTGGAAGGGGGTATCGGTTCTTGATTGAGACGCGGTTGAGGCCACGGTAGTCCACACAGAGGCGAAGGCCTCCATCTTTCTTGGGGACGAATAAAATAGGAGCTCCTGCTGGGCTCTTGGAGGGTCGGATGCGGCCGAGCTTGAGGTTGAGGTCGATGTATTCTCGGAGGACTTGGAGTTCGGTCCGAGAGAGAGGATAGATTGGTCCATATGGAGGTGTTGTACCGGGAAGGGTGTCGATAGCGTGGTCAATATTTTTGTGAGGAGGTAGAGTTCTGGATTTGTGTTCGGAGAAGACATCGATTTTGTCTTGTAATTCGGTAGGAAGGATGAAGTTGTCTGCTTGGCTGGGTTCTGTGTTGGTAGGGTCGTCTGGAGGGTGAATTTCGTCATTGAATTCATCGTCTGCTTCTTCATCTTTGTCCCAGATCATGAGGGCATAAACGAGGGGTTCGTTCTTCAGAGCTTTGGCGAGTTGGTGCGGCGTTAGCAGTTCAATTTCTTTTTGTTGGACGCCAAAATACCAGCGATAAGAGCCCGTGTCAAGTTGTATATTCATCGGCTTCATTGCGGGCATTCCGAGCAAAATGGAATCTTCCGGCTTGCCCCTGACTGCGCAAGCGATAGTGGTCCACGATTTCGTAACTCCTCTTGCGTCGGTAGCGGTGATTGGAAGGTAGAAGGCACCTTGGGAGTCCGAATTCGAGTTGTGGAAATCTCGGAGAACCGGGGATTTGAATGGAGCCTGGTCAAGCTTCATGGTGACTGCGAAATCGTGACTGATGATACTGACTTCGGCGCAGGAGTCTAAACCCACCAGAACGTTAGCATTCTTCACGCAAATCATTCCCTTCATCTGAGGTAACTTCTCCACGTAGGGGAGCCGAGCCGAAGGGGTGGAGTCTACTCCGACTCGCTGTCGTTTTCCGAGTGCTCATATTCCATGGTGATTTCATTGATGTTGGCGTTGGTTGCAGTTTCCTTCTCTTTCTTGTCCCGGCAATTTGTCGAAATGTGGCCTAACTTTCCACATGTATAACAAGTCAGCTTTGAATGATCCGGGCGCTTGCTCGAACCCTGGCGTTGCTCTGAGGGGTTCTTGCGGTCCCAGCCTGGTTGTTCATCACGTAGAGAGGAGGAGGCGCCGTGAGATTTGCCTGCTATTTTTTGTCGTTTGGGCTCGATAGGGGATGTGTCATCATCGCGGTTCCGTTTCCTGGTATGTGGGCCAAGATTTTTGTTGTCCCAGGTCCGGATGGCGGCCTGGAGCATCTCTTGTCGGTCTTCGGGCAGATTGGCTTGGTAAGAGATATTCAGTGCCCTGCGGAGTGGCTCGACGAGCTTGGCGAAATATCCCATGGCCTTCTGTTCCTCGGTTAAGGACATGTGCTTTTCGATAGACCCAAGGTATGCGTGGAAGTCATTGGGGTCTTGCTGAGGTAGTTGGCGGGCGGAATGGTAGAGTACCGCAATGTCGATTTTGCTGCTCCGTCCGCCTCGGATGAATAGAAGCGTCCAGTCCTTGAAATCTTCCCATGTTGCTTCCTCGGGTCCTCCGGGGAAGTTTTCCAACTCGTAGTTGGACCATTGTGCTCGGTGGTTTGGTTCAATGCAAAAGAACGCAGTGGTAATTCGGTTTGCATCGACGGAGTATTTGTACGGGGCGGCAATAAAGATCCTGTCAAGTTCTGAGAACCATCGTTGTCGCTGCTCGAGGCTGGATCTCGGACTGAGTCGGATAGAGACGACGCTCGTCGATATCTTGATGTCTCTGCTGCCCGGGTTGTTGGGTCGGTCGGGGATGTTCGCTGCCATTTCGGCCATGATTTTCTTTCGGAGTTCAAGCTCGAACTCTGCTTCGCGTAGGCGTCGAAGTGTGCTGTCGTTTGTGGTAGGGTCTCCCGGGGAGTTAACGGTCTCGGGGAGAGGTTCTTCGGTGGTCTCCCGGATACGTTGAGGGGTCGGAGGAGTAGGTTGACTCCGCTGGGAGCGTCTGGATGAAGTGCTCATTGAGTGAGGTTGAGCAGCTGCTGTAGCTGCTGTAGGGCGGCTGTTTCGGAGGGATCGGGAAGACATCTTCTTCTTCTCAGGTAGCCAAAAAGAAGATTC
The DNA here is from genome assembly GCA_028827535.1 of Penicillium sp. DV-2018c. Classification (NCBI taxonomy): domain Eukaryota; kingdom Fungi; phylum Ascomycota; class Eurotiomycetes; order Eurotiales; family Aspergillaceae; genus Penicillium; species Penicillium sp. DV-2018c. The sequence goes on from JAQJAA010000005.1 coordinate 2,402,912, forward strand.
AGAATGTTATGGGGCAGTATAGATAAAGGTAAATTGGCTAGGTAAGAAGCAAGCAAGATGTATAGAGTAGAGATAAGAATGTGTGGTCAGAATATTCAAGTCAGATTGTAACGAGACTGAATCTTGGAGAGCTCTCATGGTCCTCTCCAAGTCGAAGTATTTAACATGATAACCACAATGAAAACAACACTGAACTCCCAACACTGATTGGTCACAACACAATGAAACAGAAAGAGGGGAAATGCCCTCATACAAAATAATAATCTCTCATACCATAACCCATGGTGATGAGCACGCAATGATCGGCTGGGGTCCGAACCCCAGGAAATGTGGTGATCCTCGGAGACCATACTCCAAGATATGAGGGGAACATACTCCAAGCGATGAGGGGAACCCAATGATCAGCCGGGGCCCGAGCTCCAAGTGATGTACGGGTCCCGAAGGGGAGCCCCGTGTTATGGGGCAGATAGAAACAGAAGACTATTGGCTAGGTAAGAAGACAGCAAGATGTAGGGCTAGCAAGCTCAGACATGAGCATAGTCCATTTGGTAACGAGACTGAATCTTGGAGAGCTCTCATGGCCCTCTCCAAGTCAAAGTATTTAACATGACAACCATAATGCAACAGCGCTGAACTCCGAACGTTGATTGGTCACAACAGAATAAACAGAAAGAGGGGAAATGCCCTCATACACAATAGTAACCTCTCATACAATATCCCATGGTGATGAACACGCCATGATCGGCCGGGGTCCGAGCCCCAGGAAACGTGGTCAGATCTCCGATCCCCGGAGACCATACTCCAAGAGATGAGGGGAACCCAATGATCAGCCGGGATCCGAGCTCCAAGTGATGTACGGGTCCCGAAGGGGAGCCCGTAACAGATACGATCCATGAGAGATAACGCTGTCATGAGATGTGAGGGGTCCTAGGGTAGGACCCCGTAACATTTTGAGACAGCACGCCCCCAAGGCAACCTTCCGATGCATCGGTCTGGATCTGGGTTTCCGCTGCTGGGTCGTAATGTGCGAGAACAGGTGTGTTCGTCAATAACCGTTTCAACTCTCTGAACGCTTGGTCACATTCTGGGCTCCATTTGAAGGGTACCTCCTTCTTCGTCAGCCGATGCAACGGCTTCGCAACTCGACTATAGTTCCGGATAAAGCGTCGGTAGAAGTTACACATCCCCAAAAAAGACTGTACTCCGCTGACGGTAGTGGGCGGCTCCCAAGCGTTGATTGCCTCGATCTTCGCCGGGTCCACTTTGATCCCATCGGTCTGTTACGGCATGTGGGCCTGACACCACCTGCCTAACGTAAGTCCAGGCGTTAACCAAAAAGACCACTATGACAACTAACTAGTTGTCATGTCAGGTTTCCAATTCATAACCACAGTACAGGATCTTAACATTATCCCCCCCTTTCCAAGGCCGCGTCCCGAGGCATCTTCGCCTGGACCTGGACTTACACTGGCAAGCAGGACTGTTCAGCGGTTACCTTGTAACATAACATGATTGTGGTATGAATTGTAGATCCCCAAGTGTATATCTGGGAACGGATGTGCAACGTGCGGACCCGTCCATAATATTCCTTGCGGAGGTGGAGGTTCGACACCTTCGCGGTTCGAACCCGAGACCTCCGTAGTTAGTTGTCATATTTGTTACGGCATGTGGGCCTGACACCACCTGCCTAACGTAAGTCCAGGCGTTAACCAGAAAGACCACTATGACAACTAACTAGTTGTCATGTCAGGTTTCCAATTCATAACCACAGTACAGGATCTTAACACGGTCCCGATGATGAATCCAGAGAACTTCGTCTCGGTGGTATGGAATTCGCACTTGTGCAGTGCTACCTGCAGACCGGCCTTTTCGAGTCTTTCCAAGACAGCGTCAACGTGTTGTTGGTGCTGTTCTAAAGAACCGTCGGTGTAGATCAGGATGTCGTCAATGAATGCCGTACAGAAGTCATCCAAATACTCGCCCAGAGTATGGTTGATGTACCGTTGGAAGTCGCGGGACCATTTGTCAGTCCGAAAGGTAGGACTTTGTATTTGAATGCCCCGTAACGGGAACGGAACGTGGTGAGATCCTCGGACGTGGGATCCATGCGAATCCTATGGAAACCCTGGTACACGTCGAGCTTCGTGAAATATTTGGCCTTGCTGACACGTTGTAGCATCTCATCGATCAGCGGGATAGGATAACGGTCTTTCTTCGTCAGTGCATTTAACTTCCGATAATCCACACAGAAACGGAAACCTCCCCCTGCCTTTTGGGCCATCAAGATCGGAGATTGGTATGGGGCCGTCGACGGGACGATGAACCCCTTGTCCAAGTTTCTCATAATGTAATCTTTGGCGAATCGTAGCTCCTCCTCGGTCTGTTTATACAATGCGCAATATCCTAAAGCGGAAGGATCTCCTTCTAATTCGACGGTGATCGGGCGAGCCTCTCAGGGGTGGCAAGGTGTCTGATTCTTGCCGGGAGAAAACTTTCTTTCGTCGGTGGTAACATTTTGGCACCTTAGCCTCGAAGTCTTGCTCTTCTCCACGGCTCTTCTCCTCGATGATCCGGTCAATCTGGACCAGTGAAGTCACGAAGACTTTTGTGCCTTTCCGGAGCATATGCCTAGGAAAGCCCACCCCTCCAATGGCTGCAATGTCAAGGCTCTTTCGCGGGGCTTGATCGGGGGCTCTTTTGGGTGTCGCCGCGAAGGATTCACCTTTCAGGGCACGTTGCATCTTCTCTGTTGTGTCCCCCTTATGATCATGCCCGTAGGTTCTTTTCACGGCCAATGGGGGCTTACTCGCAATCTGCAACCGTTTAGGGTGATCAGCATTCTCTCTGTGAATCTGTTGTTCCATCAATTTATCACGGCGCTCGACATCCTTCTGATGGTCTGGGTCTGGCTTCGGTCGTCGTAGGATCCTCCGAGGGACAGGACGGATCAGGTGGGTGACAGCTTGATCCTTCAGGGAACGATCCTCGGGCCACCACAACCGGTGGTTGGCACAATCAGGTAACACATTAAATTTCTTGAACCATAACTTCCCGAGAATAAGGTCGTGTTTGCCTAGTTCGGTCACCACCATTGGCTGCTTGGACTGGACTCGACCGTCAATCATCAAGGTTAACTTCACTGCGTGTCGAATAGAATTCCGTGAGTCGCCATCGTACGCTTCCACGGGAAATTCCTGGTCCAATCGGCGCGTCCGCAAATTCCAATGGCGAATGAGGGCCTTGACCAAGTTTGTGTTTATGTCATGAAGCTTCCCCGCCGAACATTCTGGAGTTGCCAAGACTATTGCTCGGCGCTTGCATCCCGCCCGCAGTAGTAAAGCAACTTCTAGATACCACATGTGCTCATTGCTCGATGTTTCTGGTATGTTCTCTTGTTATTGCCTCAGTTCTTGGTGCGTGAAAGGAGAAGCTATATAAGGTCGTATTCCCTTTGTACATAGATTCTCTCTCCACGCAACAATTCACTTCTTTCCTGCTCTCTAGTCTCCTGAATATCCTATCCTGATCTGCCTTTCTCCTTGTCACTTCTGTTATCTCGTCCAGCCTCGGCACCCGCCCCGGCACACTTACTCTTGTCCACGATCCGGCCGCAAGTCGGTCTCTTGTCGATCAACCCACATCTTCTATCCCCAGTCCCCCGGCTCCGGATCGTAACAGTTTATAAAAAGATATCCATTGGCTCCGGTGTCAGCTAGGCAAGAAACTGAAATAGCCTTCTCATTCATAACTATATGCGCATTAAACGTTAAACTGTTATCGGATAGCAGTTGTGTATGGTCCAGTTTCTTGAGTGACACCACTTGCTGACCTGGGAGGGAGACTTGTCCCAGGCTTACTCGTTTCCCGAAGCGGTGTCGGTCTCCGCTTCCTCGAGCTCGTCTTTCATCTTGGTTTTGGCCTTGGCACCCGTCACGGTGGCTGAAGCGACGGCGGTCTTCTCGTCCTTCTTGGTCCTTTTTGGACAGTTACGGGAGACGTGGCCCTGCTCCCTGCAGACGAAACACTTCCTTTCTTTCATGAGTGTCGCCTTTTCGGCGTCGGTCAAGCGATTGATCTCCTTATTGGTGGAAGCCGAACGCGATGCTTCACCCCGGCCGGCAGCGCCGCTGCTGTTGTTACGATTGACATTTCGGGTGGCATTTCGGGTGGCGACTTGCTGAGCGATCAACCGGGAGGCGATCTGGCACTTATGAATGAATTGTTCCAGAGTGACAGACTCATCCCCCGAGTAGATCATCACCTGATTTTGCAAGAGGGATGGTAGCTTGCGATACAGGTCCTTCTTTCGGAGCTCCATCGGTTGTTCCGATGCTTCCGCTAGGCGCGTAAAATCAGCCAGGAAGTCGATGAAATCTTGCTTTGCGTCCAGTTTCAGGTCCAGGTACTCATCCCGAGCCACCTGTTTTTGGTTTGGATCATAGAAGACGCTTTCTAGATGGTCGAAGACGTCCTTGATTTCCCGGTAGGGGTTCGTTGAGTTATCTTGCATCCGAGGACTAATGTGGCCATACGCTTTGCCCTCGCATCGACTACTAACGTATGCCAATTGATGCGCTGTTGTCGGGTAATGGTCCTCATTTAGGAGCAGTTTTCGTTGCATCTCTGCCCTCCACGGTTTAAACTTCACGCTCTTTCCATCGCTGAGCACCGGAGGATCTGGTGTGAAGGGCTAAAAAAGGAACTTGATTCAGTTGTACTTCTGCCTACTTGCTGTTATCGACAAACTTGAGAAAGAGAAGTACAACAGGGTCAGTCATGGTCCTTAAGTGTTCGTCCTGCTTGGACAGAATATTCTGGAATCCTGACGCTGGAGTTCGCCAGAATCTTCTCGTCCTCCTGCCAAGCGCGCTAATGCACAAAGGCCATATCACATGGTCACATGCAGGGCCCTGGCCCGTCACATTACCCCCTCCTCACTCTGACGGTGGATATACGGGTCGCAGGTGAGATAGGCCCAACGCGTTCCTCGTACTTGTCAAGAGCATCACAATCCTGAACCGATCGTAGTGGTTCCCAAGTCGCCTCTGCATAGCCTGCCCATTTCACCAAAACCTCCGTTCTCGACCCTCTCCCTACCTTCCGCACCCTGTGTTGTAAAATCTCCTCGACTTCATACTCCAATTCGCTGTCAATCACCAGTGGAGGAGGCTGCGCATCGTCAACGATCTGCGAGGGTAACGGATCTGTGGCCGCAGGTCGGATGAGATCCACATGGAATACGGGATGTACGCCAGTTGGCATATCTAGTCGCACCGTATGAGGAGATGGCACCTCTTGCACTGTATATTTGCCATGTAGCCAATCCAGCTTCTTCGAATGACGTTGAGATCGAATGTTCTTCAGATTCAGCCACACTTTGTCTCCCACTCGGTATGTTGGCGCTGCCTGGCGTGACCGGTTGGCATACTCTTGCTGCCTGTCTTGCGCGGTTGCGATGGCAGCTTGTGCCCAATCGGTGGCTTCCTTGAGGCGGTTCACAAACGCGTCGCCTGCTCGTCGAGGTGCAGTGTCCAATCTGGGCGAATCGCCCTCGGCAACGCTGACGGGATCCACATGGTAGCCGTGGGTGAAGAAAAACGGCGACAATCCAGTTGAGGTTGCGTCCCGATTGTTAATCGCCATCGCGACAACTGGTAGCAGGCTCATCCAATCGTCTTGGGCATAAGATGTGAACACGCGTAGAATCCTCTCGACTTCTTGATTCGCTCGCTCGGTTGCCCCATCTGTCTGAGGGTGAAAGGCGGTAGATAGTCTGCGCTGAATTGAAAGCCTTTTGCAAACAACCTCCCAGAACCCGTTGACAAATTGTGACCCTCGATCACTTGTGATCGCGAGAGGCAGGCCATGATGCATATAAAAGTGCGTCAAGAAAACTTCAGCCACTTGCTCAACCGTAGTGTCGACCATTCCAACTAAGATAACTCCCTTCGTCAACCGATCAGTAATCACCAAGAGGTTCGTCGCTTTATTCTCTTTGGACGGGGGTAGTTCGACAATGAAGTCCATGGAGATCTCGGCCCAAATCCGCTGAGGAATTGGTAGCGGCTTCAACAGTCCGTGCTTCGTGTCTCGCCAGGCTGTGCTCCTTCCACAAATAGTGCAATTCCGCAGGAACCTCCTCACATCCTTCGCTGCTCCAGGCCAAAAGAACCGCCGAGACAGTATAGCATAGGTGGCGTCTCGACCCGGATGTCCTGTGAGATGAGAGTCATGAATCTTCTGAATAATCCCAGTGCGCAATGGCTCATTTTCTGGCACCCAAATTCTCTGTCTGAAACACAAGAGGCCTCTCTCATCAAGGTGACATTCCGAAAGACTTGTTTTCACGCCCGTCTCAGCTGCAACCCATCGTTCTCCCTTCTTCAATGCTTCTGATTCCTTCCACCTTCTTGGGGTCCACGTGAATGCCCTCCCCTGCACGAATCACAAAACCAAGGTATTTGACTGTCTTCTGCTCGAACTCCGATTTCCCGATGTCACACTGTAGCCCTGCTTCCTTGAGTTTTTGTAGGACTTTGGCAACCTTCCGGCGGTGATCCGCAAGCGACCCGTTTGTGTAGATAATGATATCATCAACATATGCCGATACGAAGTCGTCGAGATACTGTTGCAACGTCTGATTGATGAACCGTTGGAAAGTAGCCGGCGCTCCGGTGAGGCCGAAAGGTGTCACATTCCATTCATAGAGTCCGTATCGGGTACGGAAGGCTGTCTTCCATTCTTCTCCTGCAGCGATTCGAATCTTATGAAATGCCGCGATCACATCCAGCTTGGTGAACCATCTTGCTCTTGTCATGTTTCTGAGGGTCTCACGTATCAGTGGCAACGGGTAACGATCCTTCACACTCAATTCATTCAACCCCCGGTAGTCGACACAGAACCGTACACCTCCACCCGGCTTGCGTACCAAAAGAACTGGGGCTGCAGCCGGAGAGTGACTGACACGTATGAAATTCTTACCCAGCAGATCGGTCAATGTCTTGCGCAGGTATAAGAGTTCCTCCTTGTTCATGCCATACAGCGGCCCGTAGGGTGGAGCCTCCTCATTGCCATTTTTGTCGCGTCTCAGTGGGATCTTGTGGTCAATTCCAGGTCGGTGTGGCGGTAACTTGTCGGCCAACTGTTGGCTGAACACCTCAAGCCATTTCCAATAATGTTTTGGCAGCTTCTCCCTCGGATCAATGTGTTCCTTTGGCCGCAACGCTTTGTCTATGTCGTCCAATGTAACTTTGCCGATTTGTAGCCGTTGAGGTTCCGAAGCACGGCCGAATATTCGATGGATGGTTTGTGCCGAGACTTTGGCCACCCGTAATGTCTTCACTCCCGTCGGTCCAATCGATGGGTCCCGTCTATTCCAACAACGCGTGCGGTGGCCGTCCTTATCGAAGATATCCAAATATCCTCTGTTTGCAGAATATACACCCCTGACATGTCGAATCCAAGGGTCTCCGAGAATCACATCGTCGGTCTGGTTCTCAACGATGTACGCAAACACACGACCCTGCTGGTGGCCGTGGACATCTGCATCGAAATGCGTAACATGAGTGATCCGACCCTGATTTGGCACCACCCCGTCCAAAACTCGAGTCTTAATACGAATGCGCGGGAGGTCGAGAGATCTAACCAGTGTTCCGCTTACAGTTGAGAAACATTGACAGCCTGGGTCAACCAAAGCTTTGGCAAACTGTAATCGATTCACTCTCAAGTCTACTAGAAAAGGCGGTGACTCATCTTGTAGCAATCTCTTCACTCCCTCTCGCTCCTGTTCGCGACTGAGAACAGGAGCTACTCGTTTTCCGAATCACTCCCTGACTCAGATGGCGTTTCCTCCCCGGTAGAGTCGTCATCCATCTCCGCTGTCTTCCCTCTGCTGCGCCTCTTAGCCGTCTCGCTTACAGCACGACCCTTCTTGGTTTGACCTAACGCCACACGGCTGGAACTAGGGCGTTCGGCAGGTCGGTATGGACAGTTGGACACAAAGTGGTCCTCCTCTCCACAGCGGAGGCAGAGACCCTCCTCCCGTCGTCGAGTGATCTCCTCCTCAGCTACCCACTTCGCCCTTTTCCCATTGCTGGCACGATTCCGGTTCTCGCGGGGTCTGACCTTGTTGGCGCTGACAGTGGGTTCCCAATCCATTTCATCCGTGAATTTGCCTCGGCGCGTCGACTTCCTCCCGTTCTCCCCCCAGTCAGAGCGTCGATGTCGTTGCTGATCTCATGGAGTCGATTGACCAGCTCTGAATAGGTGTTGGGGATCCCTCTATTCATCAGTGCCGCACTCATGGTCTTATTCAGAGAGCCAAGCAGAATCTGTCGTCTCGCCTGATCGTGCCAGTTGATAGCACCCGCATCGGCGAACTCCTTCTCCAGCCGCGGCAGGAACCGGGGAAAACTGACACCGTCCGGCTGCTCCATTTGGTGCAGTTTCCTCGCAGCTCGTGCTTGCGCATTGGGATCTCCGTAGATCCTCTCCAAGTACTCCAATATTTCTTCTGGGCTGCCCTCGGAGCGGCGGTGCTTCACAAAAGTCCCCGTATTTTTCCACGCCAGCTTTTCGAGGCGCGAGAATATATACATGAATTGGGCATGACGAGAACCTATCGCCTCCCCATCAACAGTCAATTTATTCTCCATCGTGATGCGCCAAGTGGGCCAGTCATTGACATTTCCTCCAAAGAGAGGAGGGTCGGGGAGTCTAGGTCTTGGTCGGACTCCGAGAGGCGGTGGATATCGGCTCTTGGGTGGGCTCCGTGGCTGGTTCAACGGTGGTGGAGCGGCCGCTTCAACTGTGGGTTCTGCAGCATTCGCATGGGCAAAGGTGCCCGCCGCATGCTGCATCAACATCTCTTCGAGGTGGTGGATGCGCGCCTCCTGGTCATTGGCGCGCTGCTGCTGCTCCTGTCGTCCTTCTTCTATCTGCTGCATCAAGGCCTGCAACCATGGTGGTGGGGCCTGGTGATCCTGAGGGTCCATAATGCCTGAGGATGCTTTCTCGTACGCTTTTGACCTCGATATGCCTAGGAATGGGGGTCGTCTAGGGCTTCCGCGGTGAATCGACAAAGTAAAAAAAAAAAAAAAAAGAAAAAAGAAAGGAAGTTTGTCGAATGTGAAGGGCTAAAAAAGGAACTTGATTCAGTTGTACTTCTGCCTACTTGCTGTTATCGACAAACTTGAGAAAGAGAAGTACAACAGGGTCAGTCATGGTCCTTAAGTGTTCGTCCTGCTTGGACAGAATATTCTGGAATCCTGACGCTGGAGTTCGCCAGAATCTTCTCGTCCTCCTGCCAAGCGCGCTAATGCACAAAGGCCATATCACATGGTCACATGCAGGGCCCTGGCCCGTCACATCTGGCATCTTGGCCGATCTCTTCGGCGCTGGGGACTGGCGCTTCCCTCCGTGGTAGGCGCGCCTCCTCCCATCATCTTGATCACCACCATCAGATCTTCTTTGTCCTTCTGAACCTGGTCTAACTCATCCGGGATCTGGGCATACTCTTCCTCCACTCGCGACTCTCCAAGATCCGTTTCGGGGGGAATTTGCTGCATCGAACGCGCAATCCGTTCCTCAAGGGTGAACACCTCTTCTAAGTGAACTTCTTTTATCTCTTCGAGCTCCTTTTCCATCCACTCCCACCTCTCCTGGCGGCGCACCATCATCCTGAATGTGAATTGGGCATTGTCTTTTATCCATTCCACAAAAGCTTCAGGAGAGTCAAATTCCTTTTCAGGATGGGTTTCATCCCCGGGGATGATCAGTGATTCGCGGCGCTGTCATGAATCTTCACCAGGCACATTCTTTACCCACCTTGTCCTCTGGTTGCGCGAGTCGCCACCAGTGCGCTTCCCTGGTTCCCGTTATAGTTCATGCCCGAAGGCCGAACGCTGGCCGAAGCCGAGTTACGAACCATGACCGACGCCGAACATTGGTTGCCGGTTTGCTAAGTTAGTTGTTTGAGTTTTCGCATTGCAATCTTGGTACGTGGCCTGAAGTGAAAGTTATATAAGGACGCATCCCCTACTGTATATAGATTTTCTCTTCACGCAACAATTCACTCTTTTCCTGCTCTCTAGTATTCTCCTCAGTACCTTGTCTTGATCTATCCTGGCTCTTCGTGTCTCTCCGGTCTTCTGCCTCCTGCCTCTTGCTTCCTTTGTCTCCTGCCTAGTCTTGGTACCTTCTCTGGCAACTCTGTCTGCATATGATCCGGCCGCGAGTCAGTCTGTCCTCTGCTACGGTCACAATATCCTTAGCCCCCGGCTCCGGATCATAACAGGCGCCTGGCAACGTCGCGAGGGGTGATGCCATCACCCCCGCTCCTACCCTCGTTCGACCTCGGACGGTCAGTGGGTCCATCAGCAGGTCGTGCCATCTTGGCGCAGTATCCGGTACTACCAACCAAGAACAAAAAAGGAAAGAAAAATTAAAGATTGGATGAGCTTTAGTATAATGTTACGATCAAGAACGAGATGGAACAAGTTGTATCATTTAAACGAGAATACTAAAGCTGGAGAGTAAAAAAAAGGGAAGAACAGAAAAGTGGGGCACGGCCTCAACTAAATATACCTTATGTCCGGCAGAATCATATTCCGCCGTATATGCCGCCCTTGACTCCCAGGCACTTCCTTAGACCGTGACAGTTATGACCAATCAGCGTCTGTGTTCTATTGTTGCGATCATGTTAAATACTCCGACTTGGAAAGAGCACAAGGGCTCTCCAAGAATCAGTCTCTGTTCTATTCGTGAATCTGATTAAGTCTTTTTCTTCTTCTTCATCTTTCCTTCTTACCTAGTTGACAGATCTTCTGTTCTGCAAGCAGTACACTTTAACACAGGACTTTACCAAGTCTCCCAGCTTCGTAGATTTTTTCCGTTAGTACGTTCAGGGCTTGTTCACATGATCTTCTCTTCCTCGCTCCAAAGTGGTTCGTGGGTAGTAGCCGGTAGGTCTCTGCTAGGGTGGCTAACTTTTGCGCTACCACACCTTCCAGTATCTTGCCTAGTGACGGAAGGAGGGAGATTGGCCTGTAGGAGTTGGGTCGAGTGTAATCCTTTTCCGGGTTGCGAAGCGGGATGATCTTTGTTATCTTCCAACGACGGGGGACGTATCCAAGTTTGAGCGAGGCGTGGAATACGCGGCACACAGGGGTTTTCACTGCAGGCCATATGGCTTGCCATATCCCGAAGGGTAGGTTGTCGTGACCTGGGGCTTTCCATGGTTTTGCTTTCATGACCATGGTTGATATTTCTTCGTCGGTGATTTGTTCCATAAGGATTGATTCTTCGGTGGTGATTGGTTGGGTCATATTGACCGGGGGCGTCGGTGGGAAGAATGTGTCGATTAGCAGTTTGGCTTTGTCCTCGGCCGACTCCACTAGTGCATCGTCTTGTACTAGCTTCGGGATGTTGCCAAATGTCGAACATTGAGTTTTCCCGTATTGTGCTGTGTTGGAACAACGCAACATGTACATATTCTTGGGCCAAGCGAGGGTGGCGGTCATGTGACCGCCAAGGCCCACCACGCACACTCAGGGGCACCCCTCTAGCTAGAAGATAGAAGAAGATATAACAATAACGATAACTACACAAGATTACACCGAGCAGGAGCCTCCACGAGAGTAGGCCCTCTGCCCAGTAATCGCCGTAGTCTTCGACGTTTCGCCCACAAGCAATTGCTGTGCAAAACCAACATGCTGCTTTCCAGATGTTTGGAGCGTCGTTCAGAAATTCTTGCCAATGTAGCTTTTTCTGTTCGCGGATGGCTTTATGGAAGTTCATGCGTGCTTCTTTTGCCCTTGAATCCCAGTGCCTTGAGGGTTGGCCGTATCTCCTCAATCTGGCGCAAAAATCCTTGGAGGTTGAATACTCTTGGCGAAGATGGGTGAGGTCTTCGGTCCACCATCTTTTAAAGTAGGGGGACAGTCTGGTTCGTGGCGTGTGGCAGGCAATGGCCGAATTGACTCTGTTCAATAGGGTTTCTAGCTCGGCTTCGATCGTCTCACTGTTTGTTATGACGGTGTTCTCCCAATGATGGTTCTGGAGGTTTGACAGATTTTATCCTACGGGGCGCTTCGAAGGTTATATTTGCCTTGGGGTTCGACCTGTTGCGGATGAGTGTCATTTAGTTGGGCCTTGATTTCGATTCCACTATGGTCCGATCCATGTTCAGGGGGTAGTGTAGAGCAATATGTCATTGCATCGAACAACCGATCGGAAGCAAGGATCAGGTCAATTGTAGTTTTCCATGCTCCCGATTCGTATGTGATTGTGCCGCGTGGGAGAGCGCTCCGAATTCCCCATCGGAGCATTCAGTCAATGATGGGTTGGGCTTCCCCTTGGCGTCGGGAGGTCGCAATCGAGTCACCTCCCCAAAGTTGGTCGTGGCGGTTGAAATCGCCCATGACGAGAATGTGCAAGTTGGAGCCCCATTTTTCTGTTTGCATGGTACATAGGTCTCCGATGGTACGCATTGTGGTCTCGAGGGTTTCTAGGCCTTGATGACCTTGTTCTGGAGGCACATAGACTGATATCGCTAGCAGCCTACGTTCTTCTCGTTGTATTGAAATTGCTGTCAGGTCTGATGACTTCACATCGATGATGTCGTAGTTGGTCAGCTTATTGTTGACTAACATCATACTCCTGATGGGCTTGCTTTTCTCATTTTCGTCTTTGGCTCCTTGAGCCAGTACGGTTTGCCATTTGTGGTGGTGGTGTGTGGTGGGGTTAGGGTTGCTAAAATAGAAAATGTGTGGTTCGGAAATCATGATGAGGTCGTGGTGACACATTGATATGTCGTTGAGTAGACTCAGCTGTGTTTCACGACTTTTTCTCGGGTTGGCATGCGCTGCTTGAAACATCTAAGTAGATATTTCTGTTTGTGATGGATGGGTTGTGTTGGGGTTGATCTGGCAGGTTCTGCGCATTCTTTGTTTCTCGGCCATCCATCTCGGGCAAGTCGGGTCTGAGACACGGTGAGGGCCGGAGCATGCATGGCATTTAGTTTCTTTCACATCACAGGAATTTGTGGCGTGACGTCCGGCGCAGTTACCACACACTGCTTCTTTCTTACAACGTGCTGCTTTATGAATACTGTATTCCTGGCAGTTGTGGCACCTGATTGGGCGTAGCTGTTGTTCGTAGGGGGTTGTTGTGACTAGTTCGCCCTTGATCGTTGCGTACCCCTGCTTGAGGAGGCGGTCGGTCGCTTTTTGTTGCTTGACATATGCGATCAAGGATCCATATTGTGAACGGCTAAAGCTAGATTGATTCAATGCTAACTAGGCCACATGCTGGGAACGAAAATCACAAGGAGAAAGAGAGAGAAGCAGAGAGAAAGATACAGAACCGAAATATACAGTGGACGGAATGTGACTAAGCAGGAGCGGCAAAGCCGCGTCGGAGACATCGGGGTTTTGTTATGGGGCAGTATAGATAAAAGTAAATTGGCTAGGTAAGAAGCAAGCAAGATGTATAGAGTAGAGATAAGAATGTGTGGTCAGAATATTCAAGTCAGATTGTAACGAGACTGAATCTTGGAGAGCTCTCATGGGCCTCTCCAAGTCGAAGTATTTAACATGATAACCACAATGAAAACAACACTGAACTCCCAACACTGATTGGTCACAACACAATAAAACAGAAAGAGGGGAAATGCCCTCATACAGAATAATAATCTCTCATACCATAACCCATGGTGATGAGCACGCAATGATCGGCTGGGGTCCGAACCCCAGGAAATGTGGTGATCCTCGGAGACCATACTCCAAGATATGAGGGGAACATACTCCAAGTGATGAGGGGAACCCAATGATCAGCCGAGGCCCGAGCTCCAAGTGATGTACGGGTCCCGAAGGGGAGCCCCGTAACAGGTTTACCCCGTGACACATATGTCTTCTTCCCGCTCAGCCAGACTGCTTTCGGGACTGCACATGTGTTCTTTTCTCCTATGGCGGAGTAGAAATCTTCGCTGATGTTACCGGCCACGTCGAATACGTGATTTCGGTTGACATTGTCCATCTTGATGGGGAATAGGATCTTATCAACTACTCTGCATGCTTCAATGACGTGCGTCCATTCGTTATGTTCCATCAAAGTTTCCGCTTGTTCCCTCGTTTCAACGAAGACTTCGACTTTTTTATTTGGTAGAATTTTAATGGCTTTCACTTCAATGTTTTTCGTGGTGGGTTCCCTGCTGAGGGAGGTACGGATTTTCTGAATCAACTCGGCCGAATTGTCCAGTGGTGATTCGAGGTTGGTGAACTCGATCTGAAGCGGTGATGGCATTGATGTTGATTTCAGTAGTTGCTGGGTTGGTCCCTGGTTTTGCTGGGGGCTTTCTTGGTGAAGTCTTGTGTCCTTCGCAGGTTCGTTCCGACGAGCGACTACGTTCCACGGTGTGGTAGTTGATGTTGCTGGTGTTGGGTGAGAGACCATCCTCGCCATTTCCGCTTTGAGGGCTTCTTCGCGTTCGTGTTTGCTTCTTTCCTGATGATATTCCTTTCTGCCTCTTGGGTGTCTTGGAGAGAGCGAGTCCTTTCAAGTTCGTCCTTCAGGACTTCCTCTCTTTGGACGGCTTTGGCAAGAGCTTCGGCCAGTAGGCGTTCCCTCTCCTCTCCTCGCAGGAGGGCATTGTGAAACTTATCTTCGCGAATACGTAGGTCCGCATAAAAGCTCTTTAGGACGTGTTAAAGTGTACTGTTTGCAGAACAGAGGATCTGTCAACTAGGTAAGAAGGAAAGATGTGAAGAAGAAGAAGACTCCATCAGATTCACGAGTAGAACAGAGACTGATTATTGGAGAGCCCTTGTGCTTTTTCCAAGTCGGAGTATTTAACATGATCGCAACAATAGAACACAGACGCTGATTGGTCATAACAAATAAAAGAGGAGGGAAAATGCCCTCATACAGAATGATAATCTCTCATAGACTATCTGACGATGTCCCAAGCGATACAGAGCACGCAATGATCATCCTCCAAGAGATGAAGGAAAAGATGTTGATCACCGAGATCGGAACTCCGAACTCCAAGTGATATACATCCGATGGTAGGAGCTCCACACACATTCGGAGATCAACGTCATGATACCAAATCGGTACTCCAAGGGACCGGCGGTCTGTGACCCTTTCATTAGTACGCCCCGTAACAGGACGTGTCGCAATTTGTGGACTTCGTGGCAAATGGCTTGTGTAGACTGTCGTGTTGGAGGACGCGTCGCTGCTGGTTGCTTCAGTCATGTCAGGTGGCGTGTCGCTGTTGGTTGCCCCCGACGTGTTGGAGGTCGCGTTGCTGCTGGATGCCTCCGTCTCAGACGGCCGGGTGGCGCGTTGCTGCTGATTACCTCGGTATTGACGGCGGTCGCGTTGCTGTCGGTGGCCTCATGTGGCTCCGGTTGTGGGCTTTCTGACCTTTCCGTCAGTCTAGGTGACTGTCGTCGGCGGTATACACCCTCCTGGATGGTCGGCATAATTCGTTCCAGATATAACTACTGCCGGGGCTCATATCGCCGTTTTCCCGTGCTACTACCATCGGCAACAAAACGCATAAACCATACTCTCTTTAACGTCTAGAGGAAGAAGACGATCAACAGGCTAGCATATCGGCAACAAAACTGTTACGGGGCTCCCCTTCGGGACCCGTACAACACCTGGAGCACGGACCCCGGCTGATCATTTGGTTCCCCTCATCGCTTGGAGTATGGTCTCCGAGGATCGGAGATCTGATCACATTTCCTGGGGCTCGGACCCCAGTCGATCATTGCGTGCTCATCACCTTGGGATATTGTATGAGAGATTATCATTTTGCATGAGGGCATTTCCCCTCTTTCTGTTTATTCTGTTGTGGCCAATCGGTGTTGGGAGTTCAGTGTTGTTTTCATTGTCGTTATCATGTTAAATACTTCGACTTGGAGAGGACCATGAGAGCTCTCCAAGATTCAGTCTCGTTACAATCTGACTTGGATATTCTGACCACACATTCTTATCTCTACTCTATACATCTTGCTTGCTTCTTACCTAGCCAATTTACCTTTATCTATACTGCCCCATAACACCCTACTTGTAGGTTGGGTTGTCTTTAAAGGTGAACCGTAGAGTGCAAAGTCCAATAGGTAGTAACCAAGTAACAATATAAAGATTGATCGCGAAGAACTAAATACATGTTGGTGAATGAGCGTCCTTATATATCAAGTCCTTCATATCCTGAGCTCTGACCGGGTCATATCTGAAGGTATGATCCGATCATATCCTGAGTTCTGTTGTATCATAGCCAGGGCTATGATACATCATGTGACTTTCCCGCATGACATATCCAAGTTGATTGGACTTCCTGTCCTCTTGCAAGTCCACGCTAACGAGGTTCGTAACACGTGTCCGCGCTCGTCGTATCTCCTTGGCTTGGTCTGCTAGCGCTCGTTTGAGGTCCTCCAGGGTTCTGTCCGTGCGCGTGCGACGCCACACCCGTTCGGCCTTCCTAGCCCTCTTGGTCGCCTCCTTGGTTGTTCGATCCCACCAGGGGGCTGTGGTGCCCGTGCTAGGCTTGCGCCTCAGGGTCGACGCGGACGCTATGTTGCCTAGTTCTAGCATTAACTGCTCGGTCGCGGCCTCGAGTTCCTCCACTGTTGTGGGCAGTGGTGGGATCGTAAGGTGGTGGGCCATGCATTCCACCATCTCTCTATCCATGAGCCTCCAGCTGTATCCGTCGGAAGCCTGGGCTGGCCCCGTCTGAGTCGTGCTTATTTCAATCACCTGCGCCGCGTGGTCGGAGCCTGCCAAGTCTGTCGGTCCGAGGTACCGGACATCCAGGCCCCGAGAGCCCCAGGCGTGGTCTATCGTGCTGTCCCTTTCACCTGAGCGTCTCCCACGTCTCGTCGGTTCACCCCATGGAGTGTGGAGAAGCAGATCCCAGTCTTCCGCGAGTCTTAGGAGAGGCCCGATTTCAGGGCTCACCCTGTCTTCCCTGTCCCACAACGGGTGATGGGCGTTGAAGTCGCCGACAAGCACGCTGTGGCCAAGTCTTTCTCGCGATGTCAGCTCCAGAACCGGTGACTGCCACCCGACACTTCTGTGCGACTCAGAGTATACCGAGTAAATGGTCAGAGCTTCCTGTCCAGTGCCGAATCGCCCCGCTGCCCAGTCCGTTCCCCCATCAGTGGACCATGTCGTTTTATCTAGGCGCTTGCTAACAAAGATTGCAGCACGCCCACTATCATACACCATTTCCAACCTGCCTCCTCTTCGGACCATAGGGGTCCCTGTGTGTGAGCTTCGAGACGGCTCTTGGATCGCGACGATATCGTAGCGTTCCTCCGTCTCCAACGCCTGCTCCATCCTCGCCTTGCTTCCCCCCACATTCCAGTAAAGCACTCGTAGGCGCATTACTGTGAGTGTTGGTCGTTGGGAGCCGGGGTGTCCAGCTCCTGTGTTTCACCCTCCTTCCTGGATCCACTCTTGAGAAAACGATCGAGGTTGTCCCCGTTCTTTTGGCCCGCCTGTGCCACTGCGGAGGGGCGACCTGGTCGAGCCCGTAGTACTCGTGCTTCCGTTTGGTTTTCTGGGGGGTTTTGGGGGGTGGTAACCCTCGTTCGTGGGCGGCTAGCTACCTGGGTGTTACGCGCTGCCTGCTGGTCACTGTGAGTAGAGCTGCTTCCGGGTTGTACTTGCCTAGTTCCACTTCGAATCCCAAGAGTATCTCGCAACCGTACCGTCGCTGTGCTAAGCCTTACACGGACTCGGGTCCTGTTGAGTATCTTGCAAGATGTGCCAGTAGTGCACGCCAAGTAAGTCAGTCACCAAGTGTTGCCACAAGATGAGCTCCCCTACTTGTAGGTTGGGTTGTCTTAAGGGTGAACCGTAGAGTGCAAAGTCCAATAGGTAGTAACCAAGTAACAATGTAAGAAGAATAATTGATCGCGAAGAACTAAATACATGATGGTGAATGAGCGTCCTTATATATCAAGTCCTTCATATCCTGAGCTCTGATCGGGTCATATCTGAAGGTATGATCCGATCATATCCTGAGCTCTGTTGCATCATAGCCTGGGCTATGATACATCATGTGACTGGTGGTTGCCTTAGCTGCTGTTGGAGCCTGCCTCGCCAGTCACGTTACCTTTCCCGCATGACATATCCAAGTTGATTGGACTTCCTGCCCTTTTGCAAGTCCACGCTAACGAGGTTCGTAACACTGGGCCTTTGCCGCCTGGGGGGCCGCGGTGGCTTCCGGCCGCTTCGGAGCAGCGAAAGTCAGGGACCGCTCAAGGAACCTTTCACGGGCCCTCTGGCGTTCTTCGATCGCCATCCGACAGGACGGGTGGAAGGCGGGGTGTCTGCCGCCGCAGTTGAGGCACTTTGGACCGTGTGTCTCAGGGCATCGCTTCACAGGGCAGTCTTCCTCTCTTTCTCTGGCTGTCGCCGCGTTTCCGTGTGCTGCTCCTCCACACAGCAGGCATCTGGTCTTTTCGGCACAGAACTTCGCTTTGTGGCCCCACTTGCCACAGTTGAAGCACTGTGTCGCAATTGCGTCCCCTTCGAATCGCTCGCTAGGGTAACATTCGTAGTCGAGAAGCGTCCCTAGGTCGCAGGTTTTGATCGCGTCTTCCACTGAGTGGAACTCCAGGAGAAGCTGGACCGTCCGTGGCGGTAGGTCTGTCTCGCTTGCGGGGCGACCTCTCGGGCCTCGCAGCCGCAGCCTGGCGATAGTTACCCCGTTGGCCTCGTTCAGCTTCCGTGCGAGCTTGTCTCGCTTGTCTAGGTCTTCGTCACATCCTGCGACCTTCTCATAACGCACCCCTTTTGCAAGGACGGCGTAGGTTTTTCGACGTAATTGGGCTCCAGGCCCTAAAGTTTTCACCCATTCTTCGTTGGCCGGGCTGTTGTACCACCCGAACCTGTCCTCTTCGAATGTGACCGCGATGCCGTGGCTCTTCGCG
This sequence comes from Penicillium sp. DV-2018c, assembly GCA_028827535.1. Classification (NCBI taxonomy): domain Eukaryota; kingdom Fungi; phylum Ascomycota; class Eurotiomycetes; order Eurotiales; family Aspergillaceae; genus Penicillium; species Penicillium sp. DV-2018c. Next base: position 2,421,856 of record JAQJAA010000005.1, read on the forward strand.
AGGATGCGCGCGGCGCGAGCTCCCCTATTGCCCCATTTGTTGTTTCCCTCAGTGCAACATTGATTTGGTGAACGACCTTTTCAGGTGTGGTCTTCGCCGGATCAAGGCCTGGGGCGGACACCAGCAACTCCCGTCGCGCCTTCTTAGGTACGACATGTGCTCGCTCCGGCAGCGCTGATGGAACGCCGTGAGCCAGCACCCCGGCATAGGTACGCGGTTGCGGTCCTTTGCCAGGGTGAATTGCCTTCTCCAGTCTTGCGAGCCCCTTCTTTACTTCGCGTAGATCCTCCGCGATTTCGTGTTGGCCAGCGTAGGCAACTGGTCCGGTGTTTTGAGCGTTGGCGGCTTCAGCGGCAACCTTCGCCGTGAAGTACTCGTCAGCGGCGGCGTAAATATCTTCGGCTCGGCCTGTCACCAAACTGTGGAATCGTTCACGAAGTTCCTCAATTCTTGTTTCCTCGTCCGACGCGCCTTGGTCGGCGCGCCCCTTCGCGGTGCGTTGGCCCCGCTAGCACAGCAATCCTGGCCGCTGCCGTCCTGCCCGACCGGAGCAGGGCGTGGATGCAGCGACTGGCCTTGCTGGCCCTCCGTCATCGAAAGTTGCCCCCCGTGTGCCATCTGGATCAAGTCCGAGGGCGCGGTGGGCGCGTCAGTCGGGAGTCCGGCGGTCGCGTCTCGTCGAAAAAAGGGGGGATTTGTTTGGTCCTCCTCCGTCGGTTTTAAGAGAATAGTAAAGAAAAAATAGATGAGAGAGTGTCCTCGTTCAAGAGATATATAACAGAATCAACTAAATCAACAGAACTAACAAAAACAACAGGATCAACAATATCAGCAGTCAACAAGATCAACAGAAGCTTCGCTTCCGTACGTGGTAGTCTGGCTTGAAAACGAGGAAGCGGACGATAACGATCTCTTTCGTAAGGAATCTTTTTCGAAAATCTTTTCTTCTGGGTGCTCCTTGTTCGGGAGCGAGCGGAACAGCATATAACTTCATCCAAACTCTCATCAGAGTTCGCGTCACATACTGCTGGTTCAAAATGCCGATCCAGGCATATCTCGTCATTGGCCAATTCGTTTCGGCCGCATAAACTAACTCTTCTGGCGTCATGAGAGCCAGCTTCCGCAAACCACAGGTTCTGCTCAGGCTGAACGCGAACATACCCCGCGCGAGCTGAACATACAAAACGTCCTCATCACAAAAATAAACCATTCTGCATAAACAATCCACTCGGAAGAACGCCTGGAAATACTTTTTTCCACTAGCCAGATCTCCGAGGACAACGTTCAGGGTCAAAACGCCCTCGCACTTTCTTTGACACTCCTGTCCCATTTTTCTCTTCCCAAACCTGTGCGCCTTAGTCGACGTTTCTGCCAGATAGCACTGCGTGTTCAGCGACCCAAAAACAATTCCCTGCGTCGGTCACCATATGCAGAGGGGATCGCTCGATGGCTGTGTGCTCTGAGACACACGGGTCGATTCAGCAAGTGCCACCCAGCATAACATCAACTAGGAGAACAAAGAGATTGGGTGCTTGCGCACAAGAAGTGATTTCAGGGATGTGTAGGAGTGTGTTTGCTATACTGTAGCTATCTGAGTACTTCAAGTCCCCGAAATCCAAGAATGCTGACATAAGAACCTAAGGAGTGGATAGGAGAAGTCAGATAGTAGGGGGGAAGGTCACACCTCCCACTACAATAGATAGAACACCACTTTGAATACATATCATTCACTGTCAAAGATCTCTCTCTCTCATACTATTCGTTGAACACCATCGTCCAACTAGTTTAGTATATCCTTCCTCTCTCCCCACAGAAGCGTTGTGTCGTACCCAACACCTGACTTTCATCGCCGACTCTATCATCACCTGATGCAAAAGGTACCTCAGAGTCTGAAAGAAGGGCTAAAGCTAGATTGATTCCATACTAACTAGGTCACACGCTGGGAACGAAAATCACAAGGAGAAAGAGAGAGAAGCAGAGAGAAAGATACAGAACCGAAATATACAGGGGACGGAATGTGACTAAGCAGGAGCGGCAAAGCCGCGTCGGAGACATCGGGGTTTACCCCGTGACAGCGAACCTTCCGAGAAATCTGAGATGCACGCACCCCCATTTGAAGTCGAAGCGATTTTAGATCGACACGCGATGGCCAAGACTCCCTAGTCGACAATGGTTGTCTCATTTACGGTGTTGTCATTGAAGACTTCGTACGGAAAAACAACCTCCCCACCATCGAAATCCCTCATAGGGGAGTGAAGGGAGTCTTCGGTGGCAAAGACACCATTTCGCAGATCGTCTGCGTCACCCTTGACGTTGACGCCCACATGGAAGACAACGCCCACTTCTACGTTGTACGAGACTGTATTGGCTACGATATGATCCTAGGCGCAAAATGGCTGGACAGGCAAGACGTGGCGATTGAATCCAAAAGGAAATAACTCTTCGTGCGGACGACGGGTTCCCGAATCCGAAGCACGTATCAAGACCCGCGAAAAAGCATGGATATTGCCCAGGTTTCCTTGGCCAGTGTTCAGGCCTTCGCACGGAGACAAAAGAGAAAGAATATGACGAAATTGGAGAACGGAGAATGCGAAATCTTCGCAGTCACTTTGGCCGACATCCAGAAGGCCCTCAAGACAAAGAAAGCGATTGATCCCTACGAAAAACTACCCCCGCAGTACCATGAATTAGGCAGACGAATTATTTCAGACTCGGAAATCGAAGAACATTGACGAGCCTGACTGGAATGCCTGAAATAAGTGGAGAGAAGACACTTAAGCGGCAACCAGTGTGGAGAAGATGAGAATTCGGGGGGAAGCCGATATTCTACTATACGAGGAGAAGTCCTGAAGATAGGAGAGAAGATAGATTCGATAGGTGAGAGATAAATCACTATCGGAAGAGAAATCAAGAGGAAAAGGAAAAACCAAGATACAAATAGTGCAGTGTAGCAGTCAAGGAGACCCGAGGGCCGAGGGAATCGGAAGAACTCGGTTCCTGCATGATGTTACGGAACAATTAGGCACACCATACTAATGCGGGGGAAGACGCACTGATGACCAATCAACTTGGTGTCAACTGGCGAGGCATCCAGGATTACGCTGGAGTGGCTGCGAAGGTGAGAGCACGACGAAGCAGGCGACCCGTTCGCATAGCACCGCCCGGAAGTGTCCTGCGGAGAAGGGAATGGGCCGAAAGGTGGGTAATGCCAGAGGCGGACGGAGAAGACGACATATCTACTTCCCAAACAACCAGCCTTACTCAGTGGACGGACGTGAATGTGGATGACCCGACTGCTACGGGAGTGGAAGTCCAGAAGACGGAGGAAATTGGACGACGCGAGGGAGAGACGGAGCCGCAGCGGAGAAGCAGCGGATGACTTCGACCTCGACCCGTCGTCAACACCCCTGAATCTACACCGGGGGCTCACGAAGGTAAAGAGCTCGCTTCTCACGCAGGCCCGCATTGGAGCTATCGGCTTGAACGCGTTCCTCTACCGCAGACAAGTTCCGGATATTGAATCACCGCTCTGCCGAGAAGGCTGCGCCCCGGAAACGTTTGCATATCTAACGCTACGCTGCCCGCAGTACGCGATGCAAAGGGAACCCCTGACCAGCCTAGAACTAGTCGACCGACACTCCCTGAGGGCAGCGCTCTCCCGGGATGGCACCGCGCAACGGCTGGCAACATGGTTTTTCGGCTTGGGGCAGTTGAGCGAGAACAGGCTCGCCAAAGAGCTGGAGTGCAGCGACATGAGGCCTCACGGAAACCACATGGGGGAGTCACAGAGGAGGAGACGCAGAAACATGGCCCTTTAGGGAACCAACTGCTTAATTTAAAAAAAAAAAGTGACACACACTGGCCTGTCACCAAGCTGGACGGACGAGGTCTATAGAGCATGATTGGATTGAGGTCAACGTTGGGAGTTGCGGGCGGAGGCGCATACGCCCCCGTACGATGTACTTAATTGCTTGGTCCGAACTGAGGACTGCTTGCCCACAGGGGCAAGGCGGTAAATCCGCCTGAACAGTGTAAGATTAATAATAATAATAGATCACTATGCATGTCGAGTGTTATCATTGTCATGCATTATTCTGGGAATCTGAGATCCCCCGAGGTAGCCACGAGGAATTCGAATTGTGTTGTAAGCGAGGCGGTGTTATCAGTGATATTCCCGATCTCCCCGAACCCACGTCGGAGTACATCCGAGACCTTTTCACAAGCATGGAGCCGGATGCTAAACTTTTCCGGAAGCATATTCGTCAGTTTAATGCTGCGTTTGCTTTCACTTCAATGTGTGCGAAACGGGATGATCGTCTGTCACCAAGCCAAGCCTCCCGGTCTTACCAGATCTGTGGATCGTCCGTTCACCTACAAGGTCCCTTGGCAGGCATACCTGCTACACCAGGTGCTCGGCCAACGCCTTCGTACGCTTCACTGTATCTGATTGACCCTTCTGATGCCGTGAATATCCGGCTAAGTGCAAATCCAACATTACGCTGTGGAGTCGTCGCATTTTTTTCAGCGTCTCGCAGATTTTATCGCTGAGAATAATCCCTTCGTTGCATTTTTGCGTCATGCCAGGTCGGTACTAGAGGATCAACGTATTCCTCAACTTCGACTCACTGCTTCTCTTCGTATTGTTCCCAACAGGCTTGCTGGACGCCGGTATGATATTCCGACGTCGACTGCAGAGGTCGGTGGTTTCCTCCCTGAAATAGCCAACGAATCCTCTGAAACGGGTCATCGTGACATCCGTCTATACCTGAACGAACGTCCATCGACGGACGCTATTAGACAGTCGGCAGGTTTGATGGATGACGTCGATTCCATATCTCGGGCGGACGGCTCTCGCCCGTATCTATCCACAATTCACCACTACCCTCTTTACATACCCTTGCAGTATGTCCTTCTTTTCAGTGAAGGAGGAGTCGGTCATAATCGAGCAATGCGTTTGAGAAATCTCACTCGCGCGGGTCATCCTCGGCGACGGTCTGTCATTACGATGCAGATGTGGGCACGCTACCTTTTGTTTCAACGTACGCGAAGTTTTAACATCTATCATCGTGGTGGTGGACTCTTTCAACAATTTATCTTGGACTTATTCTTCATGGTAGAAAAACAGCGCCTAGAATACATCAGTCATCCAGACACCCAAGCTCGCTTGCGTGCCGACACATACGCCGCTCTGGCACATCGAGCTCAGCTCGCTGCTCGTAGAAATATCCCTGCGTCCGAGCTTGGTCGTGCCATTATTCTACCTTCTTCCCATAAAGGCAGCCCAAGACAACGTATCAACTCTTATCGTGATTCCCTTGCTAGTATTATGCAGCAGTTTGGAAAACCTACCCTTTTCATCACGTTCACCGCCAACCCTCATTGGGCTGAAATCAAACGAGAACTTTTCCAACGCCCGACGGTTCCCTACTGCAGGATTTCTTCGATCGGCCGGATTTGATAGCAAGGGTTTTTCATATGAAGTTGAACGTGCTGTTGGATGATATTGAGAAACATCACATATTTGGCCCCCATTTAGTAACCGTTTATGTTGTTGAATTTCAGAAGCGTGGGCTTCCCCACGCACACATACTATCATGGTTGCAACATACTAGACGCTTTCCTGATCCTCAGTGGGTTGATGAAATCGTCAGTGCTGTACTTCCTGATCCTAACGAAGATCCGGAGATTTTCAACTTTATCAAAGCGAATATGATGCACGGCCGTTGTGGCCATTTCAATCGAGACGCCTTCTGCATGCAACTATGTACGCCTTGCTGTACTACTTTTTACTTGATATTTTCTGATTACTTATATTTATCTTCGTAGGACTATAATGGACGCCGTTGTTGTAGCAAACGTTTCCCGAAGCCTTACGTTGACTCAACGACCATTCCGCAAGACGGATTTCCATTATACAGACGGCGTCAAGGTCCTACATTCACTGAACCACATCCGACTAACCACGGGGAGACCATTTCTACCGGTAATGAGTGGATAGTTCCATACTGTCCTTTCCTATGTCGTAAGTTCAAGGCTCATATTAATGTAGAGATCCGCACCTCAATCCATGCTATCCGTTATCTTCATAAATATATCTACAAGGGTGCGGATCGTACTACCGTGCAATTCACTTTGGACGAGACCAAAGATTTAGCGAATGGTCGTTATATCGGATCCTCCGAAGCTATGTGGCGTTTGATGGAATTTCCAATAGACCGCATATCGCCGCCTGTGATGTGATGACTTTAGTGGTGCATTTGGAGAATCAGCGAACTATCACGTTTGATGAGACTATCAGAGACGATGAACTACAACAGGTAAGAAGAAGGAGCATGTTATATTGTCTTCTACGCACCTGCTAAGTTCTTCCAGCTGGCCAATTGTGCAACTACCCCTCTCACTGAATCCTTCCGGTGGTACCGCAGGTACCCTAATTATGAAAAATACCTTTACCAGGATTTCCCCCATCACTTCGTCTGGCGCGGAAATGAGTGGGGCGAACGTCACACTACCGCCTTCCAAATTGGTCGTGTTCATCCAATTTCTCTCAAGTCCGGTGAAACGTACTATCTTCGTCAACTTTTGATGGCCGTTCCAGGCCCCTGCAGCTTTCTCGATCTTCGTACCTATTAAGGTACTGTATACCCCACTTACCAAGAAACCTGCTACCAACGGGGTATCATTCGTCGAGATGAAGACTGGCTGAAATGCTTCGAGGACGGCGTTTTCTTTCGAACTGGCAAAGAGCTCCGGGTAATGTTCGTATCCGCCATGGTGAACGCTCCTCTGCCATCAACAATTCCAGCTCTCATCTGGGAACGCTTCAAGGACCAGTTGTCAGATGATCTGCCACGTTTCATGCACTTCCAAACTCCCAGTCTCGATCCTCCACATAATGGATCGCATGAAGATCTCGCACTCTTACATTGACCAACATCTAGCCTATCATGAAAAGACCATGGCAGACTACGGCTTACAGCGACCAATCCGAGATTGGAATATGCTTATTGGCTATCAGTTCCAAGAACTACGTGATGAACTGTCCTATGATAGGAATGAGTCTCAACCCGAGTTTGAGCAACTCCATGCCCTAATGAATCAAGGCCAGGCCAGCATCTTCAACGAAGTCATCGCACAGATTAGAAAACAATCCATCAAATGCACGATACTTCTTGCATGGTCCTGGCGGCACAGGTTTTCCTCTCCATGCATACCTCTTACAACGCGTTCCGTGTTCCCTAATACTCCTATCATAGGCAAGACTTTCCTGTACCGTGCCCTTGCCGCGTATTACCGCGCCAGAGGTGAAATTGTTCTATGCGTTGCCTCTACCGGTGTCGCTGCTCTTCTACTTCCTGGAGGCCGTACCGCGCATAAACGTTTTCACATTCCTTTCGTATGTCATAATTCAAGCACCTGCAACGTTACACGCAACTCCGTAACTGCGCAATTGATGTGTCAAGTCCGTTTGAGTATATGGGATGAAACACCCATGACTCATAAACACATCTTCAATTCCGTTGACCGTATGCTCCGCGATGTTCGGCATAACATTACTGGCGGAGCAAATCCCCTTCGGGGGTGTTCCCACCATGTTTGGTGGGGACTTCCAACAAACGTTGCCTATCCTTTCTGATGGTCAACAAGGGCGTGCCAATACCGTCGCAGCATGTCTCCAATATGCCTCAGTCTGTCCGTCCTTGAAAATACGTGCTTTGTCTCAAAACATGCGACTGCGATCATCCAGGTCTGACAACGTCTCTCTTGCGGCGTGGCTCGATCGGGTGCAGCTGCACATATGATTCGATGCAAGGTTTAATTGAATTGCCACCATGCATCTCCTCCACATACGACCAAGATGACTTCATCATCCATTTTTACCCTGCAGATGTCATCTCCGCCATCGCCAATATACCTCCAACCGGCCCTTCTCACGATTCTTATGTACGCCATGCTCGACATTTCTTCTGTGAACGCGGCATACTCTCCACACGAAATGTGGAAGTTGATGAACTGAACAGTGTCATCTTACATACGATATGTGGCGTCGACGAATACTCACTGAATGTTATGATCCGGAGCCGGGGGCTAAGGATATTGTCACCGGAGCAGAGGATAGACGGACTTACGGCCGGATTATATGCAGGGACAGGGTTGCCAGGGAAGGTACCAAGGCTAGGCAAGAGACAGAGGAAGCAAGAAGCAGGCAGGAGACCGAAGAGACACGAAGAGTAGGGACAGATCAAGACAAGGTACTGAAGAGAATACTAGAGAGCAGGAAAAGAGTGAATTGTTGCGTCAAGAGAAAATGTATATACAGTAGGGGATGCGTCCTTATATAAATTTCACTTTGCGCTACGTACGAAGATTTGCAATGCGAAAACTCAACAACTGTCATGAATTCTCACCAGGCAGATGCTTCACCCACCTTGTCCCCTGGTTGCGCGAGTCGCCACCAGTGCGCTTCCCTGGTTCCCGTTATGGTTCTTGCGTGAAGGCCGAACGCTGGCCGAAGCCGAGTTACGAACAATGACCGACGCCGAACATTAGTTGCCGGTTTGCTAAGTTAGTTGTTTGAGTTTTCGCATTGCAATCTTTGCTTGGTGGCGAGAAGGGAAAATTATATAAGGACAGATCCCCTACTGTACATAGATTTTCGCTTCACGCGACAATTCACTCTTTACCTGCTCTCTAGTATTCCCTTCAGTATCTTGTCTTGATCTATCCTGGCTCTTCGTGTCTCTCCGGTCTTCTGCCTCCTGCCTCTTGCTTCCCCTGTCTCCTGCCTATTCTTGGTACCTTCCCTGGCAACTCTGTCTGCCTATGATCCGGCCGCAAGTCCGTCTATCCTCTGCCCCGGCCACAATATCCTTAGCCCCCGGCTCCGGATCATAACAACAACTAACTTAGCAAACCGGCAACCAATGTTCGGCGTCGGTCATTGTTCGTAACTCGGCTTCGGCCAGCGTTCGGCCTTCACGCATGAACGATAACGGGAATCAGGGAAGCGCACTGGTGGCGACTCGCACAACCAGGGGACAAGGTGGGTGAAGAATCTGCCTGGTGAAGATTCATGACACAGTTTTTCTCTTCACGCAACAATTTAATTCCTTCCTGCTTTCCAGTCCTGAACCCGTAGCCCCACTACTCTGTCCTGCCCTCCTTGATCCTCTCGCTTCCTTCCCACCTGTCCAGTCTTGGCACCTCCCCTGGCAACCACTGCTGGCCTACGATCCGGCCGCAACTCCGCCTGTCCTCTGCTCCGGATACCTTATCCTTCGTCCCCCCGGCTCCGGATCGTAACAGGTGTACTCTGGCCGACCGCTGGGGGGTCATCTATAATGACCTCCTCGTCCAGGGCTTCTTCCACCGTGACATGGCGGGGGAGGGTCTCATACCGGCCTGCCTCATAGGAGCGGGTAGAGGCTACGCCATTTCCTCTTCGACGCTTGCTTCTACGACGCCATTTAGCTAATTGAGAGGCGAGAGATTCCTTGTAGGGTCGGTTGAAATCTCTCCAGAGCCTTGGCCCATTGTCTTCGGGTCTGCCAAGGCATAGCTGGCCATCTCTGTAGTGGATCTGCCCCTCAGACATGTCTCTCATCAGCTCTCTGCATGATCCGGGATTAGCAAAGTGCCCGAGCCCACCGCAGTAGTAGCAAGAGCGACTTTCTCGGGAAGCTTGGTTCGGATATGCGGGGCGTCTCGACATGGTATGGCGGGCTCCCTGGGGCGTCTGTTGGTATGAGGGCATGGTGCCAGACGTGTTTTTCAACGCGTTCACTTCGAGTGTCATAGCCTGGAATCGTTTTCCCAAACTGTCAAAAGCTTTTTCCAGATCAAAAGCTTCTGGGGAACGCTCTTCTGACACATCACTGCTCACACATCCCAGTTGCAAAGCCGTCTGAGACAACGCTGTCATCGTTTTCTCATGGTTCCTTTGAGCCCGCAGCGTTTCGGTGACAGCCGTAGTCACCCAACCGAGGCGAATCGGTCGGGACATCCCCCTCATCGAAGACTCCTCGAACGATATGTCCTCGTCCATTATGACCCTTCTGCTGAGCCACTCAGGAAGGCCAGCGAGGAGCCACTCACAACTCTCCCATTCCAGCATCATACCGTCTCTCACGAGGACATTTGCAATGGCCCCAAACTTCCAGATATAGCGCCAGATCTCGCCATCAGTACTTCTGGGGAGCCTGACCAGGTCCAGGAGCGACGAGCGCGAGTAAAGGAGATATTCTGAGTCTTGCTCCTTGAACTCCTCGCGAATGTCCCTAGAGAAACCGACCCAGTCATTTCCCAGCCAGGCGTGGTTTGCTTTGACCCACCATTTAATATCCTCTTCGCAGTAATCCAGGAAAAAGTCGCAGAGCATCGCTTGGTCCACCATACCGCGCCTTTTGCACATCCTCTCGAATCTCTTAATCACCTGGGTCACGTCTTTCCCGTCGAAGGAAGGAGCACCGGGGGTACCGGGATCAGGCATCGGTATCTGGACCAGACCCATTGGCATACAGGGAAACACCGGAGGGTTCACGGTGGTGTAAGGCACCGAGGAAGGCGCAGGGTCCGGCACCGTTGTAGGACCTGAAATCCGGAGTGCTCTCTGGCGACTGATGCACAGCGCTCTCAACTCAAGGATGCTCGATAGGGAGAGACGGCATCGGGTTCTCGGTCTTCTTGAAAACTTCTCCGCTGCATCTCGAACAGTTCGCAACATCAGAATCAACAGAGTCAACAAAACCACCACAATCAACACGGTTAACACGATCAACCGACTCAGTAACACAATCAAGAGGAATCTCGCAATTACACGTAGTAGATTCCGCGGAATCCACAAAGTCGGCCGAATCAACAAATTCAAAACAATCAAAAGACTCGTCAACATGATCGACAGTCTTCGTAACAAAATCACTAGGGACCTCACTACCGCACCTAGTAGCTTGGTCAAAACACAAAGGCGAAAACTCTCGTATCTCTTCTTTCTCAGAAGAGGGTGAGGGGAACAATTTTCCCAAACAAAATCTCAAAGCGGTCCTCAGCATGTGCTCTCGTAGCACACCGGACCAGACATACCATAGTCCTGGCCATTTTCGCTCGGCCAATTGGACTAAATCCATCGGGCGCATCTGCGCCAACATTCTCAATTCACAATTCTCATTCGTGGAAGCCGCGAGCATGCCCCGCACGAACTGGACATAGACCTCACTAACAAACGACATTTCGAAATCTGTACGGGACCCCTAGTCCAATCAACAGAACGCGTGGAATTATTCTTCTCCACAAGTGTGAAGGGCTAAAGCTAGATTGATTCAATACTAACTAGGCCACAAGCTGGGAACGAAAATCACAAGGAGAAAGAGAGAGAAGCAGAGAGAAAGATACAGAACCGAAATATACAGGGGACGGAATGTGACTAAGCAGGAGCGGCAAAGCTGTGACACAACAAGTCACATGGACTGACAATGTTGGTGCCTAAGGTTGATGCCTGAATATGGTTGCCTGAGGTGTGACACATGAAGTCACATGACTGGATGGAAGTGGAACTTGACATGTCACGTGAGGGGAGGGGAGGTGTAGTATTTATCTTTCACTTCTCCCCTTTTGTTTTCTTTCTTCTTTCACTTCTTCTCTTCCCCAGTCTTGTTGTTTTCTTTATCCAAGTGAATCGAAATATGTTTATCTTCGAAAGAACTTCATCGTAACAAAAGCCGCGTCGGAGACATCGGGGTTTACCCCGTGACAACAAGCGAGTTCTGTCAGGATAATCTCCAGTGCGGGCGACGAATCCGACCACTACGACAACACACTTTATCCAGTTCACCGCTCTGGTCACCGCCTGTATGGTTATCGTCTCAGGCATGTATGTATTAAATATTCAGAGGGGTTAGGTTGATACGAGCCGCAACCTACCTCAATATTAATTGCTGAGCGTTAGGCTTTATCCGCTTTCCTTAAACACCAGCCTCAGCGTCTCAGTCCGTAGGTAGTTTGATAACGTTTATCAGGAGGAGTCAGGCCGAAATTCTACCATCTACGAAGACGTGACTCCCCCGGCTCCGGAGAATGATTATGAAGAGCCTGAGGACGGCGGTGTCAGAAGTGGGTTCCAATGGGGAGTGATTCCTTTGTCGGCAGAGAGCGCGTCTCATCGAGTCTCGCTCGTTCCGGTGCAGAGGCACTCCAGCAGCATGTGTGTTATTATTTGGACCTTGGTTGCCAACAACGCACACCGCGCTCCTTTCGCCTCGGTTGATGCGATGCAGGTAAGTCCCTAGGCAAATTCGCCCAGTTCTGAGTTGCATCAGAATCAAATTTCGACTTCGTGTCATGAATCTTCATCAGGTTCAGTCGTGATCCACCTTACCCCCTCCTGGTCGAGCGAGTTGCCACCAAGGCACTCATCTGGTTCCTGTCCTGGTTCGTGCATGAATGCCGAACACTGGCCGAAGCCGAGTTACGAACGATGGCCGAGGCCGAACATTGGTTATCGGTTCGGTTAAGTTAGTTGTTTGGATTTTCGCATTGCAATCTTTGCTTGGTGGCGAGAAGGGAAAATTATATAAGGACGCATCCCCTACTGTATATACATTTTCTCTTCACGCAACAATTCACTTCTTTCCTGCTCTCTAGTCCAGTCCTGAACATCCTATCTTGATCTGCCTTGCTCCTTGTCTCTTCTGCTATCTTGCCTAGCCTCGGTACCTCCCCTGGCATACTTGCTTGCCCACGATCCGGCCGTAAGTCAGCCTGCTCGTCGCCAAGCCTTTATCCCTCGTCCCTTATCCTCAGCCCCCCGGCTCCGGATCGTAACATTTCGCTTCGCTCCGAATTCGCCGTTTCGCTGCGGCTGCGAGGCGTATCCCTCTTTTGAGATGGTTATGTGGCCCTTCCGAATCCTGCGCTGCGTCTTTGGCGTGTTGACCCGCGATCTCATTGCCGTTGACTCCTTGGTGCGCAGGGATCCACCTCAGATCTAATCAGACCCCTTTCAATTTTGCCTGCAAGCTGCTGGATCAGGTCGAGGCATACTGACAGATAGATCTGCCCTGATGGCATCCGCGGCCGCTTGAGCGCCTTTAGCGCTGCTTGTATTGGGCTCCGTAGTAATACTCCTGGCCTTCGGCGCGAACCACCTGGTCGAACGGCGATACCCGAGGGTAACTGTGCTCTTCGTCTTTGTGAAATTGGCAGTCGATCCCCATATCCCGCTGGATACGGTCACCCCGTCGTAGACCTCCGCAGTGGGCAGGTAGGTATTGACCCCAATAAATCCCACACGTGACTCGTGCACAACTACAACTACTGTGACCTGTCACCTGTATTGGCGCCCATAACTCTGGAATGATCAATGCGTGGTAAAAAACGCGCCCTGTTTTTTACGCATGTTCTATCGGCCCGACGTTTTGCCGGGCCCAAATTTGGGCGTTCAACTCCCCAAGAATCACCTACGATCTCAAGATCCGATGGTCAGGAGCTGGTAATGGAGGTCATAGATAAAACTAGCTACACTGGCCTGCAGTTTACCAAAGTTACCTATGGAAAGAAAATGTCAACCTATTTCATCAAAATTTCGTAGTGTAGTGGGAGAACTGCGCCATCGTGGTGAAATGAGCGGTGTACGGATGACTCAGCATTTGTGATATAAAAGACTTGATCGCGCAGATAGGACAGACAGAGACAGAGACACACTTCTCCTCTTCCAGACCACCCCTGTGTTCTCCTCTCCTGTAGTCCCACTACTCCCAGTGGCGGACCTGGTTCGCAGACAGGTTCGCGTTTCTCGCTCTTCATTGGTGACCGACGCAGGGAGTAGCGTCAACCGGGCTATAGGAGAGAGGGGTGGTCTGCCACCGTTTGCCAAACCGCGTCGTACCGATTCAACGTTCGCTCTCTACGACGTGCACACTGCCGACGATTTGCCTCTTGAAAGAAGCGGACTCTTTGCGTCTTCGGAAGTCATACCTGCTCGAGATAGCCTCTCATCTCGTCGAAAGCTCTTTACATACTCGAATACTCTCGTCTCATACGTTTTCTGCGCGGTTTCCACTACATCTACGCCCCATTTCTTCTTCTTCAGATTCGGGCACAGCGGCCCTCTTTTACCAGCAGCATCAGCACCAGGGCCACGGCGGCCATCAGTCTTTTTTCAGTTTGTGACCACGGGACGGTCACTCTTTCGGCGGGGGTAGTATGTAGTGGGAGAACTGCGCCATCGTGGTGAAATGAGCGGTGTACGGATGACTCAGCATTTGTGATATAAAAGACTTGATCGCGCAGATAGGACAGACAGAGACAGAGACACACTTCTCCTCTTCCAGACCACCCCTGTGTTCTCCTCTCCTGTAGTCCCACTACTCCCAGTGGCGGACCTGGTTCGCAGACAGGTTCGCGTTTCTCGCTCTTCAGTAGGTACCTAGTATTCTGACGCTTGCCGGGAGAATTAGCAAGTGTCAATATGTTGAAATATATACTTCATGCCCGTACGCAGAAGTAGCTGCATCTTCCATTCTGTTGGAGTACCTCCATACTGTCATGAATCTTCATCAGATGCATACCTTGCCCCTCGCCCATTGGTCCTCGGCCCTGCAGCTGCATGCCAACTACCATGCCAGCTATCCCTTGTTGTCTTGTTGTCCTGTTGTCCTGTTGTCCTGTTTGTCTTGTTGTCTTGTTGTTTTGTTGTCTAGCGGGAAAGGGAAACTATATAGGATTGCATCCCCTGTGTACATAGTTTTCCTCTTCACGCAACAATTTACTTCCTTCCTGCTTTCTAGTCCTGAACCCGTAGCCCCGCTACTCTGTCTTGTCTTCCTTGATCCTCCTGCTTCCTTCTCACCTGTCCAGTCTTGGCATCTCCCCTGGCGACCCCTGTTGGCCTAGGATCTGGCCGCAAGTCTGTCTGTCATCCGCCCCTGATATCTTATCCTTCGTCCCCCGGCTCCGGATCCTAACACATACAACCTAGATTAGGTAGCTGATTCTTTACCGTCTATATTTATTTCTACAGACCAGAAACGGGAGATTCTAGCTACTCTGGAAGTGAGAGGGGTTTAAACCACCCATGAGCCAGGGGTTCCATTCCACCCAATTACTCAAGCCAACTTCCTCCACGACCTCATTATACAGAAGGGCAAAGCACGATGCTAGGGCTCAGGAGAAGGGGGCAGTCAATTATCTGGATGGATTCTATACCAATTTAGTAGTTCAACACCATTGAATTGTCAATCGATGAGAGTGTTACCACCTTGTAACAATACCATCATAGGCTTACTAATGTTCTGCCGGGCAGAAAAGTTGTGTTGTCGTAGTGGTCGGATTCGTCGCCCGCACTCCAGGGCCAAACCGCACACGCACTTCTCTTCGAAACACCGATCTCCTTTTTCCCTTCCCAAACTTTTGAGTCTTGGTCGACGTTTCTGCCAGTTTGCACTGCGTGTTCAGCCACCCAGAAACAATTCCCTGCGTCGGTCACCATATGAAGAGGGGAAGGCTCTATGGCTGTGTGCTCTGAGGCACACGGGTCGATCCAGCAAGTACCACCTAGCATAACATCAGACTAAGGGAGGGAACAAAGAGGTTGGGTGCTTGCGCACAAGAAGAGAAATCGGAGATGTAAAGGAGTGTGTGTGTGTGATGACGAAAGCAATGAATGAGACTTCGATTCCTTTTTACATAAGACAACAAGACTAGAGAGGAAAGAAAAGAGAAGAAGAGAGGAGAAAAAAGGGGTAAAGAACAACAGCCGAGATCCTCCTATCATGTGATACGTCCCTTCCTCCTACTCCTCGTTCTATGTGCTCTCGTCACATCACCCCCTCCCAGACACGTTCCCGTTTGAACGGGTTTATTGTCATCAGGGTGGTCGTCTGGGAATTCGTCGTCCAGCGCGCACTGAATCCAATGTGCAAGTCTTGCCGGGGGTCCTGGTTTCTCCGGGTATCTTTGGTGAAACTCTTGCAACTTCTGAGGAGCGTTACGGCAGTTAGCCGCCGAGTACCAGGTTCGATCATCGTCATCCGGTCCTTTCCACTTGACTCTGTACTGTAGTTTCTTGTAATGTGAACGGACATCCAGGATAGTCTCAACTTCGCCACTCCTCGTACTCTCCGATCTTCACTGGCGGCGGTGGATCTCATATCTGGCCGGTGAGGGGTTCCGACGACTTCTTCTTAGCAAGTCGCAACTTCTCGGGCGCAAACACCGGGTGAATGTCGAATCCTTCCGGTAGTCGTAGTTCGAACGCGTGTCCGATCTTCTTGACCACCTCGAAAGGTCCTGCTGCTTTATCCGCCAACTTCGGGCTTGGGCGGTCCTGTTTTAGTCCTTACAACGATAGATAAACGTGGTCGCCGACATCAAAATCGACTTCGCGCCTGTGTTTGTCCGCTTGCATTTTTTGTCGAGCCTGCGCTTTCGTCATCTGTTCCTGTGCTGAGGCCCACGCTCCTTGCAACTTCCGCGTGTATGATTGAGCTTCTTGCTCGCCAGTTTCCAATTGTTTCCCAGTGCGTTCTCCCCAGTCGAACGACATGCGGGGTTCGTAGCCTCTTTCTATAAAGAATGGCGAGAGTCCCGTAGATGATGACGGAACGGTCGCAGCAGCTAAATCGATCATCGAAAGCCAGTCCGACCAGTCGTCTTGATGGTAGTTAACGTACGCTCGTAACCTCTGGGCGATGTACTGGTTCGCCACTTCCGTTTGTCCATCCGTTTGCGGGTGTCTTGCTGTGGAGAGCTTCCTTCTGATTCCCAGGATCTTGCAGAACTCAGACCAGAAGAAAGAGATGAACTGGGGCCCTCGGTCCGACACCACTGAGTCTGGGATTCCTGTCCAACGGAGGACATTGGTCACGTATAATCGAGCAGTGTCTGCGGCGCTCACTTCTTTGTGGCAGGGAATAGAGATCGGTCGTTTCGAGAGTCGACACACGACAGCCATGATGTTATCGAATCCTTTCTTGTCTTTCGGCAGTGAGCAAAAGTCGATGGTGACATGCTGCCAAGGTCGATCGGGTACTGGCAGTGGCTGAAGAAACTCAGGCGTTCGGTCTCGCCAGGCCTTCGTCCGCTTGCATGTGTGGCAGTTGTCAGTATATCGCTGGACATCCCTGAGCCAGCCTGAGTAGTAGCGCGCTGCGAGCAGTTTGGCTGTCTTATCCACACCTGGATGAGCCGTGGATGGTTGTCGGTGTATGTCGTCAAGGAGTCGAGCTCGTAAGTCTCCGTCGTCTGGTACCGCTAGCCTTCCTCTATGCAGCAATAGGCCTTCTCGCAGTGACCACGTCTCACTCTGTTCTGCGAGAGCCCTTTCTCGATATTCTTCCAGACTCGCGTGTGTCAGATTCGCGTCTTTGATTCGTCGTATTAGATCGCTAGGTTGGTTCATCAGCTCCGACGACCGTTCTGGTGTCTCTTGTGACTGTTCCCGGTTTCGTTCTTGGTACCGACTTCGCTCCTGTCTCCTTGTAGTGACTGGAGCCAACTGAACCCATCGTTGTTCGGGTAAGAGTATCTGTTCATCCGAGTTCGTTTGATCGGCCAAATCCTTTCTCGATAACGCATCGGCTAGCACATTCTGTCTCCAAGGTCGATACTTGATCACGAAATTGTATTCCTCCATCGCTTGGCTCCACCTGATCTGTTACGGGGTCCTACCCTAGGACCCCTCACATCTCATGACAGCGTTATCTCTCATGGATCGTATCTGTTACGGGCTCCCCTTCGGGACCCGTACATCACTTGGAGCTCGGATCCCGGCTGATCATTGGGTTCCCCTCATCTCTTGGAGTATGGTCTCCGAGGATCGGAGATCTGATCACGTTTCCTGGGGCTCGGACCCCGGCCGATCATGGCGTGTTCATCACCATGGGATATTGTATGAGAGGTTACTATTGTGTATGAGGGCATTTCCCCTCTTTCTGTTTATTCTGTTGTGACCAATCAACGTTCGGAGTTCAGCGCTGTTGCATTATGGTTGTCATGTTAAATACTTCGACTTGGAGAGGGCCATGAGAGCTCTCCAAGATTCAGTCTCGTTACCAAATGGACTATGCTCATGTCTGAGCTTGCTAGCCCTACATCTTGCTGTCTTCTTACCTAGCCAATAGTCTTCTGTTTCTATCTGCCCCATAACATTCTGAATCTTCTTTAATGGCTACCTGAGAAGAAGAAGATGTTTACCCGACCGGGCCAAAATCTCCGAAACGATCGCTCTACAACAGTAACTCAATCTCGCTCCACGAGCACCTCATCCGAATACTCCCAGAGTCAACCCAACCCATTCCTTCATCGCCTCCGCCTACTTCGGACACTCAAGATGAACCCCTTTCCCGATAACCTTATCTCCCCAGGAGAACCAGCGGAAGCACCCGTCGATAACTCATGGCAACGCCGCATACGCGAACTCGAATACGAAGTTGAATTCTATAGACAATCCATTATCGAAGCCCGATCGAACCGCTCGAACATGGAAAATACCGACGCATCATTGACCTCCATCCCTATGACACTCTACCCGAGGTCCAGCCTCGAACAACGACAACGATGGCTCCAAGAGCTCGAAACAACCTTTGACTCGTCTCCCCACCAATTCCTCGACGATACCAGACGAATTAACCTTCGCATATTTCAGTAATGATCTAGATCATCGAGCTCAATGAACAACTACGAAAGACAACACTACTCTGAAAAAGGATCCGACCGACCGACATGGGCTGAATTCAAAGAATGGACTCTCCAGTTCATCCGTGGAGAATGGAACACCAATGTCGACAACAAGGAACCTCCTACTTCCTCATCACCTCGCACAAATACCCGAACACGAACAGCCAGATGACCCTACTGATACAAGTCAACCAAGGGACAACATCACCCCTTACTACCGAAAAAAATACAAGACAAAATCGATGTCTTTGTGCACACACCACTTCCAGCTCCGCGATTCCGCAAGATATCTCAGCCTCCACTGTACGACACTCGAGTCAGTGCATACCCAACACAGGTCCAGGACCTTCCCTCCCCATACAAACATCGATCATTCAATCGATACCCTATCGACGCCTTTCGGACTCACCAACGCCCCCGCTACCTTTCAGAACTATATCCACATCGCTCTCTCTGGATACCTCGACGCGTCCTGTGTGGCCTATCGCGACAAATACTCTCATTTTCTCTCACGACTGCGATCCACTCCCAAAGCACATTCGTCCCATCCTCGACTACATGCACCAATACGACCTCTACGCCAGATCGTCAAGTGCGCTTCTGTTATGGGGCAGTATAGATAAAGGTAAATTGGCTAGGTAAGAAGCAAGCAAGATGTATAGAGTAGAGATAAGAATGTGTGGTCAGAATATTCAAGTCAGATTGTAACGAGACTGAATCTTGGAGAGCTCTCATGGTCCTCTCCAAGTCGAAGTATTTAACATGATAACCACAATGAAAACAACACTGAACTCCCAACACTGATTGGTCACAACACAATAAAACAGAAAGAGGGGAAATGCCCTCATACAAAATAATAATCTCTCATACCATAACCCATGGTGATGAGCACGCAATGATCGGCTGGGGTCCGAACCCCAGGAAATGTGGTGATCCTCGGAGACCATACTCCAAGATATGAGGGGAACATACTCCAAGCGATGAGGGGAACCCAATGATCAGCCGAGGCCCGAGCTCCAAGTGATGTACGGGTCCCGAAGGGGAGCCCCGTAACATGATGTCCTGTCACGAAAGGATACCCCATGCACTGACAACGGACGGTACCTCACAGTATTACCTGTTAGAGAACGAAGGTTCTTTGATTCTATTTGCGCGATAGCATTCGCGCTACTGCACGTGACCCACAAGCCGCACAAAACACTTGCCCCTGAATCTCCCCTTTTCTTTTCTTCAACGAACCCTCCTTGTACATAAGACTATAGCCGACAGAACGAATTGGACTAGTTTCCTTACATTAGGGTTCGTTCACCTTTCTTCTCTCATTTTAATTTTTTTGTTTTACCTACTAGTAATCATTTTACCTCGTATCACGGCTGGAGTCGGAGATCGCTTGAGAAATACGACACTACGGAACAACAACGGAAAGGACGGTCCGCAGTAGCGATTACTGGAGGACCTCCAAAGAAAAGACCGGATCTTTCATCTCGCACGATGCAGAGTCCGACCACCATGGATTGGGAAGAAGCCCCGCCTCCCTCGACAGACTCCCAAGGAGCCCCGCCTCCTACTATGAACCCGCAAGGAACCCCGCCTCCCGCAACAGCTACGATGAACACCGCCTCCCTCCTGGCGATGGTCCGCGAACTCGAGGCACGATTACAAAATTAACAGGAACAACCAGTGACACCGGCCCCAGCTCCCATGCGATCCACCTACCCAGATGTCGCAACATTTTCGGGAGAGGACCTGAAGGAGTACGATGTCTTCCAGCTGAACCTCCGGACCAAACTCGAGACGGACGGACACTTTTATTCGACTACGTCCAGACAGGTTCTGTATGGCTTTGAAAGACTCACCGGGAAGGCATCCCAGTGAATGTTGCCGTGGATGCGCGCAAACGGGACCGACACGTCCCCTTATAGTTTAAAAAAAATTTGGAAGGAAATGGAGCGCGCTTTCGGCGACGCCGACCGCAAGCAACGGGCATTAGTTCGCCTCCATCGCTCGAAGCAGTGAAAGAAAGAACTTCGAGAGTTCTTGGGACAGTTTGACCAAGGATTGGCGGAAGCGGGGGCACTTACATGGTCAGATGAACGAAAGAAGGCCATGCTCGAACAAGCTGTGAACCTCGAGATCCTCGTGCCGCTGTTAAGATCCCTGTACTGTGGTTATGAATTGGAAACCTGACATGACAACTAGTTAGTTGTCATAGTGGTCTTTTTGGTTAACGCCTGGACTTACGTTAGGCAGGTGGTGTCAGGCCCACATGCCGTAACAAATATGACAACTAACTACGGAGGTCTCGGGTTCGAACCGCGAAGGTGTCGAACCTCCACTTCCGCAAGGAATATTATGGACGGGTCCGCACGTTGCACATCCGTTCCCAGATATACACTTGGGGATCTACAATTCATACCACAATCCTGTTATGTTACAAGGTAACCGCTGAACAGTCCTGCTTGCCAGTGTAAGTCCAGGTCCAGGCGAAGATGCCTCGGGACGCGGCCTTGGAAAGGGGGGATAATGTTAAGATCCCTGTACTGTGGTTATGAATTGGAAACCTGACATGACAACTAGTTAGTTGTCATAGTGGTCTTTTTGGTTAACGCCTGGACTTACGTTAGGCAGGTGGTGTCAGGCCCACATGCCGTAACAGCCGCTCACTGGCCAGCCCATCCTAGGAGAAGAGGACACGTACGAGAATTACTGCGACACCCTCCTTAGGGTGGAACACCAACAGAAACGGTTGAGGACCAACACTCGGTCGATGGTCCGAGCCCCACCCAGTTACAACCCCGGAAACTGTCGACACTGACGCGATGGATTGGGAACCAACCTCGGCCCGTATTGCAGCGTTACAGGCCGAGAACGCCGCGCTCCGTGCGGCACAGGGTCCCATCCAACGTGCCCGTTCGGTAAACGAGTCCGAAATGCAAGCCCGCCGTGCACGAAGAGCTTGCTTCCGCTGCGGTCAAGTGGGCCACATGGTGGACGGGTGCAGATTGCTTCCCCCGAGGCGCCCGACCTCCACCAATATTGCAGCCGTGGGATCAGTTGGGACTGAAGACGAAGGTGATCAACTGACGGAAAAAGAATGAACCTCGCACGAAGTCGTGTGCGAGGGCAAGGAGTATCTCAGACCCTAAATAAGGTAGTTAGTTCAAATAAATGGCGAACCTTCGAGAAAACTGAGATGAACGCACCCCCATTTGAAGTCGAAGCGATTTTAGATCGACACGCGATAGCCAAGGCCCTAGTCGATAATGGTTGTCTCACTTACGGTGTTGTCAGTGAAGACTTCGTACGGAAAAGCAACCTCCCTACCATCGAAATCCCACATAGGGGAGTGAAGGGAGTCTTCGGTGGGTGGCAAAGACACCAACCATTTCGCAGATCGTCTGTGTCACCCTTGACGTG
The DNA here is from genome assembly GCA_028827535.1 of Penicillium sp. DV-2018c. Classification (NCBI taxonomy): domain Eukaryota; kingdom Fungi; phylum Ascomycota; class Eurotiomycetes; order Eurotiales; family Aspergillaceae; genus Penicillium; species Penicillium sp. DV-2018c. The sequence goes on from JAQJAA010000005.1 coordinate 2,443,942, forward strand.
GACGCCCACATGGAAGACAACGCCCACTTCTACGTTGTACGAGACTGTATTGGCTACGATATGATCCTGGGCGCAAGATGGCTGGACAAACAAGACGTGGTGATTGAAACCAAGAGGAAACAACTCTTCGTGCGAACGACGAGTTCCCGAATCCGAAGCACGTATCAAGACCCGCGGAAAAGCATGGATATTGTCCAGGTTTCCTTGGCCAGTGTTCAGGCTTTCGCACGGAGACAAAACAGAAAGAATATGACGAAATTGGAGAACGGAGAATGCGAAATCTTCGCAGCTACTTTGGCCGACATCCAGAAGGCCCTCACGACAAAGAAGCCGATCGATCCCTACGAAAAACTACCCCCGCAGTACCATGAATTTGCCGACCTCTTCCAACCGCAAAAAGCAGACGAATTGCCACCGTTACGTGGCGAAGGTATTGACCACAAGATCGAGCTCATCGCTCAAGACGGCAAGGAACCCGAGATCCCATGGGGACCCCTGTATAAGATGACGAAAGAAGAACTTCTCGTGCTGAGGAAGACTCTCACAGAATTACTGGACAAAAGTTACATTCGTGTTAGCCACTCACCCGCCGCTGCTCCGGTTCTTTTTGTACGGAAACCAGGTGGAGGGCTCCGGTTTTGTGTGGATTATCGAGCGTTGAATGCACTAACCAAGAAAGATCGATACCCGCTACCACTTATTCACGAAACGTTGACCCAAATCGGAAAGGCAAAATGGTTTACGAAGCTCGACGTCTCTGCCGCCTTCCACAAGATACGTATCGCCAAGGGCCAAGAATGGATGACCGCGTTCCGCACGAGATATGGGCTCTACGAATGGCTTGTCACGCCCTTCGGGCTTGCGAACGCCCCGAGCACATTCCAAAAGTACATCAACCACGCCTTACGCCAATATCTGGACGAATTTGTGTCCGCGTACATTGATGACGCACTAGTGTTTACTGATGGGACACTTGAAGAACACCGCGGACACGTACGAGCTGTATTACGCAAATTGCAAGAGGCTGGCCTTTACCTCGATATATCCAAGTGTGAGTTTTGAAGTCACCGAGACAAAGTACCTTGGGTATATTGTACGAGCAGGGCAAGATATCACCATGGACCCTAGAAAGGTAGAGGCCATCCAATCGTGGGAGACTCCAAAGTCTGTGCGCGCCGTGAGAAGTTTCCTCGGGTTCGCCAACTTCTACCGTATCTTTATTCCCGATTATTCACGCATTACAGCGCCACTTCACGAACTCACGCACAAGGACAAACCCTTCCATTGGACACCCCGGTGTGAGTCAAGTTTCCAAGAGCTCAAGGACCGGTTCACCACGGACCCAATACTCGCACCGTTCGACCCAGAACGTAAGACGATTCTTGAGACCGACTCTTCAGGCTACAATGTTGGGGGAATACTCTCACAATACGACAGCGAAGTGAACCTTCGCCCCTGTGCGTATTTTTCAAAGAAGAACTCCTCGGCAGAATGCAATTACGAAATCTACGACAAAGAACTGCTCGCGATCGTACGATGTCTTGAAGAATGGGACGCAGAACTACGTTCAGTGGAGAAATTCACTGTCATCACGGATCACAAAAATCTTGAATACGTCTTCAAGCCTCGGAAACTCACGGAACGACATGTACGATGGTCAATTTTCATGAGGCGGTTCAACTTCGAACTCCAGTATCGGAAAGGACAAGAGAACGACCGCGCAGACGCGCTCTCGAGACGAGAGCAGGATATGCCCACAGAGGACGACGAAAGAATCCGGAGTCGCACAATTCAATTGTTCAAGCCCCACGAAGAAGAGAAAACAACTGTGCCCATCGCCCCGATTCAGACACCAGACTCGACAGAAGACTGGTCGTACGATAACGAAGAGACTTGGGAACGGGCCAAACAACGAGACCCCATCTATATGGGAGCTATCGAAAGCGTTCGATCAGGCGCAAGAACGTTCCCAGCGAGGTTGAACCTGAAAGTATCAATCTCAGAATGCAGCCTCGGTCCACAAGACAACCTCTACTTCCGAGGCCGACGTTGGGTTCCCGATGTCGAACCCCTCCGCACGAACATCATTCAGTCAACTCATGATTCTCCCCTCATTGGTCACCCCGGACGCGAACAAACTTACGCTGTGGTTGCACGGGAATTCTTCTGGCCCCGTATGTCCCAAGATGTTAAACGCTTTGTGCGAAACTGCGACGTGTGTGGAAGGATGTTGTGATCCGGAGCCGAGGGCTAGGGATATTGTGACCGGAGCAGAGGACAGACGGACTTGCGGCCGGATCATATGCAGAGACAGAGTTGCCAGGGAAGGTACCAAGACTAGGCAGGGGACAGAGGAAGCAAGAGGCAGGAGGCAGAAGACCGGAGAGACACGAAGGGCCGGGATAGATCAAGACAAGGTACTGAGGAGAATACTAGAGAGCAGGAAAAGAGTGAATTGTTGCGTGAAGAGAAAATCTATATACAGTAGGGGATGCGTCCATATATAACTTTCACTTCGCGCCACGTACCAAGAGCAATGCGAAAACTCAAACAACTAACTTAGCAAACCGGCAACCAATGTTCGGCGTCGGTCATTGTTAACTCGGCTTCGGCCAGCGTTCGGCCTTCACGCATGAACCATAACGGGAACCAGGGAAGCGCACTGGTGGCGACTCGCGCAACCAGGGGACAAGTGTGAAGGGCTAAAGCAATATTGATTCAATACTAGCTAGACCACATGCTGGGAACGAAAAGCTTAGAAGAGAAAGGAAGCGGAACAGGCAGAACAACAATAGAAGTAACAGGCAAGGCGGTGGCAGAACAGGAGCGTGCGGGAAAGGCTATGGCAGAGCCATAGTGAGAAACGGGTCTAGCCCGTTACAACAAGGTGGGTGAAGAATCTGCCTGGTGAAGATTCATGACAGAGGACGAAACCATGGCGTGAACAAAAGAGGGGCCTGTTGAAACCCCTTCCTGTCCCAGAACGACCTTGGCGAGACATATCTATGGATTTCGTGATAGACCTCCCAGAAAGCGACGGCAAGACGATGGGATGTTAGGACCGGCGTACTGACGGGTCCGAAATGAGGGGTTTAGAACTAGAATGAAGAAATCCTAAGGGGTACTGCTGTATTCAGACTAATCGCTAAGGAGCCTAAGTCCTACGGACAGTCGCTGTGTGGATAATCCCCAGGCCTAGTCACGTGGCCCGGTCGAGCCCTGGGAGGCCGTCACGTGGCTTGGCAGGTCCAAGTCGTCTGTGAGGCACTCTTTGGGAGAGGGTCGTAACATTGTACTTGTGATCACAGACCGACTCACAAGAGGTGTTATTTTTGAACCTCTGAGCCGGATAACAGGAGAAGAAACAGCATGGGCTCTCGTGCGCTCGATGGTGAAATTACACGGCCTGTCTAACTCCATTGTCTCAGATAGAAGCTCCCAGTTCACGGGAGACACCTGGAGACTCATCTGTAAACTTTGCAAGGTTGAAAGAAAACTGTCGACCGCGTATCACACGGAGACGGATGGCTCGACCGAACGAATAAACTCAACTATGGAAGCATACATACGTGCATACACTAATTATGACCAGAACGACTGGGTACGCCTCCTCCCACTAGCAGAACTAGCTGTCAACGGCCGCACAAACTCCTCCACCGGAGTCAGCCCCTTTTTCCTGTCACACGGTTTCGAGCTATCCCCTCTCTAACTGACTCAGGACGAGCGCACGCTCGCGAACCAACGAAGAGCAAGCCCCATCCAAGCGGGCCAGCTTATCGCCCGAACGATCAAGGAAGGCCTCGACTGGGCAACCGCCTCATTGGCATGGGCCCAGCAAGAAATGGAACACCAGTCAAATCGACATCGTGACCCCGCCCCACAATACAATGTTGGCGATCACGTCTGGCTCAAACTCAAGAATATCAAGACAGACAGACCGTCGAAGAAACTGGACTGGAAGAACGCAAAATATGAGATCCTCGAACTAGTTGGCAGCCACGCTGTACGGCTTAACACACCCCCAGGACTACACACTGTCTTCCACGTCGACTTGCTCCGGCTAGCGGGGAATGACCCGCTCCCCTCACAGACCACGGACGACGCGCAACCGTCTGCGGTGATGGTTGACGAAGAAGAAGAATCCACGACCGGGAAGATCGTGGGCAGAACACCGCACGAGACGAGGCCGGGGCTATCAACTGTCCTACGAAGTGAAGTGGATTGGCTAGGCACGGACGACGAAGGAACCAGCGAGAGCACTGCAAGATACTGAAGCTCTCGACCATTGGGAGCAGAGGACAAGTGCACTGAGACGCCCAGACGGGACGCTCCCCGATGGCTACCGTGACGACGCCTGAAGCGATGAAGGAGGGGGTATTGTTAGAGAACGAAGGTTCTTTGATTCTATTTGCGCGATAGCATTTGCGCTACTGCACGTGACCCACAAGCCGCACAAAACACTTGCCCCTGAATCTCCCCTTTTCTTTTCTTCAACGAACCCTTCTTGTACATAAGACCATAGCCAACAGAACGAATTGGACTAGTTTCCTTACATTACCGAAGGATTGTTTTGAGGGAGAATCAACAGTGCTAGCTCCTGTGGAACCCGGAACATCGCTGGATATTGTTGAGCGGGTGAAGCAGTCAAATCAGCAAAGTCAAGAGTTAGAAGACTTCCGACAAATTGGGCGAGACGGAGAGAACCCCCACTGGACACTACAGGATGGCCTGCTACTCTACGACGAACGCCTCGAGGTTCCTGACGAAGGCGACTTGCGAGCACGACTCCTAGACGAAATACATCGGCAACCGTTAACAGGTCATCCTGGCATAGAGAAATTGAAGAAGCTCGTGTCAGACCGTTATCACTGGCCGGGATGGGTAACTGACGTGAGAAGATACGTGGACAACTGTCTGGTTTGCAAACGGACGAAGGCTTGGAGGGATCGAACACCTGGACTTCTACACCCATTGCCCATTCCTGAAAGACCCTGGCAATACCTCGCGATGGATTTCCGAACCTTCCCAAAGGACCGACATGGGTTCGACGCAGTACTCGTTGTGGTTGACCGACTGAGCAAGAGACCGATTTCTATTCCTTGTCATAAAGAAAGCAATGCGAAGCAGATGGCACGGTTATTCGTCGACAATGTACTCCGAACGACAGGCATACCCGAAACAATCGTCTCTGACCGAGGCGGGCAGTTTGTCTCCGAATTCTGGACAGAGTTCTGCAGAATTCTTGGAATCAAGCGGAAACTCTCGACATCGCACCATCCCCAAACCGACGGGCAGAGTGAGATCGCGAACCGGTACTCCGTAAATGGCGCAAAGATTACGGCCATACGTCGACCATAACCAGGGCGACTGGTCTGAATTTCTTCCAATGGTGGATTTTGCTGCATCGATCCTGCCACAGGATACCACGAAACGTTCGCCATTCTTCGTTGAGAGGGGGTATGAACCAGTGATGTCGTTTGGGTGGGACGATCGGAGCACCCGCACACCAAACGAGCAGGACGCGGTGGACATGCTCGCTCGCCTACAAGAGATCTGGACGCAGACACGAGAACAAATTCAAAAGTCACAACAGCAGCAGGTCGAGCAAGCGAACAGACACCGCCGAGAGGAAGACTTCGGCGTAGGCGACCAGGTTTTCGTTACCACAAAGGGATTGGTTCCCAAAACGACCGACCAAGAAGTTATCGCATCTAGCCAGTGGTCCTTACAGAATCATTGAAAAAGTCGGGAATTCATACAAGCTAGAGCTACCGGAGTCTATCAAAGTCCATCCAGTCTTTCATCCTTCGAAGTTGCGCAAGGCAGCAACGACGGAACCCTTACGAGGGCAGCATGTGGACCCTCCTCCGCCAATCCGAATAGGCGAAGAGGACGAGTGGGAAGTTGAAAAGATTCTAGACGCGAGGATGCATTATCGGAAGCTACATGTCACGGGGTAAACCCCGATGTCTCCGACGCGGCTTTGCCGCTCCTGCTTAGTCACATTCCGTCCACTGTATATTTCGGTTCTGTATCTTTCTCTCTGCTTCTCTCTCTTTCTCCTTGTGATTTTCGTTCCCAGCATGTGGCCTAGTTAGCATTGAATCAATCTAGCTTTAGCCCTTCACAGGATTCGGACCCCAGCCGATCACTGCATGCTTATCACCATGGGATATTATTGTATGAGAGGTTACTATTGTGTATGAGGGCATTTCCCCTCTTTCTGTTTATTCTGTTGTGACCAATCAACGTTCGGAGTTCAGCGTTGTTGCATTATGGTTGTCATGTTAAATACTTCGACTTGGAGAGGGCCATGAGAGCTCTCCGAGATTCAGTCTCGTTACAATCTGACTTGAATATTCTGACCACACACTCTTACCTCTATTCTATACATCTTGCTTGCTTCTTACCTAGCCAATTTACTTTTATCTATACTGCCCCATAACACTGCATTCGGGGGAGAAGTGCGGCATGGTTAGTCTGGGGCGGGGTACCGCCGGGAAGATTGTTCCGTTGCATTGAACCTTTGTTCGGGGTCTTTGCCGCGTGCCGGCGGTCCGCCCCGTTGTGATCCTGGGGGGGACGATCCTTTTCACCAGAGGGTGTCCCTCGCCCACCGTTGCCAGGCGCATAGCAAAGCGCGACCTGATCTCCTCAAGGGCGACTATCGCCGCCGGGAGGCCTGCGTCCCTGAATAGAGTTGCCACCGGAGTGGTTCTCCATACAGGCAATGCCCCTCGCGCCGCCAGTGCCAGGGTGCTGTCCACTGTGTGGATGAGCCCTCCCTGTCTAGCGCTGACCGTGTTGTTCCGGTTAGCTCGGTTATTGCTGGCCGGAATGCGTAGGCCTCCGTACCAGACCTCTGCCCCGTAGAGGAGGGTCGGCATCACGCAGGTGATGATCGCCTTTCTAAGTGACGAAGCCGGGGGGCCGTGTGCGGTTCTCCCCAGGCTGCGGATGTGGTTTGCCACAGCCCGGGCTTTCTTGGCGCGGGTCGAGACATGTCTCTTCCACGTCATCTTTCGGTCGAACCACATTCCTAGCCATCTAACCGCTGGCTGCTCGCCGCCCAGCGCCTGTGGCGGGTGAATGGTGAGGCCTTCCTCGATCTCGGCTGAGGGGGCGTCCCGATCCTGCTTCCTCGAGAAGTGCAAGATCTCGAACTGCTCAGGGGCGAGCACAATCTTGTTGCGCGCGCCCCATTCGGTGATCCGCCTAACGTCCTCGACTGCGAGTCGGGTGGACTCTTCGAGGGTGTCAGCTACCTTGAAGCTGTTCAGGTCGTCGGCATAACCTATCCTCCGCTCGTGGAAGATCGGTTTGGCGTCTTCTCCCATCCTGTCCCAGAAGGCCTCGGCCATGTACAGGAGGAAGAGAATGGGTCCAGTTGAATAGTACTCCTTTCGGATCAGGCACCCAACAGCAGGAAGGAGCATAAATAGTTCCTTCCCGCGGATTCTTTTCTTCTTCTTCTTCTTTTATTTTTTCTCCATAGTTATTGTTTTAGTTGAATAGCACTCCTTAGCGATCTGGCACCCAACAGTTACAACGCCAGCCGAGTAGTCGTTACTAAAAAACAAGCAGGAAGGACCGCCGACCTCTTATTTCAATGATCGGTCTCTCAACCGTACCGTTACCTGCCGCAGGCCTTATACGGGCTGGGTGCTCTTGAGTGGATCAAGGAGTAATGCTATTCGGTGCGCCTATCAGACCTATACTCCGGTACAGATCAGATAGTTGTGGGTGTCGCGTTATAATCAAGTTATACGAGTCACTAGGGTCTTCACTTGTAGCACAAGCAATCACAAGTAACAATGGTTGATTGAACACGGGGACCTAAGTACAGGATTGAGGTCCTTTATATACCCCGAGTTCCGTCAAACTAGAATAAAAGAAAGACCTGGAAGTTTGCATACTTCCTCACAAGTTATTGCGGTACACGCAATCGATGAGCGCATCTTCTCGCTCGCCATTGCGGTTTACGCAATCCATGAGCTAAGTGATTACGCGATCCGATATCAATACTCACGTCTAGAGCATCCAGACCTAGCCCAGACTATATAGCCTCGTCGTGCTGGTAGGTTGGCATGCACTTCCGTGCAGATAGACTTTGTGAAGCTGGTCTCGTGGTGCCGCCACATGCTGTCACATAGTTCTCGTGATATCGCCGCAGGCTGTCATCTTGTCCTCGTGGTATCGCCACAAGTAAGCACGTTGCTCTTTGAGGTAAATGCACATATAGTTGCTTATATGCTTATACCTCCTCAGCCATGGTTCAGCTCGGGTAGCCGTGGTTCGCACGCTTACCGGCGTTATCACTCCTAACCATGGTTCGTATGGTTCCTCCCGCACCTCGTCATTCCTAGCCCGTAACAGGTGCGTCATCATCGCGGTTCCGTTTCCTGGCCGGGGGGCTAGGTTCATGTTGTCCCAGGTCCGGATCGCGGCCTGAAGCATCTCCTGTCGGTCTTCGGGCAGGTTGGCTTGGTAGGAGGCTTTCAGTTCCCTGCGGAGTGGCTCGATGAGCTTGGCGAAATATCCCAGGGTCTTCTGTTCCTTGGTTAATGACATGTGGCTTTCAATGGCCGCAAGGTATGCATGGAAGGCATTGGGATCTTGATCAGGTAGTTGGCGGGCGGAATGATAGAGCTCCGCAATTTCAACTTTGCTGCTCCGTCCGCCTCGGATGAACTGGAGCGTCCAGTCCTTGAAATCCTCCCATGTTGTTTCTTCGGGTCCTCCGGGGAAGTTTTCCGACTGGTACTTGAGCCATTGTGATTGGTGGGCTGGCTCAATACAGGAGAAAGCAGTGGTGATACGGTTTGCATCGAAAGAGTATTTGTATGGGGCGGCAATGAAGATTCTGTCGAGTTCTGATAACCATCGTTGTCGCTGCTCGAGGCTGGATCTCGGGCTGAGTCTGATAGAGACGGCGCTTGTCGATATTTTGATGTCTCTATTGCCCGGGTTGTTGGGTCGGCCGGGGTTATTCGATGCCATTTCGGCGATGAATTTCTTTCGGAGTTCCAGCTCAAACTCTGCAGTGCGTAGGCGTTGTCGAAGTGTGCTGTCGTTTGTGGTCCGGTCTCCCGGGGAGTTAAGGGTCTCGGGGAGAGGTTCCTCTGGGCTGTCCGGAATAGGTTGAGGGGCCAGAGGAGTAGGTTGACTCCTCTGGGAGCGTCCGGATGAGGTGCTCATTGAGTGAGGTTGAGCAGCTGCTGTAGGGCGGCTGCTTCGGAGGGATCGGGAAGACATCTTCTTCTTCTCAGGTAGCCAAAAAGAAGATTCAGAATGTTATGGGCGTATAGAACAGGGGTCTATCTGTTACGGCATGTGGGCCTGACACCACCTGCCTAACGTAAGTCCAGGCGTTAACCAAAAAGACCACTATGACAACTAACTAGTTGTCATGTCAGGTTTCCAATTCATAACCACAGTACAGGATCTTAACACTATCGGCTAGGTAGGAAGCAAGCAAGATGTAGAGAGTAGGAGTAAAGATGTGGGTTTGAAGTCAGATTGGAAACGAGACTGTATCTTGGAGAGGACCATGAGAGCTATCCAAGATTCTGTCTCGTTTCAATTGATGTTACGACCCGGAGCCGAGGGGCTAAGGATAAAGCGACAGGAACAGAGAAGGGACGGACTTGCGGCCGGGTCGTTGTCAGGGGCAGGGTTGCCGAGGAAGGTATTAACACTAGGCAGAGGACGGAGGAGGCAAGAAGAGATAGGCAGGAGACCGAAGAGGCAGGAAGTGCCAGGACAGATCAAGACCAGGTACCGAGAAAAACACTAGAGAGCAGGAAAAGAGTGAATTGTTGCGTGAAGAGAAAAACTATGTACAAAGGGGATGCATCCTATATAGCTTTCCCTTTCACGCACTGACCTGTAACTGGGTGAGAATAACCGAGCGGGGAAGCAAGACTGGAAATCCCGACACTGCTACGTGGCAGGCTGCAGGCTCAGTCTGGATTGGCAGAGCTACCGCGTAGAACCAAAAGGGGAAGGCCCGGGGTGAAGCTGGGGAAGATTCATGACATCTGACTTGAATATTCTGACTCTTACTCTCTACATCTTACTTGCTTTCCACCTAGCCAATAGACCTCTGTTCTATACTGCCCAATAACATTATAGCAGCGTGAATATGCACTTGGACAATTTCGCAACGGGTGTCACGGACTGACAGGTTTGCATTGCTTATTTATCTAGTATTATCATTATTGCTCAGATAAGGAGAAGGGATGAGTTGATAGGCCTGCCATGTCAGCATTACCCAAACACATCCCTGAGATCCACCTTGGAAGGACTCTCTTTATCTGATCTGAGCAAGAACAATAATAAGAAAAGCAATGCAAACCTGCCAGTCCGTGACAGTGATAGTCGACACAGAACCGGAGTCCTCCTCCATGTTTCTCAACATGGAACAGGACAGGAGACACAGCAGGCGACGAGCTGCGATGAATGATGCCTTTCCTCGGCTTCTCTCCAACCAAACCTGTAGTACCTTCAGCTCCCCCGGGACATTGGGCACAGCAGCCCAAATGAGGGTAATTTCCCACCTCGCAGCTTGGTATCATGATCGTATGGGCGAAGGGGCGACAGGCGCTCAGCCTCCTTGGGCGAGAGAACACATGTTACGGCATGTGGGCCTGACACCACCTGCCCAACGTAAGTCCAGGCGTTAACCAAAAAGACCACTATGACAACTAACTAGTTGTCATGCCGGGTTTCCAATTCATAACCACAGTACAGCATCTTAACAACACATCAGCAATGTTGTGGGATTTCAGCGGCATTTCGTTACTGGGTCTGCTTCGTCAGGCACGGGAATGGATCGGCTTCAACCTCCTCGACGGTGACAGTAAGCAGAGTGGTGGCTCAAGCCTTTGCGACGGGTAGGCAGGTGCCTGGAGCGAGTCATATGTGAAATGTCATGTAAGACTGACTCCTTTCTTTGCGGGTCTCATGTGTACATTGCAAATGCAGTGTTCCAGGCAGTAATTGCTATCAAACAGGACACCAGCAAAGCCAATCATGGGTCTTTTGACCAGGCGGGTCCTAATACAACAGCACTAACTGTGTGACCAGGAAACAATCTCTTTTTTCTTGGTGATCATTGGATCTCTTGTGCATCTGAACATAGTGGGTGATTGGTCCACGCCAAGCTTCATGACCAATGTCGGAGTGTCGGAGGTCTGAAAGCGGGTCGGTTTTCTCAGTGTTAGTAATGCAAGGCCTTGGTCTTTCGGCCCATTCCTTATTGTGAATCTCGTTTCCTTCAGTGTCAGTGTGGAGCATGGCAGAGCTTGATAATTCATAATACCTATTCACGTTGAGTCAGGGTCACGAACATAGTCATCAAGTTGGCGGCAGGTTTCCTCCTCAATGGTTAACCCTTGAGCGACAGGGACAGATATACATACGGATGGTGCGCCATTCGTCTGATCGCGAGTTGGGTCAGACTCGCACCTTCCGCTGACAGGTCTGGTCCGGACTGGGAACGGGCCGACAGATAGGCTGGGCGGAATTCCACGAGACGGACATCAGGGAGCAGAAAGTTTCAAACCAGGTGATCCTTTGAGCGACGACGGAAGCATTCCTCACAGTCTCGATAGGTACTAACTCCTAAGGGAGTGAAATGTCAGTGGGCTGGGTCAGGGACAAGTACATATCAATTAGGTACCTACATCATACATGGATGTTGCTCGGCAACAACGGCCACAGGTTTCTTATTATCATGGGATGTATTCTTTTTCTTTGTCTTTGTAGGCGTATACTAGTAGTGGGTATCAGTTCGCATTATCTGATGATTCTTGTGCCAACGAAGACAGATAGGCCTTGGTATTCTCGTAGGCCAGAAAAGTGACCCATGTGCTTGGAAGTACCCGGAAGATATTTGGGCCAAGTCCCTTGTAGAAGCCTGCAATCCCCTCTTGAGCCCAAATCCGAGAAAAGACATCGACGGGCCCCCGGTATAGCAGGTGAGCATCATAGGTTTGCAACCGGGACCGGATCACTTGGTAAGGATACGTTACACTGCCAGCAAAGACTTTTGAGAGGCTCGAGATGGCGAAAAAATCAAGATTACCCAGCGCCTTTTCAGCATCCGAAGGTATGTTCTCAAGGGAGCCATCGGTGTTCACGGAATGGGATCTGAAAATCTTCAACTTCTCATACGCCATAAACTGGAGCGCCCCATGGCTGACACCAAAGAGCGCCGGTACAAGTCCTCGGTAGAAGCCTGGTATCCCCTCCGCATGGTATATTTGTCTTGCCCCAGACAGAAACGATGAATATGCCCCCGGAGCATGAGATCCTGTGGACAACATGCGAGTTTTGATCACCCAGATTGGATTTGTGAGGATCGAAGTAATAGCGCCTACGGAGCTCCACGGGTCAGTTGAAAAGAGAGAATCGGTGCCCAGATGGGGGTGATGAACGCATACCTGCACTCCCAGATGCGAGAAGATAATCGATTGAGGAGAGAATCTGCCCTCTTTCTTCGCGATGAAATCGGATTGTATCCTTCAAACTGCTGTAGCATAGGAAATACAGACCCCAGCTTGAGGAATTTCCAATAAGATTGGGAGTAAGTCCCCGGTAAAAAGCGGCGTAGCCGCCCTCTTGATTGAAGATCCTGCGGATGACCCGAAGAGAACCACCGAGCCGGGAGACTGACCGATCCACTGCATATACCAAACGGGATTAGTCGGAATATATTTTCAATGGGAACAGGGAGGCTTGCCCTGTAACCTAGTCTTGACCATGTCAAGAGGATGCAATGACAGAGTCGACACAATTCCTGCTGTGAATCCCGCTAGGGTCTCCACAAAGGATGGCGAGAGGCCATCTTGAATAGTCATGAACTCGCTTTAAATTGAAACAAGAAGATCAAAGTCTGCGTGAAAGGTGTAAGGAAGGGAATTTGGGGTTCCATGAAGAAGAGAAGATACGTGCACTCATCAAACCTCGCAAGGCAGAGGATCTTAGATAAGAGATAAGGATAGCCCGGCCCCGAGAGAAGACGCGATCCGAGTACTCCGCCTTCGAGACGATCGAAGACATTTCTTGCTTCCCTCCAAAGTAATAGAAGAATGGATATTCTATACTAGATGCAGTTACTTTGATTTTATGAGCTCGTCTCCAAAGTAAAGCAGAATTTGGCGGGAAAAAAAAGACTTAAAAGTACAAAATGCTCTAACTAGAGCTCCGACAAGTATTCATAATGAGAGAGAATATCCAGATATCTTGAGCTCGCATCCAGTGCAGGAATGCCCGAGGGATCATATGGCAATCGGAAGACCTCCATCATACGTCCAGTATGCATTTCTCCATGTGGCAATGGTTATTAGGCGAGAGGAGAGAACAATCTGATCATTGACTTAGCCATGAGAGCAGGAGTACAACTCAGATTTGCAGCAACGTACCTGAACAGAGATGGCTTGGGGGAACTGTAGGTGTAGCCTGTAGGTATGTTAATCGGTTGTCTTGAGCGTACCCGAGAAGCATAAAGACATACCCAGATAGATAATCAGAGGCAGGTAACCACTAGATGGTTATCGTCAGCTTGGAAAGGTCGACGGCTGCCTCACATAGGACTTACTAGTGAATAGCAACTCGAGAAATATCAATGACCTTTGAGGCGCGCTCCTGGACAGGTTAAGAGAAAGACTTTAGAGACCCGAAGTTGAGAAATTGCCGGGGATGCGACTTGCGACTTACCTTGGTTTCCTCGGAAAATTGAACCATCGTGAGAGTTGAGAAGCAAAGTCGCGAGGTTGAAGAGATGAAGAGAGAGAACAGAAAGAGAATAGATGGTTCCAGTGATTCCAGATGATAGCGGGAGATGTGGCAAGTAGAGGGAAGTGGAAACAGGGGAGGTTGCGGGATCAAAAGATTTTCGGAAAAGTCACTGACCACCCCCAGAGCTCCAGCTTTCTTCATCTCGACACCCTCGCACTTCTCCACCACCCCAACGTTGTCACTCATTCTGTTTCCCGGTTTTCTCAAAGGTCTACCTTTGGGGATTGTCTGGCTTTATTTATTTCACAAATCACACTTTTTTATTTCCAAGCTGGTCACTTCTGCGGGTCTTTGGAATTAGTGCACCGCCGTCATGTCTGGCGCAAGGCATTGGTGAGGCCCTGAATCCTTGCTACAGGAAGTCATAGTGCTAATTAAACCAAGGGAACAAGATAAAGAGGCAACAGTCTACATTGGGAACCTTGATGAGCGGGCATCAGACAGCCTAGTTTGGGAACTGATGCTGCAGGCCGGGCGCATTGTCAACGTCCATCTTCCTAAAGATCGAGTCACGCAGTTACACCAAGGATATGGATTTGTCGAGTTCATCAGTGAGGAAGATGCCGAATATGCAGCGAAGGTCATGAATGGGATTCGCATCTACGGGAAACCCATTCGCGTGAACAAGGCTTCGGCCGATAAACAGAAGACCGTTGAGATTGGCGCAGAGCTCTTCGTCGGCAACCTTGATCCTATGGTTACCGAACAGGTACTCTACGACACATTCAGCCGCTTTGGCAATCTAGTCAATCTACCCAAGGTAAGATACTCTCCGACAACAATCTGATGTGCCCCGTTGACAAGAGCCTTTCTTCTATCAATCGCAGATTGCCCGTGACGACAACAGTCTCTCCAAGGGCTATGGATTTGTTTCCTTCGCCGATTTCGAATCCTCAGACGCGGCCATTGCCAACATGAATGGGCAGTACCTCATGAACAAGCAGGTTTCGGTACAATACGCATACAAGAAAGATGGCAAAGGCGAAAGACATGGCGACGAAGCGGAGCGAATGCTGGCAGCCCAGGCGCGCAAACATAATGTGCAACCACCAACCCAGCAACCTGCGCAGTTCCCTAGCGCTGGCCCGGTAGCAGCAACGCCGCCCGTCATGTCGAACACCGACAGTTCTCGGGCAATGGGGACGATACCGTTGCAAACGCCCGATCTAGGCATTGGCCGGGTTATGCCACCAGCTATGACTTATCAGAGCGTCCCTCCTCCGAATCGACCTGTCCCTCCCCCAGTTCCACCACTCAATACCCCACCTCCTGGACTCCCTGCCCGACCCCCGCCTTCCCAAGCTGGCTACGGAGGCCCACAGACTTTTTTACCACCTGGATTCAACGCTGCTGGGCAACCGCCCTTCGCTCCCCCGGCTGCACCCCCACCTGGGTTTGCCCCGCCTGGATTCGGACCCCCGCCGGTATTCCCCCTGCATTGCCGCCAACCTTTCAACAGCCCGGGTATGGAGGCACTCGATGATATGGAGCGGCTTTGTTCTCAGACCCCTTTGCCATTTTCCATAGGGCTATGCTACTCTAACCCAGGGGAGACGGTACTTTTGATATGAAATGATGACCCGATAATCAAACTGCTTTTAACATTTCTTTCCCGCGTGGCCTTTTGCTCAATTGCCTTGGGAACAAGCTGATGTGGATGTGCTGCTCTATATTGGGGACTAGTGCCTGCTGGCTCCTAGGTGTGTATGGTTGTCATGGGCCGAATATTATATTGTCTACTGAACGGCAAAACTGATTGCCGGCGCTACTTTCATGATATGCCAGTTTGATCAGATTCAAGTGGGATTGAGGATCGAAGGCCTCAGAAACACAAGGCAAATGCCCTCAACCCTGATCGTATGGATTCTGGTAGCTAATTGTCTGCTCTTGACACCAATAACAGCAAAGAAGAGGGAAGAATGAGAGAAAATAAGCAAAGAGAAAGATGGAGTAAGGTGGATGGATAGGACTGTTGGTTAATCAAGAAAATGAGACAAACTTAGGGTCTCTTGGCCGGCCGTCAGGTCCGATGTTGTTCTTCGCGAATCGTCGCTCCGTGTAAATCCGACGTGCTTCGTCAAAATCGACCTTGCGACTTTTCATAATTTTCCTCACTTCGGCCTTTCCCTGTGGATCCAAGCCCGCTCTTGAATCCCCATCTGCGATATTGGCAGAGATGTCGAATTGTGACGAGTTCAGGCCAGCCTCTAAATCGGCAGAGAAACTGGAGGGAAGACGGTGATAGAGGTAATCAGGCACTTGGATTAGTGGCGCCCATCGTGACCGAGTGAGGTACAGTGCTATAAAGCCGTTAGAACGTTTTATTCATTATTCATGCTTCACCTTCCGGGTGATAAGAATGGTCGACTTACCTGTCCCAACACAGATTACCGAGAACAATAGGAAATAGAAAAGAGTGTATGCCATGATGTTGGACGGGTTTCAAGGTATTTCGAGTGGTGTATATGATAGATCTTCGCGATGGGGTTGTAAGGTGAATTTGGCGCTATGTATCCATCAGACTGAAGGGTGACCTCAAGAGATGTTATGTCCAGTGAGGCAGGAGGCCATCAATATAGAAGACATGGGAGAACCAGTTGAGTGTCAAGAACAAGACTTCATGCGAGTTATTCAAGGTTGGAAAGATAGCGTCAGCATCGCCCTTGGCAGTTCCCCAATCTGATTGCCTGGAAGGTCCCGAGGCCGCCGGAAGCTGTTCAATGGTTGCCTTAGTGAGCTGGCAACAAGGCACAACATAGATTGACAAGGCACTAAGGCACTAAGGCACTAGTCTATTCCTAAAGTAGCGGCCTTAGCGAGAACCCCCGTCCAGCCTGTGGTCTTGGCATTTGACACACACAACTTGATTGAGGTGAAGACGGTTTTGATAGCGATTTCGATCTTTCAATTCCCCAACTCAATATCCCCTCCTATCACAATGTCCACAAACATCTCCAACGACCTGGTCTGGCAGATCACCCGTACGTTCCGACCCTCCGCACCTATGCTTCTGGGCATTCTATGAATTTTATATACATATCCAAGCTTTCTGGAAGCACTCGGACTTTAGCTCATTCTTTGGAACAGGCCGCCAGAATGCCTTCCTGGTTAACCGCAACTCCGGTGGTGGCTCCCAGTTCTCCCGGGATCCCTTGAACCTGCTGAACAAGCACTCCTTCAAGGTATGGGCCTCATATGGTGACCAGATGAGTTGGTCAAACATTTCGTCGAGATGAATAGCTGACAGCGGTTTCTTTTGGCGTGTGACAGTATGCCGGTTATTCCAACAACAAGGTAACTAAGCTTCCTCCAGTCTATCCACTTTGATCTTCTAATAGGTCCCCTTGTCTTCTTGTCTACAGAAGAAGGGAGAAATTAGTAATTAGTACTTGGTGCTAACAACTCTCCCACCTCTAGGCCATTGGTGTTCAGGGTACTGAGAACGGTGTCGCCGTGATCACCAAGAAGCCCAGCAACCCCCACCAGCCCGCTCAGAACTTGGTCACTGTCACCTACGGCCCTAGCAGCTCTAACCGCAAGTAAGTGAAAGACTGGTGTTTACTCGAATCACTTGGTGTATATTGCTTTCGTGAGCAGTGCTGATTGTAAGTTTTTTTGCATAGGATCTACAAGGGTGTTGCCGACAAGACCGCCAAGCACGGCTACCGTGCTGACCTCCGTGAGGAGGCTGTCGCCCGCGTTAGCGCCGTTCGTCGCTCGCAGCTCCCCAAGAAGGATGCCCCTGCCAAGAAGCTCCGTGGTGTCAAGGCTCGCAAGGCTGCTGAGGAGTCAGAGTAAATCAGTTCTCTAAAATGAACTTGATTTGTGGGCCATGATGGGTCGGGATTGAGGAGAGGAGACCTGATAGGCGTATGTGAAATGCCGTGCTGGACTTGGAAAGCCATGTAATCTAGCAATCTTGGTCTCAGGGCAGAAAACATATAAAAAGAAACAATGTCCTGTCCGACTATTCAAGAGAGACAATCTCTTCCATTTTTGCAATCGAGATATGATCAGCCCAGGACGTTTACGATGTCCATTCTCCAGTAAATGTAACCTTGGGGGGAGGAATGATTTCATCCATAACCGACTGGTCGGCCCGAACTATAAGACTGAGAATGGGATCCGCCTTTTTCCGATCGAAATGACCCGGTAGTCCGGGAAATTGTGGAATTGAGGTATAGAAAGCACGAAAATTGCCGGAAGCCTGGAAAAGAACATGGCAGAATGAGGCAACAGGGAATTATGTAGGACTCTATATGTTATGTTACAAGGGTGGTAGTGATTGATAGCTTTGGAGGGATCAATGCATACATTGCATAGCACTAGGTATTGTTTTTCAATCTGATCATAAAGCAACTGGATATAGTCATATGGAAGATATAACTATACGCAGTATGTTATAGTTAACAGAATTAAAGATCAAGGAACTATAATCGTCATATCTCTTCACATCATATCACATGTCATCCTCCCTAAAGCGATCCTCTGGCCTTTTCTGGGGTGGCCCCTCCTGCCCCTCTTATAAATTGCTCCCCCTCCCTTCTTACTCTTGAGAGCTTCCTCAATTCTCCATCTCACATTTACCCCACCCCCAAACAATCTCACATCATGGTTAAAGCTGGTATGTTTATAGCTTCTTTTTCTGTATCTGTTATCCACTAATCTCTTGATAGTTGTTCTCGGAGCTTCTGGTGGCATTGGCCAGGTCAGTTCCCTTTTCCCCGCTTCTGGTCTTAGACCATCAGCTAACTATTGGTAGCCTCTCTCCCTTTTGTTAAAGGCTTCTCCTCTCATTGATGAGCTTGCCCTCTACGATGTGGTCAACACCCCCGGCGTGGCTGCCGATCTCTCACACATCTCCTCAGTCGCCGTATGTCCCATCCTTTAGCGATGGTATCACTTAGCAAGCTAACGATTGACCAGAAAATCACTGGCTACCTTCCCAAGGACGATGGATTGAAGCTTGCCCTGACCGGCGCCGATGTGGTTGTCATTCCCGCTGGAATTCCCCGTGAGTGATTTCTACACCAATGTCGCATTGATCCTTTTGCTAATGGGTTTGATGACCTGCAGGCAAGCCCGGTATGACCCGTGACGACCTTTTCAAGGTCAATGCGGGTATTGTGAAGGGTCTCGTGGAGGGCATCGCCGAGTTCGCTCCCAAGGCCTTCACTCTCATTATCTCCAACCCCGTCAACTCTACCGTCCCCATCGCTGCCGAGGTCCTCAAGGCTGCCGGTGTCTTCGACCCCAAGCGTCTCTTCGGTGTGACCACCCTGGATGTTGTTCGTGCCGAGACTTTCACGCAGGAGTTCTCCGGCGCGAAGAACGCCTCCGATGTCACCGTCCCTGTCATTGGTGGCCACTCCGGCGAGACTATTGTTCCTCTGTTCAGCAAGGTTTCCCCCAGCTTCCAGATTCCTGCTGACCGTTATGATGCTCTTGTCAACCGTATGTCGTTGGCTTCTATCCCATGGGCTTGTTCGTTTCTAACAATCTACAGGTGTCCAGTTCGGTGGTGATGAGGTTGTCAAGGCCAAGGATGGTGCTGGCTCTGCTACCCTGTCCATGGCCTTTGCTGGTTTCCGGTAAGTTCCACTCCCTTATCCGGAGCTACCACCGTGGCTGACAACTATAAAAGATTCGCCGAGGCTGTCATCAAGGCTGCCAAGGGCGAGAAGGGTATTGTTGAGCCTACTTTCGTCTACCTGCCCGGTGTCACCGGAGGCGATGAGATTTCCAAGGCCACCGGCCTTGAGTTCTTCTCCATTCCTGTGGAACTCGGCGTAAGTCTTAAAAAAGTTCTCATCCATTTTTCGACAGGACAATTAACTGACATGGCTTAATAATAGCCCAACGGTGCCGAGAAGGCCATTAACATCCTTGACGGTGTGACCGACCAGGAGAAGAAACTCCTGGAGGCTTGCATCAGCGGCCTCAAGGGCAACATTGAGAAAGGCATCGAGTTTGCCAAAACCTCCCCACCAAAGTAAGGACTCTTACCACTCTTTTGTGCCTGCTTTCCTCGTCATTTGTTCCTCTCGACGGCTGTGACGACAATGGGAACTAGCAGAACGTTACTAATCAATCTTCTCGCGGAAAGATAGGCTTTAAATGTGGACCACGAGATTATGAACAAACAAGCAGACAGGAGCTGTGTACGGACCTTGATCAGATAGATACAGGGTTTGTACACCATTAGTAACCGCCCGTCAACGGAGAGAAATACAAAATCTCTTATTCAAACCTGCTTTACGCCTTCAGTATCCTGTACCGTGTAGCAAATAAAAATACAAGAGCCACAAGAAGGTACTGACGGCACGAGTCATGAAATCGTAATGGAGGACGTTGAGTATAGGACCAGCCCAGAGCCCAGGTACAACCGTTTCCACATTCAAGGCCGGGGCTGAAGAGTTTTGATCTGGAAAGTTGCACCTGGCAAATCCGAGGTCTCGGCCTGCACCGTCGTGTTGATGCCCAGATTCGCTAACGCGCCCCGAATGATACCGCAGGGAAACCAGAGGTACTGTGTCAATCCGTAAGCCCGAATGTCCCATACACTCAATGGTCGACAACCCGTTACTTACTGCTTGTGCCATGGATATTGCTTCGCTCCGGACTGCCATGCTCATCCTGCCGAATGGTCGAAATGCGCTATCGGTCAAAACATATACGCCCTATTCATCGTCGACATGAGCTTCATAAGCACGAGTAAGTGGATGTCAACCCTTCCTGACACCACTGTATTCGGTATTGACATACACGATGGTTTGTTTTCAAATTATCCACTTGCTTTTTGAATAAGACCGTCCACAGGTCCTTGCAGAGAAATTTGATCACATCGAGATTATCGGTAAAGCGAGGACGGTCTCGGGCGAAGCTGTAGAGATTGCATACGAGTTAGCAATTGACCAGAGGTCGGGGTGAGAGCAGACAGTTGTTGCTTACCGCTCCGCAAGGCCTTGTCCGACACGATAACCCAGAGACTCTAGACGAAAAAACGTTGTCTCCCTGACTTCCTCATCTTCAATGTCTTTCCCTTCAGCCACAAACTCCTTTGCCATACGTTCGGCCATTGGCACTAATTCTATAAGAAGGAAGTCGAAGCATGACGAGCTGAAGATGCGGGCATTTGGATCTGCGGTACTGAGCGGTAAAGTCGTCGAATCGAAAGACATTCTGCCAAAAAAGAGTCGCCCTTCTAAGGGGAATAGACGTTCAGGAAGGGGGGAAAAGAAATCGACGTGATGTAGAGTACAAAGACGTGAGGGAAGAAGGTGGTCCCTCCGACTCCCGTTATCCGGGGAGACGGTTCAAAGCTACTCCGCAGTCTGGACTCTGAACCCACTTTTCATAGGAAGAATTTCAACCTGTACGCAGTACTACGCAGTAGTATATACCCGTTGTCTACATTCAATTTGTTCTTCAAGATGCATTACTATTATAGTACCCCCGGTTATTCGGTTCTAATTGTTCTAATTGACCTATCAAAACTTGAAGGACAGGAATCCCCTAACTTAATGCCTATGATAGCCATTTGTGATATCTCGAAGACTTTCCAGCATGCCCCCCGGTCACGCCAAAAACTCCGTGAAAATATGCATGATAATAGCTCAAGGCCCTTGTACTTAGTTCGCGCCTGAAAAGTGAGCTTCATGGTGGGTATGAGCCATTCAAGGGACTGCTCGCGGGTGGGATATGATACTCCTGCCGAGGAAATGCTCGGGGTGGATTTGGAGCTGTTCGTTTGGAAGGAGGCACAGGGGACTCATCTTCTTCGTCTCCGCTTTCGGTAAGATCAATGACTTGAGAGATGGGTCGCTTTTTGCTGGACATACGCATCACAGAAGACGGAGTGGATGCCTCGCGTGATTGTGACTGCGCCGGTGTACGTTCTAACGTGCTATTCGGAGCACTCGGTTCCTGTTTCACAGCGAGATTTCCTGGTTCGCTGATCTCGATCAAGTCGTCATCGTCTCCATCTTCTGATGCGGGGGTCATTCCGCCCATCTTCCTAGCGTCGGAATCAACAGGGCTTGACCATACACCGTCTGGTTCAACAGTGACCTGCTCTGTATCTGAAGAGGTTGATTGAAGGATATCATCCACGTATCTATGCAACTAGTCAGACCATTTCGTGCCAGATATTGATCGACTGAAAGATGGACTTACTGGTCAACCTGTAGGGACTCAAAACTAGTTGACTTGGAACAGACAGGACACGTCCAAGTCGGCGCTTGCTTCTGGAGCTCAAGGAATGAAGATGCATCAAAGCACTGGTTGTGGGTGCAAATAATGGAGCGGCAAGGCACCTGGATGCGGAGGGTAGATAAAGGGCATTTTAGGGACATGACACTCGAGGTCGCAACAATTTCTGAGTCGTTCGCGCGGTTTTGCACTGGGAAAAGAGATTAGATTAGGAGAGCGATCTGGAATACAGGCGTTTTTCTTACTTTCGCGGATGACCTGTTCCTTCGATATGAGTTTTCGCGATTTCAGTTGCGACACGAGATCATCAGTTGGATGCAGCTTCACAAGATTGGCTACCGTGAAGAATTTCTGTGCGCATGCAGGTTAGTCGACCATGTGCATGAATCAATCCCTAACCGGATTGGTAGAGGTGTAGAGAGTCCCACCTTTTGTGTCAACGCATAAGTCATAACAATATTATTTGGGTAATTGGGTTTCTTTCGGATCCAGTCAGTGATGTCGGCAGGTTGCGTAGTTCCTGGCCTATTTTTCAAGCCCCTGAGATTGGCTTTCACTTCATCAAGATTCACTTTAAGCTCCACTTGATGGGGAAACGCAATGTCCGACTTAGTGTATTGTGTAAGACCGGAATCACCGGCACAATAGACCATGATTCTGATGTTAGGGTCTGTTTGCAGCCTATACGCAACCTGTTGTGATAGCATGACCTTCAGTTCAACGCTGTCCCTTGTTTGTTCACGAACTGGACAAGAATTAGACCTTGGATGTTCAAGCACGCCTCAGTGTGTCCATGGTGACATACCTTTGCATTCCACAACGGGAGTCAAAGGCTCCAGAATTGTATAAAACGGGCTCTCCTTGAAGATCAAAGGACCTGGGGACTTATGAGCAGCCGCAGGAGGGTTCATGAGAGGAGCACTCGGACCAGAAGTGTATGAGTGGGGTGACATGGAGATTCCAAGGGCTGTCGACCGACCCTGCGTAGGGGACTGAGAGACAGGCGCTGGCGGATACGGCCCAGTGGGAGTAGAATATGGTGCGGTTCCTGGAAATGCAGTAGCGCGAATGCGCCTGGCAAGGGCATTGAAACTGACGGTGTCAGATTCAGAGAGGGTTTGGAGTCCTATTCCATGATTAGTCAGTATGACCAAGTTGATAAAGGACTTATATGTGAGGAAAGAACAACTTGAAAGTGGAGCATGCGTATGAAGTAGAGGGGGTGGATGTATAGCCCAAAAGAGCTGGCGGGGAGGGTTGACAAACGCTGAATGATTCGAAACTGAAGGGTTGCTTTCAACCCGGACACCTGCAGGCCCTCATACCTCAACAAATCTTTGAGCTGTGTATTTGTGAGGGTCTTGATAAAGGCTATGAGAGTTGTGACCTCGGATGACAGGCTCGAGGTCGCCATGTTTGATTGAATTTCAGATAAGAGCGGTGCGAACTGCGAAAGCGATCAAGGTGGGCTCGGTCCAAGGTTCCTCGAAAGACAAGGGTCCGATTCAGCCAGGCCAATTGTAAGGGATTTGCATCGATACATCTCTTGACCCCGAAATGTATGGAAAAAAGGCCACCACCCCGAGTCATAAAAGGATGAGACCAAGTCAAAGGTCGGAGTTTGGGGGGTCCAGGCCGCCAGGCGCGGTCTCCGGATGACATAAGACGAGTTGTAAAAAAAAGTTGATTTAATTAGTTTGAGCATTTTGATTCTCCCCTCCTACAAAGAACAAACAAAGAACATTACTTTAACCTCATTGATTGATCTCCATTTCTCTCATTAATCATATTCTTCAATCATTCACAATGGCCAAAAGTGTCCGAGCCAGCGTTTCCAAGCGCAACAGAGCCAACCTGCGCAAGAAGGTCTTTGGCCCCATCGTCGATGCCAGAACCGAGAGATTAGCAGCCAAACTACAGGAGATTGCATCACAGCCACGCCCTGAGCCCCCTCAAAAATCCAAGATGGATGTAGTTGAGGATGAGGATGGTATGTACACTTGCTTCTTCTCCGTCGGGGATCCTGGCTTATCGCACATTCTCTATCAGATCAAAAAGCCAAGTCACAAAACAGCGAGGAAGGTTAGTTTATGACAATCCTGTCCTTGGAAATAGCCCACTCGAGAATCGCAGAATACTAAGTGCGCCACAGCAATGGATATCGACACTATCAAGAGTTCGAAGAAGAAGCCCGCCCGTGTGCAAAAACGCAATCAGAAGCCCCGCAACTCAATTGTCTTCCAGAAGCGTCCCTCCTCTACTAAGAAGGGGTCTAGGAGGAAGTGAGGCGTGTTATGAGGAAGCCGAGAATGGCTCATTGACGAGATGGTGCTGAGACGGTGTGGCGGAGATGAAAAAAAAGGCGTTTAGGAGTCCACAATTACACCTGAGGTTGAGGTGCATATATTTCATAGCCTGTGTCTGATATACCATACTTATTGTTGAGACAATCTGATTCATTGACCTGGAACCAGGTCTAGCAGAAACAGCTGGTATAGATTACCCCAGGTTAACATTTCTATGGAGGCCTAAGTTGTTAGATGCAGACGAAGCCATTATCCATTGTATTTCATACAGCAATGAGCGATAAGACTCCTACCACTGGAATTAGGAGGGGTTTGCCCAACTCGTGAGATCTGACACTCCTACGCGGAGTACGGAGTACTAGTACTCGATATCGGATAGAGAGGGCGGTGTGTTGACAAGCGCGTCCATTGTCAACACGATTCTGCCTCCATTTTGATTTGATCCCTGGACTTCGCCGATAGTTTGAGGGCTCGAGATGTGTATTTGATTCGAGGACTCCTTTGCGTACAACTCATGCAGCTGAAGCCATCACGACCTCTCAGCCAGTGAAAAAGAATGGCGGGCTTCCACGGCTGGGTGATGGTTATCGCTAATCTGTTGGTTATCCTGGGCATACTTACGTTCTCTTCAGGATTCTTTCCTTATAAACCGTTAATCCCTGGACTAGCGACTTTCGATGACACAAGGGAGAATGCCACGGTGCCTGCGCCGTTTGATAAAGTTATCTTCATGGTGGTCGATGCGCTACGGAGGTATGATTGGAACCGTCCGCTCCCTGTTAGATGGTACACTAAACAACTCATTGCACAGTGACTTTGTATATTCCAATGGCTCAGGCTTCACATTTACACAGAGGTAAGTACTGCTTGCAACAAATACAGTTAGCCTATGTTAAGACGATATTAGCTTGATCCGTTCTGGCGCCGCGTTACCATTCACTGCCTATGCGAGCTCTCCAACAGTTACGATGCCTCGATTAAAGGCCATCACGACCGGTTCGGTTCCGTCGTTCTTGGATGTCATTCTAAATATTGCGGAATCAGATACTACCTCAACGCTGGCTTATCAAGACACATGGTTGGCGCAGATAAAGGCTACAGGAGGACGGCTTGCAATGTATGGGGACGATACCTGGCTTAAACTCTTTCCGGGAATGTTCGACCGAGCCGATGGAACCACAAGCTTCTTCGTGTCGGTTAGTTATACTCTAGGGGCCCGTGTATTCACGGAGCTAGCATTGGAACTGAGTTTGTATTCTCGCAGGACTTCACGGAAGTAGATCATAATGTGACTCGACACATTCCCAACGAGCTGGCCCAAGATGACTGGTCTGCGTTGATCATGCACTATCTGGGTCTCGACCACATAGGACATAAGGCTGGTCCCAAGAGGTATTTATATCTTTTTTGCCCCACGTTTGGTCGCCCTCTAACCATTCTAGTCCCTTCATGATACCAAAACAGCGTGAGATGGATTCTGTGGTGACAGACATCTATACCGCAATGCAACAGAAAGACCATCTCCAATCCACACTCTTCGTTCTGTGCGGAGACCATGGGATGAACGAGGCTGGAAACCATGGTGGGTCTTCTGCCGGTGAGACATCGCCTGCTTTGCTTTTCATCTCACCCAGGTTTGAAGATTTGGGTGGGAGAGGAAGCCCCGTGGAAGAGTCGGGTGATATGCAGTACTACCAGACAGTTAACCAAGCGGACATCGCGCCGACCCTGGCGGGACTGCTTGGTCTCCCTATCCCTCTGAACAGTCTTGGTGTATTCATCACTGACTTCTTAGAGATGTGGACTGACGGTAAGAGCACCATCTATCGGTAGAGGAGTACACAAGAACCTAAGAACTAACCCCAAGGCAGGTTCTGAGAAACTGCGGATGTTGTCTCGGAATGCAGAACAGCTGCTCAACACGCTGAGGACAACGTTCCCTGGCTCTACGTTTGACAGCGCTGCACCGTGTGCCCCTGAAGCTACATCTGGGATCGAGGGTGCTCAATGTGCTTGGGCTCGGGTTCAGCGGCTTCTTTCCGCCAGAACCGAACCGGATGGACTCTACTCTACCGCCGGTCCCGCTATATTGCAGTTTTTGAAGATCGCACAGGAAGTAATGAGTCGTACTGCTAGTAACTACGATGTCGCCAGGCTTTTTTTGGGCTTGTTGATCACGGGCACCGCAGGGCTTCTTGTATTCCCAGCCACGTACAAGGAATGCGTCCGCTACAGACCTCAAGGGTTGTTCTTGATGCTTATGGTGATCATCTACGGGGTGATGATGTTTGCCAGCAGCTACGTGGAAGAGGAACAGCAGTTCTGGTATTGGATCTGTTCGGGGTGGATCTTCTTCTTGCATATTAAATCGGTCTCATCTGCTAAGCTGATTCCTAACAAACACTTTGGGTCGTTGGCTTCTTGGTCTACTATCATGCTTGCCATCTCCCAACGACTCCTGCGACGGTGGAACCAAACAGGTCAGAAATTTGCAGCTGAACCCGATATTGCTCGCACCTTTTTTGCACGCCATCCGGATATCTTCTGGGTTCTGCTTATTCTCACATATATGGACGCTGGGCGCTGTCTGATCAGAAGTATACCAGTATCTGGAATAATGAGGTTGGGAGCCTTGGTCCCAGTTGTGTTGGCTTTTACATTCAAATTGCACTTTGCGGCATCGGAGTCTCCTGAATTATTCGAGGAGACGGTTATCGCCCCGATTGTGAAGAAGTGGCCCTACAGTCTCTCACTCGTTTCGCATGCTAGATTGGTATTCTATGGACTTGCTGTCATTGTCCTACTAGCACTCTTAGTCCCTAAACGGTCGAGGGTTGCTCGAGGTGAGCTCACACACCCCTCCGTGTTGTTTTTGGGCTGGAAGCCCCAATACTGATCCGCATATCTAGCACCGAGTGAAACCATCCGCCAAGCTTTACATATATTCCTGATGACCCAGTCGCGTGCCACCAATGTCCCCTTGTTTCTGATGTTTCGAGTTCAGGTCGACATTCTCTCCTCCATGGATCTTGCAGGGATTGAAGTGACGATCACAACCTTGATCTTCCAGTATATGACATTCTTCGCATTTGGTGGCTCGAATTCAATCTCCTCTGTTGACCTTGCCAGTGGATATAATGGCGTCGACAGCTACAACGCTCTGGTGGTGGGAATCCTCACCTTCGCGAGCAACTGGACAGGCCCTATTTGGTGGGCTTCACAAAGCCATCGCCTTCGATCCAGGACCTCCAGGAAAGAGGATGTCTTGTCATTGCTGACCTTCCATGTCGCCATGTCCCTGGTCTCTGTCATGGCTGCCTGTACTGCGCTTCGGACCCACCTGTTCATCTGGACCGTTTTCTCTCCAAAATATCTTTACAGCATGGCATGGGCCACTGCCATGCACGCCGTGAATATAGCGATGGAAGCTGTGTTTACTTGATCTCGATGTCTACATCTCCCATGTTGTATCATCATCAATAGTTCACTTGTAACTTAGAGGCATCTCTTGGAAGTTTTTGATTTTTGCAACACTGGATAAAGAACCGAAAACCACTGTTGGGGGGTATAAAACCATTCATAATAAACCGCTGAACAGATCGTCGATGGCGTTCTTCTTTTTCTTCTTTTTCGATGGAGCTTTCGAGGCACTGTCTTTTTCCGGCTTCTCCTTGGCCTTCTCCTTGGGAACCTTCACTTCACCGAGCATCTTCACCGGCAGCACGTCATCAGCTCGGCGAACGCGTTCGCCTAAGTCCACTTTTGCGGTGACAGGGATAGCTTTTTTGGGGTTGCTTGCTTTTATTCTCATCTGGTGGCTGATCCCAGTGAGTTTGGACAATCGCGCCAATGCAGAGAGAAGCACCACTCCAAGGGTGGAGAATTGATTATCAGCGACAACAGTTGAGAACGCTCTGGATACCGATCAGCTTTTCGAAACGTATCTGAGGAAGGGCATATCACTACATGTAACATCTGGGAATAATCTGAGTGGCGAGATGTTTCTGGGATTCCACATCCGATCGGACGAGATCCAATGTGGCGCGCTTCAGAATAGATAACCATTTCCACCATTTTGCTCGGTGATGTTGATTCTTATTTCGATGAAAGATCAAATGAAGCATTGAGTGAACTGCCAGGATTTCTTTGGTGTCCATGGCTGTGATATTGGAGAAGACGCAAAGGTGGAGTTTTATTTCCGGGCATTTGGCCGTGTTCGCTGACTGGGTTACCTCATACGGGAGTCCTGGCCACGCAGTATATGTATGATCAATATTTGACCACAACCTACATTACTATGTATACTATGGTCAATGGAACATTTTCAACACTCTCCTTTTTGGGGCTTTTCTGATTTATCCAAGACATAAAAATAGACATAAAAATAACAAGGGTCAAGAGGCTGACTGATCCCCAAAGGGATCGAATCAGTTCAAATCACCCTCAGTAACTTCACTTCCGTGAACAACTAATCATGAAGGAGGTAGCACGAAGTGGTGCCATCCTCAAGTAATCGCTATGTTGTATGACATATGTTCTGCATACACCTAATTGTTCTCCCACGTAAATGGAGAAGCTGTCTCCGGCGAAGAAGGTTGTTGGGAGCTACTCTGGGGTCCCCAGGAGTGGCGGACTGAGGGTGCGACGGATGCTGCTGAGAGGGACATCGGAGAAAAGTGCTGTTGCATTGACTGCCCCCTAGTGTGGCCCAGACTGCGCCCTGTACCTGCAAATGGCAAACCCGAAGGGACGTTCTGGAACAAGGACTGTGTCCTAGAGTGGCGCACGGTTTGATTCCCATGCAATACCAAAGTCGAGTCCGTGGAAATGTGTTGGGGCGATGATCGTCCCACCGAATAATGACTACCACGATTTAATGTGCGTGAATGCATCGTTTCAGACAGACTCTGCGCGTTCGGTCGATTCCGGCGGTGTCGTGGTGTAGTAGCATGGGTTCGAGGCCCATTGGTATAGACACCTGTGAAAAAGGTCAGATCCGTGGTTTGGCCTTGAGGTATCAGATCTTACCTTGCTGTGCGGTGTTCGCGACCGAGCGACGCAGCTTATTGCGATCGTTCGGGGGAGGAAATGGCGCCTCCATCCCTGCAAAGGGGCCGCGAGTATGGAAGAGCTGCAGTCAGTTAGTACCGCCGTTTGAGGGAGACTAGAAAGGCATTTGTTGAACGTACCTTGGGGCGCTGGTCATCAGGTCTGGTCATAACATTGCTGTTGCGGAATCTGTTCACCAGGTTGTCCTTTCCTTGTATCACTGTTGAATCCTGTCAGATACCCATTTCCAATTACCGTGATTGGGGCGCATACCCGCATAACAGATCTTCACCGGCTCCTCCGAAGATTGAATCCCCGGCCTATGAGCGTTAGCAAGCGGTTACGTATCTGCCAACTGCAAAGGGAAAGATACCAGCTTTTGCCCACAACGGCCATGTAGAACTTAAGAGACCGGTTAGCGAGATGTGAAGGTATCGCAACCTAGACAGAGGATAACTCACGGCAATAATGTCCGATGGCTATGATTTCGTTAGTGGAAAGCCTAGCAAAAGCAATATTGGATTGAAAGGGCATGGAATCGGAGAAGCAAACGAGATGGTGGCGGAGGGGGAAGCGATGACAGCGATGAGACCAGATGGGACGACGTAGAGAGAGTACTTACATCGACGAAATTGACAAAGGCATAACCGAAACTAGAAGAGTGAGTACTCGCAAAAGATTGTTAAAAGCACGAAACTTACTTGATGCGTGCTCGCCAGTCTGCTAAAGATTAGTTTCCAATTCAAATGAATCGTTCAAGGAGAGTTCACTTGCCCATGCGCAAGTACACGAAATCATATGCTCCATGGCTGGTCCGATTCAAGACATCCATCACTTGCTTCTATGGGGAAAAGATTGTATCAGCATCCACAAGATCCAACGGAGATGGTATTCGCCATACGACATCAAGGAATTTCGGAACATTCCGAATCATGATCTGTGATGATGCGATATGTGAGATTTTGTCAAAGTAGATGAAGGTGAATAACTGACCGTGGTACGAAGATCAAGTCCCTGTGAAATTCGAGCAAGCCGGATGCTCTGCCCGTCTGCCCTGCCCTCACCCATATTCGGCGAAGTCTCAAACCCACCGCTGATGCCATCATGAGGTGTCACAGGGCTTTGTTGGCCAAATGTAGACTGTAGGGGTAGAGGCGGACTCTCTCCAGGGGTAACATCAAAAAGGAAATCCTATATGGAAGTGTTAGCGTCTCTTTATCACAAAAGGACCACGGGAAGAGATCAATACATGATAGAGCAACCCATCGAAGCAGGTGAAGGCAGACGTTCCACAACGGACGCTGCAGTATTGCACTCTGCACCTAAGCAACCCGGTGCTTCTCTCGATTACCAGAAACTGCTCCACCTCGCCGAAGCAATCGGTTAGGCTCTTGATCAGATCCTCATTGAACGAATCACGCAATCGTTGAGGAACATGAACACAAAGACAGAACACGCCTTGCGGGGACGCTTGGACAAAATCCGAGACTCTAGTGATAGCTGCGATATCTGCCGCAGCCGCTGGTGCAATGCGCCATTCGGGGTGGCTCCCCCGAAACTTATTTATCGCATCAATAGCCTCCCGAATGTCCGCAAAGGAAAAAGCAAACATTTGGCTATCCTTGATGTATTTTAGGCAAACAAGCTCAAGAGAGTGATACTGCTTGATCTTGACATAGTCAGTACAAATGCATTCCACGGTCAGGTTCATACTGCAACTTACAGGAAGTACCTCAAGGATAGCGTGGTGCGGTGTGTTAGCATCGACCAATGACACGGTAAAGCTTCGACTAAATACATCGGCGCTTGCCTCTTGCGGTCGGGGCGCCAATGTATTAGCAGCAGACGGAGCCACGCCCTCGACGCCTCGGGCGGTAGAGTAGTTTGGGAACAAACTTGAAACGAAAGCTGGAACAAGGCTAGCTTCACGGCCAAGAGCTGAAGGGGTGTCATGGACAATGCCAGTTTCTCCCTGCGCCGGGCCGCGGTTGGTCTGATAATGGCGATGATCACCGGTAGGAGAAAATACCGAGGGCTGTAATTGGTTCCGACTAGGGGAATAAGCATGGTCGAGTGAATAGACCCCCGGCGGAGGGATTGCCGTTGGCTCCTGTGGCGCGGGTCTATGGGACAGCAGCCGGTACCCATCCAGCCAGTCGGCCAAGGAATCACTGCTGCAACATGATTAGCAAGCTATGTACGTATATAGTAAATAACCGCCGATGTTGGTAGGTGACATACCTCCCAGCATGGACTAGTTCCTGTCTAGCAGAAGAACCCAAATGTGACGACTGTACAACCCCCGAGGGGTTGGATGCGACAAGGTTGCTAGGGGGTGAGCTTTGGGCTAAGAAGTCGTCCTGCGATGGCACAGGAAGCCGTGAAGCCATGATGTCTGGTTAGAGAAGATTACCAGGTAGGACAACGATGTCGCAGCCCAGCAAGAAGCATGAATCTGAAGAAAAAAGGCAGATAATTGAAGTACGGCGATAGAAGTGTGATGGAGGAAGATGGGAACAAACGAAAATATCGCAGAAGCATGGGGGATCTTGAGAGATAATAAACAAACAGCGCTGAGGCTGGCAGTGCAATCGATGACATCGTCAATTCAACATTGTCATATGACAATTCAACACCTTCGGCAATGTTGAATCTGAATATTCGCGGATATACATTGCAAATAGCAACCAAGGAAGCCGTCAACGAGTTCCGCAGGCTGTCCACTATTGCCGAGGGCTCCACTGGCACTGAAAATGCATACCAATGGCAGCTTTGGGTGTGTATAACATCTTGAGAGTGACCATTTCGTAGTCAATAGGTGACTCAATAATCATATGTGGCCTTGCTCTGGATAATGAACGACGCAGTGCTAAGACAAGCTGGGGGTGACCATCTTTGTAGATCTATGGTCATTGTCCGCATTGGTTTTTGGCACTACAGGAGTAGTAAGCTCAAGCGGGCTCAGAGATTGAATAATGCAATATGATGCCAATATCACCTCTTAAAGTCGTAGGCATGCATATATGAGGAATCTTTGAAGTGATGATAAGCCTTCAATCTGATACTACGCAGTAGATGTCTACAACGCTAGCGGCTTGCGCTACACCATTTATGGACTAGCGTAAACGTCCATTTCACAGAATCAGATCCACCGGAACCATTGGACTGGCGGGTCAAAAGCGGTCAATCGATTCGTGGCAGATATAGGCAACCTCTGACCGCCCAGAGGCGACGTCAATGAGTACGCAGTACATGTATGGGATGTTGGAAGAACCACCTGCTTGAAATCACTTTCTCAGGCCAAACAAGTGCGAACTTTGGGGATCCAACTACTGTCCAAGTGGCTATGAAACCGAGACATCATGCCGGTCATGGCTCCAACGCTTAATGAGCCACATGTTTTGAACCAAGTGAGTAAACAGTTAATATACATGTCGAGCAATGTACATGTGCGAGAAACTAATTTCCTTGGCCTAGATTATTATCTCTCCTTCAGATACAGACTATCTAGACCAACTAATTCCTTCGATCCGAGATTACAGCGTTGGGAACCGGACCCCCCAACTTCTACAATCACTGTCCCGCTTCGCGGGGGACAAGGAGTCCGAGATCGAAAGCATATGCAACACAAACCATCAGGAATTTGTCTCATCTGTGAACTCACTGCTTCGGATTCGAGAAGGGACAGTGAGATTGACAGCGGAGATCCTGGACTTGAACCAATCTATTCAGACCAGCACGGAGCGCCTGGCCGAGCAGAAGAAGGCATTGGTGGAATCGCGTGGTCACCGGCAGAACATCGACGAGACCAGTCGCGCTATTCAGGATTGCTTGGAGGTGTTGCGCTTAGCCAATCAGGTCCATGACCTGTTGGCAAAGAAGAACCACTACGCGGCGCTGCGCGCTCTGGAAGAACTACAAAATGTCCACTTAAAGGGTGTGACGCAATACAAGATTGCAATCATGATCCAACGCTCAGTTCCCGCAACACAGAGAGCTATTGCAGAAGCAGTTATGTCGGATCTCAACACCTGGCTCTATCGTATCCGAGAAATGTCTCAATACCTCGGGGAGATCGCACTCTTCCACACAGATCAGCGGAAATCACGGCAAAAGCAAAGGGCAGAGAAAACACCATATCTGGAGCATTTTAACTTGAACTCTGCGATTGAACTGGTATCTGATGAAGACGAAGAATACGATCTGCTTCATAACGACGATCTTCAAGTTGACTTCACGCCGCTGTTCGAGTGCTTACATATTCATCAATCCCTGGGACATATGGATAAATTTCGGATCGAGTACGCCACCACCCGCCGAAGACAAAAAGAGCTATTGCTCCCATCTTCCATCACTTTGGTTGATGAAGATGGTTCCAGCCTGCACAATCTCTTGGAGGAGATGGCTGGATTTGCCATTGTTGAACGAGCCACCATGAAAAGAGCTCCCGACCTTAGGTCATCTGTCGACGTAAGAATCCTCTCCCGCAACTCTGGTCCCTTCTCAATGAGGAGCCTTCTAGGAGTCATCTGACCAGCGCTTGCAAATAGATTGATGAGCTGTGGGATTCAATGTGCCAATCAGCCGTGGTATTGATATCGAAAGCCCTTCATGAAGTCGATAACGCGGAAAGTATTCTCAACATTAAGAACCTGATCGCTCTTTTCATGCAAACGATGAATGTGGGTGGGCTTACTTCTATCGATTTGGGCTCAAACGGCTGACATCGTTTCAATAGACGTGGAACTTCCCCGTGCGGGTCTTTGACGACTTCTTGTTGACACTCTTCGGGAAATATGCGGAACTTCTCAAGAAGAGATTCAGTGACGATTTCCATGAGGTAAGAATCTTCCCCTTCTGCTCGGCTATCCGAATTCTGACGCTGCTAGATCGTGACAACGGATGATTACATGCCCATGCCAATACAAACCCAAGAGGAACATGATAAAGTACTCAACGTGAGCTGGTACAACCCCGAAAAACCTCGCGAAGAGCAGATGTAAGTATCGACCAACCCTACCTATGCCATGTAGGCTCTGTATTCACGTATGACTGATCGTTGGCTCAGGTTCCCATGCATATTACCATTCTCCCGAATGTATCCTTTGTGTTGCATTGATATCAGAAATTTCCTCAACCAATTCTACTTTTTCGCAAACGACGGTTTCGCCAATACAGACGTGATTGATGAGACACTGAAAAATGTGAGTCTGAAGAAAATTGCGCCCCATTGGCCAGATGACCCGTGTATGCAATGTACTAATTTTACAGGATCTTGACGATCTCCTCTCACAAGAGGTCTGTGATACTTTAGTGGAGCGTCTTTCCTCGCAGTACTTGGGTCAGATCGTCCAGATCCTTATTAATCTAGAACACTTCGAGCTGGCTTGCCGCGAGCTGGAACTCTTGTTGGCAGCAGCCCGTTCACAAAATTCTATCGGCACGTCGATCGCATTGAGGGCTACTGAGAAGTTCAGGAGCAACAAAAAGGCAGCAGAGAAGCGTATTTTCGAGGTGGTTAACTCGAAGATCGATGACCTTATTGAGACAGCGGAGTACGAGTGGATGTCTCCCACACCTCCTACAGAGCCCAGCAACTACATGCAAACTTTGACTCGATTCTTGTCCAATATCATGAATTCCACATTGCTGGGTCTACCTACTGAAATCAAGGAGCTCATTTACTTTGATGCCCTCAGCCATGCTGCTAATATGATCCTGGTGAGTTTCCTTCCGGCCCTCTCTGTTGAATGAAGGCTTACTAACGGACCATTAGGCACAACCACTATCTCCGGATGTGAAGAAGATCAACCCCAACGGTGTGATGGCGTTGGCAAAGGATGTCGAATATCTTGCTCAATTTGTCGACAGTTTGAATGTGCCGATTCTTCGAGAGAACCTCGATGAGTTACAGCAAACTGTGCAGTTGATGCAAGCGGATAACGCAGATGAATTTTACGACATCTCCACGAGGAATAAGAAATACGGACGCGTCGATGCTTTGCATGGGCCCATTTTGCTTGAAAAGTATGGCTTGGGCCTACACCCCCTTCATCGCTGTCGAATACTTACTGACTGGTTGTGACAACCTAGGCTTACACGCACAGTTCAAGCCCCCACCAAGGTGGACAAGTTTGCAACTCTCTCTTCGCGCTTCAAGAAAACTGGATAATCTACTAGATCTACCAATATTCCCCACAATGCAATGTTCAAACATACTCCAAAGTGATTGAACGTCCCATGAGTGCGCCTGGATAATGGAAAGCATACTACAAATATACACCTAAGTTCCGCATCTTGGAGAATTCGAAAAACCGAGAATCATTGGACTACCACCTCGGCATCGCATTTGCCTCGTGCGCGGAGATAAATACAGCAACATGTAACAATATCATTATAGACCAAA
This sequence comes from Penicillium sp. DV-2018c, assembly GCA_028827535.1. Classification (NCBI taxonomy): domain Eukaryota; kingdom Fungi; phylum Ascomycota; class Eurotiomycetes; order Eurotiales; family Aspergillaceae; genus Penicillium; species Penicillium sp. DV-2018c. The sequence continues at coordinate 2,479,717 of JAQJAA010000005.1, forward strand.
ATTCGCCTTGAAACGCGCATAGAAAAAGGTTAATGGACTGGAATCCATGGTGATGGGTTCACTTCGTGACTCAGGTTAGCTTGGTTGTGGAAATTAGACAACAAATAGTAACATACCTGCTGCGGAGGAAGATGCGGGTAGGCATACATCCCCTCAAACATTTGAGGCTGTGGCTGGCCATATGCAGCATTCGGGTCCGGTTGAACGGCTCCGGAGTACATGGCGGGCTGTGGACGGTACTCCTGGTCTTGGGGCATGCCATGCTGGCCAAGAGATCCATAATCAGCAGGACCCATGTGCTGATGTGGCTGAACACCATGCGGAGCAGGGGGCATCTGACCAGGCGCAGCAGATGGACCCGGAGCGGCACCTGCAGCCTGACTTGACCTCTTGGCATGGGAAGTTGCCTCTTCCCGGGGAACAATATCAATCAGGAAGTCAAACATGTCCGATTTAGACAGAGCGGCGGCAATGTCAGATCTTTGCAGGGTACGGCGCTTGTTGTCTTCGGCATGTATCCATGCACGCATCGTCAACTCTGTGATGAAAATATCACAACCCTTAGCAAACAAGATGGGCGCCTCTGCGGAGATCATCTTGACCTCCGGGTCGGCCTTCATCACCTTCTTGATCCGAGCCAAGGGCAACTGGTGGATCTTGTAGTCATGATTATCTGATTCTAAGTGGGTGATAACATGCTGCCAATAAGTCGTCAAGATATCACGGGCGGTGCCTTGGAGGCCTTGGTTCACCTATTCCTGGTAAGTCGCGGGTTTGAATGTGTATCTGGTCGTGTCAGGAGGCTTACATTGGCCCAAGTACCCGTGTACAGGTCGGCAACCGGTGCATAGCCCTGTGCTGCGAGCTAAATTGGTCCACTTTCGATTAGTTCCAAGCCCATTCGTGTTGCACAATCACGGCCCAGCAAGCCCAAGACTTGCGCCGTTCCTCGTAAAAGACATACCGCTGCACTAGCACCTATATATCATGGGATCTTGTTAGACACTTTTCAATCTGATTTATTAACTGAGCAATAGCGACCAAGCTCATCAGAGTTGTTCTTTCATGAACATTGATGCGTAGCTTTGGCGCAAGTTGAAAGCAGGGCGCTATTACCGTAATGACCTCCATTCCTAACATCATAGACAGCCTGCGGCTGCTGTCTACCTTGCTGCGCATTACCCTGGGGAGATTGCTCCATTCTGCTTACGATAAAGCTCTTTCGGCCTCCGGGTTGTGTCGTGCAGGTAGTGGGTTGCTCGGACAATGCGACGCGATCGCGACTGGAGACGTGTCAAGGTGTGACTGCGTTGGAATGACTGGGAGACAAAAGATGAATTGACGCAGCCCAAGAGTAAGAGTAAGAGGAATAGCAGGCTTCAAGGCGACCAAAGACTACTTGCGGCTGTTGTGATCCAGGTTAAGGCGCGTTGGGTGCCAAGCTCGGAGGTGCTCAGCTGTCTGACGTTCCCGGGGCCGCCCCTCCGAGCTTCTACATACTCCCGAGTACTGTATGCGGAATGTATCTATGGACTTTATGTAGAGATTGTCACCACTATAGTCTATATTGTTTCTTATATATAGAATCATGTCATCTGCGAAATGTACATCATCATATCAGTTCTATATCAACTTCTAGAAGAAATACAGTGGCCGTTCCCAGGTATGAATTAGCGCTGTGGTACTTCCAATCTACACCGCCATGCCTACCGCCTGCCTTTCCTTTCGTACCCAATCACACTCCACGCAACTTTTGTATGCCGATAATTGAAGTTCTTCCGGCAGAAAGAAAGTGGATCGCGTGGCTTACTGTATCCGTTACGGCCTGTACGGGCGGGTAAGGAACGTAAAGTAAAGTGACAAGGTCACATGACAGCAGTGTCGTTCATGATTCGACAGAAATCTCATAAACGTTTGTCCGGCTCCGCCAAGCAGCGTGAGAAGCTCGAAAAAATATAAATTCTCTCCACCCACCCAAAATCTCTTGAGCTTTTGCTATTTCCCTATCCAGCAGGGATGGCTGACTCAACATGCGTGGATGCTCAGGATGATCTGACTGATGATCAGATCCAGCAGCTCCTTCTTGAAGCAGAGACTCGGCTGCGAGATTCTAACGCGCTGAGCACCAAAACTGAAGATGCATCACTCAAGTATGAGAATTCCGAACTGTTCATGGGCCAAGATAAAGCTAACCACTACCAGAATTCCAAAATTGTCCTCTGGGTCTTCGCTGGAACCTTACGTCCGCCAGGGAGATGATGTTGCTATCGTCGATGCAGCGAAGATCACTGACCGTAAACAGAAGGAGTTGTCCAACTCTCTCCGGTCGGTTGGAATCAAGAAACAGAATACAGTTAGTCTTTCCCCCTATTCTTTCACTTCATACCTTTTGTCCCCAATGCTATGAGGAAAATTTTCCCAACGCGAAGCGCTTGATGCAGCGTCACCAGTCCGTTTTGGGCTGTGCTGCAACAATGAGAGTTCTTTTTATTCATAGTTACTCTGAGCATTCATCACTCTCACAACATATCTTCGACTTGTGATCTGTGGCCAGTTGCTGACAATGATCACTCTTGATAGGAAAAGCCTACTGCTGGACCTGAGTGGTTCAACCTGCCGAAGACAGTGATGACGCCAGAACTCAAAAGAGATCTACAGCTCATCCGGATGCGTTCCGTACTGGATCCGAAGCGTCACTACAAGAAAGAGAATGGGAAGGCCAAACCTCCCGAGTACTCCCAGGTCGGAACCATCATTCAGGGTCCCACCGAGTTCTTCAGCAACCGCATCACTAAGAAGGATCGGAAGAAGAACTTTGTTGAGGAGACATTGGCTCTTGAGCGTGAGACCAAACGTTTCCAGTCCAAATACAGGGACATACAAGCCAAGAAATCAAGTGGAAAGAAGTCTTTCTACAAGGACCTTCAGGCAAAGAGGAGCCGGAAGAACAAGTGAGGAATTCACGTTCGTTCTCGTGAAGTTATCAAGGGAGTGAAGGTCAACTCGGTCACCCCTGCTAGGATCCCAATGAGCTTGGCCCAGATCTTCACCGGCCAAGATCATCACATACACCCATGCGTACTAAGTACAGTCTCAGACGTGATCGAAGACATTCACGAGGGTCTGGATGACCAATTTCTGGGGCTGATGTCAGCGTTTGGTTCTCCGGGAGTTGGAGCACGGATCTTACCTGCATGTCCATAGCTGCCGCACGGCCAGCTTCGAGAACCTCTTCGTGTGTCGCCTTGCCCTCCTCCAGCATAGCGTTCAATTCGCCTGCTGCTTTGTCTTGGAGCACATCCTCGTCGCCCCGAGGAACAGGCGACAACACGGCCTGGTTGGTGACCAGACTGAAGGCAAGCACTCGGAGCCCACAATGCCTGGCAGTCACTATCTCCGGCACGGTGGACATGCCAACCACATCGGCACCGAGCATTCGAAGCATTCGGCTTTCAGCTCTTGTCTCGTATCTTGGTATTGTCAGCACTGCGTTTCCGGCAAAGGATTCCGCCTACTCACGTGGGACCGCCGACGAATGCATACACGCCTTCGTGCAACTTCCTGTTGCTCTCTGGTGACATGACAGTCTTCCATGCTTGGTGCACGTGGCGACGGAGTTCAAGGTCGTAGGCATCCGAGAGCGGCGGGAATCGCACTCCGAACTCTTCTTCATTGGCTCCCCTCAATGGGTGAGTTCCTGCTAGCCCGGCCAAGAATAGATGCTGTGGATCAGTGTCAGCAAACCGCACTCGGTTGGTGCCGCTAGGGTTATACTTGCGTCGTTCAATAGGACGAGATCTCCTACAGCGTATTCGGAATTCAATCCTCCGGCCGCATTGGTCACTAAAACCTTCATTAACACTTGCCGTTCCAGTGGTAGTAAATAGAACGTACAAACAACCGTGTCCACGGCCAGCTGCTTGAAGACTCTGATTGGGAATGCCACTTGGTCAATTGAGTGTCCCTCGTAGTAACTAGGCCGTTGTCAGCTGCAATCTTAGGAAGTCAAACAGGGGCTAAGCTCACTGAGCACGGCCAACCATCAATACTGCAGGAATATTCTGGCTGAGAAAGCCAAAAACCAACTTCCCGGCATGCCCGGCGACTATGAAATGTTAACTCCTCTCCCTCTGATCTGAAGAAGACGACCAACCTGTTGAACGAGGGAAGTGGGGGATAGATGCATAGTCGTATTCAATTCGTGAGTCGGGTTGAATCGTATCTGCGAGCCCTCCAAGTCCTGAGCCACATACAATTGCGACCTTGGGTTTTTGCAGGCTTTCTGGCAAACTCGTTCTGAGATAAGAAACAGCTTCGTTGGCTCGCTGGAACGCGGTCAACTCTGTCTTTGTCATTTTTGCTCCGATATATCGATTAAGTCCTGAATCTGTCTATATTGGAATCTTGGAAAGGACAGAAAGAAAAAATAGTGGAGAGCAGCAGACAGAAAGCAACCTTCCCAAGTGCGGAGTCACATGGTGGCATTGGCTAATTTGGCGGGGCTCGAAAGGTCCGATTAGTGACAGAAATATCGTCTAATGAAACATAGACGCCAGATACATTGTAGTTTTATGTCTGGCACTTGGTCAGGACAGTCAGGGCTCGAAAGATAACGTGCAGACATATATAGAAAACAGCTCATCAGTGATTCAGTGACACTACATGTACTGCGTACTTATGAAGTACATGGAACGGGTTCAATCTTATATGTGATGATCTTCAAATAACGATGGAAATTTCAAATCCTCTCTCAGGCGCCCTGATTCCTACGCCGACAGCGTATCAGCATATGATACTACTACATGACTCCTGTGTACGTGTTTTTTTGTACTCATTTCCAATCGTCGACATATGCCGTACCACTATATTGACGGACTTCCCTCACCGCCCTGGACACTCCCCGAAAAAACCCATCCAACAACAACGGATCTTTCCCAAACTCGCAATTAACCATGTTTTCATACACATCACGCTCCTTGATTGGAGCGAGCAAGCGTCTTGGGGTACGTCCTCTTGGGAATTCGCAGGTTCTCGCGCTAATTGTTCCATCAAAGGTGCCTGTGCCATTCCGCTCGCTATCAACCCCATCCCAGCCAACTCCGCCGGAGGAACAGAAGACGCCCGCTCAAGATTCAACACCGGAACCTACACCGAATGCTTCCGCAGAAGCCGCCCCTGTGGCCCCGGCCCCCGCCGCTACTATCCCTCCATCGACCGTTCCTGCCGGGTAAGATGCTCTCGAAATTTAGTGTGTTTCTGATCAGTGGCTTATTGAGAGGATCAGGTCGACGGAAGCAGAGCAACCATCTGACCTTGCCGTGAAAGAATGGTGAGTACACGAGGCAATTGGATCGATACCACGAGAACCACCGCTTATGATTTGATTAGGTCCGATCGGTTAGGAGCATTTGGTGAAAAGAACCGATTGCCGCGAAGTGTGCAAGCGATATACCTACGGCCCTTGCGGAGGAAGGCGGAATTTGGCCTCCCAGTCTGCGATCTTCAGTTGCGATCCTACAGCGTCCGTAATGTGGAGTTCTTCGCGGACTTTGCCATCCGTGCCGCTTATTATCTCAACCTTCCCGTGTCCGGACCCGTGCCTCTCCCTCGCATTGTCGAACGCTGGACCGTACCCCGAAGCAACTTCGTGCACAAGAAGAGCCAGGAAAATTTCGAACGAATTACACTTCGCCGGCTGATTCAGATCAAAGACGGAAACCCACAAGCGGTGCAGACCTGGCTTGCGTTCCTGCGAAAGCATGCGTTCTATGGAGTTGGTATGAAAGCAAATGTCTGGGAGCATGATAGTCTAGGTATGGTTCTGATCTTCAATTTGATGGCGTCTTCAAGGAGCGAGTCACTGACCATAGATTACATAACAGATGCTGGCAAGGCCATGGACGTATCTGTTGGCGAAGTGGAAGAATTCCTCCGTCCGGACCTTGCTCAATTCGGCCAGCGGAAAGACAATACAGCTCCCGGCACAATATTCGATGCTCTGAACAATGAGCGGTTCACGGAGCGCAAGAGTCTATAGATGGAATGGTGGACTACTGCTGAACTTGTATACCCGTGAACCTCTGGGCTTGGTGTCATTGCTGCATGTGCTATCTATTTTGTATCCAAAGGCCTTTTTGATCTAGGCCATATGTATTCTACTGTTCTATTATCCTCATATTAAGTTTCAAAAGGATGGGTGCCGACATATCTATACCGACCGAAGCAGTTTATCATCTCAGCTGGGTTTTAGACAGATATATGGGTATGCTATCACCGGAAATCAACCTTTCAAGCTACCTAGGATTAGGGTAAATCATAGTTAGAGCATGATCTGTGGAAGTAATCATGGGCCCGCCGTCCGCAACGTGATGTAGGTCACGTGACAGGCATCGCGTTCCGTGTTCTTCGGGTTATCGAACACTATACGGCCGAACGACGCGATTACGCTTGACAGTTATTTAGTACCACACCGATTGAGGGTGTGCGAGAGATGTCTGTCAAACTAATGAGGTATGAATTGACCTCGCGGTGGTCACTGGGCGGGAGACTCCTGCATAACCGTTCGGGCCGGCTCTCTCTTTTCCAAGAGAGTTGCCGTCGATGGAATAGCTCGACAGCCGAAGCACCAGCACGAGATCCTGTCATATTTTCAGGGATACAACCGACTGGTGTGCCACATCTGGGAAACTACCTAGGAGCCTTGCACCAATGGGTGAAGCTTCAGCAAGATGCAACCGAAGGAACCAAACTGTTTTTCTCCATTGTCGATCTTCACGCCTTAACTGTGCCCCAAGATCCGGGGCAATTGAGGAGATGGAGAAGAGAAGCATTTGCAACTTTGCTTGCTGTGGGTCTGGATCCCAAGCGCTCTACCATATTTTACCAGTCCAGTGTATGTTTCATTTTACATTCGACCGAGAAAACCCGTTGAATATGGCATATTGACATGAAAAACAGGTACCGGCTCACAATGAACTGATGTGGATTCTCAGTACGGTGGCTTCCATGGGGTATCTGTCGCGCATGACACAGTGGAAGGTGAGCACCCCTACAGAGTACACAAGGTGGAACTTAGCTGACATCCCCCAGAGTAAACTCCAGCTGCCGGACGATGCCACACTGGATGACTCGGCGGCACGAGCACAACTGCGACTGGGTCTTTTCTCTTACCCGGTACTTCAAGCGGCTGATATCCTTGTGCATAGGTTTGTTGCCCGCCTAGCGTACCAGGGCCAGTTCTTTACTAACGGGTCGCCAGAGCTACTCATGTCCCAGTCGGCGAAGATCAGAGACAGCATCTGGAGTTCTCCAGAACCACCGCAAACAGTTTCAATCACCTCTACGGGCCCATTTTCCCTATCCCAGAGGCATTGATATGTAAGATCTTACTCTGCCCATGTCAGACGGGACCTATTATTTAACTCTCAATTGACCAGCCCCCGCCAAACGAGTGATGTCCTTGAAGGAGCCCCGCTCAAAGATGTCCAAATCGCATACCGATGCGAAATCCCGGATCATTCTCACTGATTCACCGACGGAGATTCGTCAGAAAGTCAAGGTGGCGCTGACCGACTCAGAACCGAGCATCACCTATGATCCGACTCGTCGACCGGGTGTGTCAAATCTAATTGAGATCCTCAGCCATCTGGAAGATGTTCCATGCGAGGCGATTGCATCTGAATTCCACGGCGCAAGTCTCCGATCGCTCAAGGAGCATGTTGCAGATCGAATCGCCCATCATTTGGAACCGACACGAGAACGATATATTAAGTTCATGCAGGATCAGACTGGGTACCTGGATTCGGTGGCTGAGGAGGGAGCCGAGGAGGCGCGCGCCAACGCTCGGGTGACTATGCAGCAAATTCGGGATGCGATAGGTCTATAAAGGGCCGGCTGTGTGCCACTACGTTGTCAAGCTCAATGTATAAATAGTTATGTGTAATTATGTGTGTAAGGAAATGAATACAAAGAGATAAAAAAATATGGTTGCCTGCGGGCTTTTGCGTAATATTCGGCATACAGTGGCCGTGCAGATGGCTGTGTAAATTTAGCCTCAAATACATCCACGGTACGTAATTAATTACTACGAAGAAGGTGACGTACTGTACACCCAAAGAGAGCCACAGTGGAGTGCCATCGACCGTCATCAATTTTGAACCCTAGCTACGTTCCGTATAGCTTCGGATATTACGGATATGTATGAAACCAAAGCCAGGTGACTACCTCAGGGACTACTATTGTGCTAGGTACCTTATCTACTTAACTCCGTACTCCGTATACTCCGTACCTCCACTGTATTGCGTACGCTCGGTGACGACAGCACTTGAAGCCACACTTACTGCGTTTGTACCTCGACGCAGGAGATACCTAATCTGATCTTAAATAATCCTCCTCATATCTTTATTCCCTTCCCTACCCCGGACTTGCTCCTTTGCTCTAGTCCAACTCTGCATCGCTGTGACTAACTTAACCTTCGGTTTGCTAACTCACCAATTCGAATTCGAGTTGAACCACCCAGGACGAGGATATCTATCTCATATCCGGGCTGAATTCGGGAAGGACGATCGGCACTATCATGAGAAATGCATTGATTCTATTAGCCACCAGCCTGGTGTTGCCTGGCTGGGGATTGACACTTCACCGAAGGGAGGTTCCCGCAGTGGTGCAAATGGACATTCAACGCAGAGATGTCCTCGATCCTGTCACTAGAGATAGAGTGAGGAGGAAACGTACTTCGACAGTAAATCAGGCATTGGACAATGAAGTACGTATGATGACCTCTCTACGCTATGTTATAAACCCCGAGATTGATCTTGAAAATCTAGGAAACTCTTTACCTCTGCAATGTCACCTTGGGTACCCCGAAACAGAACGTGCGTCTGGTACTTGACACTGGAAGTAGTGATTTATGGTGCAACACGCCAAACTCCTCTCTCTGTGAATCCTCCCAAGATCCCTGTAGTGAGACCGGCACTTACAACCCGAGTCGCTCCTCTTCATTTTCCTTTGTGAATTCTGACTTCAATATCACCTACGCTGATGGATCCAACGCCGTTGGAGAATATGTCACCGACACTCTGACTATCGGAGGCACTACCCTCCAGGACTTCCAATTTGGCATAGGACTTTCGTCTAGCTCCGCAGGTGAGGATCCATGCTAGATCGGACCATTGCTGCAGACTAACTGATGTCGCTGTGTGCTAGAGGGTGTATTGGGCATAGGGTATGTTGTGAACGAGGTCCAAGTTGGGAGGAATGGTGAATCGCCGTATGCCAATCTACCCCAGGCAATGGTTGATAAAGGCATTATTCAGTCCAATGCCTATAGTCTCTGGCTGAACGATTTGGATGCAAACCGAGGCTCCATTCTATTCGGTGGAGTCAACACCAAGAGATTTCATGGCACCCTGCAGACAGTCCCCATCCAGAAGGTTGGCGGAGTACATTCGGAGTTTATCATTGCCCTCACAGAATTCGCCATAACCAGGTCCTCAAAAACAAAAAGCTTCTCCCCGAGTTCGATCCCCGCGGGTGTATTGCTGGATTCGGGAAGTTCTCTCACCTACCTCCCGGACACTCTTGTCCAGGAAATCTACGACGATCTCGGGGCTGTGTTCGACCCAGAAAGCGGAACTGGATATATTGAATGTAGCCTGGCAGGAAAGGGCATCACTCTCAGCTTCACATTCTCATCCGCGACCATTGATGTGGACATCGGAGAGATGACCATTGACGTAGGCGGCCTGTTCTTCAGAAACGGCCAGCGAGCCTGCATCTTTGGCATTTCCCCGGCAGGAGGCAGCACGGCTGTCCTGGGCGATACTTTTCTTCGCAGTGCCTACGTGGTGTATGACCTTGCCAACAACGAGATATCTCTCGCCAACACCAAGTTCAATTCCACAGAGGACGATATCTTGGAGATCGGGACCGGGACCGATTCAGTCCCCGGTGCAACTGCAGTGTCAAATCCAGTGACTACCGCACCAATCGGTGGCGCTGCTGCTCGCATTGGAGGTCCGCATGGAGGAACCGGCATCTTTGGCACGGCCTCCAGCACTGGGAACATGGCCATGCCCAGGGCAACCGCTTTGCCGAAGCACCTGGCCCTTAGTCTCGGAGCAGGGGCTCTTTTTGTTCTATAAGCAACTCTACAGGTGGATACATGAATTTTCATTCTTTTGTTCATCTGTACGTGAGTACATGCTGGTGGTGTTTGGAGTGTGGGAAGACTCTCGGGAGTTTTTTTCTACCGTTTTTTTGGACATTTATTCACGTATTTATCATGAATTTATTGAATTAATGGCAATTAAACATTCTAGTCAATTCCATACAATTCTATATCGAGACGTACAATGGTTTGCAGTCAATGTGTAGAGCGTTCATTCATCGGCTTGGTCTCTCCTCATTGCCGAATGGATCTCTTGGCGAAGTTGGATTGCGACTCCTTGCCATGTCAACTCCAATTTTCCATAATGCCTCGAATCCCTTTCTCCGTGATCAGACAAGCTCAACGAGAGAATCCTCTGCTACCTGTACTTCTCAAAGAATGTCGTACAATTGAATCTGCTCGCAACGAGCTTCGTTGGCTACGCGAGCGGGCTGTCCGCGATAGCGAATCATTCTCAACATCAAAGATAGGATGGAAGAGTCGGCTGGGATCTATGTGCCGACTGCGCTCGGAAGGCTATCCCCTCCAATATATCCTTGGGGATCAACCATTCGGCGATTTGGAAATTCTTTGCCGAAGAGGCGTTTTGATTCCCAGGTATGCTCCCTCGGACCTCTGAATAAGAGATATTCCCTACTGATAAATTGTCCCAGACCAGAGACTGAAGCATATACATATGAAGCAGCAAGATTAGTGCGTCAAATGGCCCTTGATTGTGCAGACAAGTTCAGGTCTTCCGATCAGGCGAAACCCTTGCGCGTCATTGACCTTTGCACTGGGACCGGCTGCATACCACTTCTTCTGCACGCTTTACTTGCTCCCCATTTCCAACAACTGGAAATTACAGCGATTGACATCAGTCCCATAGCCTTAGCTCTAGCGCAGAGGAACCTCGCACATAATCTACAACTGGGCCACTTGGCACCCAGCGCAACCAAGGATATAAGTTTTCACCTCGCTGATGTCCTCGGGCATGGGAGCGACAAGTCAATCCCATCCGTTGACTCTTTACTGCAAGCAAAGTGGAGCACCGCATCTCCGAACCGAGATACCGTGTGTGATCTGTTAATTTCCAACCCGCCCTACATCTCCCAGACGGAGTTTCGCAACGGCACCACTTCGCGCAGTGTGCGGCGCTTCGAGCCCAAACTGGCACTCGTTCCTCCACCATTGGGTTCTATGAGCGAAGATTGCAGGCCTGAGGACGTATTCTATCACCGGATCCTCTCTATGGCGTTGAAGTTCAAGGCCAAGATTACCGTATTGGAATGTGGTGATATTCTCCAAGCTAATCGTGTCGTCGCTCTCCATAGGCGACTCGTCTCTGGAGAATCAGCTCAGTTCAGAGCAGAGGTCTGGCCAAGTCAAGAAAGTGATTTGGCTATGAATGGGTTCCATGCGACTGATGGATCGCGCGGTGTTATCATACATCGATTACCATGAGGGGTGACCTTTGGATTTTGTGTTTTGCATAGCGAGGGTCTTGTACTATGTAACTATATCGTTCTGGGAAGTTCAATTGAAGTCAGATTTACGACTAGTGGATATCAAGGTATGGATTTGCCAATATACGGAAAGGTCACTAGAAGATCATAGAGAGGACGACGTAGAGAAAAAGCCTGGCAGATTCGGGGTCTGACCTTCTATGACAGGTGTTGAACAAAAATGTAAATAAAATTATGTACAGAATGGGGAAGACCGCCAGGCACCACAGGGCAGACAAATCTTGAAATATTAAAACAGGTAAGAGCCCAGGGCGAATTAATGTACCTTGAATGATGAATCAGCGAGCAAAGAATGGCTCGGGGAACAAACGCAATGCGAAGAACTCCATACCCAGAACCCCGGCTGAGAGAGCAACGGGGTTTATTGGCTCAATGTACAGCCTAGAACCAGTAAGCATTGCGAAGTCGTGAACATGATAATGCAGCAGTCGTTTCAAAGATCCTTCTTCTTGTCGGAAGAGTAACTGCGGTCGTCTTCGCCCTCGACGTCCTTAAGAATGGACTCCATCTCCTTGGCCTGTCGCTTCCACTCTTGATCGCCCATCTTGGTCTCCCGGCGGAACAATTCCTCATTGGGCTTGCGGTAACTGCCACCCAGACGGTCCCACAAAGTGGTGAACTGTCCGTAGTTGTAGTTGAAGTACAGGTGGTGCATGGTGTGGCAAGCAGCGCCATTCACGACAGGACTGTTGGCGACGTACTCGCCGTCATGAATGAAGACGGTCCAGAGGTTGATGAAACCGAATAAGAACACGTAGGCAATCTTCTGCAGGGGGAAAAGGAAGGGGAAGACGTGGTACGGGACACTCTGAGACCAGCCGTCGAGCGGGTGGAAAGCATGCGAGGCATAAGGGCTGGGCATGATCCACTTGTGGTGAGGCTTGTGGAGAGTCTTATAGACCATGGGGTGGTGCAGGCCACGATGGATCCAATAGATGAAGAAATCGGTAAAGCAGATGAAGAAGGGGATCTGGAGCAAGCTGTAGTACGGGAAGGGCTCGTCGGCGGTGGTATCGTAGAGTTTGGCGTATCCGCGAACCTCAGCAACGAAGAAAGGAGCAGTCAACAGGGACATTGGAGGCATTGCGGACATGGCCTGTCGGATTTCCAGGGCAATCTGGTTCTTGAGGAACTTGGGGTGTTTGTAGGTTGTCTTATCCCAGACGAAAATGTACGAGAGCGTTGCGACCAAGAAGTAGACGAGCAAGCCGAACAACCTGACTGAAAGTTAGTTCTCATGTCGCAGTAGGTTGCCCGTGGAAAAAATCTAGGGGGAATTGGCGCATTACCAGGTGATCAGAAAAAAGCTCGTGAATTGACGATAGATGTTGTTTCTGGGCCAGGCACTCAGATATGCATATTTCGAGGGCTCCAGGTAGATCAGCTGTGTAGCCTGTTCATATACATATGGTTCTGTAGGCCCAAACAGGGCCATTGAAGTGTTGGCGGCCGCATTGACGAAGGCCGGCAATGAGACCGTGGAGGATAACGACGCGGGGAGAAGTGTTGAATAGAGGCGATCACCAATAAAGGTGTCCCATAGTTCGAGAACGATATCCATGATCAATGAGGTTCACAGAATAACCTTAGGTAGGGAGAAAAGGGAGGTGAGAATACTTGTAGGAGCGGGAAAAAAAGGAGATAGCGGCGAATAATAAAAACAGTCACACCAGCGCGGAACCACCATAGCCGTTGCGATGCCACCTTTTTTTTGCCCTTTCTTAATAAGCTGATTGATGCAGGGGTAAAGAATGGTCTGATGTACTTTGTAGAATTAACAAGTCCCTACTAGGAATAATTTGGATCAAAGATTGAAGTAGGAGTTCTCATTGACTAGTTATGATCTATATAGATGTAGACTGTAGCGCTTGATGCTTCTCTTGATCCTCGTTGAAATTAAAAAAGAAATTACGAAAAGGGCGAGATGCAGGAATTTGACCCCTGGTGCCGCAGGTTATGCTTTGATGCCTGGGTGCCTGGATGGCTGAGCGCAAGCTTTGCCACAATGTGGCCTAAAGAATAGGGCAACAACTACCAAGTGGGTTTCCGCGCTAATTTACCGGTACAGTTACACCGTGGTAGCGTAGACCAGTTCCACTTTGGCTACCCGTACTCACAGGTACCTCCACGGCCCGCACTGGGGGGTGTAGATCCGAGTATCGCGTGGGAGTTTCTCTGTAGATATCTTCAGGAAGACCCGGCAGAGGCGACGTTTGACGGTTAGGAACAAGAACCTCGATCTGGACCCGTGCACCTACAAGGAATTCATCCATCCTTCTGCCTTCATATAATGGAATTGGGGCATTCACGTATACTTAAGGTAGACTTATTAGTGAAAAAAGAACAAAAGAAGACAAAGTACTGGGGCTTGATCCTCATTAATGTCTGCAACCGGTAACTAAAGGTCACTACGTACGGAGTACTAGTCTCATTGTTCATCGTAGGAAATTGCGTAGGTACAGAGTAATCTTTTGATGGTCTGATCGTTCCTTTTCATAAAGTGGAACTCTTTTCTCACTCCGTTGTGGAGTACACCTTTAAAATTCCCATAGTCTTACGGGAGCGGGCGCTTCTCGCCTATGACCTCGCTTCTCGCGTCAACCACTGCCGCCTTCCCCCAAACTCAAACCTTCCCGCTTCAGTCCATCTGCCAGCCTCTTCCCCTCTTACCGCTACAGCACCCATACTCATCTTTCAGTTTATATTGTATCCCCCACTAATCGCTGTGGCTAGCTGCGTGGTGCTATCCACCAAGCATTGAAGCCTCAGTGATCGAGATCATTGAGTCCAGGTTGATACTTGGTTGCGAATCACTTGTCGCAGATCTCCATCCAGAGCTCTCATCTGACCTTCCTCTCTCCTTTTGTCCCTGACCCGTGAACGAGTACGAATTAAATATCGCCATGTATAACGCTCATCGTGGCATGGTGCCTGCCCCCAACTCCCGTCTGACGGAGTTGCTGGATCAACTGCGCCAGGAGTTTGAGAGCCAGTCGCGAAACACCGGTGAATTCGAGCATCAGTGTATGTACCCTATTCCTTCTTCTTTTTACGCTTTTCTATGCTTAGGATCGATGCGCCATGGTTCTTCCACTGTCCCATCGTTTCCATACAAACGGCTCTCTGCCTCCATTCCTCTCCCAGCGATACTAGCTATAGAGGTCCCGACATTCGCTGAAACGCTGTCTAACTGACAGATCATGCAGTGACTGGTCAGCTCCAGGAGATGGAGATGATTCGTCAGAAGGTCTATCAATTGGAGCAGGCTCAGATCAAGATGAAGCAAGAGTTCGTCCACCTCTCCTCCTTGGAAGCTCCATCCCTCTAGCTGACCCCTTATTTCTTCGCGTGTCTAGTTACGAAAACGAAATTCGAATGCTTCGACACGAACTTGAGTCGCGCGGCGTCCAGACAATTCCCTCGCACATCGGTGGACCCGCTGCGGCTCACACGGCTCCTTCCCAGGCTCCTCCACCTGCATTGGGGCACGGTCCCAGCAATCTGTTTGGTGGTATCATGACCAACGCACCAGGTAGTGGCCCCGGTCTTGCCCCTCCCCTTACCCAGGATCAGCAGCCTCCCCAGCATGCCCTTCAACAGCCTGCATCGGCCGCCCAACCCGGCGCGCCGCAACCACCGCAGAGCTCTTTTGGAGGTTATCAGGCTGGCGCTGCTGTGAACGGTATGTCGTTGTGATTCATGACCTCCAATTCCCAGTCGGCTGATGCGTTTGAACTTTATTTTTACAGGTTATGGACCGCCGCCTCCTACAGCATCCCCCGGGCCTGGCAAAGGCCGTGGTCGTGCTCCCCCGGGGCCAGCTACCCCCCAGCAAACTCACATTGCCTACCCGGATCCTCGCGCATCTCCTCAGATCCCTCGCCCTACCCCTCCGAATCCGCCTATCGGCGGTCGTACAGCTGAACGTCCAGGCAACATGCTGGCAAATTGGAACCCAGATGATTTGCCCCCTTCTCAAAAGCGTGAGGGCTCTGATTGGTACGCTGTTTTCAACCCAGAAGTTCAGCGTGTCCTCGATGTGGAGCTGGTGCATCACCTGAACCACGATAGCGTGGTCTGCTGTGTGCGTTTCAGCCGCGATGGCAAGTACCTGGCTACTGGTTGCAACCGCTCGGCTCAAATTTTCGATGTGACCACCGGTCAGAATGTGGCTACCCTTCAGGACGAGAACGTTGACAAGGACGGCGACCTCTACATCCGCAGTGTCTGCTTCAGTCCCGACGGCAAGTACCTCGCGACTGGTGCTGAGGATAAGCAGATCCGAGTGAGTCCCCCAGGAAGCGGCAATTCTTCGCGAATATATCACTGACTGAATGCGATTGATACTAGGTTTGGGACATCAACCAGCGCACCATCAAGCATATCTTCAGCGGACATGAACAGGATATTTACTCTTTGGATTTCGCCAACAACGGCCGATTCATCGCCTCCGGCAGTGGAGATAAGACCGTTCGTCTCTGGGACATTCTCGAGGGCAAGCTTGTCTACACTCTTAGCATTGAGGATGGCGTCACCACTGTGGCCATGTCTCCAGATGGCCGCTATGTGGCTGCTGGCTCATTGGACAAGAGCGTGCGCGTCTGGGATACTACAACTGGATACCTGGTGGAGCGTCTAGAGAACGCCGATGGCCACAAGGACAGCGTGTACTCAGTCGCATTCGCACCCAATGGCCGTGACCTCGTCAGTGGCAGTTTGGATAAGACAATCAAGCTTTGGGAGCTTACTGTGCCACGAGGCTTGCACCCTCACTCTGCTATCAAGGGTGGCAAGTGCATTCGTACATTCGAGGGCCACAAGGTAGGGACCAGTCCGGACTAGACTCCGTTCTATATGCATCAGGGCTGACTTGCATCTCATAGGACTTTGTTCTCAGCGTGTGTCTGACACCGGATGGTGCCTGGGTGATGAGTGGTTCCAAGGACCGCGGTGTTCAGTTCTGGGATCCGGTCACTGGAAATGCCCAGATGATGCTTCAAGGCCACAAGAACTCTGGTGAGTTCCGACTCATACCACCTTCCCACCTTTCTTCTGCTCTTGTTCACTAACCCGCGCTTTCACCTTGAATAGTCATCTCGGTTGCGCCCAGCCCCACTGGCAACTTGTTCGCGACTGGCAGTGGAGACATGCGTGCACGCATCTGGAGGTGAGTGTCTTTTCTTTTTTTTGCGTCTTCTCTTGCTGTTTCAGATCATTAGCTGACTTTCTACCAGATATTCGCAGTACAGTGGACGATGAAAGGTTTGATACCGATGCCTTTGGCGCAATATGATGTTTTTGCTTGGATTCGTTTTTACTCTTTGGGTTTGATCTTTTCTCTATCATGTCGAGATTGTTTCCTTTTTATTTACTTTGTACACTCCGGTGTATATTTGAACATCCCCTTTCCAAAATTGCAGATGTGTCTATAGTTACCCATACCATGAGGGTAATTTGTAGTTGATTAGTAAGATGTCGAGTTACACAACGGGGACCGCCAATCTGGGACGAGCTGAGGTTCCAAGAGAATCAAATTCCAACAACACCATCCCTGCCCGTCTGAATCACTACAGAGCCTCCGCGTGATCAAGTCTCTCTCTTATCAAATATACCTGAAGATATGTTTTGGGAGAAGAGAGACGAAGAGAACCATTTCGAATGGCCGGTTCATTGCATGCTGGCCCAAGTCCCGTCACTGCTCACCGAACTGGATGGGCTTTGGGGCTTAACGAGGCGTTTATGCATAGTTGGAGGCGCCTTCGCCCGTTCAGGAAGTAGTTCGTGAAAAATTAGTCGTATCCCTGCAGGAACCAATCTCAAGACTCCCGATACCTCATCTACGACGCAGGACGTGCAGGGTTACCACTCGTGTCAGCGTTCCTCCACGGCTGTCACTTCTCGGATCGTCCCAGTATGCGGCTAAGGCTACTCCAGGCGATGATCGACGTCCTTTGATCCCCCGTCAGACTAGTCATTGGCGCTGTCTGATGAGGGAACGAGGCCAGGCCAAAGCAAACTTAGAAAAGTCCGTGCTGACTGACTCTTTCCAGAGGGAGGTGTGGGGGGCGAATCTGCCCGATTCCCGTGTTCCTCCCCAGTTTCTTGCAATAATAGAGAGTCGAGACAAGACAGATCGCATTGCAATGGGGGAAGGATAAGAAGGATAACCACTTTGATTGGTTACCCCCGAAGAGGGGATTCAGATCACCCGACCATCCGATCACCATTGACTCCCCAAAGCCTTGGGCGGCTAACTGGGATATTCGATGGGCTGAGATCGGACACTATTGGCGACTATCGGGATGGCGCATCCTGATACTCGTAATTACGGCCCAACTGGCCATTGAGAGATTGCTGACTCCGAGATCGACTGAATAATCTACATGTCGACTGCAGGTCGATCACGGCCCACTTTGCAATCCTGCCATTTGAAGGTCCGGCCCGTCTCCTCGAGGGAAGATGCACAGCACGATGGGTTTGGGTGCGTGTTTCTTTTCTTTTTCCTTTCCCCTTGTTTTCTGGAGATCTCAAGTCTGACAGATGTCAGTCTTTTCGGCAATATCAGTTAGTTGCCGAAGTGGACGGTGAAATGCACATCTATGTATCGAAAGGGTCAGGGGAGGAAAAATGGAGCTGAACGCCGCATCGCCAGTCGCGGCTGCGAGTATTTCATGTGTGACTGGAACACTTTTCACACCGAATGTGTCGAAATACTTTACCACTAATGACGACTACCATTTTCCCTCGTGGTACGGGAATTTGATGCGTCCAAAAAAAGGGCAGGCTCATGGAATATGCAATGCACCTGTATGCTCTAGGGCTCCAATTGTCTCCCGAGGCCCTGAAGGCTTTGAGGAACTCCAGTTCGTCCCAATTGAACCGATACTCCTTTTGACATTACTATTTTCTTCCCCGGTGGAGTCAAGTCGCCTCCATCACCCAGGATCCCCGGCCCACGGAGATCGTCGAATCAAACCTGGTGCACAGTACATTGCATGGTATCTCCGGCCTTGTACTGCTCACCTCACCCTCCCCCTTTTTTTTATTATTATTGTTTTGTCAATTCCAGGCGTCATACAGACAATCAAAATGGGGCATTTTGACTCTTCTCACCGGCTGACTCCCCTCAAGCCCCTGTCCTCCCCCCGCCATTGCATTGGGTCCTGGTATATCTAGATCGGGAGGCGCCACGGTCGATGCGGGCGATCATCGCTAGTTGTCAATCATTATATCCTCACTCTCCATGGCATGACCTGCATATTGTTTGCTATTTTCTTTCTCTCCAGTCAATCTGTATATATAGATCCAGATCTAGAGACTGATTGCGCTTTGGCCGGTCTGTTTGTCTATTTCCCCGTTCTTGCTTCTTCTCGAAAAGCAACTCGCTGCTAGCCAGAACCCAAATACTACTTGAGATTGGGATTCAAGACTCACGGATCAAAGTCCACTGAGCAAAGCCAGCACATTCCGAGCACAGATATACGTTGAGATACATTGGTGTCTCGTGGGAGACCCGGAGGGAGAAGTCATCCTTGCTTTTTCTGACATTTACCGAGAGAGAGAGGCTCAAACAGTACAAGATGGAGACTGCAGAGCCTGCGTCTTACGACTACTCAGGCCATGCCATGGGTGGGTTTACACACAGGCGCCCCATGGACTCATCGCTGAGTCAAAACTTCCCCTACTATTCGCATCAAACGGGGGCGCCATACTCGCTGTCTTACCAGGCTCCAAGTAGCCTGCCTTACAACTTTGGTCACTCTGTGGGTCACACACATCTGCACTCAAATCCCTATCAGCAGTACTTTGTGCCCAGTCAGCATCCGATACAGTCGCAACCACAGCGCCCCATAACGGACCAACCGTTGCAGTCTCTTCCAGAGATTCGCCCCGCAAAGAATGCCATCAATCAGACAGCAAAGGCAACACCTGACTATGGTCCGCGGGTACAGATCTCGACAGACCGCAGACCTTCAGACGGGGCTGCAAGCGAGACCAAGCAAAATGCCGCTGATATCGCCTTTTCCACCAACGTGGATGTCCTCATGAAGGCAATCCAGGCCAAGAACGCTGCGTCAGCCCAGCAGCAGTCGCTACCGCCGCTTCAGCATCTGGCGGCACCTGCATCGCAGACCTACCCAGTCTCATCATATGCAGCTGCATCACCCCCGTCGCCACGTTACTATTCCTCGAACGAAGGTCAACTCTCGCGCTCGGGCAAGAAACGCAAGTACAACTGCAGTCTTCCTGGCTGTGGCAAGAGCTTTGCTCAGAAAACACATCTGGATATTCACATTCGGGCTCACACAGGCGACAAGCCATTTGTAAGTGAATACCAGGGCTACCGTGGTTCTGCGCAGTCAAATCTGGAGATGTGATCAGCGACACTAATACTTGATTCGGCAGGTCTGCAAGGAGCCCTCGTGCGGGCAACGCTTCTCGCAGCAAGGCAACCTCAAGGTAAGCGCCACTACCGTCGCTCTAACTGTTGCGTCATGCGATGGCGGCCCAGAAGGCAGAATATTGACATGCGTTCTCCAACCTAGACCCATCAGCGACGTCACACGGGCGAGAAACCCTTCCAGTGTGAAATCTGCCACAAGCGATTCGCCCAGCGAGGCAACGTCCGAGCTCACAAGCTCACCCATGACCAATCTAAGCGCTTTGATTGCCGTTTAGATGAATGCGGCAAGCAGTTCACTCAACTGGGCAACTTGAAGGTAAGAAAGCGCACTCCTCGCCACTCTCCTCCCTGCCAGTCTACATAGTTCACCCGCATAAACGAGATCAAATACAAAAGCTAACCTCTCTCCTTTCATAACAGTCTCACCAAAATAAGTTCCACGCGGCAACACTACACGACCTGACAATCCGCTTCTCACAGATCGGCGAAACCGGACTGAATAACATGAGCGCAGCTGATCGCGAGCTGTGGCTGTACTTCGCCGGACTATACAAGAATAGCAACAAGGGTATCAAAGGCCGGGGCAAGGACCGGCGGATCTCAACGACGAAACGATCTGATGGACACGGTAGCTGCAACTCCATGGATCGAACGCAGTCGATGGAATCCGAGGAGGGCGCTTCAAAAATGCAGATGCAGATCCGCCGCGGCAGCTACGAGGATGGTTTCTCTGTGTATAATGCCTCTAGCAGTGATGGCGATGATGGGGAGTCGTATTATATTGACCGCGGGGCTCATGGTCACGGTCACGGCCATGTTCATGGACTCGGTCACGGTCACGGTCACGGCCACGGCCCATGACCACAGGCTGCCCATGAGCCTTGATTTGATATTTCTCTGTTTTGCTCGACTTTGTATTCCTCTGCACACCTTTTTGATATCCCCACTATTGATTCCCTTCTATCTTGTGATCTCCTTTTCCTTGGAGTATGCGGAAGACGTCAGCTGCACGCTAGACACTTTCCAATTCTCCCTCTTCTATTTCCCCTCTGCTTGCTCTCTTCAACATTATCCACGTGTATACGATTCACGAAGTGTTTCCTACATGTGACCTGGCTGCTCTCAAGATATTCCCCTGCTTGATTATACTAATTTCGAAGCAATATGAAAAGCAATTCCCATCGGTTGAATCGCATAGTTCTAAGACCCATAGTTAGAGTGTGCCATTGGATCAGGCAACATACTAGCTCCAAGTATGATCGACGAAATATTACTACTTAGTCTACTGGTAACACAATGAGAGAGCATTCTGATCTTTCTGTCAGTGGCCTTATTATTCAAAGACCCGGAGATAAGTGTACAATACAGAGAGAAAAGTTAAGTCAAAAGAAAGAAAATGGCTCCCCGGGACATAAAATCGTTCAAACACCTCACGGAGATCAGAGACAAAAACACACCATATCCCGATATGTTTACCCACATATGCGACATTTCTATTGCGCATCTGCCTCCGCAACATCCATATCCCCATCCACAGGGCCCTTTTCAGAAACAGGCGGTGCCTGTGTACCAACAGGGGTAGCATTAGCCAGGGCATCAGAGATGTATGATTCCTCCACAGCTGCCTTACGCCGGAACACGCGGAGCCAACGCCGGCCCCATTGGCGGATAATCGCGTCTTCGGGGAGATTACCGCTACCATCACCGCGCTCCATAAGCTCGTCGTTGCTTCCTGCCGCGACGGAGACGATAGAGTCCTCGATATACTTGAAGAGAGCCTGCATGTCTTCGCGCTCACGGGCGAGGGTCTCGTCGATGACGCTGAGCTGGGGCTCGTAGAGACCAGGCTGCGTGCGGGCGGTGACGATCTGACGCATGCGATTGGTGACCTTGTTGATGGTGGCGGAGATCATCTCGTAGATGTAGGACTTGGAAAGGATGGTTCCTGCTGCGACTCGTTCGGAGAGGGCCCACTCGAGGACGGAGAGGGGGGTGAGAATGGTGTAGTTGAGCAGCTTGTCGATGATGTTGATGGCAATACCGGGCTGGTCAGCCCAGTACTCCATGACGGAGGTGATGATTTGGCAACGGGCACGTTGAGATTCTGCGCCAATGGCCAGGAGGCGATCTTTGCTCCGTTCGATGCAGGACAAGACATGGGAGAGTGATTTGGAGCCGACGTAGCAGAGCGAGGTTACGAATGCATCTGTCGAGGGTATCTTGGGATCCTCGACGCCCTGGCTCTTGGCCTGGTCCTCGATTGCCGTGATCACGGGCTGGATCTCTTCGTCGGTGGCTTTCTTCCGAATAAGCTGCATGAGTTCTTGTCCTTCTTTGGCGTAAGGGGCCACTGGAATTTGATGTCAGTAGCTGTTGTCTGCTTAGAAATCCACAGGCGAACTTACGCTCGGACGAGTACTTGAAGTCGGGTGTATCTTTCTCTTTGTCTGCTGTGATCAATTTCGGGTAAGGATCGGGGAGAGTTCCCTTGATGCGCTGAGCGAAGCTCAACCGAATCTCCTTATCCAAAGCACCGGTGATGAACGCCATTCTCGGGTCAATGGCGGGCAGATCAAGATCATGGACCCTGGTGTTCCAGTTAGAGAATAGACCAAGACGATTCGAAGCCGACATTCTGAACTTACCATTCGCTCCATTTCCATGTGAACCCGAAGTTGCTTAAGTGATGAGCGAACCAATCCAAGAAACGGTTGCTGAGCTCCAGATCCATTGTCTCCAAGCTGTTGTACAAGAATCGAATTGCACGACCCAAGCTTGGTGCAATCGCCGCCGGGGCAATCTTGCAGCACTCGGTGAGAACGGAGTGATAGTAGACGAGCTTGTGCTCGGCCGCCGGTAGTTGGAATAATTGCGAGAACACTGCGTCCACTGCCACATCCTCGGGTTTCCAGGCCTGGACGCCCGGCTCGAAGTCGCGCATGCGGTCAAACGGAGTGGCGCGCTTGACGAACGTGTGAGGGGTGAAATAGCAGTCGATATCGATCAGGAACTTGGCGGTAGCAACCCGGTTGAAATCAAGGAGGTTAATGGTATCAACCAGTGTATCCCGAATCAGCGACGAGGCAATGTCTTTAGTTGATGGGACGGTGTCGAATTCCTGGTTGGCGTACACCGACAGATAGACCTCTGGGAAAAGAGGACGGGCGCCGTTGGGCACAGGGTTAGGCACTGTGATTTGAGGGAAGGGTACCTTGGTCAGTGATTCAAATGACATGGGCTCGTCCGTCTCAGCGTCCCGAATGTCTTCCCAGGCATGGGGGAGACATTTGAGCTTCCAGCCGTCGCTGGCCTCAGCTTGGAGCTGAGTCTGCATCAGACTGATGATACTTTGACCCGCCGCCTCCGAATTCTCCTCGGGGCTGAATGTGTTCACCAGGTCGACGAGAGCGTGCGGTGTAGATGCAATAATGTCGGTCTTTTCCATCAGGGCGGAGGCCTGGCTCTCAAAGCCAGAAGCCGGGGACAACATCACATAAGGAATGGTGAATTGGATGATCTTCACTAGTTCAAGGCCAAGAAGCTGAGTACAGCGGTTAGACGAGGTCCACAATCAATAAGCAACGTTCCGACTTACATCTTCCGAGGACGCAGTCTGGAGATCGACGGCACGAGCGAACAGCTCTTCCAAGAGAGGGAAGATGCCGTCACCCTCATAGATCGGCTGAAGGATACCCAGGAAGCGAACAAGAAGCTTCACTTCACGCCATGCACCCATATCAATGTACTTCTGCAAAGCCTCAGCAGCCTTACCCAGAACCTCCGAACCAAGCTCGGGCTTGAGATTATGCGCGACCAGGACCGTGGCGGCGATGAAGGGGATTTTCAGCGGTTGTTCGAGCACACTGCATAGCTCCAATTAGTACAATTCCAAGTCGAGTTGGGTATACCGGCACGTACAGATCCAGGGCGATATTGACAAAGTCGCGACGGATTTCTTCATCCTCATAGTTCTCGGAGACGGTCTTCGCGATACTCTGAACATCATCCTCTGCTCTACGAGCAGCCTATCGATTGAATCATAAACGTTAGTTTCCATCTACAAATTGCCATGCGCAATGCGCGCGACGGAGAAAGCGTAGCAAAAAAAACAAGACCCGTACCGATTCCGCGATGGTCAACAACTGACGTCGAACCTGGACGAACAATGGCTCCTCATATCTGCGCCGTTGAGGACGGCGATCGAAATCATCGTCATCTAGAGAATCAGAGAGAGTTAGCGGGTTCTCGGGGGAGCTTGTCAAATGCGCATCTCTTACCTCTGTAGCGGCGTTTGCGCCCACCCCTGTAGCCTCCGTTCCGGCGATCGTGTTCAGCCATTTTCCTTTTTGAATTGAATCCGATGGGCCAATATGGAATCGGATATCGTGAATAAAGAC
Organism: Penicillium sp. DV-2018c; assembly: GCA_028827535.1. Taxonomy (NCBI): domain Eukaryota; kingdom Fungi; phylum Ascomycota; class Eurotiomycetes; order Eurotiales; family Aspergillaceae; genus Penicillium; species Penicillium sp. DV-2018c. Next base: position 2,504,191 of record JAQJAA010000005.1, read on the forward strand.
TGGGATTATGGGAATGTAGAAAGGTGACTTGGAGCTGGAGGTAGATGGGAGCTCGGAAGTGGGAATAATTGAAGTTCCGGACCCGGTGTCCTTGCGTATGTCCTTACCATGCACGCACTACTCCGTATTTGCACCTACCATGTCCTATCTACTCGTGTTCTACTGGCTTCAGACAGTATAAACAACAGGGAAAGAACCAATTAGTCCCAATTAATGACAACCTGGGCAACTAACTAGTCCGTCTTGACGTTATCAATTGAAGGGTGAGGACCTCTAAACAGGCATATTACACAGCTCTAGCGACCGATTACAATTTATTTACGCATCATTACCTCCAGATATAATGAAAATAAAAGAAATTCGTCTGCTTGAGAACTGGGGAATGGCATGTAGCTCATGGCCGGTAAGTCGGAGGGACCGGATAGCCAGCCGAGCCCGATGGTTCTGATACAAGGATATTGTGAACAGGAAAAGCAAAAAAAAAAAAGCAAGGACGCAAAGGGAAGAACAAACGGGGTTTCTAGCGCTGCAAGACAAGAGATAAGACCTGACAGAAGAAGGGTCCTCTCTCAACGTGTGTCCAAAGAAATCTTCAAGATCTCCAATGCATTGGTGGGAATTTCACTCCTTCATCCAGAGGTCGAAATCGACTTGCTGCGCCTGGGGGTTCTTCCCCTCGACCGATGAAACTATGCAGTCTCCGACCCTCAAAGGCAGACGTGCACAGAAAGGGTATCACTTTTTCCTCCCAAGAGTTGTCCCAGACAACTCCAAATAAACTCCAGGTCATGGCCTCCCATCGCGCGAAAACCATCATTCCCTACCACCCAAGAAACAAGGTTTCCGCCACTCAGCCATTAAGGATGCACTTTCACACTTCATACCATTCCTGCTCATTCGCCAGTTTGAAAATTCCACCACGTCCGGGGATGAAACGCACAGACCGAGCCAAAAAAAGAGGAAAGAGGAATGGCAGGGTAGTACGCTCTCAAATCAGTCCTTGCTCGGGTCATGACGGAACTTAGTCGGCAGGTCATTCAATTCTCTCCAAACAGTGCATATGGCGGCACAACAAATAGAAGTATCCCTCGTGGAGGACACACGCTGGTCGACTCAGTCGAGGTGTGCAATCATTTCCTCCTTGGAAAGAGGTTTGAATGTGTCGAGGCCGAGGCCACGAGCTTCGAGGGCAGGGCGAGCATGAGGGGGAATCAGCTTCTCGTTGAGTTCAGGGGCAATCGAAAGTTCTATAATCGTGGGATTAGCCAGAGTTTTTTGTGTGTATCAAGACCACTATGCAATATTTACCGTGTCGTGAGAAATCGAAAAGGGCAGGGATATCCTTGGAGGGGCTGTTGTGATGGCGCGAATCCGGTAGCCGGGTGTTCGGGTCACGGAGCTCATCGAAGAAGGGGTGGCACATTGCCTCGATGGCAGACAATCGTTGCGTCGGAGTGTATTCCAAAAGGGCGGAAATGAGGTCAATAGCCTCCGGGGGTGCCTTACGGAAGACCTAGGTCGGTTAGTACGATCGCACAAACCAGGAAACGGACGGAAAATTACCTTGTTGAAGGGATGAGGCTTGATCTGAGGGAACTTGTGTTCCATGTAGTTCGGATTCATGGTGCGAATTTGTTCCCGAGTCGGGGTGCCCAACACCTTGATGATCTCGACTAGCTGGTCAATGCCTGATTCACCAGGGAAGAGGGGTTGTCCGAGCATCAGCTCAGCCATCACACAGCCCGTTGACCAAATATCTAAAGATAGGAAACCTGGGTTAGAAATGATCGTGATTCTCTTCAACAGGAGAAGGGCTACGTACCAATTTTTGTTGTGTAATTTGTTGCGCCGAAAATCAGTTCGGGCGCCCGGTAGTAGCGAGAGCAGATGTATGACACATTGGGCTCATTTTCGATGAGAATCTTGGCGGAACCGAAATCGCAGAGCTTCAAAATACCAGTAGCGGGATCTAGAAGAAGATTTTGAGGTTTGATATCACGGTGGCAGATGCCCTGTGAGTGGATGTAGGCGAGCGACCGGAACAGCTGGTAGATGTAGAGCTTGACCTCTAGCATGGGCATCGTAGTCTTGAGTTTATTGAAGTAACGCGATGCGCGGTACACCGTCTCTGGGACATACTCGAGCACAAGGTTGAGGTAGACTTCATCTTTCTATTGAGGGGCACATCGGAGGCGCGCACGGTCAGTCCACGGAACGGGGAAACGGATAGACAATCGGGCGGGACACCCAGGAAACACATACCCTGTCGCCGTTGGAGTAGTAAAAGGCTTTGAGTTCGACAATATTCGGATGCCGCACAATCCGCATAATCTGCAGCTCACGATTCTGAAGTTGCCAAGTGTTAGTGACACCGCACACACCCGCATATCCATCGAAGGGATCCCTCTTACCTTGAACCGCTTATCCTGAAGAACCCGCTTGATGGCAGCATCTTCCCCGCTGGGAGACATCTTGGTTTGAAACACGACGCCGAATGAACCATTGCCCACGATCTTGCACTGGGTGTAGGCGATCTCCTTGGACTCCCCGGTCAGTCCATCTTGGACCTTCTCCCGAATGACCTCTAAGAGACAAATCAGTATCACCGCAATTGTAATCCGAGAAATACTTCTTACCACCCATGCGCAAACTCGGGAACAGCCCGGGTCGATTTAGTGACATCACGAAGGCACTGGAGGAGGTATTGGGAGAATTCGAGAGGTAGAGTCAGGACTGTCAAGGGTGGAGTAGGGAGGGGCGTGGAAAGAGACGAAGCAAGCAAGAATGTATGGTGTTGATAAGTAGGGAAGAGGAAGAAGAATGAGAGGGCAGAAGGTGGGCAAATGGTAGGAGAATGTTCAACCAATAAAGTCGAATCTGGGATGGAGGAATAATACGGGTTAGACTGGGAAGGTTAGAGAGGTTTAGGTAAAATTGGGGCGTGACGTTGATGGAATGGTAACTCCCCCACTCTATCGTCTTTAACCAAAAGAAAAAAAAATAGAAAAATAGAAAAATAAAACAATCAAAACGTGATTGAAGAAGTGATTTTCTAGTTTCGGTCGTTTCTTCTCCTTTTTCTGGAAGGACAAAGAGAATAGAGAGAGATAGTGAAAGGGAAACAGATGGAAATAATGAAGATGAAAGCCAATGTCTTACGGGTGGGCAATTCGGGAAGGGGGAGGGGGGAAGAGGAAAAAAGAGAGGGGCGGGAGCTACACGTTCAAGTTCAATATTCAACTTCTCTCAGGCACTTACTGTTTAAGGTATTGTTTCCTTTTTGCGTGTTTATTTTCACTTCTTCTTTCCCTTTTTCTTTTTTTTACTATTTTACTATTATTGGCTATAACTTACTATATATACATCTATCTACATTTCAATCTCTTTATACACTCACCATTTATATTACGTCTCTATCGTGGCCATACTTTACAGTACCAAAAACTTACAGTCAGTAACTGTCATTACCACCACTTGGGAGATGATATCATAAGTACGGGGGATAATTCAGTAATCCGAAATACAGTCCGGTGTGCCCTTGAATCTGCCTTGGGAGAGCAAAAAGACTTTGGAGAAAGCGGAGTCTCCGGGGTAGACAGCTATACATAGCATCCATCTTGAGATAGCTGTCGATAGCTGTCGATAGCTCCTTCCCTAAACTCATGTCTATACCTTCCCTCTCTCCCAAAAATAGGCGAGTTAACGAAACAGATGTCGGGTGACCAACGGTGATTTTTCTGGAACCACTATCATTGGTTGAACCATGTGTACTGTAATCTTCCATGACATCTGTCACGAGACGTTCAGCTGACTCGAAAAAAAAAGCAAAAAGGAAAAGAAGCTTGGGCCGGAAGTTGGTCAATGCTGCAATCGGACCTGGACCTGGTCCAAGTTAATATTGATTATTCGACTATTTGTACTCCGGACACAGTAACTTCTCTACCATATTGTGTAGATAGTTACATTATGCTTATATTCTAGATCCAAGGTGACAGGTTACTAGGTATACCACTCATCTCATGCGAGTCATGCCTCTGTCAAAATCTCGTCTGCTGACTATGGCTAATCTCAATACTAGTCGGTATTCTCAGGTCAAGCGGCATTCCGAAAGGAAAAACCTAAAGTCAAAAGTAAAAAGGGGAATGACACACTGGTAATTAAGAACCAGGCTGAGCTCTTTAAAGATTGAGATCGAACATGCGAACAAGCATGTCGAAGATGTTAGGAGATGGGTTCGGCCCGGGAGACTCACCTTTCGGAATTGAAAGGGGTACCTCGTAGCTCGTTCCACCTGTTCTTCCATTCTTTCGAGCATCTTCAGACCGAAAGGTCGAAACCATTGCAGACTTGCAGGGAGTTCCTTGGCATGTAAGTCGAAGCTATCGCTGCCGACACCCAGCTCGGGACAATCATTAGAATTCCAGCCGTCGCCGCGCTCATGCAGTCTCGTACCAGAGAACTGGACCGGCAGACGAGCGCCGACTCGGCATCCATCACAGACTACCAATATGCATCAGAAACGGAGTCCAATGGGAAAGGAGAGGACCACGGGGTCCCAATGAGCATTTGAGTGGAAAAGGAACCCGATTTTTGCCTTCTTTATCCTTCGGAATGTTTGGTTCCTGGCGACTCAGGTACCTTGAACAAAAAAAGATCAACTTAGGACTGCGGCCCGGCCGTTCCTTCTGAACTTGGCCCCTGCGCTGTAGGGATGCACCTGGCTCAAAAGGTTAACGTTGAGGAGCTACCGAGCTACCTCACTGGGCGTGGACACGCTGCATTGCACTTGAGGCCGTGCATTTGACCTATGTATTGTATGTAATGTATTTACATAACCAGTACAGGTATTGGTAAAGACACATGGAATTAGCTGTGCACACATGAGATGGAAACAGATCTCTTACTGCGTGGACGCGAGACAATTGGAAACTAGGGAACATTCACTCTTGTCTTCTGGACTCAACTAGAAGCAATCCAGATCGAGCTCCGCTACCCCTTATGACTTGACCGACGTCACCAGATCAACGTCTTACAGATCTTGCAGAGCAGGTGACCATGGCTGGGAGGGGCTGAGCCTGTGGCATTGAAATCGCCACACTTCTCTTTAACCTTGTCATGCGACATGCAAACGTACTGCGTACTATACCTTTTCCCTTCTAATCCAGAAAATGACTCACGAGGACAAGTCAGGAACAAAAAGACTAAAAGACGGCTCTTCAGCCGGGGTATGACGCCTTCATTTCCAACAAATGAAGAGATTATCCATGTCATTTCCAGATCATGCATCGGTACAACCATGACTACACATGTACGCTCGGGATTCCGAAGCGTCCATGACTCGAGTCTCGGCAAACAAGCCCTTCTTTGACCAGTCCGCCTCGACTCAATACGCATCTGAATTCCTGGATAAATCCGAGTGCGCACCCGGCTGGTTTGCGCTTTGCGCCTTCAGAGTACAACATACGTTGCCATTGCTTTTGAACCTCATCTGGAAATGAGAATCCATCCGTCAGCCGGCCTTGACAACGTTTACAAGGTCTACTGCAGTAGCACTATTGTTCCACAAACCTGGGATGAGGTGCCGGATGTGTTCCTGGCAAAAGCAAGCACCGTTGTCGCCGCTGGCATACTGGCATGATGTTTAACATGTCGATATATGCGCGTTGGACGAAACTCGGTGGAATGTCAGCCATAGCACACCATCGGCATGTACGGATCGCCAATCTTGGAAGCAAGGAACGGCATTCCGTCCTGCGGTCTCTGTCAGACACGTGGGCCATCAAGGTGTTGAGATTAAGATTGTGAGCAGATTGAAAAAAATACAGGCACCCAATCCGTCGCTATCAGACATGGAGAGCTGTTGTGGACATCGTCTGAGCATGGAAGCACAATCCACATGAGCTATGGCAGTGCTCGTACCTGAGGAACTCGGGAATGCACGAGACAATTATGCAAATCATCTCGGGCATTATTTGTCCTCGAGACTTTATCCGAGATTCCATTACTACAATGTAGTTCAAAATTGGTTCCCACGCTATAACTGATCTGCCCTGTTCATGACGATCCAAATGTACCGTTGACCGATCTTCTACCAAAACGCACATCGCGTCTATGCGAGATATGCATCTGAAGTATGGAGTCGCACAAGCGATCTGGCGTTCCATTCCACATCTGACATTTCAGGGCTGATAGTAAGATTGTTCAATGTTGACAGCAAGAGAATTGATGCTAGTATGTGCATGATTGTATGTTTCATATATCAACTCCCAATACAATGATACACCTTGAGAAAGATATCAATACAAAAAACCGAATCCACCTGTGGAGCCAAATTCATGGACCAGAACGAGGATCACTCTGATTGGTCCAAGGCCACTCGGACCCCCAAAAGTGTAATTTCCCTCATCCAAATTTCACAGCCAAGACCATCGAACATTTTATTCCTCCATAAGGTGCAATCTTTAGGGCTAGGGACAATTGGTGTGAAGATGATGTCAGTGGACTGTCTTCAATACAGGGACACACCTTTCTCAAAATGAATTAGGTAGCCATCAGGCTCTATATAGGAAGTATATGATGGAGTAAGTGGCTGAGAGTCATGCCAATTGCGGAGATAGATGAGCAGTACAAAATCCAAGATACTACAACTTGGACTTCATCGCACTCCACTTCATTTTTTTGAATCATTGAATGTGAAACGCGGAATGCTCAACCTCCCAAGTAAAGACCCTAATCACTTTACCGAGAAACTTTGTGCAGATTCCGCAGTTTAGGTGTGGTGCATAAGGCTATCATTCGGAGTTTCCTACTTGGAGGAGTTTCTCCAGTTCCCACTGAAGTGGAGTACGTAGTAGACCTGAGAGGCTTTGATTTGTTCGCTGGGGCTGGGGCTGGGGCTGTCTCCACCGACACAGACACCGATCATTTATCCCGGTCACCGCCTTCTATATATATACTGCTGGCATTATCCCATCACCGCTTTGAGTGCCTGGATTACACGCTGTAAAGTTGAAACATGTCTTGGGTTGGATCCATGGATGGCCCATCTCCTTGTCTCCGAACCAATTTCTAGAAAAATGAAAGGATATCGTACCGCCTGCCTACCTCTCTTACTGTCGGTTTCACATTGAAGAAGGATGATCAAACAATCAAAACATGTTTTACATTGGCCCGTCTATAAATGCGAAACAAATCAAAGCTATCTGCAGGCGCAGCCATGCATCCCGGATCTCATCAGTCATAACCCTGTAGACCCAAAACGTGGCCACGCAAAGAAATGGGTGGCACAAGATAGCAAAGAGAACACAAGATCAGACGACAGACCAAACAGTCAGAGATGCAGCTTCGGGTTGTGGTGACAGGGAAACCACAAAGAAACAGAGAGTGGATCTATACAAGAAGAAAGGGAGAATCTCCATGGCGCCAAACAACTGCCACCTGTACCAGCAACCCAAACTCGAGAGGGTATACTGAGGAAAGAGACAAGATATGTCATTCCAGACATGGAGAGGGAAGAACTACTAAAACAAGGGGGGGGGCGAAAGGCGGATTATTATCTCGGAAGAGGATGCGAGAGGGGGATCTAGAAAGGAGGAGGAGTCATGGCGGCGGGATCGATCTTCTCCTGCTGCTCCATCACATCCTCACCGGCAAGCTCGAGGGAAACGGCAAGACCAAGTTTGGCCGTTTGCTGTAAACAAGAAACATTGATCAGTATTCGGTCTGCAATCGGATAGAACGGCAAAAACAGGATGCGGCTTACCTTGGCCTGGTCAATCTCACCAGCAAAGGAGAGAGAAATGGGCATGGCAATGCGCTTCTCGAGCAGACAGCTGACCTTACCGGTGCTGTCAACCTGAGCGCGGAAGGAAGAAGCACGGAAGTCGTACTTGGCACCAATGGCAGTGGTACCATCACGAGCGGGACCACCCATCATGAGAGTAGCAGGGGAGGGAGTGAGTTGCAGGTTCATGTCAATGCCGGCCTCCACGCGCTCGGACAGCTTGCGCCAGTAGGTGGCATTGAAAGTGCCCTGGGCTTGCAGCTGAGCGGTACCAATCCAATCCTCACCCTTGTACTTGGCGGAGTAAGAAAGAGCAGTCTCGGGGCGGGCGGTGATACCCTGTCGTTGCCAAATAGCCTCGAAACCAAGAGCCAAGCCGGGGGTGATGGACTGAAGGTAGCTACCGACGAAGATTCCGGTGAGACCACCTTCGAGGCAAGAGGGGTTGAAGGCCTTGATGGAGGCGGAGAAATCGCGGCCAGTGTAGTCGTTATCGATTTGGACCAAACCCTGGGTACCGCCGTTCATGATCTGAGCATTGGTCTTAGTGACGAGGGACTGGTTCCAGCGGTAGTTGGCGACGGCGGCAAGGGCACCATCGCTGCCGTAGTTGCCTTGCAAAAACCACTATTGGAGAATAAGACGTTAGCCATGGAGTCGCATTCTCCAACAGACAGATCATTTGATGGTTGTCCTTACCTTGGGACTTCCGTACATGGCGGAGAAAGCGTATGGAGGCAGGTTGCCGGTGGAACCCATGGAGAAGGCGTGCGACACACGGAAGAGAGGAGCCATGCTGAAGACCTTGGTGAGATCCGCCCGGAGACCGGAGAACATAAAGTTGGTCAAGAGAACATCTTTCTGCACTTCCCTGGCGAGGTTATCGACAGTGCCGGGGTTGGGAAGGTTCAGCAATGCCCTTCGGACAGCGAACTGGTTGTATGCATCGCCGATAGCTGCAGAGGCAGGGTTCTCGGTGAGAAAGGAGAATGATGATAGGAGGTCGGCCATTTTTGTTGTATCTGATAATCGACGAATAAATTAGGTGTCGTCACGCGTGTGAATCGGCCTCAGTTGAGACTCGGGTTAAATGGCAAAATAAATGGGAAGAAAAGGAATTGAGACCAGCCCGAGGATCTGCAACGAACAAACGTCTCAGATGACCTTGATGAAATAATGAAAATAGGGCCGTATATGATGCGCTCAAGAGTGTAGGGGAAGCAGTTCAAGACTTTCCAAGCTGTGAAAAATGCTAGTCACCTGCCTCGGCGTCTTTGGTTGCTGTCGTTCGCCGGGATGTTTACATAAGCTCGGGTTTCCCGGTTCTGGGACAAGAGACGCCCGTGAGGAAGATCGAGATTTAGAAGATTGTTAATAGTTCGATTCTCGATATATCATATGATATCTTTCTTGATTTCATTCCAGTGCTTTGGCGTTGGCTTCCAATTGGGACCACGTTGAATGTTGTAGCCTCCAAAATAAGGCATCTGAACATAGTTGCCGGGATCCACCCGATATCTGGATCTTGATTGCCATACCGCCTCTTATCCTTCTTCCTTGTTCCATGCTTCACTTCCCCTGTGGCCGCCTTGAAGACGTTCAAATTTACATATATGCGTCAGATATATCTTAGGAAACTATTCTTCCCACAAGCTTAGGCGTGGGTCCTGTCATAGTTCAAGGTTGCGCCACATCAACATCCCACCATGGACACTTTACTGTAAGTTTGCCGTGCTCTCGACGTCTTTATCGACCCATGTCATCTCTGATAAGAGGCATTGAATGCAATCTTCACATCTCTAATCTACTGGAAATTCAATGCATGGACCACCTCCCTGTCTGGCATTTATACAAAACGACAAGACCGGGGGCTGAACTGACATCATACAGCACTGCCGAGATCGTGGCTAACTCCCCGCGATTTCGACGTAAATCATCAATCTTCGTCGATGCAATTCACGACTTGCCGGAAAAGGCCGACCTAGCTCCGGCCCAGCTGTACAGCACCGAGTCTGGCCGACTGTTCCATTCGGGCCGTATCGTGATCATCACGGTTGGCTTGCCTGCCAGAGGAAAAACGTACGCTCAAGAATGTTCACGCTGAAATTACCATAGCTGACTTTAAAAACATGACAGCCACATCTCTGTAGCTTTGGCACGATACCTGCGATGGTATGCATCGTTCCTATGATCTGTGCACAACCAAGGTCATACTGACACATCGATAGGCTTGGTGTCAAGACTAGAATCTTTCATCTAGGCGATTATCGCCGTGCCACCATTCCATTCGGTGAGGATATGCCAGATGATTATTTCTATGTGAATGGTAAGTATGGTGTCCTGATCTACCTAAACGCAATACTAATCTATCTGTTTCTTCAGCAAGTGCAAAGTCCGTTCTTCTGCGCCAAAAGATTGTGAGGAAATGTCGAGAAGACATATATCACTTTTTGAACCACGAGAATGGTCAGATTGCAATCTACGACGCAGTGAACCCTTTAGCATCAGGACGACGTTCACTTGCCAAGGAATTTGCGAAGCACGATATTGAGGTAAGCCGGATCGGACATCGCGACTCTGACAATTAACTGATCAGTTCATAAGACCCTATTTATCGAGTCTTGGTGTGACGATGAACGCATCATTGAGGAGAATGTTCGCAGAGTGAAGATCTCATCCCCTGATGTAAGTCTTGAGTCCTACTTATTCCGCTGTCCCCTCCCTTTTCAAATAATCAGGAAACTGACGGTCTGATTAGTACGTCTCGTGGAAATCAGAAGATGCTGTGAAGCACTACTTGAACCGCATCTCTTCTCGCATTCCTCAATTTCAAACTATGGAGGAAAAGGACTTGAACTACATTAAGGTAGGCAGGTTTCCTCAGTTTTGCGTTGCAGTTACTTACAGGTATAGATGATCAATGCCGGCCAGAGACTCATTGTCAACAACGTTAGCTTTGGCTACCTCTCCAACCGTATAGTCTTCTATCTTCTCAACCTCCATATCAAATCGAGACGAACCTACTTTGCTAGAGTAAGTCATTTTCCAGCTTCGTGCCCATGCTGCAACAATACAATGAACTAACATATTATAAGGCTGGCGTTTCGTTGGAAGCAGACTCATACAAAGCAGATGCTTCGCTCTCGCCACAGGGAGAAGACTATGCGAAGAAAATGACAGAGCGTCTGCTAGCTCACCGAGAAGAAGAAAAACAAGCAATGATTGAACGGGGGAGACTGGCTATGAGTCAAGGCCTTTGAAAGTTTGGACTTCTACCCGACGCAGGACAGTGGAGACCGCCAAATACCTCCATGAGTACGGCTACAAGATCCGACAGAGGTCTCAGCTGAGTCAGTTGCATCCTGGTGTTTGCGAGGAGATGTCCGAGCGTCGTATCCGAGCAGAGTTTGGAGATGAGGTTGCCAAGCACGAACTGGACCCCTACCATCACCGTTATCCCCGCGCAGAGGTAAGTGCTTGCCTACTTGACGTACAGTGAGTAGCAACTGATGTTTTCAACTAGTCATATCATGACTTGGCTGTTCGACTCGAGCCGATCATTCTGGAACTGGAGAGGGAGCAAACCGACTTGCTCATTATTGCCCATGAAAGTGTTTTGAGGGTGTTGTACGGCTATCTCATGGCCTGCAATGCTGCGGATATTCCATTCCTCGAATTCCCTCGTGACGAAATTATTGAGGTACCTCAGACCCTGAATCTGACTGGTCCTTGTACACTATTAATACTGCCACAGATTGTCCCCGAAAGCTACCAGAACGAGGCACAGCGCATCCATATCCCGGACCTTCCTGAGGAGATCATCCCCGACTCGCCAGAGGACTTGAAGATCCCGGTGCCCCCAAGCGGAGTGATATCACCAATGCAAGGGCTCGGTAGCCCCGAAGGCCAAGCTACTCCGCAGAGTGGTCATCGAACCCCGAGTGGAATCCGAACACCGCGTGAGCCTGAAAGGATCTCACAGCAGCACGTTGAAGACGTGGTCTAGGCGAGATTCCATACTAACTCGCTTCGCCTGCCAACATGCCGCCCCGTAGTTTTTTGCTCTCGAAACCATACAACCACGCCTCGAATCAAGTTATTCATTGTCTTGTGGATCACATCGACCCACTTCATCAAGTTTAACCACCGTGTAGAGTTGAGACAAAGACAATGGTATCCCCCGGTTGAAGCTCATATGTTTCTTCGCCTTCAAGTTCCCAATCGGCATCATTAATGAGGACAAGGATGCCCGGTCGTCTGTGAAAATCGTTAGTCTGTATTTAGCGCAGTGTGGAGTGTATATTCCCATACACATTATCCTCCATGATGAACATGTCCTTCCTCTCATCCTTCATGAGGTTCTCAACAAGGTAACGGAGCAGGTATGAGATGTTTGGTCTGCTGCCATCCTCCAAGCGAGCAGGCAGAACAACCTTGTGTTTGCGTTCATTCCCGAAGAGCAATTCTAAACCGCCACTATTCAGATTGAGGTTAGCAATAGTTTCATCAATCGAGGTAAACCTTCGACGCACGTGAACTCAACGTTTATGGGGATGGGGAATTCTCCCTGGCTTGCATCCGAAGATACAGTCATGGCACACGGTAGACGTATCAAATGAGACCAAGGCTGTAGCACGGTCTCGACTCTCAAGACACTGATGGGCAGCGATCACAATCGAGTCTGTTGAAGATGGAGGGGTCCAGGGCGGAGACAGAATTTCTTATCGATAAGCCCCAATCCCCTCGCAATAATTTTCTTTTCTCCAATTGGTTCTTGAGTCTTGACACAGCAATACAGATCAAAAGGCTCTCAGACCTTCACGATACTCCATGGTCGCCGTTACAACAGACTACATAAGTGTGGGGGGCAACCGACATCCTGGTGCGGCGGATTGGGATGTGCAGACAGGCGTGCTCGCCTTCGGTGCGGACAACAATGTCGCCCTATGGGATGCTCTAGTACGTCCATTGAGAGGAAATTGTATAAGGAGAAGTGCTGACACATATCCAAGGACAAGTCCGATAAGGGTATCTATGCTTTGCTTGTTGGCCACACGGACAAAGTCAGCGTCGTTCGATTTTATACATGCCCCTCGTCAGGAACGAGATTCATCGTCACCGGTTCCGTCGACCGCACAGTAAGAGTTTGGCGGCAAGATAATACCGACCCCCGCAATTATGTCCTTGCGTCTACCCTCGAGGGTCATACCGGCTCAGTGAATGCGATTGCCGTCGCCAACGGAACAGACATCATCGCGTCAGGAGCAGCTGATGGCACGGTCCGGATCTGGAGAATGAATGTACAGAACGAGTCCAAGTGCGAGCTGCTCGAAACGATAACCATGACACCTCGCTTTTTCCCTCTGTGTTTGTCGTTGCAGGGACTCGAAGCGGGCTCGGATAAGCCGCTGGTATTGGCCGTTGCAGGTACAACGACCAAGGTTCACATATACGTCTCTGAGACTTCCGTCGCCAATCCTGAATTCAAACGCTGCGCTGTACTCTCAGGGCATGAAGCTTGGGTTAGGGCACTCTCGTTCACCCAGGACAAGCAGAGCAAAGGAGGTGATATTTTGCTAGCATCTGCCAGTCAAGATAAGTACATCCGTCTTTGGCGGTTGAGTCGGGGCGAAGCAGGTGTGCCTGCTCCGATAGATGACTCGGATCCTCTGCTCGGAGGAATGGAACTTACGCTATCGAATAAAGCCCACGAGTTTGAGGCTGCGGGCTTGAAGTACTCCATCACGTTCGAAGCACTTCTATTTGGACATGAAGATTGGATATATACGACGGTGTGGAATCCGAATTCCGAGCGACAGCAGCTTCTCTCGGCATCTGCCGATAACACCATCACAATTTGGGAACAAGACCAGGCATCAGGTGTTTGGATGTCTGTGGAGAGAATGGGAGAGATCAGTGTGCAAAAAGGATCTACCACTGCAACTGGTAGTGCAGGTGGCTTCTGGATCGGACTCTGGTCACCAGATGGGAAGCAGGTGGTGTGTCTCGGCCGGACCGGTAGCTGGAGAGTCTGGCAACACGACTCAGACATGGATCTTTGGGTACAAAAGTTCGGTGTTTCTGGCCATGTGCGCTCGGCAAATGGTGTGCAATGGGAGCTCACTGGAGGCTACCTGCTCTCTACCAGTTCAGACCAAACTACCCGGCTTCATGCAAATTGGTTGCGGGACAACAAAAGCTCATGGCATGAATTCTCTCGCCCTCAGATCCATGGTTACGATCTTAACTGTGTCGATACTCTGGGTCCTTCACAATTCGTGACTGGCGCAGAGGAAAAGCTCTTGCGTGTGTTTAACGAACCCAAACCGATTGCTGAGTTGCTCGAGAGACTCACTGGGTTCAAGCAATCGAAAGACCAAGAACTTCCAGACACAGCCGAGATTCCGGTACTGGGTCTATCAAATAAGGCACTCGGTGACGAGGCACCTGTAGAAGAGGGCGAACAGAAAGCTCCGACAGAAACCCCAAACACTGCGATCTCACTCGCTGCCGATCACCCGCCATTGGAGGACCAGTTGTCTCGTTACACATTGTGGCCAGAGCATGAGAAGCTCTATGGTCATGGCTATGAGATCTCAGCAGTGGCAGTGAGCCATGATCGCAAGCTCATTGCCACTGCCTGTAAAGCCAGCTCGATCGACCATGCGGTCATTCGGCTCTATGATACATCGGATTGGCACGAGGTCAAACCTTCATTGACAGCTCATTCTTTGACAATTACGGACCTTTCATTCTCGAGCGACGATCGCTATCTCCTCAGTGTTGGACGAGATCGCCAGTGGGCAGTTTTCCAGCGGAGTGAGGCAGACCCAACGACATTCACGAATCTCGTTTCAAACCCCAAGGGTCACTCTCGGATGATCCTGGGCGCAGCCTGGGCCCCAGCTACAGCAGACTATATTTTTGCCACGGCGGGTCGTGACAAATCCGTGAAGATCTGGCAAAAGTCCGAAGACACGTTTGCCTGCAAAACTACCATGTCCCTCACATCTGCTGTATCAGCCATTGGCTTTTTACCCACAACATACAAAGACTCGTACATTCTCGCTGTCGGCGAGGACAATGGTGTCATTTCCATCCACCGAGTAGCTGTGGGCACCCTCGAGGCCCAGCACGTTGTGACCATCGACAAAGTGGCCTCGCCCTCCAAGACAATTACTCAATTGGCATGGCGACCAGTGTCGACCGCGGATGCGCAGGATCGGTTTGAATTGGCCGTGGCAAGCGAAGACACATCCACACGCATATATGCTATCTCAAACATGCTCTGGTGATTTGTATCTACCAGAACACAGTACCTAGTCTTAGTTGCACCGATCTCCCCCGGCCCAATGAATGAATCATGAATGTTGAAATTCCCAAGTGTTGAACCTGGACACCCTAAATGCAGATACGAAATCCGTGAACCCCATCAATGCCGTTCGTTGAATCAAAGTGTTGAATGGCACACTGCCCCTTGCATCAGTGCCCACATGTTAAAAGAACAAGAATAAAAAGCAGATAAAATCACCCCCATATATCACACATGCCTCTGTGCCAATATCCTAGTCATGCTTTTCCAGCCCATAACCTCCAACGCCTTCCATCGACTGGTAGGTCTTTGCCTCATTACCACGACCATTCCGAGGACCTCTCGCCTGCATATCCTCCTTAAGCCACTTGAGAACTAGCTCTCCCAAACGGCTGTTCTCCGAAGTCCACTCGGGGACCTGTGCATGGAACGACTCAGTGCTCCCCATCGCCTTAACCCGACCCAGGTGCATGTGGACCAAGTGAGTAGGCCACTGAGCAAGATTATCCAAGATATGCGTCGCATAAACGATAGTACAAGCCCTCGTCTCCGTTTCCCGCTTGAGGAAAGCCAGGAAATTACTCCTGGACAGAAGATCCAAGTCGACAGTGATCTCATCGAGAAGCAGAACCTGCCAGGGACGTATCAAGCCCATTGCCAGCTGCACGCGGCGACGTTCACCGTCAGAAACAGCATGCATGCGCCAGCGGAGATCGATATCGAGGATCTCGATCAGTTCATCCCGACGCTCGGGGTAGGCATCTCCGCCTATGGAGGCGAGTAGGGTGGGCACATCGATGTCTGTGCGGACGATGCTGTTCAGCACCCATTCGACGCCTAGGTAGGTTACGCCGTCTAGGCTGTCCTTGAAGGGGTCTTTTCCACCCACTGAAATGGTGTTGTTGGGGGCAAGACGTTTGCCTGAGAGCAGGCGGAGGAGAGTGGTTTTCCCCGCTCCGTTTGCTGTATATTGGATATTAGTATTGCAATGGAGATCGGACATGAATTAGATAAGATAGTTACTCACCGCCAATTAGCAGGGTCCGACTTCCGGAGGGTAGATTCATATGTACGTCCTCCAGCCCATTGGAGCCGTCTTGGAACTTATATGTGAGGTTCTGCACCTCGATTGATGGGGTTGTGACATGTTCCATGACGAAGATGGGAAAGTGATAAGGCCGACAATAATTGTTAAGGACTCAAGGAGGAAGAAGATCAATGGAGATTTATTTAAACTACCTTGATGCTAGTGCTGTAACGTTGAAGACACCAAGTGACTCAACTTCCAGATCGGGTGAGATGACCGGCGTATCGAATTTGATGCCTTGATGCCTTACCTCTGTACCCCTCAGACACCGACCTCCAGTGGGGAATCGTTTTTCTGCCAAGTCTGCGATAACGATAACATCTTTTTCTTCCCTCTGGACGTGACAATGAACTTTGCGTTATGCTCTCTGCTCTGCGTTCTATCTGGCACCGACAAAGAACCATGAATCCTCTCATCGCCGTCGTGGGTGCCACAGGCACAGGAAAATCAAAGGTAATGAAAGCACCCCGTACTGCTCTCTATCACATTGACTGATAGCTGTAGATAGCTTGCAGTGGATTTAGCCTCTCGATTCAACGGTGAAATCATCAATGGCGATGCAATGCAAATGTATCGCGGTCTGCCAATCATAACAAACCAAATCCCCATCGAGGAACGAAACGGCATCCCCCACCACCTCCTCAGTTGTATCGACCTAGACACCGAAGCATGGCGCATAGGGTTGTTCAAGCGAGAAGCCTTGCGAATCATCGATGACATTCGCTCGCGTGGGAAGACCCCAATTATGGTCGGCGGTACACATTACTATACTCAAGCGGTGCTGTTCAAAGACCAGCTTGTGGGCGAGGGAGTGGACGATGAAGCAGAGCGTGAACAACTCACAGAGTTCAGCTCGAGTTCTAAGAAATGGCCAATTCTGGACGCATCGCCTGAAATACTTTTGGAGAAACTGCGCGAGGTAGATCCTCTCATGGCTGCACGATGGCATCCAAGGGATGGACGGAAAATTCGGCGGTCGTTGGAGATCTACTTTCAGACCGGGCGGCCGGCATCGGAGATCTATAAAGAGCAGTTCACTCAAAAGAGAAAAGCAATGGACGAGGAGGAAGGATTACTGCGGTTTGAAAACACGTTGGTGTTTTGGGTACATGCCGATAAGGAGGTTCTCAATGCACGCCTAGATGCACGTGTGGATGACATGGTCAAGCAGGGTCTGTTGGCCGAGGCGCACAAGATGTCCGATTATCTGGCGGAAAAAGCTGCGCAGGGTGTTGAAGTGGACCAAACACGGGGCGTCTGGGTATCAATCGGATTCAAGGAATTGGCACCATACTTCAAGGCTCTCCGGGAAGGGACAGCAAGCGAGAAAGAGATCGAAGATCTCAAAGTACACTCTCTTGAATTGATTCGGATTGCAACTCGGCAGTATGGAACATCACAAGTCAAGTGGATTCGCAATAAACTGTGGCGCGCACTCTCAGAAGCCGGGGAGACACGTCGTCTGTACCTTTTGGATAGCTCCAATGTGAGCGACTGGAAGAAGTGCGTCACCGAGCCGTCGGAAAACATTGTCCAGCAGATGCTGAAGAACGAGCCGACCCCAGATCCCAAGTCGCTTTCTCCGTTGGCAGAGACGGTGTTCGGCGCGAAGGAGGCACAAGCCCAAAAGCGTGTACAGACGGATCCCATTGGGAAGTGCTTTACCTGTGACGTCTGCCGGAAAACCATGGCGACCGAGGACCAGTGGCATATCCATCTGAACAGTCATCAGCATAGAAGAGGTCTCAAGTCTGCGCTCAAGAGGACACAGCGCGATGAATATCTCCGAAAGAAGGAACTGGAAGCGCAGGAAAGCCAGGCTACTGAACCAGCTCCTGGGCCTGAAACGACTCCTAGGTCAGAACCAGACTCATTACCTGGCGGGACAGCATCAAATTAGATTATATCCAATAGAAGATACCCAACACCTTGTGGCGTGAGCAGAGAGAATATATCATGTGGAAATCCCGGCTCCACAGAATAACATTGAGGAGGGACAAGAAAGACCATCTCAAGGTGTCCCCTCCCGTCATCGAACTCGAGACAAAGTTGGTGCTAGCATACATTGTACCTTTCCATTCATGGCCCTGTACAGGCTGTGGACGATCGCCAGGCTTTAAAAGCCGGGGAAATAATATCGCCATGGCCCTGTTCCTCGACCTGGTACACCTCAATAACTGGAGACTTATCCTTCCTCCGGATTCTCCATACCCCCTCCCGATTGATAGTCTGCTTGAGCCCTGGAAGAAGTGTCAGAACTGGTGTCACCGCCGAGAAGTTCACCGCCGAGAGGTACACTTACACCCCAAGAATTGCCCGGTAAAGTTGATGCAGACATTTCCATCCCAAGAACGTCGGCCGACGGACATCACTTTCCCGGGAATACTGGCCGTCTCCAGCTCTTCCAGACTATGACAAATCCCATTTTCATCGCGGAATCCCACGATGATCTTCGGCACGCCGAGGAGGAATGACTGCGCCCAGAACTTGAGCAACTTCCGCTCATACTTGAGCAGATCGCGATCGTTGCGAATCTGAGCCGATGTCTTCAGCTCCACCCAGTTTATGGGGCTTTCTTTCCGTGATGGCTTGCTGTCCCAAACTAGTAGTGAGGTTAGCATTGGCTGAAGTGGTGAGGTAGAATATGAACCTACTGGCATCAACCTCTCCACCGAGAATCATCCGCACGTTGCCGATCCCAGTACGGACAACCGAGCAATACTGTGCTGCATTGTTGACCACTTCATTCTCGCGGCCTTCGATCTCTTCGCGGGTTGATTCATCCCATGTCTTTGAGAGTACAGCAAGCTTCTCGAATTTGTAGCCTACAGATGTTAGTCACTTGGCACATATACTAGCGCGTAAGTCTTTCTCATACCCCAATACATCATGAGCTCCTGTGGAGCCATCCCAGGTGGTGATCCTCGCTTGCGTTGGATCTCTTTCTGTTGGTTCTTGTACTCATTGTTTTCCTCGATAAATCTGGAGCATGTCAGCTTTTGAGTTGACGAGCTTTATGACCTGAGTTAACACACATTGTGCCCTATGAGAAAGTGTCAGATCACCATAGCCAGGAAGTTTCGCGTCTCACATCGTACCTGGTATAATGTTGCATTCATCTCGAAGCTAGATATAGCTTGGAGTCAGAGAGATATCATAGGACGCTGGACCAGAGTAAGAGCCACACACCCGTTCATATTATCAAAAGGAGCTGTTAGAATCTACCAAGACATGTCGCAGATAAGTCAGAATGGCAGATAGCCTATATCAGAAGTCAACCTATACAACTCACCTTGGTCATCATTCCTCTCCATGTAATGATGTCTACCTCACACTTCTTCTCTACTTCTCTCTCATGAGCAACAAGAGTATCAAGTAAGGCATCCAAGTGCTCATCTGCGACATCGTCGAGCTTCTGAAACGTGTCGTAGCCCTTGTTCAGGTCCACAGGCAGAGCTGGGGGGTAATAGTAAGTCATGGACGAATCTCCCAGCGAAAAGCGGCGCTGATCATCATATGAAAAGCAAGCAATTTCCTAACAAGAGGTGAGTGATCTGAATTCATGTATTGACATTGCACAGGTGTTCAGCATACCCTTGGTCTCCGGATGGAGGTATTTGCACCACCGAAGCGGTGCAAGGGCTGGATATTGAAAGTAGACGGGTTCATGATGGGTTTGTCACGCTATTGTGTGATGGGCATGATCGAGGGAGAGATATTGCGCCAATATACACGATATAGATCGTCACGACTTTAGTCTTCAAGCCGTATAGTAACTAGGGAGCGCGTAATGGCTGCCGTATTATTGTATTGTTGGCGGAGACGGATGAGGAATAACCAATGGTATCGAATGACAGTAACTGTAGTCTCTCAGAGAAATCCAAGTCGTAAGAACTCCGAGGTATGAAGCAACTGGTTAACTTTTGGGGAGATGACGGAGAAGATGTTCTCTGGACGAACTGCCGCGTCCCCACCAAACTTCAACCAACTGCCCGCGAACAGTCTTTTGCACTGCTCTGCTCGATTTCCTTTCGATTCCCAGCGCTTGCATTTAATTAACAATGTCATCTCGTATCGATAAGGTCATCGCTCGGCAGCGAGAAAAGTGAGACTCACACCTGGCCGGTTAACTACGACTCGATTCTAACTGCCCGTGCTCAATAGGATTGCTGATGGTGCCTACTACGAGGCTCACCAACAACTACGAGTCATTGCTGTCCGGTATATCAAGCAATCCAACTATGATGCTGCGGCAGATATTCTGGCTGGTGGCGCGAAGGAGCTATTGAAGGCTGGGTCTCAGCAGGGCGCATCGGCAAGTGGTGGAGATTTGGCCATTATGTTGGTACTGGAGGTGTACAACAAAGCTCAGTGGGAGATCTCGGCTGGTGATGATGCAGAGGGTCGTGCTCGGAAGAGTAAGTCTATCAGGTGTTTCACGTCTGGAGTCGGTCATTGCTGCTCGCAGTGGTCGTGATTAGAGCTCGCATTGCCATCAGAGAGCTACAGGTGCTAACGTATACTTTCAATTATTCAGAGCGTTTGATCGAGCTGCTGCGCGAGTTCCCATCGGACGAACCTACGAGAAAGCGTTACATTCAAGAAATTATCGGGTGGAGTGCGAAGTTTGGACCACTGGAAAGAGGAGATGCAGAACTACACCATGCTGTTGGCTCAGTATACGCTGAAGGTGGGTGATACCGGAGCGCATGTGAATCACAACCAATCTAATCAGAAGATCCCAGAAAACGAGCCATACGACGCCGAGAAACATCTCATTCTTGGAACATCTGAATCAGCCGAGACCCTCGCAAAGCTCGAGTATGAGTGGTACACTAGTGATGAGCCGCACACAGCAGCGATCTATGCGTCTCGCGCAGTCTTCCCCTACCTCCTCACCGGAAATATCCGCAGCGCAAACAAAGCTCTGCTCATCTTCACTTCGCGCCTGTCAGCAGCCAACCCCCAGCTCGGTGTGCAGGATATCAGCAGCGCCAGTGCGGATGCCCGAGTATTCAACGCTCTCCCCTTGCTGAACTTCATCAGCTTGCTGCTGTTGACGATCCAGCGCGGAAGTGCGGATCTTTTCCGACAGCTCACTGCACACTATGCAGCAGGAATCAAAGAAGTCGGCATCTGGGATGATGCTTTGGCCCAAATTGGCGAGCAGTACTTTGCCATCAAGATCCCGCGGCAAGGAAATCCCTTGATGGATATGATGAGCGGGATGTTGTTTGGAGGTGGTCAGAACAAGACAGGTGGCAGATCTCAAACCCCCGTTAAAAAGGTTGAGGCACCTCCGTCCAGCATGGAGCTCGATTAACGGAGATCGGAGGCTATTGGCAGCGAATAAACCCAACTCATAGTAATGAAGTCAAGAAGCATGCAGCAAGCACATCATTTAGTCAATGAACGAGTCCTTCTCAGCCTCGAACATCCAATTGTCATCATCCAATGACGCCGCTTTTCTGCGTAGACTCTCATGCACCATGCCCAGAATCTCTGCTGCCAGTCAGCGAATGCTCGGAGTCCTGACCAAGTCCACGTCAAATGCAACTCACCATCAGGTTCCCCATTTGTTTGTCTGTTCCGATGGCGAATCATCATTTCAACAACAGCCGCCTCGAACTCTGTACCCATATCAACATAAATCCCATAAACATGAACAGGAATCACGAAGACCTACTCTCCTTATCAGTCCCAGTAAGTTCACTGGAACGAAATCCCCCTTCCTCAGCATGTTCGCCTAGCTCCTCTCCATCCTCTCCAATCAGAGCACTCTGCAACGTTGGAATCTCAAGCTTGTAGCTGCCACTTTTGTCCCGAACCACAATATCTCTACTCTCCAAGCTCTTGAGTGCTCGAGTAGGCGCCGCTGGATTCGAAGACGTAGTTTTTGCTCGGTGCGACGGACGGCTGGACAGACCTTTGGTGTTCTGGGGGACGGTGCCATTGGGAGGTCCGGCGGAGGCAGGTCGACGGCTGAGATTCCCGTGGAAGAGGTTGCGGCGGACGGAGTTTTGATTCATTCTCGTGGATCTTTGCGCGACAAAGTCGTGTACACGGCGCGGTTGGTCGAGGTTGGGATGTTGACTGCGTAGCTGTAGCCCGTGTGATGAAGAGGAGATATGTCAAGGAATGAATTGGTCCTACCTGCGTATGAAAGTGAATGTATTCCAGGAAATTCTCAGGTCATAAGAATAAGTGTTGTTTGGGGAAGAAGAAAGGAAGAAATGGTAATGAAGTAGTAGATGGGATAAAAGTGATGACAACCACAACAACACAGGAATTTACAAGTATCCAGTGGCATGTGGTATCTCTTACTATGTGACTCCCTTCAATTGCCGTAGAATTGGATCTTTTTTCAATACGCAGTATCCATAGGCTATAGCCCTCTTCTATTCTTCCACTTAAGTGCACAGGCCATCTGATAAGCCGTTATCGCGTCCTCCCCACGCGTCTTTCGCGTCTTCCCTTAACTTGCTCTTTTCATCTACGCAGTTAAAACCACCCACAATGGTTCAAGGTGAATCTTCCAAAAGTGCTTCCCGCAATGGCGCCAAGGTGAATACCGCCGGTGCCCCTCCTGACTATGAGCTTCCTTGGTGGGTTTTGCTTCTCGACAATCTCAGACGGAGCTAACCTTTGACTTGCCAATAGGGTCGAGAAATATCGCCCAGTCTTCCTCGATGATGTTGTCGGCAACACAGAAACAGTAGAACGCTTAAGGATCATTGCCAAAGATGGCAATATGCCCCACGTTATCATCTCCGGCATGCCGGGTATTGGAAAGACCACCTCAGTACTATGTTTGGCGCGGCAAATGCTGGGAGATGCATACAAGGAGGCTGTTCTGGAGCTGAATGCTAGTGACGAGAGAGGTTAGTTCTTATAGGGACACATGACTTGGACCGTTAATGCTCATGGATTGATTTAGGTATCGATGTGGTGCGCAATCGGATCAAGGGCTTCGCCCAAAAGAAGGTTACTTTGCCTCCAGGACGCCATAAGCTGGTCATTCTCGATGAAGCGGACAGGTTCGTTCTACCCGACGTCTGGTTTTGGTCATTGGATTAATATCTCCCCCAGCATGACCGCCGGTGCCCAACAAGCCCTGCGACGTACCATGGAAATCTACTCGTCCACCACCCGATTCGCTTTTGCTTGCAACCAGTCAAACAAGATCATCGAACCTATTCAATCCCGCTGCGCGATCCTTCGTTATGCCCGGCTGACCGATGCCCAAGTAGTGAAGCGCTTGATGCAGATTATCGAGGCGGAGAAGGTCCAGCACTCCGAGGATGGGATCGCTGCACTGGTTTTCAGCGCGGAGGGTGATATGCGTCAAGCCATCAACAACTTGCAGAGTACTTGGTCCGGCTTCGGCTTCGTTAACGGAGACAACGTCTTCCGAGTAGTTGACAGTCCGCACCCGGTCAAAGTGCAGGCCATGATCAAGGCGTGTTGGGAAGGCAAGGTTGATGTGGCGTTGGAAGGGTTGAACGAACTATGGTATGTTGACATGTGTTGGCATGGCATTGGACTGTTCGGATTTGCTAACCAGTCTATCTCTATAGGACCCTGGGATACTCCTCTCACGATATCATCAGTACTATGTTCCGAGTCACCAAAACGATCCCCACTTTGTCCGAACATTCTAAGCTTGAGTTCATCCGAGAGATTGGCTTCACGCATATGCGTATCCTGGATGGCGTGCAGTCATTGCTACAACTCAGTGGTTGTGTGGCCAAGCTTTGCAAGATTAACATGAAGCCCGAGCTGTTCGAGCCTCCCAAAGCTTGAGGTGGAATAAAAGAGATGCTTATTTCGTTGCATATTTTCACGGCGTTTTGTCATTCGAGTGACTCTGGAAGCAGATATCTACCAGGCTGCATAATGAGTTACGTCCTATCATATCCGAACTAGTTCAATCAAGACCACGTTCATTCAATAGGCCTTGTCAGTATGATCTTTCCAGAGCTTCTCAATGACCGTGGCAGCACCCAGTACTTTCTCCTCATGAAGCTTCCTCCCAATAATCTGCAGATTCACCGGATATCCATCGACCTGCTCTGCATCGTAAAGGTTCCAATTCCACTCGTCCAGATCATTCCTTGGAACATATGGCTCCGAGGGCAAAGCATCCAACTCAGCCCTTACCCGATCCACGGGGAACGTCAGCGCGGGATAGTCCAGGAAGTTCCAGATCTTCGTATACCCAACCCATCTGAATTTCCGATGCGGAACCGCCGTATGAGGCAACGTCGGACTCAACAAAACATCAACAGACCTACCAGACGACGACCGCACCGCATTCAATTTATCCAGGTATCGCTTCTGCGCAGCAAACTTCCGCTTGTTCAACTGCCAATACTCATATACCGAGAATGAGATAGCCTGAGCCCGTTTGACCAGCGCTTCGACGTGCGCAATGAACGGTTCATCCGCTTTATTTACATCGCGACGAATATCCTCCCCTCCGTCGACCAGATAGAAGAGATCCATTATCTCGATGCATGCCGCATGATCAGATGTATCCCAGATGACAACCTCGTGACCATGTGCTCTGAGCACTTCCGCGAGTTCTTCGAGAGCTCGCGCAACGGGTGGATGAACCTTTACCACACCGTCATCCAGTATCAACCCGATGACCATAGGTCTGTCTTGAATCTCTTGGAATGTACCGTCGTTCCACGGGAGAGGGATACATCGTGGATCAAGATCCCAGGGCTGGCTATCCGCTATCAGACGACTCATGTAGCAGATAGACGCGAGATCCCGGGCCATGGGCCCGATTGCGGATGGGACATGTTCTTGGCCTTCGGTGGAGACTGGAACGCCTTGGTAGGGGAGTCGAGCGCTCTATTCAGTGAATCAGTTGGATATAGTGTGAGTGAATGGCAAGGATAATGAAATGGGGTACACCGTACATCCATCCGGATCCCGCGGTGATGTGATACTTACGCTCGGTTTAAAGCCATACAAGCCTACCGTAGCCTGCGGAATCCTCACACTGCCCCCGATATCAGTCCCAAAACCGAATAATGATCCATGCAATGCCAACAAAGCACCTTCGCCTCCGCTCGAACCACCGGGGGACCACTCCGGACTCCGAGGATTGGTCGTCAGTCCCCAGAGGGGGTTCTCGGTTTCAGCCCACTGGAAGTATAGTGTTAATCTCCGCCGTAGCGTCGAGTGTAGAGGTGGAGTTGGGGTTGGAGTTCCGACTAACCATGATACTCTGTGGAAGATTCGTCTTGGCGATGATTATAGCGCCCATATTCTTGAGGATTTGCACGAGCACTGCATCTTCCTGCGCTGGACGGAATGATCTACCCACGTATCCCAGTGTTGTGTCGACGCCCTTGATATTGAATTGGTCTTTGAGCGTGATTGGTATTCCATGTAATGGGCCTTTGAGCTTTCCCGTTTCTTTGAACTGGATGTCTAATTCCCTTGCTTGTTTTATGGCTTCTTCGAATAGAACCTCCGTCAGACTGTTTGTCTAGATATAGCCATGTCAGATGCAATTAGCATTTCCCCCAGGGAACAGACTCAACAGAGGCGAGGACAGAAGGTATATATCCATACCAGTTGATGAGCTACAACAGCCCTATTATTGACGTTGTCTTAGTCTATTACCCAGTTTCAATTTGAATCATCTTCAATGGAACATACCGTTTGATATACGCCTTGACCACCTGCTCTGCGCGAAATTCTCCATTCTCGAGACATGAAAGTAACTCCACAACATTATCAATATCAGTGATCTTGTTGATCAAAGGGTCTTCAAGTTGAGAGCGCTCGTGAACACGGTGTACTCGCCGCAGACGTTGACCTATATCATGCACCCAGTACGGGGTCAGGAGACGGTCTCGAATATTCAGTTTCTGGACGACAATATCTTGCCAAGTCTGTGAGCCTGAGCCGTGCATTTTGGTAGATACAAAGTAATGTGTTCCTCTACTTGGGAACTTGGGGTCCAGAGTGTGGCTTTTGTAGTTTGCTCGGACAACAGTCCGAGTCTTAACTAGCAAGTCAAGTGATTCAAGTTTGGAGACGCCTAGCCCTAAATTGGGGGGTTGCTCCAACTTTTGGAGTTGATTATTTTTACTTCTATGGGTTAGTTAGATGCCGTTGATAACGACAAATGGGAGTTCTGTCAATCAGACAGGTTGGACTTAAAACACTCTGCTGGTAAGATACCAAGTCCATTAACGCAGTTTATGACTACATACCTTATTGGTACTGGTTCTTCCAGAGGTTGAGATCTGGTAGTGACAACTTGCACACACGAATAGAACAGACTACCCATATACGCAGTAAATGAACGGAAACTGCAGGAGAGCAATTATTATGAAGATTATGTATAACTGCGCCGACAAGTCTATATGCAGCGCAGTAGATTTCACTAATAAAACAAGGTAGAATCAGACCTGGCGCGGGATCATGAATCCAGCGCGAAGAAATATCAAAATGCACCGGCGTATAGCCATGGTCATATCATCATATCATCCCCAAGGCATTGTCTCACCTCTGTACCATACAATCCAGCAATATACGCACGGGTATAAAATCATAAGCAAACAAGAATGGAAGAGAAAAAAGCCCTGCCAGTCTTATCGATCACTACGCTTCCAGAACTTCCAATTAGGAAGATCGATGTGACCATCTCGCTGGTGAATACGCCAGTAGTAGACCGGCACACCGGTGATGATGAAAGCGACAACAATGAGAGTCTGCAAAGGCTCGGAGATGACAGCCCGACTGAGGAGGAACAAACTAACACAGCAGAAGATGATCGGCGTAGTGATCCAAGTGCGATAAGGTCGTTCCAGCTGTGGTTCACGGATGCGAAGGACGATCAGGCCGAGGACAGTGAGGAAGTAAAAGGTGTAACCGGCCACACCGTAGAAAGTGACGAGGGTTCCGAATTCGCCAACAACAATGTAGATGACAGTCAGAGCGCTGTGGAAAGCAATGGCATATATAGGGGTGAATCCGAGTCTGGTTTCATCGCCGACGAGACGAGAGAGGGACTTGCGGGCCCAGGAGCGGTGGCGTAGTCGACTACCTGGGGGAGGACCCTGCGAGGCAGCGGCTTGGAGGCCGATGCGGCCGAAAATAGAAGGGAGATAACCTTCTTTGCCGGCGGCGTAGACCAGCCGGCCGCTGGTAAAGGTGGTTGCGTTGAGGGCGCCGAAGCAACTGGCTGAAACGACTAGAGCCAGGACTAGAGCTCCGACGGGGCCGAATACCTTTGCTCCGAACTGCACGGCGACGGTGTTACTCGCCTCGATGGTGGAGTGAGGCAAGACGAGGAAATAAGAGACATTGGCAAGCAGATAGGATAAGATGACGAGGGGCATTGCTGTGTGAATCACCCGCGGCAGATCGCGATTCGGGTTCTTAAACTCGCCTGTCACGTAGTTGGTCTGCGATGTGTGAGCAGGAGGCTTGATTAGAAGCAGCGGGTGTTAACTTACATTGTCCCAGCCGTCAAATGCCCAGAGACCGGCATACAGGGCGACTGCGAAGTCAGATATCTCGGTGTTGGTCCCCTCGAACCAGCCGGTAGTCTTCCATTCTTCATTTGCGCTCCCTTTCGACGAAAAGCCCGTCACAGCAACGATGATACCGATAACGGTAACTCCCAGCAGAGCAATGAACTTGAAGAACATGAAGAAATCCCCAATGCGGGTGGCGAACTTGGTCGATATGCAATTGAGCAGAGTCACACCCACAAGCCCTCCCAGCGCAACACCCTTGTTGATCCAAGGATTGAGATCCCCCACGTCCGCGCCCACAAATGCACGAACAACATACTCACCGAAGATGAGCGAGATGATCGCCGCAGACCCGGGCTTCAACACCAACACAGCACACCATGCGAAGAGGAAGCCCGTCAGCTCTCCGAAAATCTTGGACAGATACACCTGAGAGCCTCCATTCAGCGGAATGGCGCCTCCCAGCTCCGCATAGCTCGCAGCACCCGTCCAGGCGAGAAGACCAGCCACCGCCCAAACGATGAGCGAGGCGCCCGGCGACCCCGCGTTGGCATTGACCTGACTCGGCGATGAGAAGATACCAGATCCAATAATCAGTCCGACGATGAGCGACAGCCCATTGAGATACGTCAATGTCTTATTACGCTCCAGCGATCCATCAGTGAAGCCCGGTCTTTCTGCGGACGGAGTGCCTAGCGGCGCGTAGCCGCCTTGTGTTTGCGATAGCGGGAAGAGAGTGCTTCCGAAGTCGAAGGCCGAGGTTACGGAAAATAAGCTCTGGGATCTGTGGGGACGACCTGGACGGCCTGCTTCGGCGTCTCCGTGGGACTCTGCGAGCGGGTCTTCGTCTTCGAGGGAGAGTTTGCGGGATGAGGAGATGCCGTCGGGGGAGGAGGAGCGTGAGGACCCGGCTACGGAGACGGGGGAGGAGGACGCGAGCGAGGCAAGCTCTAGTGAGTCTCGGGGTGCGGCGAGACTGCCATTCCTGTTGCCTTGGGAGTATGAATGCGCCATGTCGTTTGTGTTGTGTCTGGTTGTGTAGTGTATTATCCGAGGAAATGGCGAAGAGTATGTCGTCAGGAGTGGCCAAGGAGAGTCTCCATTGCCCCTGTAGAGAACGTCGAGAATGTCGAGATCAAGAGAGGAGGCACCCTTCCCTAGCGATTTGCAGATGAACAAGTTGAAACGAGAAAGAAGTGACCGCCAAGGGGTGTGGAATTTCTTTGGTGAGTGTCGATCAACACCCAATCGGCTCTCGTGGCCTCGAACCTTTAGCCTTCTCCTCCCCCCGCGCGATTCCTTCTCCAATTGTCCTACCCCTCATGAACAACTTTTCCTCTATACGCTGTATAAGCAGTCGAGCTCTAAGAGCTGCAGCTCGACCTGCGCGCTATGTTTCAACCTCCACCCCAAACCCGTCACCGAAATCCTCCAACTCGCGCCGCTGGCTAAGCATCGCCTTCGTAGGCGCAACAGCAGTAGGAGCAGGCGCCTACATCCGGTCACAAAACACCTCTTCCGCGACCCTGAACCCGGAGACATTCACCAAATACATCCTTGTATCCCGCGACCCCGTATCACCAACCAGCAGCCTTTTCACGCTCCGCCCCCGCAAACCCAGCGACAGCAACTACGATGTCTACGAGGAAGCATGGCAGACAGGCGTATGGAGTGTGATGTTCAAACAGCCCCAACTACAGATCGGACGAGACTACACCCCGCTCCCGACGACAGCGGCCACAACACTAAGCGTCGACGACGAGAACGAAGGCTGCTTGCGATTCTTTATTCGGAAGGATCCTTTCGGTGAAGTCTCGCGCTACCTGCATACCATCGCGGTAGGCGCTGATGTCGAGCTGCGTGGACCCAAGATCGAGTGCACGATACCGAAGGACACAAGTGATATTCTCTTTATTGCTGGTGGGACGGGGATTGCTCCGGCTCTGCAAGCTGGGTATTCTCTTCTGTCTCGCACCAGCGCTGAGTATCGACCGAGGATCCATATCCTGTGGGCGAATCGGCTGAAGGACGACTGCGCGGGTGGTCATAGTGATTCGTTGAAGTCGCGACCACGCCAGGGCTGGTTCTCTGGGTGGTTTGGTTCATCGGCGAGTCAGGATACGACTGCTGCGGCTGTTGTGGAGGCAGAAACACCGTCTATCATTGTGCGAGAACTGGAGGCGTTGAAGTCCCAGTATCCTGGACAAGTCACCGTGGATTACTATCTTGACGAGGAGAACACGTTCATTACGAAGGAAGACATTCGAAAGGCCATTGAGCCAATGTCAACTGAAGACGCGGCCAATAACAAGTTGATATTGGTTTCTGGTCCGGAGGGATTCATCAGTTACATGGCGGGGCCTAAACTGTGGGCACAACGACAGGAGCTCCAAGGGCCCTTGAACGGAGTTATCAAGCAACTTGATCTCAAGGGATGGGGTGTATGGAAGCTATGAAAGCTTTCTCGTCTTGTCCTGATTCCTTGACACTTCTTGTACTTTGTACCAATACCGGAACTTTTGTCATTAAGCATATAGCATGGATATACTGGGAGTTATGTTGAATAAACAGTCGCAACTGTCCTGGACACATCGTCCTTTTATCGTGACCCATCGCACGTTCCTGGCCCAAAGCCCCAGGCTGAAATCGCTCAAACACCGATGATATTACCCAATGCAATCTACAATCCAACAGCAAAGTCTTCGAGGTACTTGACCAACTTCTGCACGTTCTCCAACGGTACCGCATTGTAGTTGCTGGCGCGCATGCCGCCCACACTGCGATGGCCCTTGAGGCCCTGGAGGAGACGCTTCTCAGCGCCGGCGATGAACGCCTTCTCCTGTGCATCATCACCGCCGCTAACGCGGAAGCAGATGTTCATGCGGCTGCGGACGCTGACATCCGGAACAACCTGGTACACCTTCGGATACTTGTCCAGAGCGCCGTAGATAAGCTGCGCCTTCTTGTTGGCGATTTCCTCTTGACCGCTGACCTTTTGGGCGCTGAACTCGGCCATCAGGTCGGCCATGACCTGACCGGCGATCCAGAGGTTGAAGATGGGGAGAGTGTTATATAGGGAGTTGTTCTTTGCGATAGTCGCGTAGTCGAGGACGATAGGACCGGGGAGACCGCCGATGTTCAATCGGTGGAGGAGAGCAGGGGGAGGAGTGGCGGTCTGGGGAGGGAGGAGGTCCTTGCGAACGATGGCAATAGTGATACCGGTAACACCGATATTCTTCTGCGCGCCACCCTGTATATAACATTAGTGCTAATGCTCTTCATCGCGCAGATATGCAAAAGTTACTCACGAAGATAACAGCGTATTTGCTGACATCGACCTTTCGGCTGATGAAGTTGGAGCTCATATCGGCCACAACGAGACGCTCATCCTCAGCATCCTGACCCTGAGCCTCCAAAGACTTGGGGAACTGCGGGAACTCCACACCATCAACAGTCTCATTATCACAGAAGTAGACGAACGCCGAGCCCTTTCCGCCCTCCTTCTTGGTAGGAGTCAAAGACCAAGTATCCTCAGCCGGAATCATCCCAAACTTCCCACCATTTGCCTTGCGAGCATCGACGGCAACGTTCACGTATTTCGAGCCAATCAATCGACTCGCTTCCTGGGAAGCCTTGAGCGACCACGATCCAGTGACGAGGTAATCCAGCTTCAGCTCCTTGTCGACTTCTTTCTGAAGTCTCTGGAAAACCAATTCGTCCACCTCAGCCTGTTCAGCATCCGGGTTGGAATTCTTAATCTCGGCCTCGGCCCTGCGGCGCCGACGCTCAATCCAAACAGGGACAAGATTCTGCACGACGGCGCTGAACTCGCCGCTGCCACCGGCTTGCATGAAGAGGATTTCATAGTTATCGGGGATATCGAGGAGAGCGGAGAGGTTGGCTTTGGCGTCGCTGAGGATTTTGTTGGCTGTCGGGGAGCGGTGCGAGATCTCGCCGAGTCCGAGTCCGGAGTCGTTGAAGTTGACGAAGGCTTTTGCGCCGGCTTCGACGACGGGGGTCGGGAGGGGAGCTGGGCCGGCTCCGAAGTAGGAGACTTCTTGACGGGAGGGCATTTTGGAGGTAATTGGGGTGGGGAGGTGTAGAAGGAAGAAAAGGGCGGAAGTCTGGAGAGGAAAAGTCCTAGCCTCTAGGTGTGGACGGTGGACCGCAGTGGATCTATACCGCGGACTTTGTACGGAGTAGATGGTCTAGGAAGGTCGTTGCTTATCTTGAAAGATATTTTCTGGCTGATGTGTGCAATATATTCACCGGATCTAGGTGTGGATATCCAATTGACAAGTTGATCTTTGTATGGAGGCATGGTGGGGTATGAGTCAGTTCTAGGGCCCTGAGTCACTTTTTGTCGACATGACAAATGCCAATTGCATTGACTACTTGGATAAGACTGTCTTTTCTATATTAAGACTATATGAATATTGAATATCGGTTTACCACATCACAGTTTCTCTGTGGTGGTGCAATTGAGCATCTTATCTACTCCGTACGAAGTATGAAATGAATGGTGGGGTTCTTGAAAAGAAGTGCATGAGCCGACATCGGCCAGATTGAAATAAGTCACATGGTAATGACGCGATCGGAGGTGTGTTTGCAATGTTTGACTCGAAGTATCCGATAACAACATCCATGGATCCAGTTCACTGTTCATATTCAACTTCATAATGTACATTTCTAGGTATGTTACTGTTTACATGTTATCTGGAGACGCCGTGACGCATCGTACTTGTCATATGACATACAGAGCTGAGAGAAGGACAAAGAGGGATGATAAACAGACTGGCAGAAATCATGACAATACTACTAACAGGGTCGGTCCATGACCTGGACATCTCAGTACCTAACGCCTGAGAAAAAGCCGCCAGCACTGATACAGACAAGCATGATATCTGCTAGCAGCTAGGTAAATGCTCTTGTGCACTCAACACACAGTAGATTGAGTCTTGTGATACCAAACTTGGAAGGTGCCGATTAAGTTCGCAAGTCTACAGACTACACTAACAAACAGAGAAGGAACGTTCCTCAAATGCCAACATATACGATAAAACGTGACACCTTTACATCTTATATATATCTCCCTCTCCATCTTCCACCCTCAATCATCCATCCACCTTCAAACATTCCATCAATATGCCTCCATTGACAAACCCAACGCAGCATACCACCAAACCGTGGCGATCCGACGAGCTCATAACAGCAGAGAACCCCATAGGCCTCCAAACCTACGAATGCTGGTTCTGCGACCTGGGATGTCTCGGCTTCTCAGCTCTCCTCTACCACCTAGAGGAAGGCCGCTGCGTGAAGCGCAACCGCATCCGCTCCCTCGCCTTCGAGGGTCCGGACCGAAACACCTACTGCACCAAGTTCAAATTTACGGATGCATTTTTCTGCGTTCACTGCTGCTGTCAGTTCCCGGAGGCTTCTTGGCTCTTTCAGCATGCTGAGAGAACCCCGGACTGCATGTACCTGCTCAACGAGATGGAGTGTCTGGGTAGGCTCCGTGCTTTCTACATCCGTTACTACGATTGCCCTGGTATTTGATGTCCCTTAGATTTAGGGTCTTTGGGATGGCTCCTAACACCAACTTGCCAACGTGACTGTGCGTGGTTTGCTTCAGTGAGGGAGATTCAGAGGATCGGTATCAGGGGAGGAGGGAAGGAAAAGTCCGACTATCGAAGGAAATACTATGTAATGTTCAATCTTGAGCAGAGAAAGAGGGCTATGGTGCGGTGAGGCAATGTGGCTTTCTTTTGTCTGCTATCTGGGTAGGATAGATTTACTGCGCCTCAAGTGAGTCATTCTATTGAACTCCTTTGTGTAGTCTGTATCCTCAAGATACATTGGTAACACATGCTCGGGGATGAAGCCTAATGTGTCAGCGGTTTGACACTGCCCTGTTACAAGAATCAGTTATCCCACTGGCGAGGAGATGTCAACTGCCTTTCCTCGTATAGAAGCTTTACATGCAAATGCGCACGTATACTGGGCGTCTATAGTTAACAGCTGTATACTACTTAGATTCTCTAGCCGCCGGCCCCATCTCTGCTGTCTTCTATTCTAATCTTGTGTTGCTGTGCCTTCATCAGCATGATCTTTACCACGCCGAGCTGTCAACATAATGGCTATCACTTTGAGAAGCTATACAGAAGAGAGAAACGAATGCACAAAGAAATATAGCAACCTACCTACCTAAGACAAAAACAAAAGTTCAAAACCTCAGGTTCACGATCCGGACAACTGGAAGAATGCAGCCAAGTAGACCCTACAGGACGCAGCCACATGGAGAGACAGGGATAAGGGACAGGGATGAAGCTATTCATAGCAACATCCTGCACCACCAATATCGGTGGTTATTCCCCATTGCTCAATGAGAGATATATGCATAATACTATTACTATTCCATTCTTCGCTTCTATTTTCTCCATCAAGATCGAAATCGCCAAAATAAGGTCCGATTTTAGTTCCACCCAAGGCTGCAAGCCTGCAAGGTACTTGTCAGCTCCGACAAAGAAGAATAGAATGACGATGTGTGTTGCGCTGCTAACATCATACATTTCCTTTTCCAGACCCTTCTAGTACTTCCATAATGATGCAGCTATCCGCTATTTTTAAACCTGACATGAGGTTAGTTTAGCATACAAAGCCGACAATGTCTTAGTCCATCCATCATCTTCAATTCTCAGTCACCCAGTAGCATATTTTCAGCCTTACGCTCTGTGGCTGAGGCTTAACTACTTGTGATATCCTCATCCTGGCCACAGTAACATCCACGAGGATCCACGAGGACAGGAATTTACCCCCAAATCCTGAATAGTATCTCACAGCCCTGACCCAGTCTCGGTATCTGTATCTGTACGTCCGCCTGAAACACACGGAAAGCCTAGGAGCTACGATACTTTGACTCAGATTTATTGTTCATGTTTGACAAGTCTTTGACATGGACAATGAGAGGGTGGGCTAATTCCAGACTCTGTTTCGTTTCGCAGGGCTCCGTACGGTTCTGGGATGGTGAGGTTGAATGGGGGCGAGGCAGACTGTTTAGGGCTGGGGGTTTCCTTTAAAGTGCGGACTTTGGCAGGTTTGGTTGATCAATACACACATCATTAGTAGTCTGTTGGAATCTATCGAGCTGCTATTCATACAGATCGTCTCGTCTATTACTCGCCGATATTCCACCTCTATCAGCAATTCTTCGTTCATACCATTCCTCAAGACGCCAGCTGTAATGGGCCGAGGAGGATACAATGCCCCTGTCAATTGCACATGCATCCAGCATGGTGCATGACAAGCAATACACATCCAGCAAGCGATCGCAATCTGCAGTTGGCACACAATTCCGAGGCCAGCAGATAGCGTTGCAATCAACAGCGCTGTCGAATCCACATGTGTTTACTTGCCAACACAGAACCTGTAACAGTCAGTCTTCCATCCAGATCAAGAAGACCAAGCCCAATACTTACTTTTCAAAGACAACACCCAAAACATCCTCAACATCACCACTCTCGCCCTTTCCGGTGATCTTAGCCAGCATATCTGCCGCAAAGCGCAGGTGTTCCGCAGCAGTGACGATGTCGACTTCGAACTCAATATCACCACGCTCTTCTTGACGCGTGGACCCGGTGGATTCAGCGGGCGCAGCCTGGGACAGGAAATCATCTAGATGATCGAGACATTTTTGTAAATTAGAGCTTTGGCGGTGCGTGACACCTAGAGAATCTTCCCAATATGAAAGATCATATTGACCACCCTCCTCTCCGTCCACGCCTAAAGGCGAGGCAATCTGTTCGAAAGTCGTTATCAGACCACGTAGAAAGGCCTGCAGATTCCCCGGGTCTGTATTCGTATCAAGAGACAACGCTCCCCGCCGAGCTTCCTCGCAGGAAATGGCGAATACACGGTCTGCAGGAACCGCCGGGAAGATATCCCGAATCGTATCAGCCAACGACTTTGGCACACCACTTTCCAGCGCAGCATGTAGCTTGTCGCACTTATTGATAGCAACGACGAGACATTTCCCCGCCTCCACACAGTCATTAACAGCATCCAGAACCTCCGGCTCAACAAACAGCCTCACCCCACTATCCGTATCCTCCAACGAAACAACCACAATAACAACATCCGACTCCAAAGCCCTCGCCCTAGCCCTCCTTATCCCCTCCATCTCAACAGCCCCAATAACCCCATCCCCCTCCTCCCCCGGACCACCACCAACCCTCTCCGCCCGAATGCCCGCCATATCCCCAAGCTTACAAAACCAACCCCCCAAATCCACCCCAACATCGACAATATCCCTCGTCGTCCCCCGCTCAGTACTAACAATCGCCGCCTCCTTCCCAACAACCCGATTAAGCAACGAGCTCTTCCCCGCATTCGGCGCCCCCAGCAACGCAACCCGAATCCCATTCCTCAACAACTCCCCCCTTGACGCATTAACAATATGAAACCCGATCCGCGTCCTTAGCACCCGCACCTGTCCCGCAACCGACGCAACCAGTTCCGTCGTCGACTCGTCAAAATGCTGATCCTCAGCGAAGTCAATCAGCGCTTCCAGCTCGCCGCGCGCATACAGGAGATCCTGCCGCCAGGCTTCGTATCGCTTTATCAGTGCGTCGCTGGAGCCGCGCACGGCTAGCCGTCGCTGCTGCTCTGTGTCTGCGGAGAGGGTGTCGCCTAGAGCTTCGATTTGCGGGAGACTGAGACGGTCGTTCATGAAGGCTCGACGGGTGAATTCGCCTGGTTCGGCGTAGCGGATTGTGGTGGTCGGAGTGTTTAGTTGGGATATTGCGGAGAGGACGGCTTTTGTTATTGCTGGTCCGCCGTGGATGTGCAGTTCGAGGATTTCTTCGCCGGTTACTGTTCGCGGGGCGGGGAAGTAGAGGACTAGGGCGCCGGCGTCGAGGATTGTATTTTTGGTTGGGGGGTGGGATGGGTCATAGAGGGTGCGGAGAGCCGCGTAACGTGGTTTTGGGAGGGGAGTATTCGGACAGAGTCTTTTGTATATCTGGTTCATTGTTAGTCTAGTCTAGTCTGGCTTGTAAGTACTTGACTTGGATCTTGAATAACGTACTGAAGTACAGGCTGGACCGGATACGCGCACAACGGCAATGGCTGCTCGTCCCGTTGCAGTCGAGAGCGCGTATATCGTCGAATCTCCATCTAGCATGAATTTAACCGGGCGAGTCGAGGAGAAAGGCCTAGCTTGTCCGGGCATCCT
The DNA here is from genome assembly GCA_028827535.1 of Penicillium sp. DV-2018c. NCBI lineage: Eukaryota > Fungi > Ascomycota > Eurotiomycetes > Eurotiales > Aspergillaceae > Penicillium > Penicillium sp. DV-2018c. The sequence goes on from JAQJAA010000005.1 coordinate 2,541,109, forward strand.
TTGCAGGACTGGTGATTTAGAGAGAAGACCATGACGGCGAGTGCAGGTTTTATTTGATATCGCTGGCCATGGCTGACTATTTGACAGGCCGGAGGGAGAAACCCAACGCAATACTCGGCGAGAAGCTCGCATGCGCAACAGTTGACCAATGCAAGTTGGTAGATGTCGAGAATGTCCAAATCTGGGTCCAACCTTATGTTGATCGGAGTATCGGCGATAAGGCCGACACGTGACTGATAAGAACGGGGATTCGGGAACTTGAAGGATAAGATTAGACCAATTGTGACTCAAATTAGCGCGAACTTGTAGCGAGGGGGGCCGCATAATGAAACTCCTCACAGAGAATTTGAGAAGCTCCTCGCCGTGAAGACTCAACCTTCACTGGCCCCATGGATGACTACCCTATTTCTCCCGAAGACGAAGAACAGCTTGCGCTGCAGTTTATCAGGGATCACCAGTCCCTGAGCAAGCTATTCAACAACATTGGCGCGTCAGTAAACAAGGTTACTTCTCTACACGGACGTGGCAATTACAAAGAATGGTCCATTGACATGAACCTATTTTTCACTGCCAGGTTCATGCGGGAGTTCCTGACTGATGAAGGAGACCTCCTGAGTCCTCTATGCATTTCTTGGGCATGTTGACGAGTTCGCGGGGTCTCCGTACTTTGCGCTCGTCAGTTTACGCCACTGGTTAACGTATTTCTGGACGTAGAATACGTTGTTTGTTCCATGTTCACTGGCGAGCGCAGACCACGTCTTGTCTGGTTGTGCCGGTTGCTGGTACTTGCTCAGAGACTAGAGTTGACCAAATCTTGGGTGAGACAGACTCCTTGGTTGCCTGTGCGCCAATAGTCTTCAGTGGTCCTCTGGTAGACTACCAGCTTTACCGGTTAGGCTTGCTCAGAACTACGAAGAATGGTCCATTGATAGGAACCAATTTCCGAGTTCATGCGGGAGCTCCTGACCAGCAAAGTTGGTACCTAGTCTACCAGAGGACCACAGGTACTTCTCTTATCCGGGGACTCTGAAGAATACTGGCGCACAGGCAATCAAGGAGTCTGTGTCACCCGAGATTTAGTCAACTCTGAGCAAATTCCACCAACCGGCACAACCAGAGGAAACGTGGTCTGTATATGGTACCAACAACGTATTCAGCGTCCAGAAATACGTCAACCACTGGCGTAAGCTGACGAGTGCAAAGTATGGAGACCCTCACGGACTCCTCAATATGCACAAGAAATGCATAGAGGAGGTCTCCTTCATCAAGACCAAATGTGGTCTCTTTCCTCCGAACGGGCTGATAAAGTCTTTAACTGCATGCAGTTAATCTGCTCTCGACTGGACCCCCTGGAAATCAAATTGGGAGCCAACAGTGGGCAAATCGTCCAACCCACTCGATTTTTATCGTTTGGCTCACTTATCTGGTGAGCTAGACCGAGCAGCAGCATCTTTCAGACACGACACGAAGCATACCTCCTATTCCAGCGAAGTTACTAGCAAGAAGCCTTTCAAAGGCAAAAAGACCCGCGCCAAAGACCCACAGAACAGGCCATTCTGTGGGCACTGCAACATGATTGGGCATGTGCAAACAATTGTTACAGGAAGTACCCTTGAGAAGCTCCGGAGAAGCAGGCCCTCAGCACAGAGACCACGGTCCATGTTGGCTCTATGGAGATGAATCATCTCAGCAATGAATTGATTCCGCTTGCGACGAGCGCATAGGTGGTCTCGCCGAATCACTTCATTGCTGGGACGACCCATCTCTATAGAGCCTAACATCGACATGGCTCTCAGCGCTGGAACGACTGCGGATTCCACTTTCCCATCGTGGTGAACGGGTGCCTGGCGGGGGCCAGATTGCTGGCACTACTCACCGGGCTAGTCAAATTCATGTTCTCGACGGCATCACTCGGTTGAACCTTACTGTGAGTTCCTTGGGGGTATCTGGCCTAGACCTGGGGGCAGGCACATTGCGCGGAGGAGATAGAGCTACGTACTGCAGCATTGTGTTCGACGAACGCCTTCTGGGATGCAGTCAACATGCCGTTGATGCGGACATGTTCCTACGAGTACAAATCGACAACATGGAGTCGGGGCCAATCGCAGGTATTGGATCATCATTCAAGTAACTACCGCAAATGAAAGCAGAGCATCTAATGCATCTTTATTCGAGAATACACAGCATGCATAGAACTTCGCCACGCCTGCGCTGGAAGCAGCATATAAAACGACATGTAAACGAAACGGAGAACACAGGGCTCAAGATGCAATTCGATGGCACGCCCTCGGTCATGGCAGCATTTCCATGGCAGATAGCGTGAGATGAAGAAGGCCAAAAAGAGAATATGTACAAGGAGAGAGAGACAAGGTGGTGTTGTCAAGTGGGTAGGGTATGCGAGATCAGACGACAAGAGAAATGAGAAAGATGGCACATGAATGGATACTGTTGAGGGAAAACAAAACAAAGAAATGGTATCGTCACACCATGCTCGGCTCGTCAAAGAAGGCAGCGGAAAGGGTAGTGTAAGTAGGAAATGGGTATTATACAATCGAGGTTGTAAAGTAAGGACTAGTGGTGATTGCAATGGATATCAGGGTTGACACCATAGCATCATTGTGAGGATCGATCGACGATGAATCAATTAGATCGATCTTGCGGACGGACTCAGTCCGACGGATCGGTCGGTTTGGGCGGAGGTGATCCTTGATCCTGTGAGAATGAGTCGTCTTGCTCTGACACGACTATAGAAGGCGGAGGTTGACTATCATCGGGTGGGGGGCTGGGGAGTTGTTGCTCATCGGTGAGGTTTGAGTCTCTTTGCGAAGGAGAACCAGGCTCTTGAACAGTAGCAAGGCCATTAGAGCCGTCCGCACTATCTTTGCTTCCGTTTGTCGCGGGATTGCGGCGTCTCATGCGGCGACGTTGACGCTCTTCGTCTGCACTCTCTCTCCTGCGTCTTTGGCGCTCGCCGCCCCCTGCATCTGAATTACTTCTCAGACCAAGAAGTAGATTCGCAGCACGCTCAGCGACATCTTCGCCTTCGGACACTTGGCCTTCCTGTTTGTTACCCTCCTCACCCTCAGCATCTGGAGGGCTGAGGAGGCCATGCTCGTCATCGGCTACGCCATTGGCTGGCTTGTCGGGCCCAGTCTCGCCTTCGTCCGCCTCACTTTCAGGCGGCTTCGAGCCTGAAGCCACGCGGACGTTGTGTCGCTCCTTCAAGCGGGCCCGACGGCGGCGGTCCCGCTGGTCCTTGGCTTGGGGGGCGGCAGCACGCAGTTTCTCAAGCAGCGAGTCCATGGCACCACTTGTGGCGGGCGATTGGGCGGCGTCTGTGGCCTGAGCGGCGTTTGTGGGGTTGGCGTTGATTCGCTTGCGGGCGAGAGATGCTTCTGTGCGCTTCCTTGACTCTTCGAGAGCTACGTTCTTCTCTCTGGATTTCTTCCACTCGACAAGGAATGAGCTCAACTTAGCGAAGAAGTCGCGTCTGGCATTCTCGTCTGTGTTATCTTCGCCGTAGAAGACCATGATATCATCATATGTTTTGACCATCTCTTCGAGGTAGAGCTGCAATTGTTCGGCCTTCCGTCTGGCATCCTTCATGGATCGCTGGACGATCTGGCTGACACGATCCTGAGGGTGGAACTTCTTAGGATCACTCAGGTTACCAGCGTCCAAGCTTGACTGCACATTCTTGATGTTGCTGATGTACTTCATGGCGTCAGTGCGCAGCTGATCGACATTAACCTTCTGCAGGCCAATGACGCCGCTGATCTCATCGAGGAAGCCTTCCCACTCCGGGTACTGGTTGCGCACGATGCGCTCAACCAGATCGGCAAAGGTCGTCTCATTCTTGTCGTCTTTGACCATGCCTAGACGGGCCAAGGAGCTGAGCTTGAAGCCTTGAGCTTGCTTGTTGGCATCGTTCATGAAATTTCCAATGTCAAGAATTAGACCAAGCACGTTCATCAAGGAGACAGAGTCGCGCAAGGAGTCGCTAACTTTTGCGACTTCTTTCAGCTTTGCGGAGATGTGCTCGTACTCTGGTTCGTAGGAGCGTGTCAGTGCAAGAGCTCGGTTCCTTGCTTTCCAATAGTGGTTGAGTTCAAAAGCAGTGTATAGATAGATCTGATCTTCGCGCGTCAGCTCAGATGGATCCTGTTCGCGTTCGGAATCGGCAGCACCAGGTCCCGTCCAATCCTTGCTATAAGGCGCCATAAGCTTGACGACATTCTCTGGTATATTGCACATTTCTTCTCTTTGCAGGAAGTCCATGACGACTACGTTATCCAGGATGTCCTTGTCGCACTGAATGATCATCCGGGTCACTTCCTCGGCCGGGTATTGGGAGAATTTAGACAGAGCAATCTGGAAATTCTTGGACAGATCGTTCGAGATAATCTGTTTCTTGGCCGTGCGCTGCTTTGCAGCCGTACTAGCCCCGAAGATCTTCGTTTCCTTGGCCATGAACAGTCGCTCGACTTCGTCTAATACACCCTTCTTGGCAAGCTCGGTGTATTTTTCTTCCTTCTCTTCAGCAGTTGGTGCATGACCAGCCCAAACAGTTACTTGAGGAGTGTCGACTTTGTCCCAGTGCAGGGCCTTGAGCTTCTTCTTAGGTCGAATGGACGGCATGTGGATTGTAGACGGTGAAACATCCCCAACCATGTATGCCGGTCTCCATCCTGAGCCCAAGGGGGCGCTGGGCGGCGGCGGCGGAGGAATCATTAGCCCTCTGGCTCCAGCCATAGGAGGAGGGGGCGGAGGCGGTCCAGCTTTTCCACCGGGGGGCGGAGGTGGGGGCGGCAAACCAGGAATGCCCTTGGCACCGCCGGGCGGAGGAGGCGGCGGGAGAACCATTCCCCCAGGCGGCGGTGGAGGAGGCAAACCAACTTTCCCACCCGGTGGAGGAGGTGGTGGTGGGGTGATCTTCCCTCCTGGAGGAGGAGGAGGAGGTGGTGGTGGTGCGGGAACAGCCATACCGCCGGGTGGGGGCGGAGGAGGAGGAGGAACGGCGACGCTGGCTGGGGGTGGCGGAGGTGGAGGAGGCATGGCCTTTGCATCGGCGTCTGTATCTACAGGATCGAGTACCTGGTCCTCGTCAATCGCATCGAGATCTTCGGCATCAAACTTAGGAACCTTAGAAGCAATTTCCCCAAGTAAGCCAGAAGCCTGGGCGGGATCCAAACGAGGACGATGCAGTTCCACCAAGCGAGGCTGTTCATAAATTGGCTCGCCATTCTCATCCACTGATGTTTGGACTTCCTCTTCCAAGGACGAGTCCATTCCAGGGTGATGGCTGCGCTTCCGATAAACAGATCCCAAAGAACTAGGGTCCAGGGTCCGGCGGGTCTTCTCGGCAAACTCTTCGCTGTCATCTACTTCACCATCCATCTTCTCACGGAGCTCACGGAGACGATCAGACGGTCCATGCTGACCCCAGACTTTGCCTTCCAGCTTGAACTGGGTCTTGGTTCGCTCGAGCTGACGCTCTAGACGTTCCATAAGTCGTTCCCTGTCCATGATGCCGGGCATTTGGGCCGGATCTGCACCATCCGCTGTTTCAGGATTATTGGCCTTGCGAGCATTGGCAGCAGCAATATCCTGGGCATCTCGGAGCATGAGGTATAATTCGCGAGTTTCCAGCTCATTGCGCTGTAACTCCTGAGCTCGCAGTCGTTGTACTTCTGCAACTTCGGCCTTGAAAGCTTCGTTCTGCCGTTGTTGTAGCTCAATAATAGCAGTCTGCTCCTCAATTTGTTTTTGCAGCTTCAAGACTAAGCCTTCTGCGCCGAGCTCAATCTGCGCTTTCATCTCATCTCGCTCCGAAATGGCTGCCTCGGCAATCTGGCGGGCCTCGAGAGATTCGTCGTAAACTCGCCTTGCCTCAGCATCCGTGTGCAGCCGGTCTAGCAAGCTCTGCACAGTGAAGGTCAGACCCTGACGAAGATCCAGATCGGGAAGCCTCCGGTCCATGGCAACGTAGCTCAACATGGCATCGACCAGCTGGAACATACGCAGGCCTTCCTCGCCTGAGTTCTCCCGGATTAGCAGCATATGCTGCATGGCCGAGAGGAAGTAATCGTGGGACCGGCTGCCATTGATCTTAGACGAGATTGCATCCACAATTTGCATGGGATCGCTCATGTCCTTGACCTCGCCCTCGACGCTGTCCTTCATGCTGCTACTCTCCCGCTGGAGAAGATCCTCATAATCAATAGCCTCATTTTCTCGGAATCGCTCGATTTGCTTGTCGATAACCTCATACTGGAATCCCTCCATCTTAGTTAACAACCGCTTGATGCCACATGATGTGAATTGAGCGCGGATATGACAACGCAGCTGCAGATCTGTTTCCGCGCCATCCACCAGCATGTTGACGAGGATCATGGTCGAAACGGCATACTCCATGAGCGTGTTCTCCATGCCGATGCCTCCGCTGCGGTACTCTTCGCTGGCACCGACCAGACTTCCCATCTTTCCACGGCCATCGATGGTAACCTCAACAATGCGCATCCAAGCATCGAAGCGGCCAGTTTCATTTTGATCATGCTTGACCTTGTCCATAGCTTGCAGCACCTTATGGTGACCCTGGCCATCGCCCCAGTGACAGAGGAAAGTGAGAATCTCGCTGACAAGTTTCCGCGTATTCAGACGTGGGGATGACAACGAGCTAACAAGCGCAACTAGCACGTTTTGATGCTCGAGGGCATCGTCTGCACCGTACTTGTTGTTTATCAGGCCTTTCAAACATTTGGCAATATCATATTCCCGGTCTAGATCTTTATCCCCCGTTGGAGGAGCCGGAACAGGACCAGAGGCTTTTCTTCGGTTGATCTTCAGGAGAACATTTGTCAAAGCTACTTGACCCTGCGCTTCAACAAAGGCTTTCACCCAGCTGTGTGCCGTGATCAGTGGAATGAAATATACAGATCTGAAATGGAGAATCATACCTGATGGGCTGTGTCCGCAAACTGACACTCAAACTTGCGAGCTGCTTGGATGTGATGGTATCATCCATCACCTTCTTCACATACCACTCCGGGCTACCCTCTTCATCAGCACGTTCAAGCAGGTTAGACAGGCCATCGTGGCCATGGGTTTGTCGCGCATTTTGTCGTCTCTTTACCTCCCCCTGTATCTCTGTCAGACGATCCTGGTGCACCAAGGTCCACTTCTTTGAGGCCGGATAGGACAGCATCTGCCGCTTGGCCTGCTCGGGCAGATTTTGCCATCCTCGTTTTTGCATCAGTTCCAGAAAGAGCTGATCGACTATGCGGTCATCTCTCGGTCGAGTGAGATAGTTATCATGCGGCCTGGGAACAGCGGCTGGTGCGGATATTTGGGGGTTAGACCCCGAATTTGACAAGCGGCCGGAACTAGGGCTGGGAAACATGGTGGTGCGGTCACCAGAGTTTGAGGTTGTAAGAGTGCGAGAGGAATAGTCCGAGGAGAAGTAGCTCGAACCGCGCGTGTTAGAAGAAACGGAAGAGTAGATGCTGGTTTGGTCGAGGGAGGTGCGGGAGTTGGAGGACGAATCGATAGAGGAGCCGTTGTAGTTGGGTGTGTTGTTCGCTGCGGAGCTTCCTGGCCGTGCCCACTGCTGTCTGGCTCCTCGATCGCCGGAACTGCTACTAGCTATGTTGTTGTGTGAGGCATGCGGAGGCGGTCGAGGGCCAGAGGGATGTGAGGGGGACCCGTTCGGCGCAGATGTGGAGGTCCACGTTGGGTACTGATGATAGTCGCTCCCTGTTTTGCCAAGGTGGTTGGGCGAAGGCTCGTGGCGCGACGAACTTGGGCGGGCCATGTTATCGATTGGGATCGGGGTTCTAGTATCGGTAGGGAGGCTTTCGAATGGGATGGACGTGATGACCCCCGCAGTAGGTGCGATATTGTTTGGGTCCAAATCATGGGTCAGGTCCACAGATTGGATCGAAGACCGCTTCGAATAGCGGGACGAGCGTGAGCCGGCAGCGCTCCCCGGGGGTGCCAGGCTGTCGTAGGAACCAGCATAGTTATCGAACCGATCTTCTGCCGGCCTTTCTTTGTACAACTTGCGTCCGAAAAAGGATTTCCCAGTTGATGCTTGTCTGGATTTGTCGGCTTGTGCTGGCATTTTGGCGGGCGTCACTGAGATGAGGCAGGGCGCAGCATAGGGGCCCTTTCAGCACACTCAGAGACGGTAATTAAATATGAGAGCGTGGGTTTCGCGGTGAAGCGCCGCGGATCGCAAAGGCGTGGGCGATAACAAGTAACATTCAAGTTGGGTGAAAGTGGCATCTGTTGTCCCTCCCTGGCTAGTTAGTATACCCGTCGCTACAGCGGAGTCGCGCGACACACGAGGGGACGAGGGGTAAAGGGTTTTCGCCAGGACACTCACCCCACAGAGAAAGTTAAATGAGAGAAAAGGAAATTAACATGCAACCTTTTGCAGATGTCAAGTCCAGTTTGACGCCAGGATCAAAGCCCGAGCGTTCTTTCTAATCGGTCTATTGATATTATTAGGGGGCTTTGGTCCGGAGAAACTCCCCGACCGTGCACGTGATGAAGATCACGTGTGGTCATATCTCAAACGAATCAACGAGTGAATGCGCCGTCTTTATGACAACAACGGATCAATATCTATTGGGTTGATCAACTGGTACAGCTAGGTTTCTGCAGGCATAGGTCATAGGCTGTCAAAGGATGACTACATTTCTGCCTCATCCATTGGTGTGGTCCATGAAGAGGTTCAAAGGAGAAACCGAGTACAACAAGACCCGTATTCGTACTACATGGACTTTCTTGAGGCTGCTGGTCACGGATCATGATGAAAGGGGAATCCTTAGCACGAACCACGGTATAAATGGTATGATTCGCGGTGAGATGTATTGAAAAGTCGGGAAAGACATCCGGTGGAGGTGATATCCGTATGGTTGATTCCTAAGTCCCTAGATTATACGAATGAGTCCACGCCGAGACTTATCCAGGAAGGAGAACCTCGGAGCTACAATGCTAGAAACAAAGAGTATTACGGAGGCTTGAGAAGGGATGCTATGGCCTCCCACTGTCTTTGGCCTCGCTATATGAGCTGATTCTGGGCGAACGGTCAATATAATAGAACCAGAAAGGTAGGTAGTAATAGTCCGATCTTCTGCGGAGTATACTTCCATGGGCTTCGTACCTGAATCTAGTAAGCTTATGTCAGGCATAAATCAAGGAAGAGGACAATATCATACCTATTCGGTAGTTGTACTGACGCATGTTCTGGATTAGTTATACGCAGTAGCATAACACAACATATGCTAGTGCCTAGGTGCAGATCAAGTCACCAACAGGCACGGTTACGGGCTGTTGTATTCTACTGCCCGGTGTCAAGTCTCATATCAGTTCTGTTGATGGGCTATAGATGTTCTGAATCTTGAGTCAGTGGTCACTCCCGCGTCAATATGGAAAGTCAGCATTCATAGGTACCTACCTATAGGCTATGACTCACAGTACCAGTCCTTATAGAGTAGGTTCCATGTTTCTGAGATATCCCAATGGACCTACCTAAGTGCCCGGAGGTGGGAAGTTGGTTCCATATTGTCGTGTTATATCTCAGCGCCAGGCTGGAATCACCGGGGCCTGCAATGTGCACCTAGCCGGCACTTGAATAGCTGATTGAAGATTGTGATAAAACACCTGCGCAATGGTGATGTCTAAGTTGGAACTTGGTACACAGTAGGCCGTAAATCAAAATCCCAAGACAAAAGTGACAACACGTGCGATAAAGCAAGTGGTCAGTTCGTTGTCGATCTGCCGATCCCCGCCGCGTGTTATTCTCCCCCAGACATTTGCCGATCGGCTTCCAAGTTCCGTCCTCCGCAATCTTCCCAAATTCAGGACAGACTTGCAAGGAACACATACTCTCTACGCAACTCCATTCTTGGGTATATATATAATATATCCAGAATGGGGTCATCGGGTGTCTTTGCTAAGGTGCGCGCCTACCCCGTTAATCTGACACGCAATGCGCCAAGTACGTGAAACCAATCTGATCAAAACTCACCATACAGACAATCCTCATTCCCGCCGCGATCGCCCTATCAATCTATGTCCTCCTCTCTTGCATCTTAATCCCTATCTTCCGCCGCTACCACCAGCGCTACTCGCAATACCTCCCACTACACTCGATCTCCGCACACACACGGTCTTTGCGCGATCGCATAGCCGATCAAGTGATGCATTTCTTCCTCCCATCTCGGTGGCGATGGGGTGCTCGGATGAATCATGACAACATCAGCATTGACGACGAAGAAGGGGAGGTTCTGACCGGGATGAACACAGACTCCGCGAGACGAGGTGTGCTAGGGCGGAGACGGGATTCGTTGGCTGAAACGGGGCCTCGTTTGAGTCGGGAGCTGGAACAGGGTTTTATGGATGATAGCGACGAAGAGGGGAGCGATGGGCAGAGGAATGGAGGGCGTGATGAGAGAGTATTGCGCTGAGCTAGGGCATCTTGTCCACATCCTGCTGCATTCTCGGGGTTGGCGTTTTTGGGATTCCATCTGTGCTGTCTAGAATTCCAGACTTCATTACTGTCAATACATACGACATAGCGTTGCATTTTGTTTTTCATTATTGGTGCTTGTCCATGAGGATTGAATAAACATTGAAGTGTTTCTACTTTGGAACCATCATCACATTACCAGTAGTGATTATTGCAGACGAACTACTAAATTGTGGACAAACTGGGACAAATATCAAAATAGAAAATAATTCATTGGTATCGTAAGAAGGGCTACTCAGACTTGCCCATGCCACTATAAGCACATTGAACTGTTATGAACATGGAAAACAAACGGAAAGACAAAGAGTCATCTGCTGGGAGACTTTTCACCGTGCCACATCAGGACTCTACTTGCGCTGACCGTAGGCCTTGGTAGCATACTTGCCCTTGTGGACAATCAAGTCCTCAGGGCGGTAGTCCTCACGGCCAGACAAGTAGCTCTCAAGGATGTCCTTGGTGCCATTGGCATAGCGGATCTGGGCATCGATGGAGGTACCAGACATGTGGGGAACCATGGCGTTACCGCCACCCCAGGGGTGCTCAGCGTAGCGGAGAGGGTGGTCCTTGGGGGCGGGCTGGGGGAACCAGACATCACCACCGTAACCACGGAGGTGACCAGACTTGAGGGCCTCGGCGACATCCTCCTTGACGACGATGGCGCCACGGGCGGTGTTGACGAGCCAAGCACCGGGCTTCATCTTGGAGATGAGGTCCTTGTTGAAGAGACCGCGGGTCTTCTCGTGCAAGGGGCAGTTGATGGTGACAACGTCACACTGGGCGAGCATCTCCTCGAGGTCATCGACGCGACGGCAACCGATCTCCTTCTCGACCTCGGGGGAGAGGGGCTGGTAATCGTAGTAGAGAAGCTCCTTGCAGTCGAAGGGCTTGAGGCGGCGGAGGACACGCTCACCGATACGGCCGACGGCGACGGTACCGACGACCTTACCCTCGAGGTCGTACTCGTTCTTGGCAACGGCGGCGACGTTCCAGTCGCCGTTCTTGATCTGCTCGTGGGCAGGGACGAAGTTGCGGACGAGGAGGAGGATGGTCATGACGACGTGCTCAGCGACGGAGACGACGTTGGAGCCAGTGACCTCAGCGACGGTGATACCACCGTTGGTGGTGTTGGCGGCATTCAGGTCGACATGGTCGGAACCGATACCAGCAGTGACGGCGAGCTTGAGCTTCTTGGCCTTGGCCAGGCGCTCAGCGGTGAGGTAACCGGGGTGGAAGCTGGATTTGGATTAGCTGGGCTTCTGGCAAAATTGGTGTGAATAGATGGAACGAACGGAGTGGTGATGATAACTTCGGCGTCAACGAGCTCCTTGTCAAAAGTGGAGTTCTCGCCCTCCTTGTCGGAGGTGGTCACCAGAGTGTGACCTTGATCCTCGAGCCACTTGCGGATGCCGAGCTCGTTCTCAGTGGTACCGAGCAGCTTAGGCTGCTGCTTGGAGTGCTCACCACCCTGTTGCTGTATTAGCGATTGATGAATGCAAGGCATGAGCTGGATTTGACTTACATCGTAAAGGACCAAAAGAACTTTGACCTGTAAATTGGCAGTTGCGGTTAGCGTTCGTGCACCGGAAATGGAGCCAGCCAGAGGCGAAGCCCGAGCGAAAGACCCAGGGGCGACAGCGGGCTTAAGACAGCTAGCTGAGAGCAAGGGCCTTTTCAGTTGGCGGGAAAAAGAGCGAATAAATACCATTGTGAAGGATTTTTGAAATAAATTCAAGGTATGTTGAAGAAAATATTTCGAACTGAGGAGAAGATTAGCTTTATTTTATACGATGGGTGATGAAGTCAATGTCCCGGAACGGCGTTGGAGAAAACCGGATCAGACAAGCTCTGAGCGGAGAGAGTGGGGACCCTTGCAGGGAAAGGGCCTAGGCTTGACACCTGACTGGGTAGAGAGGGCAAAGATGAGAAGGAGATAATAGGTGAAGTCGTTGACTTACAGTGAAGTGTTGTGGTAGAGTGGTGAAGGTGAATGTGATGGAAGTAGAAAGGAAATGAGATTCGGGCAGCGACTGGAGCTTATATAGATGAGGGACCAGCCCCTCGCAACATCTTAACAATCACCGTAGACAGGATATTGTGCACCCCTCAGGGTGACTGGGATGTGGGACGCATAGAGACGGAGAGAGCGGATGGATGGGCGCACCCACTTGGGGATCTTCTTCTTGCTGCCTCTCTCCGCACGAGGGACAGAGGCGGGGAGAGACAGCATCGCATTCGTGTTTCGGCATAGGCTCGGCAGCCTATCATTTTTGATTTCTTGCATAAACCTTGCAAGGTATCCACTTGTACCTATATGGATATTGTTTTGCTTATGGAGAATGGTTTTGTCGCAAAGTTACGCAGTAGTCTGCGTACAGCTAAAGCTTGGTTGACGGAACGTGCGGGGATATTTCTCAAAGCCAATAGAGCGTAACTATAGAAGATAGCTGGATTGAACTTGACACCGCATATACCCGAAGCTTCCATTAGGAGTGTACTCTGAATTATCCAACATCCCTAATATTAAATTAATTCGCCTTCGAATCTACCCCTGCACGCGTCAGCACATCAGAATGGAGAACAGAAAAAGGAAATGTCTTCTCCGCAGCGGGGTAGGTAACCTCAGCTGCTGACATAATGAGGGGTAATTCCCGTTTGCATCATCGCTCGAAAGGCCTACAAGACTGTCATCCACTCCACTCCAGCTATGAATAGATCATCATCTCCGAAAAGCTGGATCATTGGGAACGTCTCTTCCAAGGTACTAAAACACTGCAAGTTCCCCATCCCAGAACTCTTCTCCGGGAGTGAGACCGAAAAAAGTCCGTTGTTCTGCCGAAAGTCGGCCCTTATGCTATCTTCTCCAACTCCGCCCCGCTACCGCTGCCCATGACGGACAAGACCTGCCTCTGATGAGGAGGTCTTGGAGAACAGTCCGCATCGGGTCCACTGATCCGAACAGGTCGGCGACAATCATGCGACTTCTATTGACCAGAGCATGCCCAGAAGAATTGACTGCGGTTTTTTTTTCCAATGTCGAGTCGTCGACCTTCCCATCCTACACTGATTTCCAATTTTCAGCATTTTCTTTTGGCTGCGCAATTGTTTTTGCTGCACATCAATTGGGATAATCGCAATGCATGTTTATGATTGACAACAGTGCAGTGCATATTTGATCCGGCGGGTCGCACATTTAAGTGCAACAGGATATCGACAGACGACGTGAACAATGACGAAGGAAAGAGATCCCTCTACTGTGTACATCAAGCACCCATCGAACCCTGATTTGGCACTGCACTGAAACTGGGAAACAGGCCTGCCGTGGGCCTGATTCGGTTTTCGCCGCTCTCTTTCCAGTTTACCGTCGATCCCGGATCTGCCTATCCGAATTTCGACTTACCCAGTGGACCAAAACAGTCCTCTGAAAGACTTTTTAGAAGTTAGTTTGTGATGCGGTGACCACATACACGGAATGGGGGCTTCGGTGCATATTAGTGATCCTTATGACCAACCCAGTGCGGGGGCCGATCGATGCGATTCGTCACTGCTCAATACCTTTGGAGTTGAGATTGAAGCGCGATTATCTGGGAAGACGGCCATTGGGGGTTATGGTATTCCTATCCAGATCCTCCGGCAGAATTGTGGTCGGATACTTTTGGACCTGAAAAGTGCATTTATCTCAGAATCCCACGATACATGCTTCACCCACAGTCTATTGACATGTTCCATGCAGTCACGTTCCGACTCGGACAAGAAGGGCTGAAACTGAACAAACAAACAATTTGGCCTTTTTGGTCACTCTGAATTTTCTTACGCTGGGCTTCCCTGAACGCAACTGATCCGCCGATATATTTTTCCACTCCGAGACCAGGGTGCTTAGGAGATGGGTATTTACCTAAGAGCACTGCTCCCAGTTGAATATGTGACAGAACTTTGTCGCCTACCTCCAAGGCTCACGTATTCTGCAGCCTGTACCGAGCATTCTACGTTTTCAATGCTCAAGGAATTGCCTGCCACTTCACTGACTTCAGTCTTCAATTAGTCCGATCCAATATGTTTTGCACTGCTTTTCGGCCCTTCTCTTCCTTGCGCTGCACTAGAAGCGCTCGTACCGTACGATATTTTCATTGTGTCACAACAGATTTCATTACCCATGATGCGAGAGGAAATCTGGTCACCAGGAAGGTGCCTATCATCATTGGCAACCCCGGAGAAACTTACGTTTTGATTGAGCAAGGGGTTGGTAGTGCACTCCGTGCTGCCAGTCCCTTCATATCAACATCTGCAGCAAGTGCTGAAGATAGATGTAAACTTACGTTTTTCCACGATTCGCAACACTTCGGTTTTGGTACGTTGTCACTGTGCGAGAGTTTGCTTCAGCCGAGGCTAACAGTTGGTTTGATTGCTAGAATCATCGAGTTATCCCCGCCTCTATGTCCCAAACCAAATCCCTCGCCAGACAGAGTCAAATATAAGCCCGGCAACTTTGTTCTTAGACGGAAAAATGCACGAGATAGTTCTGGACGGAACCCCTGATGGTATAATCTAGTCACAAATCCTCTCCGTATCACGCATACTGATTTATAATGCTACTTAGCAATATTTGCGGAGAACACAAGCGCTACTGGACGGAACCTGGCAACAGTACTGGACCAGCTGAAGGATATGTGATGTCAAGCTTGTTTTCTCTGCAGGCCCAGACTAAATACCGCACTGCTGCTGGTGCTATTAATCTTGAGCTGAAGACAGTATAGGATCAGATACACCATATGAGCTGCGAGCATGCTTTGATATAATATTCTTCCCCAATGTAACGGAAGATATACATTCATGGCGACTCCCCAAGGCTAGTACGCAGTACAAGAAAGAATCCGGCTCGATGAACGTACAAATCCGTGTCCCCATCACATCTTGGCTTCGAAAACATCAACAATCTCCTGCACCGCAGCCGCTACTTCATATGGTCGCGACAAGAAAGGGCTATGACCGGATCCTTCCAAAGTGTGAACCACCCACTTTTCCGAGCCACCCGCACTAGCGACCATATCATCCTGCAGTTGAATCGGAATAACAAGATCAGCCGTGCACCTAATGTATCCCAGCCCCCCAACATAAGAGTCATCCTGCCATGCCTGCGGAGGAACAATACCCATATTCGCAGCCATACTCTGAGGCCTCAGCTGCAGCACCGCCCAATCGACCACATCCGCCGCCACATCGGGAGGATAAAAGAAACTGCGCGGATCCTTCACTTGGAAAAGGCCTTCACCCGGCACATTCCACGTGGCATATGGTAAACCGCCCATATCCCGAATGACAGCGCCTTGATCCATGCCTCCGGGAAAGACATAGGCACACAGCGCGATCAAACCCAGCACATTTTGACTAGCTAAACCCTTGATCGCGGCGCTGGCAATCGGTCCTCCGTAGGAATGCGCCAGGACCACGACACGCTCACCCGCAGATAAATGGGATTCCACGACGGCGCGGACGTGGGCTGCATCGTCGAATTGCGTTTTCCCCGCTATACCGCTGGTACAGGGTAAGTCCACGGCTTTTACTGTGTAGCCGAGAGCCTCGAGTGCGGGAATTTGGAATTTCCAGCACCATGCGCCGTGCCATGCGCCGTGCACGAGGATGATGGTTGGTTTGGGGGGTGACATGGGATTAGTGGAGGTGGTATAGTTGTGGTATGGTGATATGGATATGTGGTTGTGGCATGTAGGCTTATTGTGGATGGTTGGACTTGTGTTGAGGGGAGTTGGGGGCCCTGAAAAAGAGAATACCCCGCACCTAATTGAGGCTGAGCAAGCCAGCTTTTGTTAAATCATCGCAAGTAAAAGATGAGATGAGACAATGGAATTCTGAAGATGACGATGACCGAGTATGTACAATAACCAATGCATATTCCATATGGCATTCAATATCAAAGTAGGTAAGCTCTAATGAATCCGGTATCAACGCGATTGTGAAGATATATACACCACAAAGCCATTTAGGCGTTAGATGCGCAGGAGAAAGGCTTGTGAGCCTTCTGCGCATTGATGCGAATGCTTGTTCCTGTAGCCCAAAGACCCATCCCACACTAATTCGTCAGTATCAGATCGTCAAATCGGAAAGATATAAAACTCACAATCAGACAACACAGCGCAACAAGAAAGATGTTGAGTGCAGTCAAGGCCATCTTGCGCTTGCTGGCAAGGTACTGTCCACGATTCATCTTCAACCAAAACAGACCCTCAAGACCAAACGAAAACCAGCTGCAGAATGCCGCTGCAATCATATTGAGCAGATCATTGAACACCGGGATCGCATTGGCAATCAACCACGCAATAGCCCACATCACGAAAATGATCAGAACCCAAGTGCCGTACGAACGGAAAGACCTCTCGGTCATCTTGCTCGTCCCCCGGAACAATCGCACGTAGATACATTTCGCACCGACGTGGCAGATGACCACCCCAGCGATGACGATCGTGCCGATGGAGATACCGAATGCGACTTTTGAGACGGTTTCACTTGCGCTTAGCAGGGCCGGGCTGAGGACGTTCGGTCCGGCATATCGGTAGATCACAAGGGCGGTGACAAGGTACAGCGATGTGTCAGTAGCTTGGAAGACCATTAGGGCCTTGGGGTAGTCTCTTGGATCTGCTAGCTCCGACTGGAAGCTGAAGAACGACATGTGACCGGAATAAGCGAGGACGATGTTGAGAGTTGCAGAGAAACCGTCCCTCAGGGTCGGGCTGGTTACAGCGTACGTCCTGGGATCGGGACGTTCGATTCCGATAGCGATCATGGTGATCATCACTGCTGTGAAGATTGATAGTGAGGCTGGCAGTTGTTAGTTTGGTTTGGACAGTGGGAAGGGGTCGTCATACAGACTATGCCCAGGTATGAAACTTCCTCTAGGCGCCTTGAGAGCGTCAGGACAAAGCAGAGGATGGCTCCAACCAAGCAGAAAATGATGGTACAAGCACCGTGATTAGAGAGCATGTTCATCATGATGGAAAATGTAAGGATGTGAGCACCCATCAGGAAGATGAAACAGACAACTTGGCCGACTGAGGCGATCTCACGACCCCAAGCGCCGAATAAGATCTCTGCGGCATCTGCCATGTTGTGGACTTGGGGGTATCGCAATTTGAACTGTCCAACGACATATCCAGTATAGGTTGTCAAAGCTCCGATACCAACAATGATAATACAGCCACTACCGAGATTAGCAGGGTTCACATGAGCAGGAGAATTTCTGATCAGACGTACGGGACTAAACCCAACACTGCCATTGATGACGGGAGGGAGAGGACTCCCAATGAGACGGACTGGGCAATCATCACTATTGGCTGCTTAGCTGAGGTCCATGATTAAATCCATTCAATCGGGGATGATATACAAATTGCACAATTCCTGATCCATAGTCAGCTTTCTGCATTGAGGACTGCGAATACTGCAGGTATAGACTTACCACCACTTCATACTCCTGTAACGCACTCCACCTTCGACTTCTCCAGCAGCGAAAGGGTCTTGCAGCTTCTCTGCATCGAGGAAATCATCCTTGACCTTTTCTAGGTCCTTTTCCGTGTCCCTCGTCATGCTGGCGATATCTCTCTCGACGGTGATGTCGTCAAGGGCTGGTTTCAAGTAGAGGTTGACTCATCGAGTCTCGTGTTTGATTTTGGATCGACTCATAGAGTCGGAAAAATCTCTGCTCGCGATGCCCCACTCTTCCGCGGGAAACGAATATCGGACTGCATGGAGGAATAAGTGAAAGATGTAAGGAATGTAAAGTGCCGAGAGGATTCTCAAGCTTGGAGTACCCATTGCTTCTTTATGTAAAGGGTTTGACGGGAGGGCAGTCGATATAGGTAGACATTCCATAGTGCCGTGTATAGAGGGATTATATCTTCTCTACGGAGTAGATTCACGTCAAATGAGGTCAAAGACACCCCATATCCTTTGAATCCTTCTTCCCCACACTGGGTGGAGCGTATTTGAAGCTAATATGACTTTAATCTCACCTACGAAGAGTTTTGTTGGCGTGCTCGAAGCATCACGGAACAGGGACTCTCTTCCGTGGCTGTTCCGGACCCACTTTCCGATATCTTCAGCGGGGAAAAGATTTTGGCGTGAGACACCTGCTTAAACATGATTGACAAGGAGTACACTTGACCTATTCGATCCATGTTAGATACTGAGGAGTGCGTTATACTGAAAAGGAGATCGGCTCAAATTACATGCATCTTGAAAGTTGAGGGCATCTTCAGATCACGTGTATCACGTCATTGTCACAAGACGGACTGCATCCGAAATTTTCTTGGTGTATTTCTTTGATTTGCGACAAGGAAATTCATCCAGTCTGGTCAGCATGAAGTTTGATTCGGTTGCGGTCAATCATCCAATCGTAGCGCCAAAGTCTTAGATCACTAGGTAAGCATTTATCTGACGCCGGACGCCGGACGGGAGCGGAGATCGGCGCTGCAGCTAAACCGGGCCGATCTTCCCGCCTGTCAATATGTAGTATCCACTCTGAAGCTCTGCTCTATTACTACTACACCGTAACTACCGTGTAGGAGATCGTAGTCAAGCTAACAGTAGGCATAGCTACCTTAACTGGAAGGTACATTTTTTGGTGTGGTATTCCTTGCAGAAGACTATTGAATACCAGCACCAATGATTCGGAAAACTCTTGGGCCTAAAATTTGAATATGTAAGCAGTACAGATTTTGTTCCTGCCTCCTGAGTTCAAACCAGTGTCACTGATACTACATTCATATACTAGCGTTCATATAGTATACTAGCACCACGGTTTCCCCAAGTCTCATAGTAGGCCCCCACGGTGTGGCATTGTCTCAGAGAGATGCTCCAGGTGCCTTAGCTTCAATGCATCCCGACGATACCCATGCCTGCGGGCCGAGGGCTCAGCCTGGCTGCTGTTCCGCGGCGACCAGGATCTTCAGATCCTCTTTGTAATATCGTTACTGGCATATGTAGAAGATAGTCGTGGCTAAGCTCACAATGAACCTTAGCTTGAGCAACCCCGGGGCCCCAGTTGTTTGTAGGCGGGCAGTACACAAGTCCTTAGGAGCGGCGGTGAAGCTGTAGCCTGTACTATCAATTACGTAGCGTTCGCTAATCACGTGGTACCACGTGCGGTGATCCCAAGAGGCTGCGAAATAGACGTTGACGCTAGTCCTCAACTGGATTAGCGCAGCCGCTAGCGCCGTAGACATCTATCAGATTGAATGCTTAACATCACTTCAAAGATTCCTCATATATGCATACCTCCGACTTAACAGATGATATTGCATTATATTCAACATCTGAGCCCGCTTGAGTTGACTACCCTTGTAATAACAAAGGCCAATGCTGACAATGACTATAGATTGACAAAGATAATCATCCGCAGCTTGTCTTAACTAGCACTGCGGTGTTCATTACCCAGAGTAGGGCCACATACGGGCGATTGAGCCGCCTATGGGCAAGAGAATGGTCATGATTACTCTCGGGATGTCATTCACATTCAATATACCATTGCTATGTGTTTTCAGTGCCGGTGGAGCCCTTGGCAGTAGCGGACAGCCTCCGGAAACCGTGGACGGCCTCCTCTGTTGTTATATGCAATTTATCTCCCCGAATACTCAGATCCAACATTGATGTTGACGACGGCGTCGACTCGTTGTCATCTGATGATTCCGAAGCGACGATGTCATCGCTTGTCCATCATCTGACAATGTCTAACCAACGATGCGATTGATTGCCACCTGACCTCGGCGTCGTTTGTTTATAAACCTCTCAAGGCCCCTCGTGCTTCTGCAGTATTTTTGTTTCTTCTCATTCTCTCTTCCGTCCCATCTGTGCCCTTTTACTACAGTTACTTCTATTTTCCAAACAAGTTCACGCTTCGTACTCGGCTGCAACAGTCCCATCTGCTGATCTTATCTAAAGAGACACCATGGCTCACCAGCTTCCTATTCCGGCTTTCGTCCACAATTTGTTCCCGCAGTATCCTACTGCCCAAGGTGCCGATGGCTCGGCACCGCTTGCTGCTGGTATGTTGGTGCCTCGGGCGCAAGAGGCACGCGTGTATGCTCGAAGCTTTGCGGTGTCGATGGTCGATGCCAACACACCTCAGCATGTCGTTCTGGACATGCTGCCTGTAAGTTGCGATATGAGTGTTGCCGTGAACGGCGTTTAAGCTGACTATGTCAAGATTAAGCAATATCGCTCTCTTGATGCCATTTGCCTAAAATACATCAAGGTTAACCGGGTGTTTGCTCTTTCCTTTGGGGACATCCGGGAGGCCGCTGATGCGATGGTAAAGTTTCAGAGTAGCCATCCCGAGTGGCCCATTACTCCAGTCACTCGTTCAGACATCACTGCGATGACTGGAGTCTCGGACTTTGCCATAGAGCACGGCATGTTTCTCCTTCGTGTCCAGGTGCCCCCTCAACGCTTGCGTGACCCGCGCCATGAAGAATTCATCAAGGGTGTGATGAGCAGCTTCGGCGATGTCCAACAGTTCGTGACTCTTGAGAGAGGCTTCAATGGACTAAGATACATGGTGGGATACTACAACGTTTGTAATGCAAAGGCCGCCTTTACCTGCCTAGATGGGTTGTCCTATCATGTAATGATCCCTTCCCTTGGTCCTTTTGTGATACCGAGACGCTAACCCTTCCATATAGGGCCACCGTTTTGAAGTCTCCTTTGAAGAGAACCCGCCTGTTACAGGTGTTGATCCCAATGCGCCTCGAGGCCATCCTGCGAACATGCCACGCCACAACCGAAATGGATCGGAGGCGCACAATCCTTTTGAAACAATGCCTCCTCGCACATTGAATCGTGGAACTATTTATTCTGCGGGACAATCATCGCCCCGAAACATCTCTACGGACTCTGCTTTGGTACCGTATGGAAATCAGACCATGCGCCACTCTGCGACACAATCCTTGTTCCAGAACGTCCCTTCGGGTCTTTCGTCGGCTCGCACGGAGCACGGTCCTGGCCACTTTAGGGGACAATCATTGCTGCCAAACCTTCCTCCGACCCCGCCTGCAGCGGCAGTCGCGGAGCGCCCAGCCCGGCACACCTGGGGACCTGGAAGTAACACCCAACGACCTTCTTCCATTGGAAGGACTCTTCCCTTTACATGGGAGAGAGAGTAGGCTCTGTCGGTTCAGGACTTTTACTGGAGGAACGTTCTTCTTCCTAGTGTCCAGAGGGAGTCTACCTAAGGGAGATTTTGATCTCTTTGAGATCACTCAGCCTCTTGTCCCGTCCGGGCTTGTTTTCTTTCGGGTTTTTATTTTTCAGAGGGATGGAAGCCAACGAGGGAGTCGATCTCTTCGAGATCACTCAGCCTCTTGTCCCCTCGTCTCGTTTAGGTTCTATTTTCAGAGGGATGGGGTTTAGCGAGTCGATCTCTTTGAGATCACTCAGCCTCTAGGTTGTCCCTTTGTTCCTTTTTATGTTTTTCGAAAAAGATTAGAAAAGTCCAAAAAGAAATAGGAGAGATATTCAATGTTCATTATTGACCATAGTACTCCATACACAGACTTGTAAGTAGACTTGGACCTTGGTGGTTGGAGGTTCCTGGGTTGATGTTGACGTTCCTGAATCGTCAAATCAGGGACGGCAACGGCCCGGAGATGCTAATCCCCGAATCTCCGAATTCTCGGAGATCGGAGATCCACATTTAGTTACTCCCAATCATTCTTGTTAACTCCGCGTAACTATTCTTTGTTCGAGCAATCTTTTCATCCTCCACCACTATATCCGCCTCATAACTTCCAATGCGACTGCCGATCCTCACACGGTCGCTCAAGAGCGAATGGAGCCGACGAACCCCTGTTCAAGAATGTCGAACCATCCGCCTATTGTCAAGTACCCCTCAGCGCGGCAGCAGACTCCGCACGCGCCTAGAGATCCCGCCTCCCTTCCCCGTCACAAAAACATGCCCCGAGCCGAGCTGCAATTGCCCACCTACACCTGCTCTACCCGAAGGGTTGCCCATTGATCATGAACAAGCCTTGAATGGGACAATGGCTGCCTATGCGCAGCAGGTTCTAGTGTGCACAGGCCAGCCAGATTGGACAAGTCGCATTGAGGATGACGGTGAGAACGTAGGCTGGGGTCATCTTGTGAGGGGGTTGAAGACCCTTCTTGGCCGTGGTGGGCCATATCTTGACGTATGCTGATTGCCATACCCTGCTCCTGAATGCGCGAACTATTGCTGACGCAAGATCCTGTCGGTCTAGCCATTCAACAATATCTTGATCACGAATTCGTCTATTGCGCCTGCTGCGAGCTCTTCCCCCACATCTGCGTCCGCCTTCCTCTTCCCTAGCTTCAAGTACATCCCTTCAATACCAGTGACGAACGCCTCATCATCTGACCAAACGTCCCACCTGGTGGCTTTTGTGCGCGCATATCTTCTCCCTGAACGGCTGCACGACATGCATTCCTCTCTTCCTGCAGACAAACAAACAGACATGACTCGGGCGCCGGACCTAGCATCGAGCTTCCCGGGAGCGATAGACATCAACTACTCGCCAACGGTATTGATCTGCGGACATGGAGGCCGCGACATGCGCTGTGGGGTCATGGCACCGGCGTTGGAAAGCGAGTTCCAGCGCGTGCTTCGGGCACGAGGATACAATTCTGTGGAGAGTGATGGGTCCACTGTGGACGGCCCTAAGCATGCCAACGTTGGCCGGATCAGCCACATTGGAGGTCATAAATACGCGGGCAATGTCATCATCTACGTGCCCCCGAAAATGACGTTGGGAGGCTCCGAGGAACCCCACCCGCTGGCGGGTAAGGGAATTTGGTATGGCCGCATTGAGCCTAAACATGTCAAGGGGCTTGTTGAGGAGACTATTCTTGGTGGCAGAGTGGTTACGGACCATTTCCGCGGTGGGGTTGATCGGAGTGGTGAGATTTTGAGGATTTAGATCTTGTCTCTGAACATAGGCTAGTGTATAAAGGGTACGACATATAGCATCATAGATCTTCCTAGAGCATGAATCATTGAAGATATCTTGTTTACTGCGTACATACGCCATACTCCGGAGTCCGTAGTTACCAACTGAAGGAAAGCGGTTATGGTGATGGTGCGCTAGTCCAAATCGGGGTTAGAGCTATCCGGGCTCCGGGGAAGTTTTGAAGATGCGCTCTACAAAGTAGAACAGTGCGACGTTCCACCTACTCGCGGACGTGGCTTACAGCTCCAATTGCTCCAATATTCGAGAAAATGGACGTATAGCGAACATATAGCCACCATGCTGTCTTGCTCACGCCCCCCATTAACCAGTGCCCTCGCGCCTGGACGATTCCACGCGCGTGCTGCCCTCCGAGCCCTCTCACCAGTCCACACCCTAACCCGCCTCGCAAGCACCTCAATACGCAAGCTCGACCTCCCAGCCCTCGACAAAAAATGGCAAGCACAATGGGAAAAAGACAGAGCCGCGCCGCGTCCAACGCCGGAGCCGACACAGAACCCCAAATCTTACATTCTGTCCATGTTCCCGTACCCGTCTGGCACGCTGCATATGGGTCACTTGCGTGTGTACACGATCTCAGATGTGATCTCGCGATTCTACAAAATGCGCGGACATAGTGTGCTCCATCCTATGGGGTGGGATGCCTTTGGACTACCGGCGGAGAATGCGGCGATTGAGAGGGGTGTGGACCCTGCGGTTTGGACCCAGGAGAATATCAAGAAAATGAAGGAGCAATTGAAGTGTATCTCCGCGGAGTTTGATTGGGATCGCGTACGTGGATTTTGCATTATCTGAATGTTGGGAGGGTTGGTTTGGTATGGATGGCTGATTTATACACTCTGGTAGGAATTCGCTACATGTTCTCCGGAATTCTATGAACATACTCAGCGCATCTTTCTGATGTTGTACCAAAAGGGTCTGGCCTACCAGGCTGAAGCGCTGGTCAATTATGATCCCATTGATAAGACAGTCTTGGCAAATGAGCAGGTTAGTCGGGATCAGAGGCTCCTTATTGATCAGGGCTGATTTCGTGCAGGTTGATGCCAATGGATTCTCATGGAGGTCTGGGGCTAAAGTCGAGAAACTGAACTTGAAGCAGTGGTTCTTTAAGATCACCGAGTTCAAGGAGGCGCTTCTGAAAGACCTCGATTCGCTTGCTGGTGGATGGCCAGAGCGTGTATTGATGATGCAACGCAATTGGCTGGGGAAATCATATGGTGCTAAAGTCACATTCCCAGTGACTGTCAAAGGCGCAGAAGACGCACAACTCGATGTGAACGTCTTCACTACCCGGCCAGACACTTTATATGGCGTGGAGTATCTGGCTCTCTCTCTGAATCATCCCATCGTGCTTAAGGCTGCTGAGAAAGACGAGGCACTTCGCAAATTCCTAGGTGATGCTTCGTCATTTGCCCCGGACTCCAAAGCGGGATATCGGCTGTCCGGTGTCGAGGTATCTCACCCGTTATGCAAGATCGACACAGAAACAACCCACTTGCAGAGGAAGCTTCCTGTCTTTGTGGCACCCTACGTTCTCAGCGACTATGGCGAGGGTGCAGTAATGGGCGTCCCGGGTCATGATACCAGGGACATGTCGTTTTTCAAAGAGAATGTGAACTCCGACTCAATTCCTATCGTGATCGAGGCCAAGCCAACAGGCAATGAGGAAGTCAGAAGTGTGGCCCCGCCATCTGAAACAAAAGCTTTCACTCAAGAGGGCTTTTTGACCTCCCGCTGTGGGAAGTATCAAGGGATGCACTCCAAAGAGGCATCCGAACTCATCGTGAATGACCTGAAACAGGTTGGGCAGGCCGAATTTGTCGAGAGCTGGCGTCTACGGGATTGGTTGATCAGCCGTCAGCGATATTGGGGTACGCCAATTCCCATCATTCATTGCGGGAACTGTGGGCCTGTGCCGGTACCAGCCGAGGATCTCCCAGTCACACTGCCGAAGATCGAAGGAGACTGGCTCAAGGGAAAGAAGGGTAATCCCCTGGAGTCCTCAGAGGAATGGCTCCACACCGAATGCCCGAGTTGCAAGGGCCCTGCGCGACGCGACACGGATACCATGGATACCTTTGTCGATTCTTCCTGGTATTTCTTGCGTTTTTTGGACTCTGCCAACAAAAAAGCGCCGTTCTCCCCTGCCTTGATGCAGCCTGTGGATGTCTATATTGGTGGCGTCGAGCATGCCATTTTGCATCTCCTCTACGCTCGATTCATCTACAAGTTCCTCTGTCAGTCTGAGCTATCACCGGCCGATTCTTCCGCCATCTCAGAACCATTCAAAGTGCTCCTCAGCCAGGGGATGGTACACGGAAAGACCCTCAGCGAGCCTTCAACCGGTCGCTTCCTTCTCCCGTCTGAAGTTGATCTGACCAATCCAGACAAGCCTTTGATAAAGGGCACCCAAGTCACACCGAATATTTCCTTCGAGAAGATGTCAAAGAGCAAGTACAATGGCGTGGACCCTACGCTCACGACGTCCAAGTACGGTGCCGATGCTACTCGCGCGCACATCCTGTTCTCCGCTCCAGTCAGCGAAGTGTTAGAATGGGATGAAACAAAAATCGTCGGCGTAGAACGCTGGTTCGGTCGAATCTGGAAGCTAGTCCAGGACACCCAGAAAACCCTGTCAGAGTCTTCATTCTTCCTCTCAGCAGGGGATCTGCACTCCCTCACCCATGCCGCATCCCTCCCGGCATCCCTCCAGGATCTAAGCGACTCCGACGCCGACGCCGTCTTGGCCACCCACAACACCATCGCATCTGTCACCACATGCATCGAAAGCAACCCATATGGCCTAAACACCGTCATCTCAGATTTAATCAAGTTAACCAACGCCCTCGCATCAGCCCCCGCCAGCTCCCCTCTCATCTCATACGTAACACTCTCATCTCTCCTCCGCCTGCTCGCCCCCATTGCCCCGGCTCTTGCCTCAGAATCTTGGGAAGTTCTGCACACCGACAATACAACGTGTACAGTGCCATCTATCCTCGCATCCACCTGGCCCAAAGATCTCCTTACCCCGGAGCAAGTCCAGACCCTCTCATCTCGCGGTGGGCAAACTATCGCCGTTCAGATTAACGGGAAGCTCCGCTGTGCGGTTACGATTCCGCGCATGGAGACTGCGGCAGCATCACCAAAGGAAGAACAGGAGTGGATTGTTAGCCGGGTACTTGAAACCGCTGAGGGCAGGTCGTGGCTTTGCGAGAAGAATGAATGGGAGAAGAGACGACGGGTTATTGTCGTCAAGGGGAAGCTTGTGAATGTGGTGTTTTGAGCTATCCATGTGGATAGGAACTGTATTACTATATTGAATAGACTTGTACATTATTTGCATTGCATGAATATCGCTTCTGTTCGTAATTTCCAGCTATATCGTTCAATACGGACCCAATCACCCATTCCCCCTTTCACTCCTACCCTCACCTCCCTCCTCAGGAACCAAAGACTTCTCCCGTCCGGGCTGCGTCTCCCCCGTCGGAAAGCTGAGATACTTCCAATCCTCAATCTCCTCAATAATACACTTCAACCGATCCCTAATACTCTCAACCGCATACGTCCCCAAAATCAACCTCAGCGGCGGATAAGCACAATGCCCCAACTCCCAAACCAAATGCGCAGCCTTAACCGCACTAGCCGGCTGCTTATCCCCCAACCACATAAGCATCCTCCTCGCATGCGCAGCCGGCGACGTAGAAGTATTATACGGCTCACTGGGTTTCTTGACCAAAAAGTGCCCATAAAGCGGCAACGGCGCGGAAAGATGATGCTCAGTATGATTATGGTCCACGCCAGACGAAACCAAATCCCCAACATCATCCCTCCGCATATGTCCCGGTTCCACGAGTGTACCCTTAATATTAAAGCTATCCACCTCATAAAGCATGCTCTCCATCAGGCCCTCAACCGCATACTTGGACGCACAGTAAGGCCCAAGTCCAGGCACACCGAGTGCACCCGAGGTCGAGCTGAAAATAAGGTATCGCCCTGCGCGCCGTTGGCGGAAATGCGGGAGCGAAAGCTGAATCATATTCAATGTTCCGGTGAAGTTTGTTTCGAACTGGTTGCGGATATCGAACTCGTCTTGGTCTTCGCAGGCGCCGATTACGCCGTACCCTGAGCAGTTGGCTATTACGTCTATGTGGCCGAAGCGGAAGATTGTGTCGTCGATTGCGCGTTTGACGGTTTCACGCGCGCGCACGTCGCATAGTAAGCCCATGCAGCTGGGTGATTCGAGCTCTTTCATTTCTGCTGGGGTGTTTTCGTAGGTTCGGCCTACTGCGGCGACGAGGTCGTTGTTTGCTAGGGCGGTTTTTACGATGGAGCGGCCCATGTGGCCTGTTGCGCCGAAGATCTGGTTAAATGGGTGTTAGTTGGGTTTGAGCTGGGTTTCTTGGATAGGCGCGGAGTTTGGAGAGGAGGGGTTTGATACCAGCCATACGAGGGGTTTCGGGGGGTTCTGGGGGCCGGGTGGATCGGTTGTTGATGGGAGATGGAGACTTGGTTCACGTGAGGCTGGAGAGGAGGGACCTCCTCTTGGGGATATGTGCTCCATTGCTATGTGTCGTCGAGCTCCAATGTGGGGAGAGGGAAAATGAAGCTCCTCCGCATTTGGGGTTAGCCCCACATTTTGTCTTTGCACGGTGGGAATTAGTGACGAGTCGGAATTAAATCTGGAACTGTTCGATATTGTCTGGATGATAATATATGGAATGCCTGTTCCATTACTCACATACACAGTACACTAAATACATCAAGATTATCGTCCTACCTCCCGTCGCAGCCGTCCTGCAGCCGTCGAGGGTCCTGGTTCGGGCCAGCTGCCCACTGCATCGTCAACCTCTTCCAAGAATGTCGTACTGTTATGAATCGAGGTGCCACCAAGAACGACTCGGACACCGGGAGAGCTGGCATTGACCTGCGCTACCATCTTGGCCTCTTCGTACGTGGTGCCGCCCACCATGAAGATTATGATGTCCTGCGGCTTGTCCCGCGTGTGTCCACTACCCTCAAGGAACGGATACTGCAGTTCCTTTAGGCGGCCTTTGATGAGGTTTTGGATAGTCACTTCCAATCGGGGAGAATGTTGCGTGTAGACGTTTTCGACACCTTTGAGGCCCTTGAAGCGGTCTCTGGCGCCGGAGAAGAAGGAAGTTGATTCGAATAGGTCGGAGAAGCCGCCTGCCACTGGGGGCGCTTGGAGGGAGCGATGGTAGGTGAGGAGCTTGGGGATTATGTTCACGCGGTGAGATGGGACTTCGCCTGCTGTGACGAGGAGATCGAGGAGGATTGGCAATGCGTTATTGGCCTGCTTCTCGTAGCGCAGGGCGTAGAGAGCTACCAGGCGCAGCTTATTCTCGGCGGGCACTGTCGGCAAGGGAATAATCCGTTGTAATGACTAGAGCAAGGTGAGTAAATGACCGAAGCATCCAGTCTGATTGAACATACCCGAAGATCATTGGAGTGGTTATCATTGCATGCCAAACTCTGCTCCAGCTCACTCACGTCGAGGAGGTTATCCTCACCAACGCGCCGACTGAGTTCGCCCACCAGGGTAACGTGTTTGCTCACATTACCCGCAAGCTTGCGGAACTCAGGATAATCCTCCACAAACCGTTTCATATCCGCAATGGACTCGATATTCGCTGTGCTTTGCGTTTTAGTCTGGTACTGCTCTACATATTCCTTGATATTCTGGCCCAAGTCGCCAAAGTTCTGATACATGTTCTTCTTGAAGAACGGATCCTGATCTTGAGCCAGGATAATCTCCTTCAACTCCGGTCGAACATCCGGCACATCCTGCAGATTTACCCGGCCATTATTGATGCCGAGCATTTCATGGACCATTGCCTGGTACGTCCACTGGGTCAGCAGAGGAGTAATAGGATCATCGCGACGGTCGAGAACTAGCAAGATAGGTGGTGTATCCGTCCGGCGGAAATTAAACAGCTGCTCCTCTTGCGTGATGTGATATCGGATCTCAGTCGCCAGTTTCCGGGCCAACAGACTGTTCTTTTCATAACGAATGAGGGGATTCTTCTTGAGCGCGAGAAGCAGCGCCAGGACGCCCTCCGTGGCTCTTTGTAATGAATCCGGGTTCCACAAGTCCGGCGAATGGCTCCATATTCTTTGCAAGGGAAAGCCCAGCCCCAAAGAGCAGAGATCAGGGTTTATAACGAGAAAGTCGGCGTATTGTTCTTGTACCAACTGGACCACCTCGTGGCTGTCCGCTTCCGCTAGTCGCTCTAGGGATGATTTGCGGATGATGTTACTGAGGTAGATGTAGTATTCGCCGTATTTAGGGTCCCGAAGCTCGTCGATCAAGAACTGGATAGAAGTCGGTGATGGGCGCACAAAGCACAGGCATCGCAGATGTCGCATTTTCTCGCGCGCGGAGTTGTCCAGCCGGTCGATAAGGTAAACCTCGTGATTAAGGAGGGCGGATTGGGTCATGGCGGTTGAGACGATGGCGACCTATGTTCATCAGGAATTAACGATCGTGTCCAGGATACTGCCAACAGGGAAAATCACCCACTGTCTCACTATCAAGAAGCAAGATCTTCATCTTAGATGAAGCTCCTACAGACTCGCCCACGGTAACCATCTTGGAGATGTACCCCGAGGCGGCCGCGACGACGTCCATGGTGGACACCGGCGAAACAAATAAGACAAGTGAATCCAATTAACGGCGCCCGAAGCTGATCTGCGAAGAGTTGAAGATCGAGGGGTTGGTTGAATTGTGGAGATCCGAGAGCTCGGGAAGTCGGGGGAATTTCCACTTAGCACATGACAAGCTGTTTTTCTTCCCATTCCCTGTTTCTGCTTCTCTTCTTCTGCGTTCATGCTCTGATCTCGGGGCTTTTTTCCTTTCGTTTTGTTTAACCTCTTGGTCAAGGTCAACAATGTTGCCCTATGTAGATCAGAGTATGTCCCTTGCTATCTCTATGGAAGCTCCTCGACTAACTTCGCTCCCCGCAGTATTTGAGCTGCCAGCTCGGCTCACTGGTGCATCCATTGACGAACGTACATCTTCCAGCCCCTATGAGCTCCGGCATTGCTAGCAGTTGCTGACCCCAGCTCCAGTGAAGCTGATCGGATCGTTCCTTCTCTCATATCCTCTCGCCGCCCTCCTCAAACGTATCCCAGACGGGCAACCCTGGAAAAAGAATGTTTTCATCGTCGGCGTCTCGTTGTTCTATATCGTCGGACTCTTCGACCTCTGGGATGGTCTCCGTACGTTGCTATATAGTGCCGCTGGAATCTATGCCATCGCCTACTACGTGGATGGCTCCCTGATGCCGTGGATTGGGTTCCTTTTCCTCATGAGCCACATGTCGGTCAACCACATTGAGCGTCAAATGGCAAACGATGACTCGACCGTTGACATCACTGGAGCGCAGATGGTCCTTGTCATGAAGCTCACTTCATTCTGTTGGAATATCCACGACGGTCGTCAGCTCCAGGGCGGACTAACGGACCCGCAGAAATACTCTGCCATCACCAAGTTTCCGGGCATTGTCGATTACATGGGCTACGTCATGTTCTTCCCTTCGCTCTTTGCCGGCCCCTCCTTTGAATATGTAGACTACCGTCGTTGGATCGACACCACGCTCTTCGAAGTGCCTCCTGGCACCGACCCGTCCAAGGTGCCACCCACTCGGAAGAAGCGCAAGATCCCTCGTAGCGGAAGGCCCGCCGCGAAGAAAGCTGTCGTTGGATTGCTCTGGATCCTCGCCTTCATCAAACTGAAGTCATACTTCAACGCCGACTTTGTGCTTTCCGACAAGTTCCTGCAGTTCTCTTTCCTGCGTCGCATTTTCGTTGTGCACATGCTTGGTTTCACCGCTCGCACGAAGTACTATGGTGTCTGGGCTCTGACAGAGGGTGCCTGTATCCTGTCCGGCATGGGATACAACGGCTTCGATCCGAAGACAGGCAAGGTCTTCTGGAACAGACTGGAGAATGTCGACCCGTGGGCCATGGAGACGGCCCAGAACTCGCACGCCTACCTCGGTAACTGGAATAAGAACACCAACCACTGGCTGCGCAACTACATCTACCTCCGTGTGACACCCAAGGGCAAGAAGCCGGGCTTCCGCGCAAGCCTGGCTACCTTTGCCACCAGTGCTCTCTGGCACGGTTTCTACCCAGGCTACTACATGACCTTTGTCCTGGGCTCATTCATCCAGACTGTAGCAAAGAGTCAGTACACTCTCATTCCACCCCGCGGCCATTTTCGCAAGTTAAAAACTAACATCCCCAGACTTCCGCCGCTACGTCCGCCCCTTCTTCCTGACACCAGACGGCACAAAGCCCACCCCAAACAAGCGCTACTACGACATCCTCAGTTGGTTCGCAACCCAACTAACGCTGAACTTCGCCGTCGTCCCCTTCATCCTACTCAACTTCCAAGACTCACTGACCGTCTGGTCCCGCATCTACTTCTACGGCATCATCAACTGCGCCGTCCCCCTCCTCGCCTTCGCCTCCTTCTCCCCACTCCGAGCATATCTGGTTGCCCAGCTGAAACGGCGCAGCAGGCCGCACATGGGCCGCACTGCGAGCGCCGAATCTGTGCACCCGCCTGATCTCGGCCTGCCGAATGATCCTGAGCGCGACTTTGACGAAGTCGTTGCGGAGATCAGGGCTGAGATCGAGTCGCGGGCCAGACGGGGGAGCACGGCTAAAATGCCCACTGGGGATGATTTGAAGGCTGCTGTTGAGCAGAAGATTGGGCGGAAGTTGTAGGACTGCGGTATTGAATTGAAATAAAGGTGTCGGAATGGATGAAGTGCTTGGATCGGCGGGATTACCGTTTCATTGCCCCAATATGCTGAATATCATTCATTATTTCTGCAACTTTTGCGCCTGATTATCCCTCAGATGGGGTTGTTCATCTATTTATGTGCGTTTATTCTTATATTATCTCGGGTGCATGGCAACAGCGGCTTTAGAATCAATCTCTTATTTTGGGCCATTGACAAAAGTAGCCGGTAGAACTCTGCATATGTCAATTGAGCAGAGAATATAATAATATAATACAACACGCAAGAAGAAAAGCCATTCGACACGAAGGTGATCAGCATCATATTCAATATGCAATGTCAGTGAAATAAGAACAGAAAAAAAGAACATGTATATCCATTACATGCGTCGTATAGCACGAAAGCAACGTTGAAACAAAGCCCGTCAGTCGCAATGCATAGAACGCAATACCAACACGTTAAGCCAGCAGACACAAAGGTATTGTGCCTGAGGGCCCCGGGGTAGATGACAAAAATGTGAAACAGAAGTGGATATTATGTGCGTTCAGATCGTGGAGTCGTAGGTAAATGTGCAGGGAACTGAATGCAAAGAAGACAAGAGAAGAGAAAAGAAAAGAAGAGGAAGGAGGAATGTTGAAGGGAGATTGAATAATCAATAGTCAAGAAAAGAAATGTCAAACACACAGTAAGGAGATTGGGACTCTGCAGTACCAGTGTGATTGACAGCAAGGAGGGAAATAAACCAGTCGACATGGGAACCGTCGAGACAGGAAATAGAAAAGAACAAGAAAAGAAAAGGAAGAAAACGAGTCATAAGAGCGTAAAGAGATCAGAGATCAAATCGCAGTCATGCAACTAGAACCCCGTCGTAGTCCCAATAACAGCAAGCGTAATAATAATAACCACAACCACAACCCCAAGAGAAATCATCCACCGATTAAGATTCCTCCACCACCGCGCATTCTCATATCTCCGCATCTGGAAATCCATACACTGCGCCTCAAGCGCAACGCCCACATCAACATCCGCACCAGACTCCGAATACTCCACCATCTTCGCCTTCGGCTTCGGCGGCAACGGCAGGAATCCCGCTACCAGCCACGAAAGAGGAAAAATAAACCCAAAGCAGAAGGAGTAGACCTGGATATTCCTTCGTCCGAAGAAAGGCTCGTTCCGGCTGTCCAGTGATGGCGCCCGCCAGCGGCTCCCGGAGTGCGGGAGCGTCCGTCTGTCTGGGACCAGGTGCGGGGACCAGCTGTGGTGCAGACGGTGGAGATGAGATGTGAAGGCGCCGTCTTCGGGCTGGGGCGAGGGGACCCAATGTGCGCGTGGATCTCGTGGGTCGCTTTCTAGACGGCGTTGTTGGGTTCGTGGACGGTCGGGGGACGGGGGACGTTCTGGGGAGCGGGGTCGGGGGACGTTGAGGGGGCCGGGGACGAGATTGAAGACGCTTGAGTTTGAGGTTCCTGGTCTCGCGGAGGTGGGTCGGCTGGCGTCTATCATGGACAAAGTTGAGTTGAGGCCCATTGGTTCGCGGAGGTAGTAGACTTTTGCCCAGGTGGGGAGGATATTGAGGATTGTACTTGATCCTGTGCCTGGGCGTTGGAGGCTGCGGGTGCTGTTGCTGCGTTTTGAGCCGGAGGAGAGGCTTTGGGTGAAGACTGGACGGGTGGGGAGTTTGGTGAGGCTGTCGAGGCGTTCGGAGTCACTGTCACTGGAGGAATCCACGAGCCAGACGGAGGATCTGGTCGTTTCAGATTGCAGGACTGCGGGCTGTGGTTGGGTTGGCTCGGCCATCTCGCGGTCTGATTCGGTGTCTGCTTGTGCGGCGAGATTGCTCAAGTCATCGGAAGACCAGATGGATGGGACGGTTGAGAGGTGTGGGTTCCAACGGCCGGACGCTAGCACGGGGTTGCAACGACCTGATGCCGGTCCTGGGGTGAAATCGCGCTCTGGGGTAACGGACGTGCCAGCACGGGAACTGGAATATGATGGCTCACGAATGCGGGGGTATTGAATGGGTACACCACTGTCGATGGCTGCCTGCAAGTCAGAAACAGAGCGGAGACTGCGCGAGGAAGAAGTCGCGGATCGTGAACGACTGCCTGATGGAAGCCTAGAAGACGAGTGAAATGATGCGATCGATTGAGCAGGCGGGCTGGAATGGAAAGGCGAGGACTGGTAGCTTCCAGATTGATCCGAGGAGGCTGTTTGAAATGCGTTCTGGAACCAGGGTGCAGCGCCGGCGTGTCTGACAACAGTTCCTCGAGAGTGATACGATGAAAGTGAATTCGTCCGCGGGTCTGACTCGGAGGAAGCCGTTGCAGGACGGAAGTTCATGCTCGAATTATCCAACATCACAAAGTTAGGACTTGACGGGGCGCCGATTTGTTCGAGATTCGGGCTGGAGTAGCCTGCCACTGAATCTGAGCCTACGGATGACTTTGGCGACGTGGGTGGCTCGGATATCACGGCTTTGATCGTCGGTGTGGCTGTCGGCAAGACGATCATCTCGTCGTCTGAATACTCTGGTTCTGAACTATCGGATCCATAATCTCCCGCTTTTCCAGACCCAATCTCTGGCAACGAGGACTTGCTGGAGGACGGATCGTCATCCCACATCTGCGGCGGCGAGTTGCCGGTATCCACGGTGGACGATACATCCCAGCTCTCACCAATTGAGTGATCTCGTGGACTGTTCGGGGCTGCTGAGCTGAAGGACGGTGAAGAGTATGTTGACGTGGACTGGCCCAGCTGATGGTCTGAATAGGTGAAACCGGTGTCTGAGATATACTGCTGCTGTCCTTTCCCGGGCATTGGCAACAATATCTGCTCGGGTTTGGTCGGGAAAGGCGTGGCTGTATACATATCAACCTCTTCATCGGCCACTATCCGCAACGACCGTGTTGGTGACCTTTCATTCGTGTGAGACGGGCTACGCTCGTGCAATGCCCTCCGGGCACGCGGCGACGTTGAGCGAGCAGGGAATGACATTGTTTCGACACACAGAGATATACTTAGAACATCTGGGAAGGAAGGCGTTTCAAATACAAGCAAAGGCGAAGCTGAAGCTGGTTGTCAAAAACTGGAGAGAAAGTGGGGCGATAAACAAGATCGGATCGAAAGAGCGAGTGGTTGAGGAATGTTGTTGTTCTGGACTGGCGATGAATCGATGTAAAGAATGTGGTATACCTTGGTTTCGTCAAGAGTCGAGGATCAAGGTAGTTCTATAGGCTGATGTTCGTCGAAATAAAAAGAGCGTGGTAGACGTGCAGTAGTCGTCCAAAGTGAGGATCAAGTCGTTTCAAACATCCAAGGCCATTAAGAGAGCGTAATCAGCAGAAGAACAATCATTAAAGCGTCGCCAAAAAAAAAAACAACATCAAAATAAAGGACAAAAATAACAAAAACACACGCAGCAACGAAAGGCGCAAGATGAGACAATGAGCGAAGGGGGGAAGTTTGAGGAATTTCCAGTTGCCCAGCGGTGAGCGTCTAAGCCGGTGAGATTGACCATCAAGGGGGATGCATGCAGGGACCACTTAACGATTGGTCGAGATCTACAGGAACTTGTTAAGATGCCATTGAGGGTTTACTACTAGTAGTACGCAGTAGCTGCGTATAGGGATCTGGGTATGTTCTTCTAGACTCGGCTTTATAGTCATCTCTACCATATACCAATATTAGCCCTATCCCCAGATTCTCAAGTCTATCAATTGGACTCTGTGGAATACTTCACATGGGGTAAAGAATTAGACCAACGGCCAAGTGGATCCTGTGTGCGTTGTTCATGAAACTAGAACTAGTTCGTGCGTAGCGCCTGTCAGTCTCCTGGCAGAACACCAGAACAATAATAAGATGCCCATTGCCAATAATCATCCAATGTTTGACTCCTGCATGAGCTGCACATATGTAAGTACCGTCCAACTCGTGTGCGGAGAATTTCAGTCTCCACGATCCCTCACGTTGATTCAGATTTAAAATGAGGCCATTCAAGGGATGTGACAGCTCACATTATGACTCCGCACGGTCCAACAGTTTAGTCGAGGAGGAACTCTTTAACTGCGGCTCATCCAGTCCACTTCAATTGATCGATGATAGTCAACTTGTACCTAAGTTCTGGACTCTGGAGGGATCGAAGGAAAGAAACAAAGAAAGAGAAAAGAGAACAAATCACACGTTTTTAACATTCATGTTCCTGAACTCATCCATGGCTTATCTTGACAATACCATACTGTATTGTATTAATCACAGCCAGTAACATTCACCCCTCCTGTATAGTACTGGTAACAAAGAACCTCAACGTCTGGACCGTTGACGATGGACTTTTCCATAAATAAGAACCCTCCACCCAACGGACTCGAAGATCATGGCGCCAGTTGGGATAATGAGTCGTCTGAAGAGTTTGTACTCGAAGAAGGGTATGACCACAGAATAAACTCATCTGTAGAAAAGCCAGCGTGTCAGCTAACAATCCTCCCAGATGAACCTGCACTGTCGGAAAAGACGGTCGCTCTGTTATCTGTACGTAAAAGCATCACCTAGAACCACCACCAGACTATCAAAAAGAAAGAAAAAAGACAGAAGAAGGCATCCATCTAACATATCTCAGATCCTACTCACCCTACTCTACGTGGTGCCATTCTATCTCTCCCCGACCACGCGCCCATCCCCAAGTCTCAGCCGTGATGCCCCATCCGTCATTCGCGCCCGCATCCGCGCAGTGACAGGCTCCTGTATCGCCAGCTGCATCATCGTGCTCTGGCTCATCGTCGAAGAGGGCGGTTCCTCTCTCGGCGCGGGGACCAGACTGATGGGCTGGTGGCCCGTCGGCCTACTCGAGACTTTCCGCGGTCTCCTTCTAACCGCCATCCTCTTCACGGGTCCGCTATTCGAGCGCGGCATTGTCGAGGGCGAGTGGAGATTCTGGTTCCGCCATTCTAAGCTCTCGGAGAGTCTCGGTGGTTGGATTGGGTGGAGGAATTATGTCGCTGTAAGCTGCTCTCCTCTCCTTACTTACATTATTCCTATAATCTCTTTTTTTTCTTCCCCGTCATCGCTACAATGGCCCATTATTATCCCTCGAATCAACCAATCTAACCCCCCAACAGGGCCCCTTCACAGAAGAAGTTCTCTTCCGCTCAGCGATCGTGCCGCTTCACTTACTAGCACAGACATCGCCCAGCCGAATTGTCTTCGTGGCGCCACTGTACTTTGGCATCGCGCACGTGCACCACTTCTACGAGTTCCGCCTAACGCACCCAGACACACCGGCTCTCGCCGCGCTGCTGCGGTCGCTGTTCCAATTCGGCTACACGACTATCTTCGGCTGGTATGCGACTTTTGTGTTTTTGCGAACTGGCTCGTTGCTGGCTGTCATTCTCATCCACAGTTTCTGCAACTGGTGCGGGTTGCCTCGGTTTTGGGGCCGAGTGGAGGCTGGTGAGCCCATTGGGCCCCCGGTGACTCGGGGCAAGGAGGACGCTGATGGTGGTGTTGAGGTTGCGGGTGGGACTTTGGGGATTGGGTGGACGGTGGCTTATTATGTGCTACTGGTTGCCGGGGCGGTTGGCTTCGCGAGGGGGTTGTGGCCTTTGACGGAGTCTTATCATGCTTTGGTTTCGTTTACGGGGAAGGCTGCTTAGGGGGTGCTTGGATGTGGTGTAGGCTGGTGGTATAGTTTGGTTTTGTTGATTTGGGCGTTTTCCTCGATGGTGTTCATGTTGGCATTCTGTTTATATCCATGTTGCACTGTGCATGGGACGTGCCATGCAGCATGTGTGTTCTTTGAACAGTGCTTCGATAGGTACTGGGTGTGGATTCCACTGCTCTGTTTGTATAGGCACTTCTTGCATTGTCAAGTCTATAGGTACCTCTTTTTAGGCCAGTGTTTTGACCTTAAATACCGCCAGCTAGGTAACCTACCGTCATTAAGGAAACCTACCGTCATTAAGGAACCTGTAGTGTAAGGTTCCACTGGTGTCTGTTGAATTCTGGAGTGAATTCATGTATGCCTAAGGCGTATGCGCCATGGCTATGGCAGCAGCCAGTTGGTCAATTGAAGGATCTTCCTTTCTGACCTATCACATCCCTGCATATGTTTAGGACGAAGCCCAAGTTCTCTCAGGGTCTGAGCCCTAAGCCCACAGAGAGAATTGTGGGCCAAGAGCGTTCACGATGTCTTGGCCCCAAAATGTAAATAGTTACAGATTTTCCTAGTCAGTTCGCTCTCCACACACACAATCTCATATCTTACTTCCAACTTATAAGCTTTACGTCTTTGACTTGTAAGTTGGGACCACTTTCTCCCAATGAGAAGCGAACAAGGGAACATATGCTAAATGGAAGCCTGCTTTTATTCAACAGTGTCAACGCTGACTTCTAACTATGAGGTACTATGGACCTACCTAAGTGCTATATATAATCAAGAAAATGTTGAATTCTGGAGTGAATTCATGTATGCCTAAGGCGCATGCGCCATGGCTATGGCAGCAGCCAGTTGGTCAATTGAAGGATCTTCCCTTCTGACCTATCACATCCCTGCATATGTTTAGGACGAAGCTCAAGTTCTCTCAGGGTCTGAGCCCTAAGCCCACAGAGAGAATTGTGGGCCAAGAGCGTTCACGATGTCTTGGCCCCAAAATGTAAATAGTTACAGATTTTACTAGTTAGCTTGCTCTCTAGATACACAATCTCATATCTCACTTCCAACTTATAAGCTTCACGTCTGTGACTTGTAAGTTGGGACCACTTTCTTCCAACGAGAAACGATCAAGGGAACATATGCTGAATAATAGCCTGCTTTTATTCAACAGAAAATATTGGCATTAGTATTAGGTTTCATACGTTTGAGCATTTGTCATTGCAGTCATTCCCACCGAACTAGAAACAGTATCATAGTTCTTGAGTGTCAGCCGTACATTGTCACCGTACACATGTATATAGTTGAGGCTTGAGCTGTCATCCGAGATTCCCAAGCTTCGGGGGATCGCCGCCGGCCCGCTCGGAACGGAAACCCGCTTGTGAGTTGAGCCAATGAGACAGATATGGAGTATCAAGTGGCATTTGGAGAATGGGAGAAGACCGATCCATGATTCCATGATATGCTGCAGGCTGCAGCTATGGTAGGCCTGGGCCAAGAGAAAAACCCGAAGCCCCAAGTCCCGACCAGTGAATTTCTTCTTATGCAGACGCGATCACATGCTCACGTGTGACCGCCTTCAACTTTCAACAGAAAAAAAACATACTGCCGGAAAAAGTGCTAAATTCCGCCCTTCGCAATCTTATCATCCGGAGGTCTGCGCCGAGCTTGCAGAGGACGAATTATGAGCATCAATGGCAGCTCCCAGGCTGCAATTGGAGAAGAGACCGGCCTAATCACCTCCGCGCCGGTCGTAACCAAGAACAATGTCGCGTCCTGGGTGCATCTCCTTGCAGGCGCGTGAGTCTTCCAAAGACATCCTTCTCCAACCATCTGACATCTCAATAGGAGCGGCGGCCTAGCCACAGCACTCGTCACCTCCCCACTAGACGTACTGAGAACCCGTCTTCAATCCGACTTCTACCGAACGCCGAGCAATGACCAACCTCCCCAAGGCCAATCCCGCCATGCATCGAATCACAAGACAATGCGCATCGTCAGCTCAATCTACCGCGCCGAAGGCTGGCGAGCCTTTTTCCGCGGCCTTGGGCCGAGCATGGCGGGAGTTGTACCCGCCGCGGCGATAAAGTTCTACGTTTACGGGAACTGCAAGAACATCG
The DNA here is from genome assembly GCA_028827535.1 of Penicillium sp. DV-2018c. Taxonomy (NCBI): domain Eukaryota; kingdom Fungi; phylum Ascomycota; class Eurotiomycetes; order Eurotiales; family Aspergillaceae; genus Penicillium; species Penicillium sp. DV-2018c. The sequence continues at coordinate 2,581,173 of JAQJAA010000005.1, forward strand.
CAGCGAGCATAACGGGGAAAGCGGAAGACTCACCACTCGTCCATGCGCAGGCAGCTATCTGTGCGGGGCTTGCGTCGTCAACGGCGACGAATCCTATATGGCTGGTCAAGACGCGGCTGCAACTTGATAAGGCGTCGACGACGGGTGGTCTTTCGACGAGGCGATATCGCAATAGCATTGATTGTGTCCGGCAGGTTCTCCGGACTGAGGGTGTGGCTGGGTTTTATAGGGGAATGAGCGCAAGCTATCTTGGCTCGATTGAGACGGCATTACATCTCGTGCTTTATGAGCGGTTGAAGGTTGGTCTTCGTCGGTGGTTGGAACCTACTGAAGGGAAGGGGACGCCTCTTTGGGATGAATTCTCTCATTGGGTTAGTACCAGTGGTGCTGCGTCTTCGGCGAAGTTGATTGCGGGGTTGACGACTTATCCACATGAGGTACGGTGTTCTCTGTTCTTGAAATTGATCTTATGCTCATCTTTTTATGTCTAGGTTGCTCGGACGAGACTGCGTCAGGCACCTATGGAACATGGCAAGGCGAAGTATACGGGCTTGGTGCAATGTTTCCGTACCATTGCCAAGCAAGAAGGTATGGCGGGTTTGTATGGAGGCCTGGCTCCCCATATGCTTAGGTCTTTGCCCTCTGCCGTTATTACCCTTGGGGTATATGAATTTGTGCTGAGGTTCACAAGCTCATGAGGAAGGAAATGATAGAGATATGTATATTATAGATCTGTGGGGGCGTTATCTTGGTCTGTGTGTGACTGAAGTCCTGACTTCAGGCTCTTTTGTATTATAATCGGTGTGCTTTGTCTATTCTCTAATACACGGGCTATTGGTAACTGTCCACCTGGCTAGGATTCCTGTCAATAGTAGATAGCAACTGTGGGAGTTGTCAAGTTACTCATTGAACAGCTTACAACCTAGGGTTTATACGAAAGTGGATCGATATGAAAATATTCAATGTGTGCTATGGTATGCCCGGCGCTCATAGATGCACGATGTCCTACCTAGCAAATAAATCTGCCCATTTACCAGACGGGGCCGCAAAGACACGCCTAGGTGATCTTGATAGGTCGCAGGAGGACGAAAACGCACGGAAAAGTTACAGCTAGAAGAATGAAATGTGAAGTCACATCCGTCAGCCGTTACCATACGGTTCACTCCATACCCGGCCCTCCCAGTATCCGCGAAGGGGAATTTACAACTGGAGCAAGGCAACCACCAGGCCCAGCAGGGAGACGGGCCCCAGGTAGCTTGCAGCGACAGAGGCAGCTGCGTTGAAGGTAGGGCTGCTGCTGGCACTGGTGGAGGAGCCAGTACCCGAGTGAGAGATACTGCCAGAACCAGAACTGGAACTGGAACCGGAGCCAGAGCCAGAGCCAGAGCCAGTAGTCTGGCTGGGCGAAGCAGGAACAGTCGCAGTACCAGAGCCGGAAGCAGTGGCACTGGGGACCACAGTGGTCTCAACAGAGCTCGTTTTGGTAAGCAGTATAGTCACAGTAGCAGTAGAAGTGCCGGAAACAGTGGACTCAACAGAGCTCTCGTCTTTGGTAGCATAAGACTCGGTGGTTGCGGAAGCCTTAGTAGAGAAGCTAGCAGTAGCATCGGAGGTGGCGGTGGTGCTGGACTCGACGGCGTCGGAGCCATAGAGCTTGATACTGTCAGAGGAACCGGAGCGATCAGTCCACAAGTAGGACTTCGCGGGGCTGTAGTTCTTGATATCAATGCTCTTGATGTACATGGAGTACGGACCCTTGGAGTAATCGGTGAGACCACCAGCCCATTCGATGGTACCCGGGGGGTTGGTAGGAGCGCCGCCAGCCCAGATACCAATGTGGACGTTCATCGGAGTCTGAGGGAAGCGGCTGCCACCCTGGGCATCGTTGTAGTTCAGAGTGCGAACGGGGGCGCCATCGATCAACCAAACAACGGACTCCTTAGTCCACTTGATACCATAGGTGTGGAAGGTATTGTGGAGATCCGAGACGGCGGGCCAGGTCTGACGGTCATAGGTAGTGGTATCACCCTTACCGAAGTAATTGGTCTCAATTTTATCGGTGGTTGTGCCCAATGCTTCCTGTAATTCAGTTATTACTTACTCTATACTACAGACAAATAAGGTTGAGTAACGAGTTATAATATCACATACCCAGTCGATCTCATCCAAGTCATCGGACTGCAGGAAGGCGGAACTAACAATGCCCTGGCCAGCAGAAGTCTTCATGACGATAGAAATTTCACCGTAGAAGAAGTAGAACCTGCTGGTAATGGTAGGGGCATCGCCTTCCTTGTTGATGGTGAAGACGGCGCCATCAGAGCCAATGGGAACACTGCCCCCGGTGACCCTGAATTGGTCGAGGGCGCTGCTCTGGCTGAAGTCGAAGTGCACATCGGATTTAGCCAAACCACGGTTCGCGGGGCAACCCTGCTCCATGGGATTGCAGTCAGTGTAGGTCTGAGCTGAGACCAGTGGGGCGGCCGCGGCGAGAGCCGCAACAGCGAGCTTCATGAAAGAGGACATTGCGAGTGACATGGTAAATAAACGTTCAAAGGAAAGGGTAGTAGAAAAGTAAATAACACAAAAAGCTGGAGAATAGTGAAGACAGAAGTAACTAGTATTAAGTATTTCCGGAAAGTGGAAACAAGTGTGGATTGATGGGAAGGAACGACCAGGCATATCATCTCATGGCGTTTGCAGTCCTAATGAGGTAAATTAACATGGACTACCTAGCAGACAACTTTGCTCCACACATACATCCTACGGGCATCCGCATGCAAGCTCACATATGACCCCATCAAACAGCATTCTTAGTCTCTTGGACCTCCACATGTGTCGTGCCCTTATTCTTCTCGTCATCATCATCAAGCTGTTTATGGACGGCAGCAGCGACCTCATCGGCCTTTTCTTTGCCCTCGAAGACTGCTCACGTTAGCTCAGACTCTTGCGTAGGAACAGGAGGAACAACTTACTGAATGACAGTTCCTCAAGAGTACGGCCCGAAGTCTCGGGGAAGAAGAAGTAGATGAACACCAGTTCAAATGCCAGCCAGCAGCAATACACCAGAAGCCACTTCCAGGCAATATTTTTCAGACCAACAGGGTTGACGTAGGTGGCGAAGAAGTTTGCGCCGCGGCCATAGAACTGGAACCAGGAGAGACCGCGTGAGCGGTTCATGTAAGGGAAGATCTCGATAAGGTAGGCTTGTGCAAGTCAGCATATAGGCACACACTCTGAGACTGGAAGGACACGAACTGTAGGTAAGGGCATTATAGCCGAGATTGTAAGCGGGCGAGTAGGCGAAGATGAAGAAGATGGTCAGAATGGCCGCAGGTTGAGTTCCCGTGCTCAAGGAGCGCTCCATGGAGATTGTCCATCCGATGTAAATGCACAGCAGGGCGCTTGCGCAGGTGAGATAGGCAGGTCGACGCTTGAAGCGCGGCGCCGTCAGCGCCAGGGCAGTGCCACAGACGAGACCCCAACAGGCGATGCCGATGTTGATCTTGGATTTGACCACGCCGTCGGTGATTCCGACCATCTCCAGGAGGTCGCTCAAATAGTATCTAGTTGAATGTGATTAGCGAAGAGGAAACGGGTATATAGGTCAGATTCCAGAGGCGGATGACTCACGAAATGAGCGTGTTGCCAGACCACTGAGTGAATAGGCCGAGGAAAGCGGTAATGAATAGTCGACGACGCATACCAGCGGTACGGAACATGTCTGCCCAACTTTGCTTTGAAGCTTCGCGCTCCAACTTGATGGCACTTTCGATCTGCGCCATTTCTGCCTTGACAATGACCGAGCTGCGGTCGCCCTCTGCATGGTACTTGGTGAGAATGTCGAAGGCTTCATCGTAGCGGTCTTTGCTCATCAGGTATCGGGGGCTCTCGGGGAGGAACCTGTTAATCTGTTAGTGGGAAGCAGTTGAGACAGCGACCGGAGCAGCATCTTACAACACCGTCACGATCTGGATCATGGCTGGCGCAATCTGAAGCAGAGATGGAATTCGCCATGCCCAGTTGGAAGCAATGGTTACCGTGCCCAGACCCACCGATGCCGCAATGACCTGGCCGATGAAGTATGAAGAGTTGAATAGCGAGGTGAGAATCGGTCGTTCCTTGGGGTAACCCAGTTCTCCGATTAAAGAGGACCCGGCGACGATACAGAATGGGATTCCGAATCCTAGAAGAATACGCGCGACAATGTACATGGCCACTAAAGAACAGTCAGACATGGTACGGAAATGATAAGGACAGGGGGCACATACATCCGTTGGAGAAGCCCTGGATGAGGGCTCCGATCAAGCTGATGCCCGAACCGAACATGATCGTCCATCGTCGTCCGATTAGCTGATTGACATATGGGACAAAAGGCAGAGAGAGAATAGCCCCGAGGGAGTACGCAGCACCCAGAAAGCCCTTGAGGTTTGCTTCGATCGCGTACTGGTCGAGCCCGTCGACAACTTCGCCTGTCGGTTTACCGAAATCTAATTCGCATTGTCAGCAACTTAGCCTCCGGCAGCGCCGATCGCCGGTCGAGAAGACATACATTTGTTCCAAGTATACACAATCTGAACCGTGTTGATGATCTGCGAGTCGAATCCCGAGGTGATCTCGATGCCCATGCATGCCGGGAACAGGATGAAATACAGGTGTCTCAAATTCGGCTTCTTGTACCAAGGAGTACGGTCCTCGAGCAGCAAGTTACCCAGTACCGGCTCGGCAAGGTCCTCCTCGCGTTGTTTTCCTACCACGACCATGTTGAAAGGCTACTGTTCAGATGCTCTCAACAGTGCTGATCTTGTGGACCCTTGAAATCTCCCCGGGACGAATAATGGTTATATACCCTGTCTCCTTTGTGGCCTTTTTCCAGCGCGGAGGACCCCCCGGCTCTGGAGGCTCGCCCAGCCCCAAAAGCCAAGATATCTCTTAGCCGGAATATGCTTCATAGTTAGACGGGACTGGCTCATTCTATCGTATCGATCAAGACATTCCGGGTACAATCCCCGCTGAAGGAATTAGAGTTTCCAACCCCACGGGGTAGCTGAAGGCGGGGAACGGGAATAAGAAGGCATGCAAGCTTAGGGTCGGATAGACTCATGTCAGGTGGGCCCCCACGCCAATGCCTTAAGGGGCTTGCTACTCGATCTTAGCCTAAAAACTTCTGCAGGGACTTCGCGGAGTCTCCCCGAATCCGATATTTGGAAAGACTTGGCGCCAAGAGTAAGCCGAAGGTCGCGCGCGGCGCCGGTAGTTAAGGTTACTACATAGTTCGCTAGTGTGAAGAAGACAGCTCCTCTCCTGTAAGAAGTAATACGCGGAACTGCCGAATATACGCGTTGGAACCCGCCAACACTAGCCTCTTTCGGTATACCATATGGGTCATTCTCAACAGCGATATCCACGGACCACGATAGCTATTCAACTACCTCGCTCCAGTACTACTAGCAACACGGAACTAGAATTGCTGCTACAGTCCCACATCTTGCGTTTAACATTTCCTACAATTCCGTACTTCCATGCATCAGCCACTCCAATAGCACACTCAACTCCTCGATCCCGCCACCCTCTTCCCCCCAAATCTTCAACCGCTCAATCACCACCCGCACACAGTCCGCCCAATTAGGAGGAATGCTCACATGTTCAGCCGAGGGGCGCTGAGCTAACTTTGCGCGATATCCCGCAATCAGACAAAGCGCATGGTTAAACCGGACCCGACAAGCTCCCCATGACCCCGGATGCCGGAAAAATGGCACCTCAGTCTGGATACGATAAACCGCCAGCCCTAGCGCCTCGCTCGCTTTAACCCCATACGCCGCTGCCATCCCTCTGTCAAGGGGAACATGGATACACAGGTATAGATATGCGCGACAGAGCAGCTCGCGCACCTCGACATATCGCTCACGGCTTAGCTTCATGAGTTCACCCTCCTTCCCTGGGGGGGATTCGAGAGGCATGTTGAATCGGAGTGTAGACGGGAGACAGTCCACCCATTGCTGTAGTTGACCTTCCAGCTGCGTCAGTGTTTCTGCTAGAACCTTGATGGTCGGCATATCAATGTCTGGAGAGAGAACACGGACTGCATTGCGGGCCCGGTTGAGAAGCCGTCGTAAGAATATCTCGGCCAGATAGTAGTAGGAAGATGATGCTTCGAGGTCTGTCGAGGAGGGAGTGGAAGACATCCATCCAGGGCTGTCATTTGATGATTGTCGCGTGGGGAAGCTCGGTAGAGAGTATGGGAAGTCCGAGAGGCTGAGGTCGCAGGGCGGGAGATCTGTCAGTTCATATCGAACCTCACTATTTGTATGTTAGTTAACTATGTGGGCATTCGTGGTCGGTGGTGTATATCGTACCACTCGGATTTCAAGCAAGTCCAGTAGAGTCGCTGCTCTAGGCCTGGTTGGGGCGTGTTAGAGATATCCGCAATGAAAAGATCGAGTCACCCACTCTCTTCATATGCACCTCTGATCGTCTTTCCCTCGCGGTGTTTCAAGCGATAGGTCTGCCACAGCATGGATGCTGTCCGGAACATTTTCCAGCCTGGAATTGGCTCCATGTTATACTGATACCAGATTCTATGCACGAGTTAGGGACTCTGTATCCCGAAGCAGCCGAGAGGAAGGTGCTCACCCGAATATACAGAGACATTGCACTCCCAGTAGGGTATCGTCAAGGTGCGCAGTGGAGAGGCGTTTACGCGCCATACAGAGGAAGCTCAATGATTCCTTCATCCGGTGCTCTGGGACGGACATAGTCACGTAAGTGACTGGGCTGAATGATCCCTCATTGTATGAGACTTCGCGGGCTTCCTCGTCGGGGTAATTCCCCCAGATAGCCGCAAGCGCGAAGATGAGTAGCACCAAGCATGACGAGGCGGACCAATCAATACCATTTTCCAGCACTTGGGCGATATAACAGTCCAGCTGCTCCGGGTCGACAATCGGGTTCTTGGTCCAAATTTTGGTCATGAATATGTCGCGCAGCTCGAGGAACCTTTGGGGATCTAGACTCGGTAGAGCTGTTATGTCCCATTAGTATGGATTTTGGAATATCATGCGTCGAGAAGGCCGTACCTGACTGATACCGATCTGGCTTCTCAGAATACGCTGCCATTGGAAATGTCGACACGGGCCTGTCTTGCGGGAAGATAGGCCAAGAGAGAATCATATCCGACCCAGTAATCGGCGTTTTGAGCGCATCATTTCGTGAAATTGATTCAGGATCTACTTCATCCACTGGGGATGGCGATGGCTGTTGCGGGAAAAGAGGAGGAGGCCCCGATTTCAAAGACAGGCTCTCTGATAGAAGACGTTCTTGACGTTCTACTGCCTCTAGGATTTTTGCGCCCCAAGTATCTAGTCTTTAGATGAAATTGATGGTTATCAGGTGCCATAACTAAGGGAAAGAAGCTCTATGGGTACCGACACTGAGATGGCATCCGTCTCCGGATACTCGCATGTTAAACCTCGCTGAAGACACTTGGCACATACTGGCCGTGCCGAATCACATCGAGTCTTGCTTATACGACAGGCATCGCATGCGGTGAGCACTCGAGTATTTTTGCGAGGTCGCGCACTCGACGAACGGTCCATTTTGTTCCCGGTGGGGCTTCCCTGCAGTCGGACATGGGGTATTCAGAGAGAGATATGTCGGTAAAAGGGCAGGGGGAAAAACGACCTCGGTGATTGGCAATGGGGTAAGCCGTAGGTAAGCGAAACGGTGGCTGAAATGTTCTTCCCAATCAAGCCAAAACAGCCAAGATCATTTTAGCCGGACAAGAAACTTAGAATCCGAATGAAGCCTCCCGAGTCCAATCTTCAGAGTCCCCGCCAATAAGTCGTGCGATCCACGTGGAATCTTCCCCGGGATACCAATTCCTGGCTAGAGGTTCCAATTAGCACTTCATACATCCCCTGCTCGCTCTTCCACATGTCTTCAATCTCGTCCCAGAAGCTGGTCGCATATGGGTCCAGCTGGATGTTAACCGTTTTCTCCTCCCCTGGCTGCAGGAATACTTTTTCGAACCCGTGCAATTCCTTTATTGGACGCGCAGTTGGGGAGTCGGGGGCAGAAACGTAGAGTTGGAGAACCTGAGCGCCCGCCAATTTGCCTGTGTTTTTGATTTGTACGCTGACAACCGGAGGACAGTCCATGCTGAACATATTCGGAGCGACGGTAGCACTCGGTGATACCCAGAAGGTGGTATATGACAACCCGTGACTATAAGACGGTTAGACATAGTTTTGTCTGAAATGAGACTAGGAGATGAAAGGAACCAACTCACCCAAATGGAAAGAGAACTTCCCGTCCGGTCTTCTCGTAGAATCGATAGCCCGCATAGATGTCCTCGCCATATAGCACTCGGCCACCTACGCTGGCGAAGTTAAGGTAGGCCGGATTGTGTTTAACATCCACCGGCCAGGACAAGGGCAGCTTTGCGCAGGGATTAACCTCTCCGGTGAGGACATCAGCAATCCCATGACCAGTCTCGTTACCCCCATACCAGGCCTGCACGATGCACTGGGCCTGATCCACCCACGGCATGGTAACTGGTGTACCAGACTGATTGACAATGACGGTCTTGTCCGCGGCGGCCTCCAACACCTTCGAGATCAACCGGTCAACTCCCGGTGGCAGATCCATATGCGTGCGATCGAATCCCTCAGATTCCCAGTCCTGGTTGAGTCCGGTGCAGAGAATGGTGTAGTCGGCCTCTACGGCAGCTTTCACGGCATTCTCGATCAATTCATCCCCGTTCATCCGTAGACAGGCACCTAGATTTGCGGCGCCGCCACCGAAATTGACCATTCCCACCGTTTTCATTGTCGTGGTGTTGGCAGAGCCGAACTCGATTCGAATCTTGTATGTAGTTCCGGCAATCAATTCCTTCGATCCGAATTCCTCAACGGTGCCTTTTCCGAAGAAGGCCGTCCCGCGCGTCTGATTGGTGGTGTTATCAATGACCAGCTCATCGTCAATGTAGAGATTTGCTGTACCAAAGACGCTCAGGCCAAAATCCCAAAGCCCAGAGGCGTCGGGCTTGAAGTCGCCGATCAGTGTGGCCCAGAAGAGCCCTCGGTTGAGGCCGGGGGCGTAATAGTCCATGAACTGGAAGGCTGTCGTCGATACAGGCTCAGTGCTGATCAAAGATCGTTTCTTGCCCATCGGCTCGTTGTAGAAGCGAATGACAGCATTGCTCAAGAGACGCTCTATCACTGGGAGCATCTTGTGGGCGTATGCGCCCGTCTCATAGAGAATCTCCGCGTCGGGAAATGCTTCCCTGCAGGCGTCGTATAAGGAGACTGAGTAATATGGCTTGAGCGATGCACTACCACCACCCGATATCGCGGGCGTCTTCATATGAGACCCGATCAGGGCGATTTTTTTGATCTCCCTGGGAAGGGGCAAGATGCCTTCGTTCTTGAGCAGGACGATGCTGTTCGCACAGATCTTGCGGTTCAACGCTCTATCCTCTGGGAAATCCCGTCCTCGCTCCACTTCTGACACTTGCACCTGACTCGCTCGCTTGGCAAATTCCAACACCCGTCGCGCTCGCGCATCGATAGTCGATTGCTTGATCAATCGAGCCTGCACGGCGGACTCGATAAACTTCCCCCGGTATCTGGATGGTCCGGGCATTTCCAGGTCAAGGCCCGCATTCATGGAGTCAATGGTCGTGTAGGTTCCCAGCCAGTCGCTCATGACCAAAGGATTCCACTTCCACTCCTCGCGGATCAGGCTGAGCATACGTGCATCTTCCACCACATGCTTCCCATTGATCTTGTTGTACGAAGTCATGAGCGCCCCGGGCCTCGCATCTCTCGCCGCAATCTGGAAGGGCCGAAGGTAGATCTCGCGCAAGGCTCGCTCGGTGACGAGAACATCCACTGCCCGACGCTCATGTTCCTGGTCGTTGCCCACAAAATGCTTCACCGCGGAAATGATCCCTTTGCTTTCGCATCCGAGGATGATGGATTTGGCCAAAATGCCCGAGAGATGCGGATCTTCCGCGAATGACTCGAATCCACGGCCCCCGATGGGAGCGCGCTGCATGTTGATTGTTGGGCCTAGCCAACAATGCGCCCCTTTTGCAATGCATTCGTCGCCCAATAGCTTCCCTGCTTGATTTACCAGATCTCGGTCCCAGGTGGCGCCCAGAGCTGTGCCACAGGGCAAACATGCAGCGGGAATGCCGGCGAAGAATTTTGTGCCTCGGATACCATTGGGACCGTCGGTGGTGCGAATCGAGGGGACCTTGAATTCGGGGATGGGATGTGTATGCCAGAAATCCGTTCCTGCTCTCATTAGCGAATGATGTCCATAGAGGCCGCCGTACACGTCTTACCGGATAACAGCGCGATCTTGTCCTGCTCGCTGATGTTCGCTAGAACATGCTCTACATCGAATGTCTCTGGCATATTGAACAACTTGAAAAAGAAAAACAGACCAATTCCAATCAAGACAGAAAAGGCAGAAATCTATGTTTGTAACCTCTACGCTGAGCGATTGGAGTACGCAGCGACTACATATAAGTCCACCGGTCCAATCTTTCTACTCGGATTCCTATATCCGTGTAACATCTGGTCGCTATCTCCCCGAGACTCGGAACTACCCAAAGGCACACGGGAATGTTACCTACGGCGGAGACTCCCCGTCTTGGTGGACCCCGGCGGAGATCCCCCGCATTCTCCCCGGGCCCCACACCACCCGGTCCACCCCTGTACATAGAACCGGATGTTTAATCCGCCGCGGTATGTAGAGTCTAGACCTATGTATTCAGCCAGCCCTTGCAGGCCCAACTCACAAACAGATCCTCAGTTCTCCCTGAGGGAACTGAGGCAACTAAGACTATAATTATGCTCAGAGATGGGTTTGGATATAAAACCCTTGGTTCCTGACAGATTCCTTCAAAAGCTGAGGAGAGGAAGAAGAAAGATCCAGCGGTGTCTTCAAGTGGCGAAGGTATTGCTCCTCGGAATAGAATGTTGTTATGTGTATCACTAAAAGTCTCTAGGAATATCAATACAAAGGTCGATTCGGCGGAAATACATTCTCTATCCTCTAACCCGGGTGATCATCAATCTTTGTCCACGTGCGCCTCATGCACTTCTGTAGCTTCACCTTCATACGGATCCACGGATGTCGTTGCAAATTTCCGAGCTGGAACACCACGCTCGAACAGCAGATCCAGTTCCTCGTACGTGCGACCCTTCGGCTCAGGCAGACGGAGGAATGCCCAACACAACGAGGCAAAACATGTGCCAGCCCAAAAGTATGCGCACCGTGCACCCCAGTTCCAAGCCGTGGAGTTGAGCTGGTAGTTGGTCAGGATGTTCACAACAATATTGCTGATATTATACAGAGACCGCGCAAGAACGATCGTCTTTGCCTTGAGGCGAGTTGAGGATAGTTCAGTGACGAGAGAGTATGTGACCGGGCCGACGCTGATGTCGTAGCAGAATGTGAAGATAATGAGCATCACTCCGATGGCCCACTTTGCTGAGTTGTTTTCTCCCGGAGCAAAAGACAAAGAGCCCGTGATGATGAGGAGGAGACATAAAATAGCGAGACCGGAGATGTGGATGGTTCGCCGGCCCGCATAGGTCATCAAGAACCATGACCCAATTGTACCTATGACGCCCAGACCATATTGTCCTAGAGACAAATTGAACGATTGCACAGTAGGCAAACCAGCCTGGACGCAGAAATAGGCAAAGTATCCCATCAGGTTCTGACCGCACAGTGTCTGCACTAACCAGACAACACAGACCACCTCCGTTCGGCGAAGATTCGTCCCTCTGAAGCAATCCAAATAGGTGGTTCCACTGGAGAGTGACTTCTCCAACTCATTTGTATGTTGAATCATGGCAATTGTTTCATCGAGGTCGAAGTTGGGGTCATCGGACGACGTCAAGCGCTGTAGTGCTCTTCGAGCTCCTTGGATATTACCTTGGCGCACATGCCACCATGGCGACTCTGGTGCAAATAGACAACCAATCATGATTGGAATTGGCCACACCCATTGAACACCATATGGGATGCGCCATGCCCATTGATCATCGCGCGAGATCGAGCCGCGGTTGGCGCCAACTGCCACAAATTGGCCGAACACCCAGCACATGTTGATGAAGGTTGTCAGGTATGGTCGCAGGACAACTGGACAGACTTCGGAGGCATAGGCAGCTGGTAAAGTCTGGAAGATACCCCATGGGATACCAGCCAGAATTTCCGCTGCCAATAACATTTGGACATTGACGGCGAAGAAAAAGATGAAGATGATCGCTGTGATTGCGGCCAGGGAAAAGATCATTGTCCGTCGATATCCCAAACGTTCGGAGACCAGGCCGTTGACAAGAAGACCAATGACTTCACCGCAACGTGCGCCGTTGGAAAGGCCGGATTGCCAGGATGCTGGAACTGCCCATTTTCCCGGAGCTGTCTGCACTCCAAACTTTTGGTTGAAGGCAGGCGATGCGTACATTGAGCTCAGTAGCGCGAGGTCGTACCCTTCCATGATCAGGGTGGACGAGAGCAGGACGGACCAGCCGACGGCTTTCGGGTATAGTCGAAGGGCCTGCCAGAGGGTCATGGACTGCTCCTTTCTAGCAGCCTGTTTGCCCTCGGCCAGGACGGGAGATTGTTTGGTATCCATTCTGGTACTGTCATCGACTGACACCATTGGAATGACAAGATCGTATTCTTCGAGGGGTAAAAAGTTGGAGGTCCGGGCGATTGATAACAAGGGGAATCTTTCAACTGGGACCTGATCAAATCTATGGACCTGTGATAATATGCCGGTACTGAGGCATTTTGACGCTGCTAATCCCGGGGAAGATGCGAAATTTATACACAAAAGTACTCAAAGTGACAAGGAGTCATCAAACGGCCCAAAATGCATGGCTGATCCGGGGAAACGCACATGCACTGTCATCTTGCACCTGGGGATTTGGAGAAAACCGGGGAAATTAGATTGTGGGGTCTATCCCTGGCCAATCAGCGCGTCTGAAACGAGTCCCCGGCGGCAAGCCGGTCGTTAGTCGGTCGCTAGTCGGAGCTGCAGTAGGATCCCGTCGGACTCACGGTCGGAGGCTTGGCGGGTTGGAGTTGTCCCCGGCATATCCCCGCATTTGCCGACCCGACTTGGACCAGGGCATAATGAGAAGATATAAAGAGGATTCCGAGCGTCAGCGGCTGAAATGAAAATGTTATCAAGCCACAATGTCACCGCATGCGATCCAAGAAAAATCAGTCCCGACGGGGACGAATAACTGGTGGAAAGAAGCCACTGTGTATCAGGTTAGTTGAGGAACTCGGACAACCTCGTTAATGAAACACTGAAATTTTGTGATGCAGGTATACCCGGCTTCATTTTACGACTCGAACGGCGATGGCTGGGGTGATATTCCAGGTGTGATCGAGAAAGTCCCCTATCTCCAATCGCTAGGCGTCGACGTCGTGTGGCTGTCGCCGATGTACGACTCCCCAATGCACGACATGGGTTATGACATCTCCGACTACGAGAAGGTGCTGCCCGCATATGGAACTGTGCAAGATGTAGAGAATCTTGTTGAAGCTTGCCACTCACGCGGCATGAAACTCATTCTCGATCTTGTGGTCAATCACACCAGTGATCAGCACGCTTGGTTCCAGGAAAGTCGGAGCAGCAAGGACAACCCAAAACGCGATTGGTACTTCTGGCGCCCGCCCCGATATGACGAGGACGGAAACCGGTTGCCTCCTAGTAACTACAGGGGTTATTTTGCCGGAAGCACGTGTAAGTTGCTGTATTCCCCGTGATCAACCGCTTTGACCTAATGAGATTTTGTTGCAGGGACTTGGGACGAGACAACAGAAGAATACTATCTTCACCTTTACGCCAAAGAGCAACCGGATCTCAATTGGGACAATAAGGCCACGCGTGAGGCTATATATAACAGTGCGGTTCGATTCTGGTTGGACAAAGGGGTTGATGGGTTCCGGGTCGACACAGTGAACAAGTACAGCAAACACACCGACTTCCCCGATGCTCCCATCACAGACCCAAAAAGCTACATCCAACCCGCCATCGAAATGTGGTGCAACGGACCCCGGATCCACGAATTCATCCGCGAGATGCACGATGAATCCTTTGCTCCTTATGGAGATGTGATGACCGTTGGTGAACTGGCCAATACGCCAGATCCGAAGAATGTGCTCGAGTATGTGGGTGCATCAGCCAAGGAGCTGAGCATGGTCTTTCATTTGGATATTGGACACATTGGCATGGGTCCCAGTCTGGAGGAGAAATACATCTTTACCCCGTGGAAACTGACAAAGATGAAATCCATTGTGGAGAAATGGCAATCTTTCATTGAGGGAACCGACGGTTGGACCACAGCTTTCTGCGAGAATCACGACAACGGACGTTCCGTCTCCCGCTTTGGTTCGGACGCACCTGAGTTCCGGGAGATATCTGCCAAAATGCTTGCTCTGATGATGGTTGCCATGACTGGGACTCTGTTCATATACCAGGGCCAGGAGATTGGTATGACCAATGCCCCTCGTGAGTGGCCAATCGAGGAATACAAGGACATCGAAGGACTAGGGTATTACCAAGAGGCAGAGCGACGGGTTGCTAGTGGCCTTGACCCTACACGCAAAGATCGTATCATGGAGGGTCTGCGGATCCTGGCTCGCGATCATTCCAGGCTGCCTATGCAATGGGATGACTCTGCTCATGCTGGATTCACTACTGGAACACCATGGATGCGTGCTCATGATCTTTACAATGAGGTCAACGTGAAGAAGCAAGAGAATGAATCATCGAGTGTGCTATCTTTCTGGAAAGAGGTCTTGCGCCTGAGGAAGGACCACAGCGAATTGTTCATCCATGGTGCATTTGAAGTCCTTGACTATGAGAACCAGGAGACATTCTGCTTTGTGAAATCAAGGGGCGAGAAGCGGGCGTTGATAGTGCTGAACTTCACTGCTAGCCTCCAGCCTTTCACACAAGCGGACAAGACTGCGGGTATGAAGTTGCTGGTGAGCAACTACCCCAGTTCGTCTTCGGAGACCCTGGAGCCATTTGAAGGGCGGATTTACGTTTGATGATTCTTAAGCTTCTTTCAATTAGACCTTCCATAGAGAGATAGTTGCATAACTATTGCGCAAGTCACGGCACCTTTCATAGGTTACTATTTTTTTGCCTGCGGTACAGGATTACCGTAGGCGTAACGCTAAAGACTTTCACTGAACTATTGAGATAGGTATGATTCTGAGTGAAACCGAAAGTATGCCATCTGAACAAGCTAGTTGTAACAAACTGGTCAATGGGATTGGGGCCTTCGAGCCTGAGAAAACAGGCCACTACACCCACCCGAGACCCTTTCCCCGGCTTCTCTCCGACTTCCCTCCGCGTCCCCAGACTTTCGCAGACAACTTGTCACCTGTGATACAGAGTTGTCTGCCTTTTCAGGTCAATGCAAGGCTCATCGGCAAAACAGGCATGTGACGCCTGTCGCCGGCGCAAGATCAAATGCATCTCCCCAAGACCTTGTGAGCAGTGTCGGTCTGCCGGCCTGGAATGCCGGACGACCATTCAGCGACAGAGGAAAGGCCGACAGGGCCAGACAGCAAAGGTCCTCAATGAACTCCGGACAAAAGAAATTGGAGAGGCTCTCGTTCGCGAGACGAATATTTCTCCACCGTCTACAGCTCCCAGACATGGGGAAATTGTAGCAACGCCCCCGTCGCTGCAAAGCACGGAAAGATGTCAGTTCTCAAAATCCCCAGGCCTTCTAAACTATGAACTTGTCAGCGCCTGCTCGGAATATTTCTTTTCGCGCATGAGAGGAACAGTGCCCGTGTTGCAACCGAGCAGTTTTCAAAAGCAGATAGACCTCGCTGACAAGTGTCCCCTTGCATATTGTTTGGTCACGGCGTTTTGTGCTTTTGTGGTCACTCAGACCGGATTCTCCGTAGAGAATGCGTCTATTTCTTCCGGAAAGTTCTGCACCGAAGAATACCGGAACTCTTTGATTGCGGAGGCGACCGAGGCCCGAAAACACATTGATCCATTTACAGATCCTGTTCGCCAAAGTATCATCATCGCATTCCTTCTATATGGTTGCCATATTGGATTGGGGAACCAAAGACATGCTTATTACTTCCTTCGCGAATCCACAACACTCTATACCGCCAGTGCGCTGGAAAACCAGGCCTCATCTGCGCAGGCGGATGACGATGACCCTTCTTTGGCTGGTAAATTGTTTTGGTTGTTGGTGATTTCGGAGAGGTACGGCTTCTGATTATATACCTTTTATTAAAACCAAGCTAAAGGCGTTGCAGAGCTCATGCGATCAGACGGCATAGACCGATCACCCTCCAGGTCACACCCGAAAGCCCACAGTTAGAGGACGAACCCCACCCAGACACCTCCACTATTGGCTTTCGGCGCTTGGTAGACCTCTACCGTCCATTTGATGAAACATTCCTCGGGCACTGGAATGGAAGAAACACGACGTGCTCAATTGAATCGTTGGTCCGGCTTGAGGAGCGCATTCGAAACGCAGTTCCGGCGGATCTCGATTTGCCTGACATAGTCATGGCCGATCTACGTGTATCTCAGCAATGGCTGCGGATTATGATATGGCAGCTCTCAACGACTGCGGGGTTTTTATCGACCAAGCCGACTCATGAATGCATGGATTTTCGTTACCCTCTGTTGATTGCCCAGGACCTTTGCCTTGCAACGTGGAAATTATCGAGGCAGAGTATGGAGACGCATGGGATAGGTCTTGTATGTGTTTGTATCTTTCTTCGTTGTCATCACTGCTGACAGTATCCAGATTGAGAAAATATTCGAAGTGGCATGCACCTTGATCGATGTCATGGCATGTCTCTCGGCGGCTGGACTCCGTTCTTCAGGCTTCAAGCTCGGTCCTCAAGACTATCTCAAGCACTTCTTTACTCTCATCCATGATCTTCCAGGAGGACGACGGAGATTCCTTCCGCTTCTACTCACGAAAATGGGCCAAACCCTACCTTCAATGGTAGAGCCTATCACCATCCATCTCAATCTCCAGCCTGTTCCACCGATCGCGAGCGGTACCAATGCGGACACGTTCGCCGTGGCCATTTCCTCCACTGAAGCTCCCGCGCAGCAAAGTGGAGTGGATCATGTTCTTGCGGTAGCTTCTGAATCGGTATCCGAGGAGTGGGTGAATGGCAACTTCAACTATGCTGGAATGAGTCGTATTGGTGACAAGACACCGGAAATCGACGAGGCATTTCTGCAATATTCTAGTTACTTCCCCTGAGACTCCACGAAGACAGGGGCTGTGATATATAATCTCCGTCCATGTCGTCGACGTTCTGATCCGTTTGCTCATGAGTCTTGTCCGACACTTTCAACTGGCATCGTGCGACAAGTACCCAGTGTACCTGTTATTGATTCCTATCAAGGTTGCTTTCTTCGGCGTCCTCTTCCAATGGGAAGATAATATTCGCTTCCTTCAGTGATGTATATGCTGCATCTAACCGATTTGTACAACGCACGACGCTACCAACGTGTATAACGGCCAAAGGCCAAATGCCTGATTTTGCAGCCTTAGTGCCTGAATATTCCTGAGGTTCGGGCCTCCTCCGTTGCGGGGACCAAAAACGTCCTAGCGCCTGCCGGCGGACTATATAATAATCTGTTCAGCCCACCAACGATTTTCCACTGATACACTTCAATATGGAAAATTCAGAAGATGAAACCCGCGAGCAAATCGCAAAAAGTCTCTCGGATACCCCTTATGCATGCTCCTCATTCTCCGCGTTGTCCGGCGGCGTCTCCAATTTCGTTTACCGAGGTGTTCTCTCGGGAACTGCGAGTACTATCGTAGTTAAGCACACAAAAAGCTACCTGGCTTCCAATGTGAACTTCAAGCTGGATGCCGCGCGATGTGTTCGTTCTCAATGACGGGCTGGTTATTTACTTTGATGTACTAAATTTCAATTAGGAATTCGAAGCAGCTACCCTCCAAGCTCTTAGGAGCTTGTCGTTCTACTCGCAGGACAATTTTACTGTGAAACCGCCTCTTTTGCTTCACTTCGATCGCAAAACAAACACGCAGGTCCTAGAGGATCTCCCAAGTTCTATTGACTTGAAGCATTATCTTCTCTCAGAAATCTCCAATGGCGTGTCAGAGTCGACAGCAAAGTCCCTCGGTCGTGCCCTTGGAGGCTGGCTGCGGTCACTCCATAGTTGGGCAGACAAGGCAGAGCAAGCGGAGTTCAAAGCCATGCTTGGAACGCATCAGGTGATGAAAGACTTGAAATTTTACGTCAACTACACGATGTTGATGGACACGATTGAGAATTTCCCAGGACTCTTGGAAGAGACTCGTGGTGTGTTTGATGAAGTTCGCAATTATGCAGCGGCAGAGTCAAAAAGGGAAGACCATGATGATGGCTATGGAATTATCCACGGTGATTTCTGGACTGGAAAGTATGTTTACCCGGCCTTATTGTATCTGATGGAGGTGGCTAATGTGATCCATAATCAGTGTTTTGATCCCCAATGTTCATCTTACAGGGCAGTCTGAGACCACGTTGTTCATCGTCGACTGGGAAATGTCGCACATTGGCAGCCGAGCCTTGGATCTCGGCCAGATGATTGCTGAACTTTACGAAACGAAGCTGTTCAAGGACGTGGACGCCGGATTATGGGTCATCAGGGGACTCCTTGAAGGATACGGGAGTCTGAGCAATGAGATTGCGTTTAGAACTGCCATCCACGTCGGTGTTCATCTTGTTTGCTGGGGAAGTCGAGTCCCTGGGTGGGGTAGTCCGCAGCAGATTGAGGATGTTGTGACGGTAGGCAGAGATCTTATTGTTCGTGGCTGGAGGAAAGACAGGCCTTGGTTTGAGGCGGACACTTTGAGTTGTTTATTCATCATTGAGGGCAATATTAGGCCCGGCAATCTTGTAGCTATGGTGGTATACCTAAGCTCGGTACCTGGGACTTTACTTTGCTGTCTACAGCCTCACTTATTTTCTGCTTAGAGGTAGGCAGGGGTTTATTGCGCTCCTAATGGATTGACGTGGCTTTAGGTATGATTCGATTGTATGTCTTCCCGTTCCAAGGTTGCATATTGAACATCCTCCTATGACCTATGGAGATGCAAATGCTAAGCCTAGCCGCCTATGATTGGCTATAGGTGCGGCTACGATTGAAACGACCTCATGCAGGTGTGTTGGGTAACCAATCGCTTAGATCTGTTGGAGGTGGCTTTGCGACGCGCGAACGGTGAGGCACCTGGGACTGTCAAACAGCTATGTCCACTCATATGCGCAGATCAATATAAACCACAGTGGCACAAGTTACCCACTAGAGTATGCATGAAAATATAACAGTGGTGTCCTTATGCGATTGGAAGCTAACTAGCCTAAATAGTTACGTGTGGATCTTGGCATGGACACGTATGCTGAGGCTTGTAATCTGCCTGTGGATTAAACTGATTCATGCCAACACCAATAGGTAGGTTCGCATCACTCTTGCAGAGTATACTCGTCTAGTAATGCTTGTGGCGTGAATTGCGAGGTACCTAGATTTGTTTGCTGCAGGTGGGGACATAGTACGGAAAACTATTGACAAACAGGGCACTGTTGGGCGTATCCTATATTACTTTATACCTGACTCTTTCCCTTCTCTACCTCTCCTCTCGCAACTGCACCCATCAGAGACCTACTTTCATTTCAACGACAGCCATATTTCTGGGCGAGCCTCTGAGTTAGCAAGACACATATTGTTTCAAGCTTCATCGGAAAGACCTTCTACGACTTGTTCCTCTTCCAACTCCTTTCACGATGTCCCGTCGCGGAAATTGGGGATTCCGGGGTAGAACGAGCAACCGAGGAGGATTCAACAGCAGAAGGCGCAACGAGTCGGAAATACCCTGTACACACTTTCAGCGTGGCCGGTGCCACTACGGAGAGAGGTGCAAATTTTCTCACGACGTGACCAAGACTGCCTCCTTCGATTTGACTCCAGACAGTTATGCGGACGCTCGGAATCAATACTTTGCCTGGAAGAGATTCCTTAGAGACGGGATATCGAGGTACTCTAGAGTGGAGCAAGAGAATCTTGCTCAATTCTGGAAGGGGGCTCTCGAAATTCTGGAAGGTGACAGTAGAGAGAATCATCAGTTCCTTGCGAAAGATCTTGTGGATGATGATCTTCATGGGTATGATCTTATCCTGGCCACGGCGAATGCAGACAATCCAGAAGGAAAAAGATCTATTGCAGCTTACGACGAGCCGTTCCTCAAAGTCATTACGCATGGCTCTCTGGTTAATTGCCTTTCTATCGATTCATTTGTTGGCACTCTGTACGCATTCTTCGGCGGCACGAATGGAGACCGAGCAATCAGATATCTGAGTGTTTTCTGTCAGAATCTGATGGACCGAAGTGAACATCCCGGCAAAACTGCACCGGTTATCTCCTTAGACATGGTGAAATTATTGTTGAACACCCTTTACCAGCTTTTGTCAAGGGTCCGACGCGCTCGATTCCACGATGAACTCCACATCCTGCTCGACCTATCCCGCGAACTGAGCTCCAAAATGACCGAAAGATGCTCAAAAGCTGACCTTGACGGACTTGAAAGCAGGGTTGGAGTCATGCGGAGCCTGGTCAATAGCGCAAACCGCAATCTTGTAACACCCAGGGAGCATGAGGAGGACCCTCAGAAGACTAGGCCCATCCTGTCATCCTTTCCAATGGATATGCAAATACCTGGCGGGAGACACGATAACGATCTCGCAGATATATCCCAAATTCGGATTCTTCCTACCCATGGAGAGATTGTCAGCGGCAATGCAGAATATCTACCCTCTACCAATTTCCTACAGCCGCACTTTCTCGCTGACCCTTTGGAAAGATATATTGACTCAACATTCCGACTCCTACGCCATGATGTCTTTGGCCCAGAGAAAGATGTTCTTAGAGATTTGCAGCAGCAAAATGATTTGACAGGTAGACTTTACCTGCCAGGTAAGGACAGTGGGGCCCGTCTCTATTTGGGAGCACGAATCCAGCACATATTTATCAACGAGAAGAAGGGGCTCGAAGCAACTGTGTCCTTTTCTAGTCCTCCACAGCTCCGCAAAATGGGCCGCAAGGAGCAATGCAAATGGTGGGAAGACTCCAGTCGACTCGACGAAGGAAGCCTTATCTGCTTTTTGACGTCCCAAGGACCTCATAGAAGGCTTATCTTCCTCGAGGTGACTGCGAAGAATACTTCCCAGAACCAGGCGGACCAGAATAAGAGCAGTCTTGTTTCTGATAGCCACCCACCTAGTATCACGGTCAAGCTTGCGGAATGCCTAGAACAGGAACTGAAGTTCCTGTGCCAGCTTTACAGCGAGAACCTCACTGGTGTTCTGGTCGAGTTCCATGGTTTGATTCCTGCTACGTTCGTCCCTATCCTGGAGAACCTTCAACAAATCCAACGCGAAGGGGATTTGGCATTCCGACAATGGGTCTTGCCAGGCCAGATGGGTGATAATGGCGGGCCCAACATACCCCCGCCGGCATACGCGCGTAAACCAGGATTTATATTCCCCTTGACTTCGATCACAAACCTGACGGCTGGCGATGTTTCATTGGACCCGAGTAGCCCTGAGTCTATTGACATCTTGAAGCTGCAAACTCAGACTGGTCTGGATTATGGCCAGTGCCAGGGACTTATCGCAGCTCTCACACGAGAGTATGCCCTAATTCAAGGCCCACCAGGCACCGGAAAGTCCTACTTGGGTGTCAAGATTGTCCAAGCTCTGCTTGAGATCAAGAAAACGGCAAAGCTAAACCCGATCATTGTGATGTGAGTACTGAGTCCAAGCCTCTGGGGGCCATCACTGACAGGAATTACAGGTGCTATACCAATCATGCCTTGGACCAATTCTTAAACCATCTGCTCGATGTTGGAATTGAGAAAATAATACGCATGGGTGGCCGCAGTCAGGCCCCCGAGCTTGAAGGCAAAAATCTTCGCGACGTCAGTAAGCACATTGGCAAGACGCCGGTAGAGTCGAGGATGCTTAGCGCGTCCTACGGGGGACACGAAGACTGCATGAAAGCTGCTGGATATGCAATGAAACCTCTACACCAATCTCGAAAAGGTCCATCTTGGGCCGCTATGAGTAATTTCGTGGGTAAAAAATGGCCCCGGATATTTGAACAGCTGGAGCGACCAGATCCAGAAGGCTTCACAAAGGTCACAGATGACAAGCTACTTGACTGGCTTGGAGTTAAATCGATGAGGGCCCAAGAAGGCCTGAACGAAGGTGAAGTGGACGGTGTGCGCTTGGAAGGTCTCACACGTGCTGCTCAGGAAGATATTCATAGTCTTTCGATACCGGACCGCCAAGTTCTTGCAATGGACTGGTTCAGGCAGTGGCTAGAAAGCGCAACTGCCTCGCTTTTTGAGGCTACACATTGCGCTGCAAGGTTTCGCGACGACATCAATGTAGTCCATGAAGAGGTCAACCGCCGGGCCCTGATTCAAGCTGATGTGATAGGAATTACCACAACGTCCCTTGCACGTCACATCAAGACACTGCGCCGCATAGGAACAAAGGTCGTTATATGCGAGGAAGCAGCCGAGGTGATGGAAGCCCACGTCATCTCAGCCCTCATGCCGGGTGTTGAGCACTTCATCCAGATTGGAGATCATCGACAACTGCGACCACAGATTCAAAATCATTCACTTAGTCTTGAAACATCTACAGGAAAGGCGTGGCAGCTAGACAGAAGCCAGTTTGAGAGACGCGCTCTCGGTGAGCCAGGCCTCAAGCCTGCCCCTATTGCACAGCTTAATGTACAGCGAAGAATGAGACCGGAAATCTCTCAACTTATCAGGAGTGTCTATCCCAAGCTCGAGGATCATGAAAGCGTGACAACTCTACCCAACATTGTTGGAATGAGAGACAATCTCTTTTGGCTGGATCATCGATGCTACGAAGATTCGAGAGATGACGGCAGCCGTGTGAAGTCTCATAGCAACCAGTGGGAGGTCGATATGGCTACTGCTCTTGTTCGCCATCTTGTCCGACAGGGAAAGTACAAGAGCACGGATATTGCTCTCTTAACTCCATATACCGGGCAGTTGCGGAAGCTGAGGACATCGCTTAGCAAAGATTTCGAAATTTGTCTTAGTGAAAGAGACCAGGAAACCTTGGCTGCGGATGGGTTTGAGAACGTTGAAGACGAGGTTCCCGAGCCGAATGATCGCAAGGCACTCGAGAAGAAGACATTGCTTCAGACGCTCCGCCTTGCCACGGTCGACAACTTCCAAGGCGAAGAGGCAAAGGTGATAGTGGTCTCACTAGTTCGCAGCAACTCAAACCGCAAGGTTGGTTTTCTACGCACCGAAAACCGCATTAACGTGCTCCTCAGTCGGGCTCAACATGGCATGTATCTCATCGGAAATGCCCAAACATACCTTAATGTGCCAATGTGGGCCGATGTCCACTCTCAGCTCTCCCGTGCAAATGCAGTGGGCACTGAGTTGGCTCTGTGTTGTCCGCGCCATCCAGATACGCCTATTCTAGTCTCTGAGCCTCACGACTTTGAAAGGAAGAGTCCTGAGGGTGGGTGCAGTCTCCCGTGCACCCGTCGACTTGACCCATGTGGCCATCAATGTCAGGCCAAGTGCCATTCCGCTGTCATGCACGACGGCTTCGCATGTGGAAAGCCTTGCGAGCGTATCCGATCAACCTGTGGTCACCAATGTCCTAAGCTTTGTGGTGAAGATTGTGGCCCTTGCATGACGAAGATTCAAGATGTTGAGCTTCCTTGTGGTCATATCAAAGATGTTGTCTTCTGCCATCAGATGTCTAACCTGAAAGTCCTCAAGTGCAACGTCCAGGTTGAGAAGACTGTTCCTAAGTGTGGCCATAAAATTCAGGTTGGCTGTTTCAGGGATGTAGCGTCCCCAATCTTCCGCTGCCCTACGCCATGCACCGATATTCTCGGCTGTGGCCACAACTGCAGTGGTTGCTGCGCTAAATGCCTCGAGGAAATCATTGAAGGAGGAAGAATAACCAAGCACGCAAGTTGCACAAAAATATGTGACCGTCCGTACGGTGTTTGCAACCATAGGTGTCCCAAGATATGCCACGATGGGAAGAGCTGCGGTTCCTGCGTGGCAAAGTGTGAAGTAAGACTCACCATAACCCATTACCTCGTCATCGTGCAGAGATATTAACTATGTTGTAGGTCCGGTGCGCGCATTCAGCATGCGACTTAACCTGCGGAAAGGCATGCGCCCCATGCATCGAGAGATGCACCTGGTCTTGCGACCACCAAGGTTCCTGCACAATGCCCTGCGCGGCGCCATGCAACCGACTTCCTTGCAATAAGCGGTGCCCTAAGAATCTTGAATGCGGTCACCAGTGTCCGAGCCTCTGTGGGGAAGACTGTCCAAACAATCTGTGTCAAAAGTGCGGCGACAAGGGTGATGCTCGTGTTGACTTCATCGAATGGAAAAAATACTCCGAAATCGACCTAGATGAAACTCCAATCATCGTACTTGGATGTGGTCATTTCTTTACAAGTGAATCGGTCGATGGAGTGGTTGGCCTGGATCAAGTATACACGAGAGATAAAGACGGAAATTTCGAAGACCTCCGAGATGTCTCTTCTTCTCTTGCCAGTGTCATACCATCGTGTCCTGACTGCAAACAGCCCATTCGTCAGTTCGTGACGAAGCGTTACAATCGCGTTGTCAATCGTGCTGTTATGGACGAAACTTATAAGAGGTTCATTTCCAAGGGTCGCATCGACCTAGAAGACATCGAATCGCGTTTGAGTGATATTGAACACAAACTCAACTCCAATCTCGCTGGGGATGCCAAATCAAAGCCTGATGTGCTATACGAGACCTGTCGGCGTCTTGGGGCCGAGGCTCTGAAACTCAGCGGAATTATGGAAGCCGAGAATCAGCCGATGAAACGGCTCATGGATGCGATTACCATCAGCCAGAAGCAACAAGGGGACGAAATAACCTCGCTATCAGCCAGAGTGGAGGCAATGAATCTGGCAACGCGAGACCCCGATAGCCAGATCACTCTCAACGCACGGCTAATTCAAATCAAATCCCAAGAGATGATGTTTAGCCTTTCGTGTAAAGCTGCGGAATCAAATGAATCTGGAAAAACGCGGTCAATCTTGGTTTTCTTCATGTTGTCACAATCCTTGAAGAATTGCCGAGACTTAATAGCTCAGGCGAATGAACGAAATCTCTACCGCATCGTCATCTTGGCCACAATCTCATTTGCGAAGATCGCCCAATTGGACGCGTGGTGGTATCGGCGCACTCATCCAGCAGGAACACCCGTGGATCCGCCTCCCAAAGAAAGCAACGCCTCCCTTGAGAAACCAGAAGATCGTACCGAAACCACCCGCGAGCTCCTTACAGCTGCGTTGAAACTCTGCGACAGACTGGGGAACTGTCCCGAGCTTCAAGAACAGGTCCAGGAGCTGACCCGTCTCTATGAGGGGCCGCGTTACGAGACAGTGACTTTAGAAGAGCTGCGATCAATCAAGTCGGCCATGGTTAGTGGGCGAGGAGGATTCGCGACTCACTCTGGCCACTGGTACAATTGCGTCAATGGACATCCGGTATGTGACTTTCCCTGGTCTCGATCTATCAATTGTTGCGAGTTACCTTGGTGGGACAGAGAAGCTAATAGGTATTTTCTAGTTTGCTATTGGCGAGTGCGGTATGCCCATGGAGCAAGCTAGATGCCCTGAGTGCGGAGCACCTATTGGTGGCCAAAACCACACAGCTGTTGAGGGCGTCTCTCGAGCGCTGCAGATGGAGTAGCTGAGACTATTTCTTTTTCTGATTATTTGTGATGTTGGGTGCTTGGTCTTCCCTTTTTGCTGGGTAATGTACTCGAAGTTAAATTCAAATTTCTTACAAGTTACAAGGCTGTTCTTCTTATGCGTCTATCTTCAGTTAGCCCAAGTTAACTACTAGTTACTAAGTCCAAATAAGGGCGGTGGATTTGTTAAGCACATGAGATATTGGCGAGCTAGGATATACTGTGCAATATTATGGAAGTCTACGGAGTATAGCCGATTGATATTCTACACTGAGGTTGCCCTGGCCCCTGAGTGCCCTGTGGAATAGAACGACTTCGGGAGTCGGGGCGAGCCGCCCGTACCCGAACCGTGGGGCTCTGGGTGACTACTGGGCCCTGGCCGGCTCCTGGCTGTTGCCTCGAGGCTCGCATACTCCGGCGTATGGAAAGACATTCCTCCGATCCATTTTAGCCATGGCTTATTTCCACGCTCTTTATCATGAAACTGCCCATCCCCCCAGATTCCAGAACAACATGTGGCCCATGATCTAATGAAGCAACTCCCTCGATACGACCAGCGGAAGGCTTCCGCCCTGAGCATCGAATGCGCCTTGCGCGGGAGAACTTGCGGGATAAGTCGGCATGTCGTTACACAGTGGTAAGCTCGTGAACTTGTTAATCACCGGGCGGGATCATCTGCACAGGAGCTTTGCCAATTGCCATATTGCCGGGCACCGTTGATACATTCTCTGCTAGCACTCTGTAGTGGGATGTCCGGCGGTAAATGGCAACCTCAGGCCCTGTGCAGACGAATCCCGCTTATCGATGAGCGAGTCCATGGGCTTGTTGGTTGATACTGCACGACGACGTGGGGATTACCACGCAGATTCGCCGGCGGAAGGCGCGTCAGATGCTTCCAGAAATGTTCCACACAGAACCTCTAAATCCGATGGTTACAATCGGAAATCCCAAAAAACGATTCCAGACGCCGGCGTTGACTCGGGCCGAGTAAAGTAACATGCCTAGGGCCCTAGATTGCAGCCACACCGGGGCGGGCAAGCCCTAAAAGTGGGGCCGAAACCTATTCCAATCTCACATAGATAAAGAGACAGAAAAAAAAGAAATCTCAAGATTGTTTTTAGGAATAGCCGAACGCGGGGGTCGAACCCGCAGCCTTAAGATTAAGAGTCTTACGCTCTACCGATTGAGCTAGCCCGGCCGGGCTGTTGAAGGACCGTCGCTTTTTGATTACTTGAAGCAGTCCTGCAATATTCTTGTTCGTACCTTGCCCTAAATTAGCTTATTTGGTTTGAGTTCTGCCACAACCTAATGTTAATTGTTGACCTGTATTCATGTTGTTGGGAACCACGAAGATTATCTAGGTAGTGATCTTTGTTTCGGGTAACCTCGTTTACTGAAAATCCATAGTTGGCGGAAGTCCATGGAAGTGGAGGCATGCTTCCATTCGATCAACTCTGGACTCATACTAATAGTAATCCGGGCTATGAGCCGATGCGGTTTGCGATTTCTGGAGCTTTCGTTATCGTTCCAGGCCCTAGGGTGCGAGAATCAAATGGAAGTGTTGATATTGACTCCATAGCGTAGCTCCAAAGATACTAAAATATGTATATCCCGCCTTGTACCGAATAGTTCAGTTGGCCAGCCTAGGTTTTCGAACCAATAGTGAACAATAGGTAGTTGCGGCTTAATCGGTTCATTTTGCGTCGTTTTACTGCGTACTTCGGGGCCGGTCGGAAAAAGGATGCAAGCATTTCTGTGCAATGCATCCCGAGACACGTTGGCTCATGTCCGGTAGCCGGACCTTGTTCTTGGCACTCCTTCGTTTGCGGAGAGGGGTACTCTTGGCGCGCTTGGCACATAGTACATAACTAAATCTTGGCACATAAAGAGACTCTTGGCAGCACAGCAGTCATTGGATAATTTGGATTCCCCCGGACACGTGTTGCTGCGATTGGGCTTCCGTGCATATTAAAACAACTGATCCTGCCAAGCCCAGTTAATTCTAGCGTTTTTGACACAACTTATTGCCCGATGATGGCGGAGATCGGGATACAAAACACAGCCTAACGTCTCGGCGCCAAGATCCAAACTCAATTTCTTCCAATAACGGCCCCCAAAGATCGATCGGTCTGGCTGGCGGACCCCAATAGGCCAAAGTACCTGGAGAGCCCCACGATGGGCGCCCCTCGTCCTACGCTAAAGAACGCTCCTGCTCCCCGCAAAGACTCTCCTTTTGTTTCCCCTCCAAATCACACCGGAAACGAAGATTCGTGCAACGTCTACGTTTTCCCTTCAACGTGCTAAAGCTAGCCACTTTTCGGCCAAACAATACCAATGGTTGACGAGAAGTCGAACATCGCTCCCGACAACAGGTCGGGAGCCAGCCCACTGAGCCAGCCAGCTCATACCCTACCTTACGAACAAGTGATTCAGGAACTCAACACCGAGCTGAACGAGGGTCTGACCCCCGAAGAGGCGAGTCGTCGTCTCCAGGAATATGGTCCCAACAAACTCGACGAAGGGGAGGGTGTCTCAGTGTTCAAAATCCTGGTGCGCCAGGTTGCCAATGCAATGATGCTAGTAAGAGACCGCTATCTGTCACAATGACGTTTTGAAAACTGGTTAAAGGAAATTTGGCCAATTCTGATTTAGCGGTTTGATGTAGGTCTTGATTCTGGCCATGGCGGTCAGCTTCGGTATCCAGTCGTGGATTGAGGGCGGAGTGATCTGCGCTGTCATTGTCTTGAATATCGTTGTTGGATTCTTTCAGGAGTACGCCGCTGAAAAGACCATGGAATCGCTACACTCGCTCTCATCCCCGACTGGAACCGTCTCGCGGGGTGGACAGACATTCTCGGTGCCGTCGTCGGAAATCGTGCCGGGTGACATGGTCGAGCTTAGAACCGGTGACACCGTTCCAGCTGATATTCGGTGAGTTTTCTATGATCCAGAAGCTATGCTATGGGGGCAGCTTTGACCAAGTTACTAACTCATATCAGCCTAGTCGAAACAGTCAACTTCGAGACAGACGAAGCTCTCCTAACTGGCGAGTCTCTTCCCGTCCAGAAGGAGTACGATTCGACGTTCAAAGAAGATACTGGCCCCGGTGACCGCCTCAATATTGCCTACAGTTCTAGTACCGTCACTCGTGGTCGTGGGCGTGGCGTAGTTGTCAGTACTGGCATGTACACCGAAATCGGATCGATCGCCCTCGCATTGCGAGCTAGCGGCAACAAGCGCCGTGAGGTCAAGCGTGGCCCCAACGGTGAGACTAAGAAGCGCTGGTACGTCGAGGCCTGGAGTCTTACCTGGGCGGACGCCGTGGGTCGATTCCTCGGCGTTAATATTGGAACTCCTTTGCAGCGGAAGCTGTCAAAGCTCGCCTGTTTACTATTCGGAATTGCCGTTGTATTTGCCATTGTCTGTATGGCTGCAAACAAATTCAGCAGCAACACCGAGGTCATCATGTACGCTGTTGCCACCGGTATCAGTATGATTCCCGCGTGTTTGGTGGTCGTGCTTACGATCACCATGGCAGTGGGTACTAAACGCATGGTCGAGAGGAACGTCATTGTCCGCAAACTTGACTCACTGGAAGCACTCGGTGCTGTCACGGATATTTGTTCCGATAAGACAGGTACATTGACTCAGGGCAAGATGGTCGTCCAAAAGGCATGGATTCCATCTCGAGGAACGTATTCCGTTGGCCCATCCAACGAGCCTTTCAATCCTACGGTTGGAGATGTCACGTTCGCCCCTGTGCCTCCTTCGCAATTCGATCACGAGAAACAGGAACCGGCTATGGAGAACGCAGAAAGTCTTGTGTCAGGAAATCGCCAGCTGGAGGACTTCCTGGACGTCGCTTCGATGGCCAACCTCTCCCACGTGTATAACTCCGAAGAGGGCGCGTGGAACGCACGTGGTGAACCCACAGAAATCGCTATTCAAGTCTTCGCATCGAGGTTCAACTGGAACCGCGACCGCTGGGTCAAAAAGGACCAGGGTTCAGTATGGCATCAACAGGCTGAGTTTCCGTTCGACTCAACCGTCAAGAAAATGTCTGTCATTTTCAGCAAAATCACTCCACAAGAGACGCGGACAATGGTGTTCACGAAAGGTGCGGTTGAGCGCATTTTAGACTCATGCACTTCTGTTATATGGGACCAAGATTCGTCTTCACCCGTGCCAATGACCGACGACCACCGCGAAAACATTCTCTACAACATGGAAGAACTCGCCAAGCTGGGACTTCGGGTCTTGGCCCTTGCCCATCGACCGTACAGTGCCAAAACTCAACTGCTCGAAGGTGCCGACCTCAATCGCGAAGATATAGAGAAGGATCTATGCTTCCTGGGACTGATCGGTTTATATGATCCTCCGCGCCCTGAAACAGCGGGCTCAATTGAGGCCTGTTACCGGGCCGGCATTGTGGTTCACATGGTGACTGGCGACCATCCTGGCACTGCTAAAGCGATTGCTCAGCAAGTAGGAATTCTTCCTGCTGATTTCAACGCAGTAGCGGCTGATGTCGCGGACGCCATGGTCATGACTGCGAGCCAATTCGACAAACTCACCGATCAAGAGGTAGATATGCTACCGACCCTTCCCCTGGTCATCGCACGCTGTGCCCCGCAGACTAAGGTGCGTATGATTGACGCCCTTCATCGCCGTGGTCGGTTTGCCGCTATGACCGGAGACGGTGTCAATGATTCTCCTTCGCTTAAGCATGCCGATGTTGGTATCGCCATGGGGATGGCAGGATCGGATGTCGCCAAAGATGCATCTGATATTATTCTCACGGATGATAACTTCGCCTCGATTCTCAATGCAGTCGAAGAAGGTCGTCGTATCTTTGATAACATTCAGAAATTCGTGCTTCATCTGTTGTCGGAAAACATCGCTCAGGCCTGTACCTTGCTCATCGGATTGGCTTTCAAAGACGCTGATAACCAGTCCGTCTTCCCTCTGTCACCGGTCGAGATTCTCTGGATTATTATGATTACATCGGGTATGCCCGATATGGGTCTTGGAATGGAGGTGGCTGCCGCTGACATCATGGATCGTCCTCCTCAGAGTAAGCAAGGCATATTCACCTGGGAGGTCGTTATCGACATCCTGGTGTATGGTGTCTGGACCGCAGCTCTCTGTCTGGCGGCATTTTCTATCCGCATGTGGGGATTCGGCGACGGGAACCTGGCCCGTGGCTGCAACAAAGAGTGGTCTGAAGACATCAAAGACTGCGAATTGGTTTTCAAGGCACGTGCCACAACATTTGTGTGCTTGACTTGGTTTGCATTGTTCTTGGCTTGGGAAATGGTGAACCTGCGCCGGTCGTTCTTCCGCATGCAGCCCAAATCGAAGAAATACTTCACCCAGTGGATGTACGACGTCTGGCGAAACAAGTTCCTCTTCTGGTCCGTCATGGCTGGATGGATCACCATGTTCCCTATCCTCTATATCCCTGTTTTGAACGACGTCGTCTTCAAACACAAGCCTATCACCTGGGAATGGGGCATCGTGGCGGTCGAGGCTGTCCTATTCTTCATGGGAGTTGAAGCTTGGAAATGGGCTAAGCGAGTCTACTTCCGTCGCAAAGCAGGAAAGAATCCGCAGTTGGCCCAAATGGAAGGGATCCCAGAGCAACAATAACGAATGCTTTCTCTGGTCTGACATCAAATCAGGCCAGGGAACAATCTGCCAGGGACCAGGATATGATGGTCTTAGCGCACACATCACGAGAAAGACCGACTCGAAGACTTGAAATATCGACCCTGGAGATTGTGAATTACTGAGGCACTATGGATGGATTGTGGAAGAGAGATGGATTGTAGGTGGTTGTGAAGAGGGATGGATGATGAAGAATGGATTGTGAAGAGAGATGGACTGTGCAAGAGAAACAGATAGTCTGATAGCAGAAGAGATATAGATGGTGGAGAGGCTCGAGAGAATGGATAGTGGAGGTGTGGACTTTCGACTCATGAGCTCGAAATACTGTGTACACTGTAGTCTGTAGGTGGTTGATAATCACGTGATTGCCATGTAATGCAAACACCTCGGCCTCGGCGGGGCGGAAGTGGAACAGCCAATTTTGGCCAATGTTCGCTTTCGGTAATCAAGTGGCTCGAGTCTTGGCACAGGTCTTCGAATCCACCACCAGCTCCACGATCGCAATGGATTCCACCACTGTTACTCTTAAACCCTTTATTCTAATGCTTGCAATCTCACCTTCTACTTCATTCTTCAATCTTGTTCCTCTTCCTACAAGGTAGACCACGAACATCGAGCATGGCCGGTGGTTTCCTCCCATACCACGAACCTGGAAGTATGTACCTGAGCATATGCCGATTGATCTCAGCTCATTTTCTCACTGATCAATTTGAATTCCTGCAGCTGTCGACATCCTCATTATCGTTTCCTTCTTCTTCTTCCTTTCCTTGGCAAGATGGGTCTCCGCCACCGTAATCCAGGCCGGAATTATAGGCCAAATCGCTGTTGGCATCATCTATGGAGTACCCTTGGCCAATATCCTCCAACATCACTGGCAAGAGACCTTTGTTACTCTTGGATATGTCGGTCTGATTTTGATCATTTTTGAAGGTGAGTGGGAGAAGAGATTTCGCCTTGGCTGGTGGCTTGGCTTCTTTACGGACACTGATGTCATCTCTTCTAGGCGGTCTTGGCGCCCGTGTGGACTTGCTCAAGCAGAACTTCACTTTGAGTATGATCGGCGCTGCAACTGGAGTTCTATTTCCTATTGGTCTTTCATACCTTTTGCTTTTCCTCGGTTTCGGATATGGTTGGTGTTTACCTGCCCAATCGCTACAGCCAACAGCTAACATGGACTAGGAGCGGTTGAGACCTTCATCATTGGCGCATCTCTTTCCGCTACTTCACTCGGTGAGTCATCTTTCCTCAGAATTAGGTTGAGTATGTCCCAATTGCTGATAAATATCAGGAACCACCTTTGCTGTGATCAGCTCTGCGTCCGACACGGTCAACCTCGCCGAGACTCGTGTAGGATCAGTTCTAGTGAGCGCAGCTGTTATCGATGATGTTGTAGGACTTGTTATGTTAAGGTGTGTTACTCATCTGCACCAGCAAGGTGTGTGGCTTTAGCTAACCACCTAAACAGTGTGATTGGCGATTTGGGCAAACTTTCAGGTGACGGTGATGTCAACCTGGGATGGCTCATCGGGCGTCCCATAGTGGCATCGATAGGCATGGCCGTCGTGACTCCTATCGTTACTAAATGGGTTTTTGCACCATTCTTCCGAAGGTTCATCGAACACCGCTTTGCGCGTTTCGATCATATCTCCAACATCATCCTTATGACTCTTGTTCTCTCGGCTTTTGTTGCCATCGCTGGCTTCACAGGTACATCTGTCTTATTCGGTGCCTTCCTGGCGGGTGTGTTCCTTACATACATACCGAGCAAGCACCCCGAGGGACCATTTGTCGTCTTAAGCCGGGAGCAAGGCGAGCGCGAGGCGGATAAAAGCCCTACCTTTATTCATACCTTTGAGAAATACCTTTTAGGACCCCAGCAGTATTTGATGGAACCGATGTTCTTTTCAAGTATCGGATTCGCGATTCCGTTCTTGGAGCTGTGGACCGGGGAACGGATTTGGAAAGGGATTGTTTTTACTCTCCTGATGGCATTTGCAAAGGTATATCCATACCCTTAGTCATTTCGCGGCGGTTGTCCTAACATAACTATCTAGTGCGTCGTCGGAATCTGGGTCCCTATATGGCAACTCGCGAAGGGAAAATCCAAAAAAGAGTCCCACGAAGAACAGAAGACGCAGGCTGAACCAAAAACCGAGCTCCCCAACCCCAGCGATGAAGAGTCAAGCGACCAGGAGAATGGGAAGACGTGGACACAAGTCTGGCTGGCCGCAACACTTCTAGGATCTGCCATGGTAGCACGCGGTGAGATCGGGCTTCTGATCATCGAAATCGGACACAACGAAACCCCGTATGTCAGTGACGAAGGCTTCTACACTGGTGTCTGGGCTATTCTTTTGAATACCATTATTGGACCGGTTTCTGTCGGTCTTCTGGTTCGATTCTACGCGCACAAGCTCGCTGGGGGTGCTTGGGGGGTGCAGCGTCAGCCACTGCCTCTGTCGGGCCATGATACGACTGGGCAAGGTGCGGTATAGATATCTATGCGTATATTACAGGTCTAGTGGGAGAACCGCGCCACCTCCCGGATTGATATCTTGGTCCCTCAGGCCATTAATCATACCTCAGGCTACGTATCGCTCATGCTCACTGGGAGGACGAGCGGGGAACTTACACACATCTGTCACTTCATGAACCGTTTCAGCATGCATTCCGTGTCTCCCCAGTAGGTGCCAGGGCGCTACCCGCTGCCCTATTCTGTTCTACAGTCCTCCCATCGTCCTGTCTGCGACGTCAGACTGCCATCGCGTTATTCCCACTTCAATAGGTTGAAAGATTATGGTTGTACATAGAACATGAGGTTTGCCCGGCCTGCGGCCCGGTAAGGTTTCAAAAATTAATTGAGTGGAAGAAGTCTATGGTAGAAGAGTGCGAAGTAGAGTATGCTGTCTTATTATGGAGTCTGTGAGAAGTTGAAAGAGGCGCGGGCAATGATTTCGCAGTGACTAAGGCTTAATTATGGGTAACTATAGCCCACGTAAGGAACGATACGGAAGCGAATAAGGCATGTCTGCAAATGATATTTTAGAGTTGGTTCCAATGCTAACGACCCAACAATCAAACCAACCAACTCAAACCATGGAAGTTGGCTTCTCAAGCTCAGTCGCATCTTCCGTCCTCCAAAGCGACGTAACAGTCTTCCACTGCGTATAGAAACGGATACCGTCCTTGCCATAAAAGTTCAGCATACCTGTCCCCGCCACACTGCGCTTATTACCAGTGAAAGAGAACATCGGAAGAGGAACGGGAATGGGAACGTTAATGCCGACCTGTCCGGACTCGACTCGCTTCTGGAAGTGTGTCGCGCTAGAACCTGACTGGGTGAAGATGACTGCACCATTGCCCCATTCGTTGCTGTTGATCAGGTCAATCGCGCTGTTGATTGTATCGGCCTCTATGCAGAGCAGTACAGGGCCGAAGATTTCTTCCTTATAGCATTTCATAGCGGGTGTTACGCCGGTGATTACGGTTGGACCGACCTTTTCAGCAGATGTGTTAGTGAGACCAGAAACATTCCATATATTGTTGGGCCTTCCCAGATAGGGCCGGGGGCCGTTTCTTCAGCAAGGTAAGTACATACCCAGTTTCCATTAGGGAAGCCCTCGGGCTTGAAGTGCCGACCATCGAGGGCAATAGTCGCGCCCTCTTTCTCTGCACTGGTGATGAAATCAATGCAGCGGTCACGGCTCTGGGGAGTAATCAATGGGCCGAGATCAGAGCGCACGTTGAAACCGCTTCCAGCCCTGTAACCCCTGGCATTCTCAATTAACTCGGGGATCCATTCACGAGCCGAGCCAACCGTGACCAAAACGCTCAGCGCCATGCAGCGCTGACCAGCCGCACCGAAGGCAGCACCAGCAATAGCACTTAAAGCGTGCTTCTTGTTGCTATCTGGGAGAAGAGCTGCGTGATTCTTGGCTCCCAGGTTGGCCTGGACACGCTTTCCATTTGCGGTACCGCGGTTGTAGATATATTCGCCAACCTTATTTGAGCCGACGAAAGAGATAGCTTTGATCTCCGGTGCGTCCAAGATGAAGTCGACGGCGGGCTTAGATCCATGAATGACGTTGACCACACCCGGCGGAAAACCTGCTTGCTTGCAGAGCTCGGCGATGATCATCGTCGCTCCTGGTGCGCGCTCGGTCGGCTTTATGATCATGCAGTTACCGGTGGCGAGAGCGATAGGGAGACTCCATAGGGGAATCATGGCAGGAAAATTGAAGGGACAGATGGCCGCGACGACGCCGAGGGGTAGACGGTAGGAACGAGTCTCCATATCTTTAGCTACCTCGAGGACCTCGCCAGGAAGTTGGGTGGTAATGCCGCAGGCAGTTTCGCAGACCTGCAATCCGCGCAGAACGTCACCTCCCGCGTCGGCCAATGTCTTGCCTTGTTCTGTGACGATTGAAAGTGCCAGGTTATCCATGTTCTCGCGGACCAGTTGGGTCAATTTGAATATCATCTGTTGTCGCTTCATGATGCTGGTGTCTCGCCATGCGGGGTAGGCATTTTGGGCTGCGATCACTGCGGCCTTGCACTCCTCGGGAGTTGTTTCGGGGACTCGAGAGACGACATTGTTTGTTGCAGGGTCGTTGACTTCAATCCAGGATGTTGTTTTGGAGGCTACGAGCTCGTTGTTGATGAAGTTCTGGGCATCATGGATGGTATCGGGCTTGTCGTGGCCGCCCTTGTAATTCAAGGTCAGAAGTGATGTTTGGGAAGCCATGATGTCTAGCAAGGAGTATCTGAGCTATTAGGGATGGGAGTGAGGTATCGGGCTTAGAAGTATCATGATTCTTTCGTTCGAGGGAATGGAGGCGGTCTATTTAAATGGTGGCCAAGTGCGGGGAAGTGAAAGCAACTGGGCCTCTCGAGGTACCTTATCAGAGAAATATAGTGAGACCCTGCATGCGGGGAATAGTAAACGTAGGTATTTTATGAGAATCTAGATTGAGGAGCTTCAGATGAAACTTGAGGGAAAATTATAAGAAATGGTGATAAAATGGCAATGTGCTTCGCGGTCAAGTGCTTTATCTAACTACAATGTTAGCAATAGTTCCAAACCCGCCATTTACATAGCTCTCATCCATGTTATCTTCAAGAAAGACAGTCACTTAGCATGGAAGATATCAATTGTATCCAATCCCTTATCGGGTTATGGATCCGCTTGAACCAACTCTATATGTTAGCTCTGGGAGCGATAGGATGGTAGCCTTTGAAGTTTGAGCCGGGTGCCATGAAACGATCAATATGGAGAAACTCTCCCAGAAGATCTAAGCATCTAGGTGATACCTCAGCCTAGAACAATAGTAGAGAGATGAAGTTCTGGGAAGCAGTTAATTAGATTAGATCTAGTTAAGTTAACTAACTACGGCGTAGTTACGAAGTAGTTAGTTAGTCATTGATTGTTCTAAATACTTAAGGCCATCTCGAAAGATTACCTTGGTTACTGGTACCTTTGATTGCTTTCAAGGACTTAAGGTAATCACTGCATAGATGATAGACTGAAAATCCTGAATGGAGTATGTCGTGAAATTCGACCAAGCAGTTTCCAATGCCTTGACTGGATGTCCCAGTTACTGAATCGTCAGATATGGACCGGACATTCCACTGTGTGCGACTTCTGAAAAGTAACAGTTGAAGCAGCACCTCTAGTACTTTCACCCTGGTGAGGTTTATTGGACCTAGCGATGGGAGGTCCCCTATAAAAGTGAGGCTTTGCTATTCCGCTTTTATGCCCTGTGAGCGAGTCCAGACCCACTGATCTTACGGAGCAGTTATTCGGGCTTTCATAGGGCGAGTCAAACTCTACGGTGTTACCGTGTGTCCAATGTTGTGCCTTTCTCAGCATTATTGTTATCCACACCATTTGACTTTTCAGCGTCCCTTGCAGATCACCTCAATGCAAGGGACCCAGCGCCTAAAAGGGATCGTTTCAAGGAAACAAATTACTCGACCACAATAGTGAAAGGACCGCTGGAAGACAAGAGAACAATCGAAAACTAACATAGTCGAGCTCAGTCATAAATAGTTGTCTTGTCACTGTTGCTAGCCGTCCGTGTTTAGGGAGTATCGACTTCAGATTTTTATACGATGTAGGTGGGTACAGCGTCGTCATATGGCTCCATCAATGACAGCATTCTCCATATAAAATCTCATTTCTCAGACATGTAGGGCCGATACCCTACCGTCCTAGCGATTTGTATTTAAAGTCACCCAGGCGCATTGTGAATTGAACTTGAAGGCTACCCTACTTAGAACCCTAAGTCATGACTGTCCCGATCCTATGTTCTTATTGACATAGAATCTCGTTTTCCTTCAACGAGGAAGCCGTTTCTTTCTCGCTCCGCTGAATATACAACTAACAGACAGGGATTACGGCCACTAAATCACAATGGCTGAGTCCAACAGACCTGACTCGTTGCAAGATCAAGAACAATTCTTACAAGCACCAAAGCGGTAACTTCCCCGCCACATGGGAACCATATCCACTTTTGGTGGAACCGTGGCTCCGGATCGATCAGGTGAGAAAGATATCCTTCCATTTGTTATGCTCGCGAGTCGCAACCAACGTACTATGATGATCGACCACTTCCCTTTCTGCAATGGAATTTGTTGAACCAGTGTCAAAATCTACATTTACTTCATTGGATCTGAATTACGATTGCGATTTCTATGCTTTCTTTCAATATCGTTCTATATCTATGTGAACTATTGCTGACATGGCTATCTTGCGCAGGAACCGGGCAAAAAAGAGATTGAATCAGATAAACGAAGATGGCTTCATGTTCCGCTCCTTCATCTCGGAGTTTTGAGGCCTGGTCGAGCGGAATCTAGTTTAGAAACCAATAACTAAGTTAGCAAACTTCTTATTTTTCATCCAATCACCGTCCGTCTTTGGTCCCATTCCGTTCTCCTCCGCCAATCATCTTCCGTATCCTGTCCCTGTCTTTTGCACTCTGCCAATCACCGCGCCCTATCAAAGTATCTCCTACCTTTCCTTTCCATATCACTCTTGCATCGTACCTCGATTTCCCTTTAGGTTTCCAGAGCGCCTTCGACTGTGCCTTTATTTTTGCTTCGGCTCCGGCTCCGGCTACAGTGCTTGGTCGACGGACGGGCGTTTACATCTGCGGTCCAATCCGTCTCTGTTTCGCTGTGGCAATCAATAAGAAAGGGTGGGTGTGGATCTCCGGGCGCCAGCGTTCTTCCCTGGGCAGCTGTATGTCGCGCTATCGAGGGTAACCGATGTGGCTAATCTATCGGTCCTACACGTAGAGGGCTCGGATGCAACAGGAAAAGTGGTGTTTCCGGGGGTCTTGCAGCACTTCCGTACAACGGAGTCAGCTGTAGAAGTTAGTTAGGTGTATGTTTACAACTATGTAGTAATATCAAAAAGGAGGATATCCTATCGTCTTCCTAGGTGCGATTGGCTTGTTGACTACGGACTTCGCCTTCAAGCCGCCCGAGCGAAGCGAGGGGAATCGGCTTGTCTTATTGAAAAAGAGAACATATTGATAATATTCTAAACATGCAACGAACATCTTTGTATAAGAGGCAAGGCTGGGGGTATGCGACGTGATCATCATCGAATAAAACTGAAAGAAAGACAGACGCTAGACAGGGTGAATATGTAACGTGTCTATGTCCACGGCCAAGTGACATGGAAGAGCAGAGCTGGCGGAAACAATAAAGTATCAAGATCATGAGTCGTTCGCATGGATAATACACAGCTCCTTCGAATGCCAGATGTGTCGCCGCCGAACAACATCCGCGCCAAATGTGTCCATGATGTCGTCATCGTTGTTGCCATGAGAAGTAGAATCACCGGCAGCCGTGCTGTCTTTCTCTTGCCCGAAAGACGGACGCAGAAGCCGGGCTTCCTCGACGCTAGCGCCGAACTCATACTCGCCGCGGCAGAGAACTGTGATGCCGATGGAGGCGGTGGTGGACTCGCCGCTTCGCAGGATGGGAAGTGCTTGCTGAAGCATGCCGGTCCAGACTAGGCGACGGGTAAGGTCTAGGGCGATGTTGTTGGGTTGGTGGCGGAGGCTAGGTTGAAGTCGGAGGAGGGGATGGATAGGGCGCGAGGAACGGTTGCGGACGGTGATGTTCAGAGTGAGGAGGTCATCTGTTTTGACACGGAAGCGGGAGCGGCCCGTCTGTTCAACGGCCTGGTAATTCTCGGGCGAAGATGAGGGGGAGGTCAGAGAGAATGTCATCTCGACGTCTTCGAGGCGCATGGCCTCGACCATGTGGTTGTTTAGTCGGATGCTTCGGAGGTCAATAGATCCCTCGCGACCTGTGCTTGCTTCTTTCCAGCCTCCGAGGATTCTCTTGAGGAACTCTTCGCGGAACCAGAAGGCTTCGCGCGAGGCCGCCTCCGCTTCGAATGAGAGTTTGTTGGCGCTGACGACGAATTGTCTGCGGGTACCGGTGTTGACGACGGGAATAGAGGCATGTTGGTTGTCAAGGTAGATCCGTGGGATAACGAGGACAAAGCGAGAAACCTGGCCCGGTTGGAGGTCTCCGTCGACCGAGTACTTGCCCTCAGTCTCATTCTTGGTCACCGTCTCGGCTGAGGGACCTGCCATTGACTGTTCGCTTACCCGTAACCAGACCGAAAGGGGACTTGGCCACGCATTGCGGAGGTCGAGCAACACGACACAGTGATCGTGCCCATAGGCTCCGTTACCGAGACGAGCGAGAACCTGGGAAAATGGATCCTTCTCATTAGTCGTCAGTAGTGCATCCGGCTTTTCCAGCGAGTCGACAGGTGGCTCGATATGGTTTTTCCAGGCAAGATCGCCACTAAAGGGAAGGATGTCACAGCGTGCGACCTCTACACTGGCATTGACTGTGACCGTCAACGGAACAAACAGTTGTCGGGTATAGAATATATCAGGCAGTTCGCCCGGCGCTGCGCCAACACAGGAATAATCGATTTGCACAGTTGCATCTTGCAAACCAGGCTTTCCAAGCACCTCGACGGTGAAGCTGGCCTTCTGGCCTGCAGCAATTGCGCAATCGCTGGGGTCTCGGCCTTCCCGGCGCCACCGCAAAGCGGGCTTGCTCGCTAATTTGAGTTCTAGCTCGTAGATCTCAACCGGTGACAAATCCTTGTTGCTGAGTGCAGATTGCAACTGTCTGGTTGTAGAATCCTGGAATGTAAATAGCACAAAGTCCACTGGACACTGCGAGGCATTCTGAAGCGAGATCGAGAATGTTTTGACTTCGCCTTCAAGTACCATTATCGCCGACTGTGACAGAGACATGGACTCAATCACAAGTGACGGTTGTTTAGCAATGACCTTGACTTCACATGTTGAGGTTTCCGGTCCTTTTTTGGCATCCACCTTGCCGTCCTTGGAAGTCGTTGAGCCCCAGGAAACCGGGCGCTCTGTGAGTGGCTTCTTTGCTCCCAGACCTGTTCTCTTGAACTTGACGTCTGGGTCTGGTTTCCAAAGTTTCTTGAAGATGGGGAAACTTCGCCGCCGACAGTGCCGTACTTTCACGGTGCAACCCGTGATTTGCAGGCTTCCTTCTCCATGAGCGACGCCGACAACGACAACATCCTGCACGGAGAGCGGAGCAATAACAATGTTCTCTGCTACTGCATCCAAGGAGACACCAGTGCTTTCTAAACGCAAGTTCTCAATCTCGATTTCGAACTCATAGGGGTTCTGCAGAGTGACTTGGAACGATGCAGGTTCACCGGCCACAGCAATCAATTCAAGCGCCTTGCTGCTGGGCTTGGCAAAGGGGTTGTACAGGAACGGGTCCTTTTTCGACTTATCGGAAGTCTTTGTGACTGCGTCCAGTTCCGTTTTGGACCGGCGAACAGGCTTTTTGGGGTCAGATAGAGACAGTAACTGAACATCGCGCACTAAGAAATCATCCCAGTACTCTGCGACCATATCAGAAGCACCGAGTCTGCTTCCCGCGCCCACTGTACGCTTGATGTTGTTCAACAAACGGACCTGTTCATCCCGGGGGAGATATGGTGGTGACTTGTAGTCATCACCAAGCATGATGTCTCCTCGAATTGTCTGCAAGAGCTCGACAGTGAAACGAAGAACTCCATTGAAATCCGGAAGAGCTTCGCAGCAGTTGATGCACGCCTTCAAAACATCGATTTTCAAGTTTAGGTCACCGTAACGATCGAGGACTACATGTCGGAAGGCCCGCTCGGCAATGCTAGCAACGGAATCATACTCGTCGCTTTCCCCTGCCCCATTCACAGTGAAGGATTGGCTTTGTCGTTTGTCGACCCCATAGAAAGAGGATGGCTGTACCCCGTAGATTTCTCCAATATTCGAAAGAAGATGGCGCACACTCGACTCCATGTTCCCAGGACCAGTGTCGAGGGCATTCACATCAAATGCGGAGTCACTGAGAGAGGCCAGTCCGGCAGCAGGATGAATACCCACCTCCGCGGCACCGATCTTGCGCGCCTGTACTAAGCTTGGTACCATTACTGATAGAAGCTCACGCATGATAAATGCTTTCTTCCTTGGCAAGTCAAGGGTATTGAGAACAGCTACAACGCCAACGATGATAGGAACAGCGTCAGTTGCCGGCAAGTCCGTGCCAGGAGCAAGTGGTAGTGCTCGATATAGGAAGTTGGCAATTTCGGCTTTTCGAAGCAAAATAGTCCCGCGTGGTAGTTCTGGCTGAATCAATGGAACAAGGCTCTCGTTCATTACGATGTGCTTTAAAGCATTGTCATCTAAAGCTCCATCGCGAACGCGCGCTGATACCATCAGCCTTGCCAATCGAATAACGGTTTCTGAGAATACCAGCTGAGGAAGAGGTTCATCAGTGATATTAGCAGCGCGGTTGTAAAGGTTTAAGATGTTGTTTGACAGATCCGGCAAAAGGTTGGCTAGGTTCTGTAGAGAAATGACCCTGTTTCCGGCACTACTAGGGGTCATTGAGTCGCGAGAAAATTTGGAGGACTTATCCGCAGCAGGGTACAGGACTGACGGAATCTAGTGGGCAAGTAAGCGAACTGCTACAAACGCATCCATGGACACACGCTAGCATCGATCTCGTTTCACATACCTGGAAGTCCATGCCCGCCCATCCAAACATCAC
This sequence comes from Penicillium sp. DV-2018c, assembly GCA_028827535.1. Taxonomy (NCBI): domain Eukaryota; kingdom Fungi; phylum Ascomycota; class Eurotiomycetes; order Eurotiales; family Aspergillaceae; genus Penicillium; species Penicillium sp. DV-2018c. The sequence continues at coordinate 2,623,809 of JAQJAA010000005.1, forward strand.
CAGACAAAGAAGGATTGTTTCAAGTGCCTTGGCGTGCCAGATGTAGTCGCTGCTTGCCCGAGCATTGTTCGCCGCTTCAGTCAGTTCCTTGAGGGCATCGGGCCACCTTCCCGCCTGCAGAAAAAGTGTTCCAATCACTACCCCAGCTCGGCCTTTGATCCGATTCTTAGTTCTGTCTGTGGCACTCATACCACTAACAGACATACGGTCACGGCTATGCTCCTTCGGTGATGCCACCGAAGGTGTCCTGCTGCCCGAGTTTGTACGACTCGATAGGTGAATTGCTCGGGTAATCTCATCAAATGTTGTAGGAGTTTCGTGATCGCTGGGAGCTGGAGAGCTGGCATTTGACCTCAATGGACTGGCGCCATCCGGTGTGCCGGCTGGATTGGATGGAAGCTGCGCAGGTAGAGTCATACGATTCAATAGTCGATCTACTGGTCGTGGTCGTAATTCTGGGTTCCGATGCGGGCCCCAAGATGAAGCCTTTGGTGACTCAATGGAGGGTATGCTTTGAATCGTCTTTGCGAACTCATCCAATTCCGAAAGCAAGACAGAGGTGATGTCACAGAGGACTGTCTTCATTGTGGTAGCTTTGAGTGCTTGGGGCGGGGGAACCCAAAGAACATTGTCTGGACCATTCGCGACTTTGTCCAACCCCGGATGATCAAAAACCAAGAGTTGGTTTACCAACGCCCGTGGGTTCCTTTCCTTCATCCCATTGAGCTCTTCCAATAACTGATCAAGTCCATCCGGACTCGGGTGCTTCTGACTGTCGACAGTGCTTCCGGGCAGTTCGGTCCCATCCGCGATCGCAATGATCACCAATGGTTCTCTATATACCTCGAAAGGAAATAGTTCGAGGTGCGAGGTTGGGGGTACCGAGAACGAAAGGTCGTAAAGAATCAATCCGGTAGGAAAGGCTAATGGTGAAAACATGTCTTCATGATCTGATTAGTATATTTCGTAATTGCAAGTGACGAATGGTGTCACCTATAATCATGGGTGGGACATACTTCTGTTTGGCCGCGCATCGGGGCTGATATCTCCTAGCCGAACGACATTCTCAGCTTGTAGTCGAGCAGCAAAGCTCAGAAAACGTGAGCGTTTAATCTTGCCAATGGGAAGCAAGAGCGCCCTAAGCCGGACTGGCGCAATTGGAGACAGAGGGTCAACACCCATCTTGTCCGTCGAGAACGATTGAGGCGGTCGAGAATATCAAGCCCACATCCGCACAGTTTGGTAAGTTTCCAGACGTCATGTGCTGGGGAGAGCTGTAAAAAACCAAGTCAGAAGCGTAGCCGATGTCGAACAAGTTGAAGCGACTTGAAAAAAGCCTCTCAGCAAATCGCCAGTTCCGTTCCGCACTCCTGAGTCGAGTAGTAGCTCCGAACAACAAAAGGCTCCACGATAACCCTGCTTAGGTCAGTACCGCGTTAGTGGATGATGTGGCGTCCCGTAATGGTACAAGTACATTCATGCTCACACGATTTGTCTGAGCGCCGAAGTACCGGTACGTGGATAGGGAAAGGCGGGGGAGACTGGCAGTTCTGTGAGTGTAGCCGATAAGAGATAAGCCCAACGTAAACTCCGCAGTCTCCGAGTGCTTGACATCCTCTCCCCTATCATTCTTACTTCTTCTGTATTCTTCTCTCTTTTTTCGGTTTTAGACTGTTATTGGCGGGATACAACTGTCGTTATTCTGGTGGTCATTGTGCCGTTCAATATCTACGGTAGCGGTGCGCCCAAGTCCACACACTTACGGCAGCCTAGACCACCCTCGATCTTGTTTGTCCGGCTCTCAACATCTTTTATGCAGCAAATAGATGGACATGGTAGCGATACCGAGATAATCTACAGGCTACTCGAAGGCAACAGGCAACCTTTCAACGTAACGAGTACACGACAGGATGGCTATGAACGTGGATTTCAACGCCTTAAAGGCGCGGACTATGGGGTCTGGAGCCGACGAGGAAGCCGTGACAGTCGATACCAGAGGGTTGATCTCGAAAGTGCTTGCTCGTTATTCTGGGAAATGGTAAGAGCGACTATGGCTCTCCTCTCCGAGTCAGTGCTAACCTTGGTTAGGACGGTCCTTCGAGAAATGATTCAAAATGCCGCTGATGCCTCTGCAACGAAAGTGACCATCAAGTTCGAGACTATCCCATCAACTACTGTACCGTCGCCTTCATCGAATGACCCCACTGCGCATCTAAAACATACTATCTCAAATCACACTCTACGACGTCTCCTCATATCAAACAATGGCGCTGCTTTCAGTGAAAAGGACTGGGCAAGATTGAAGCGCATCGCGGATGGCAACCCAGATGAAACGAAAATTGGCGCGTTTGGAGTGGGCTTTTATAGCGTCTTTGATGATTGTGAGGAGCCATTTGTGTCTTCTGGCGGTCAAGCCATGGCCTTCTACTGGAAGGGGAACGCACTGTTCACCCGCCGATTGGATCTCGGCGAAGCTGCAAGCCCGGATACTACCTTTGTTCTAGATTACCGCAATGATTCTTCCCCAGTCCCACAATTACTGCAGCTCTGTCAGTTTTTGTCGAGCAGTTTGACGTTTGTCTCTTTGCAAGAGATAGAATTATGGCTAGATGATTGGAATCTTCTGAAATTATCGAAGAAGACAGCTCCCAGTGTCGACATTTCCATTCCGAGAGATATCGACACCAAGACTGCCGAAGGTCTGATGAAAGTCATCAATGTCACTCGAGAAATTGCTCAGGTTGATGCTTCGTGGATGAGGATTGTGGAATGGAATCCAAATGCAAGCATGTTCCGCCTTGATAATATTCGAGATACAACCAGCTCTTTGCGAAGCTTTTTCTCCAAGTTTACACAGAGCACGCCAGATAAACAGTCCGCTGCCCAGAAACAGGAACCTGAGCGGTTGGAGGATTCAGGCGCCATGAATACCATGGTCTCGGCATCGGTCTTTCTGCATATCAACACTGCGTCGCTTCAACCCTCTATCAGTAGAGATCTAAGCAAAGAGCTGGAACGAGCCACACGAAAGCCCCCACCTAAGAGAGCAACTCTTGCAATTTTGACTCCTTCCTATGATGTCAACCCCACCACCGGAGCAACATCGCAGTCAGAGATTCTCTCATCAATTCTACCTACAAAAGCCGGAAAGGTCTTCATTGGCTTCCCTACCGCGCAGACAACTGGGTTGAATGCTCATGTATCTGCTCCATCTGTCATCCCGACTGTGGAGCGAGAGAGTATCGATCTAAACACCCGATATATCAGCAAGTGGAACCTCGAAATGTTACGAGCAGTTGGTATTGTTTGTCGGATTGCTTGGTCGGCAGAGATGGCCACGATTAAAGCCAAGCTCGCTCTCAAGGCTGGACCATCGGGCTCGCTCAAGATTCGGAAAGAAGACATCGTGGATGTGTTGCCAGAGGCTATCCACACCGCAAATCAATTCGTGTTCCGCGAATCTACTCCGTCTTCTGTTTTGGGGCAAACAATTGAGGATGCCTTCTGGATGTGCAACAAGAATGCCTCTATTGAAATCCTGTCAACCTGCGGTGTCATTCCCAGCCACCAGACACGAATCGCACCCAAAGATCTCAGCTTCATGGACTCGATTCCTGCCTTGCCCGAAGAATTTGTGCAAGGCTCCAAGGAATTTGTCAAACGACTTACAGATTTCGGTTTAGTTACAGAAATCACGGTATCCGACATCAAGCGCGAATTAGAGTCCAGTACTTTGCGATCCAATCAAGTTCTTGAGTTTATATCGTGGCTTGGCCGTAAAGCGGTGGCCGGTCAGCTTGATAGGTCATCGGTGCAGAGTCTGCTACGTGTGGCTGTGGCTAACGATGAGGACAAGAAAGGGGTGCCTACTCGTTTGATCATTTTTGCAGATATCACCCGTTTCTTGAATCCTCAACGTATACCCGCAGACCTCCCTATCCCGAATAATGTGATGCCTTTCAGGTTCACAAAATCTTTGGGCAAGCAAGAGTTAGAAGCGCTGGGCTGGGCCGAGCTGCAAATCGTTCCATGGCTTCATTGGCTTGTCAATAACTCCGGGGACCGCAATATCCTCTCAATAGATCAAGACATTACACAGTCTGCAGCTTTCTCGGGCCAAGTTTTGCCTGTCTTGTCCAAGCAGTGGGAAACTCTGAGTCAAGCGTCGAAGCAAAGTGTTGTCGAAACACTTCAGCCTCGAACCGTGATACCCACAAAATTTGGGATGAAACAGCCTGCGCAGACGTATTTTGCTTCAGTGCGCCTTTTCGACGACCTACCTGTGGTCCACGGTCTGAATGGCGTCAAGGAAAAGATCCTAGTCGCACTGGGCGTTCGCAAAACTGTTGAGCTTGGTGTGATCTTTGATCGTTTGATCAATTCTCCACCCTCCATTGATGCAAAGGGCACCGCCCCTCAAAAGTGGAATCACGTCGATCTGATCCGATATCTTGCCTCTGTGCAAGAGGATATTCCTGCAAGCGATATACAGAGACTGAAGGGAACTAAGATCTGTACTGCCGAAAGTGGGAGAGGATCAGACGGCACACGTTACAAAATTTCCGAGCTTTACGAACCAAAGGATGCATTGCGAGCTCTTGGGTTGCCGGTCATCGACTGGCCGAGTACGTATGTCAGCAGCAGCAAAGAGGCCAAATTCCTCACAATTATGGGCCTCAAGAGCTACCCATCAGCTGTTGAGCTCGTGCGGCTCATGTCAGCGGGGAGTACGGAGAAAGACAGTCGAGCTACTAAGGCTTTGTCGTACTTCCTCGGCGAGTATTACACAAACGGTTATGCTTCATTCGAAATCAGCGCTGTTACACTGCCCTTCCTGCCTCTTGAAGGGTCCGATAGCTTAAGTGTGCCGAAGAAATGCTTCACCGATGAAGGTGCGACCTTATTTGGTTTCAAGCTTCTCAGACAAAATCTGCATCCCCATGCGTCGAAACTGGGGGTGAAGCCCCATCCTCCAATGGCAGATTGCCTTCAAATCCTCTCCAGGCAGCCTCCTACTACCCAGAAGGATGCCCGGATCAAGTTTAAGTATTTGGCAAGCAGGGTTTCTGATCTAAGCCAGCAAGACATAGCCCGTATCAGTCAGGCGCCAATCATTCCGATCCCCATCCGTAATCGATCGGAAAAGGGGGTTGCTGGAGTCCGGCATGTGGCTCCCAAGCTATGCTATCTCGGAGACGGTGAGGATTACAAGGATATATTTGACTTCGTCGATTTTGGCCAGGAGGCAAACCTCTTCCTCATGGCCATAGGTTCTAAACGAGAACCCACTAAGGTCGAGATCGCACGGATGCTGGTCAAAGAGCCAGCTCGCATTTCTGCGACGTTCCAAAGCTCAGAGAAGTATCTCATGCTCCTCAGGACCCTCGCCGAGCACATCTCGGTGCTAAAGAAAGACAAAGACCTTTTCCTTGAAATGAGGAGAGCGAAGTTCCTCCTTGCTAGTCGCGACATCCCGCCTAACGCCGCTGATCCAGGCTACAAAGGGAAGTCTGCTGGTAAAGAGCTCCATGACGAAGAAGACGATATGGACATTAAGGAATGGAGTCTGGCTTCCGCCAAAGATATTGTCGTGGTAGACGATTTCCAAAGTTTCAATCTTTTCAAAGAACACATTCTTGCCGCCCCGCAAGAAGAAGCATTGGAGGATTTCTATGCTGCCCTCGGTGCCATCTCCTTGAGCAGTCTTGTCGAAGAACAGGCGCGATTTGGCAGCCAATCCAGAGATCAAACCTCTGCAGCTAAACTACAGAAGCTCATTCTCGAACGTGTCCGGCTTTTCTTGCATGACCAACCTCCAGACTCTATCCTACATGGCACACGATGGCTGGAAAATTCCTTCAAGGTCATGGTTGTGACCTCGATCAGTCTCACGAGATCCCTCAAAGGCCGACGTGTTTCACACACTCAGGATCGAAAAGCAATCGTTGCACGCGTGGGTTCGGACTGGGGCTTGTGTATTCGCCCAGGTCCATACGACCTGTACGAGATTAGTCAGTCCCTAGTGCATCTCATTCTGAAACGACCAAAGCTACACTCGACCTTGACACTGGAAATGTTATTGAAGACTGATCTTTTGGAACTCCGGGCTCGCGGTTACAATGTGGAACGTATCCTGAGGCAAAAGGCCCAAGAAGCTCGGATTGCAGAAGACAGACGCCAACAGCGACTCGAAGAGGAGCGACGTATCTTACAGGAGAGAGAAGCCGCTTGGGCAGCTGGCCAAGCACAACGGGACTCTCAGCAGGCTGAGCAAGAGCGCGCCCAAGCACAGGCAGATAATGCCATGCCCGGTGTGTTCCCTGAGTCGCCGAAACGCACGGCTGTGCCGGAAGAAGGGCGTGCCCCTTCTCCCGAGCCCATGCCCGAGCGACCAAGTCGAGGCTTATTTGCCAATCTAAGCAAGCGATTTGGCTTGGACGGTGGAAAATCCGGCTCAGTGGATTCTGAAGAGCAATCTCGGTCTCTGCTTCCCGAGTCTTCCACGCCTCCGCCGCCGCCTTACTCCCCCGATGATCCCCAGAAGCAGCAATCGCGCCCTGAGCAACCTGTAAATGCCAACTCGCCGCACCGATTGAACTCTGAGCTTCTCTCTGCTGTTCAGGCGTGTCGAGCTCACGGATCCTCCGACGTGTATAGCCGTCCAGAAACAAATCAAATCCAGAAGAGCGAGTCCTACTGCGACGAGCGACCAAGCCACGACTTGGAGTTCGTTGCCACACTCCCTGGTTCCGGCATGAATGTTCTGTTTACAAAGACCGTCACCGATCGATCCGCGTTCCTCGCTAAGAATCGCGTGGGTTTCAACCTGTTCGCTTCTATCCTCCTTGATTGCGGTTCCATCTTCTCTATGCGATCCGACAGTCTCACTATCTTCTATGATCCTGGCGGTAAGACGATCGCATTCAACCGGGCGGGCAGTATATTCTGCAACTACTGGTATTTCCACACGTTGCAGGAGCGGGAGCTACTCCAAAACACGGCTCCGGACCGTACCGAGGCGATCGTGTATTGGTGGGTGATTCTGTGTCATGAGCTGGCGCACAACTTGGTCGCGGATCACAGCTCTGCGCATAGCTACTACACAGAAGGATTTGTGGCTCAGTATTTCCCTAAAGTTGCTGTTAAACTTGCTTCGCTGTCGACGCCAGTGCAGGCATCTCACCCTGGACAATCCTGATGTTTTGCAACGTTGAATACCCTCCATCTTTTGATCTTGTCATGTGTATTAGCCATGTACCGCATTTGAGTCCATCTGCTCTGAGCAGTGAGAATATTTCGGTTTCCACCTATGAACGAATCTCCTGAAGAAATAACATATCAACATCCTATCTTACTCTGCATCCATGTGGCTGAGACAATTGTCCGCGATAGGTACCACCGTAGATCTTGGGTCTCTTGTCCACAACTCACTCTGATTGCCTCTTACTTTAGACGCCAGACCGAACACTGAGGTGCTTCTAAGCAACTGCAACAATAATATCTTGCCGACTTCCAGTCGACGGTCTCGATCGACCAATCCTTGCCACTCGGTGGAGCCGCTCCGTTGATACCCGCTTTTGGCCTTTTCACCCGCCAACCTTAATTTTTCGATTTTTCGCCTCAAGTTTCTGCAGGCACAATGCATTGTTGACTCTCTTGTGTCCCAAGCTGTTACACGGTGCATGGCATTATACACTTTGAAACTTCATCTTTAAACAATCTCTCATCTGGGCAATTCTTGCAGACGTTGTCATCTGGGCACTCTTCTTAGCCCTCATCCCGATCCATCAGATAAGCGGCAAAATCTCCACGCTAGCAAAAGGACCTGAGGACTTGGAAGATCTGCGATGCAGAACAACCTTGCTAGCTCTTCTTTCTGTCAATAATAAACCCACTCAAGCGGGTCCTTGCCTTTCTGAGAACATACATACTTCAGCCCGCTGTCATCTTATCTATCGAACAGACCCATCATCATGGCACCGATGTTAGATGATTGGGATGCTTCAGGCAGCGAGAACATACAGTCACATTCTGGCCGGGTCACCTCACCCAAGAGCATTCTTTATGTCGATGCCTATGACTCATTTTCCTATAATGTGGTCGCCATGCTCGAGGAAACACTCGACGCCAGAGTCACCGTCATTACCATTGACTCAAAATGGCCCGAATCAAACATGACCGGATTCCTTCAGCACTTCGAGGCCGTTGTTCTTGGACCAGGACCAGGAGACCCGAATGTGCCTTCAGATGTTGGCATCATGAAAAACATTTGGAACCTGAAGGACTCGGATCTCCTACCAGTTTTCGGTATCTGCTTGGGCTTCCAAAGCCTTTGTCTTCATCACGGTATTCCAATCGAGCGCCTTCCGTACCCGCTTCATGGTCAGATTCATAAGATCTCCACGTCATCTACGGATATCTTTGAGCGCTTGTCTGAGGTAGAGGTGACCCTTTATCATTCACTGTATGCCAATGCAGCGGCTGCGACATCGCCTGAACTCGAGTATCTGGCTTGGTTGTCTCTCAAGGATCGCCCGGATGCGCAGATACCCATGGCAGTCCGTCACCTTAATAAACCATTCTGGGGCGTCCAATTCCACCCGGAGTCCTGCAAATCAGAAATCAATGCCTGCAAGACACTTCTCCGGAACTGGTGGAAGATGGCTTTATCATTCAACAAGATCACTGGACGTGGTGGTTATTCTCCGCTCCCGGAGACGGTCATCAGCCCTTGCACAGCGCCCAGTTCGATTCCTGCTGCTGCGTACGAAATGCTTGAGTGGAGCAAGTCGACTTCCAGACATTCACTTTCTCGATCTTTTGAACGAGCAGGCTTGTCCGCCGAGTCTATCAGTGAACTTTCCAACAAGCCAGGCTCGCCGACTGTCTTGTTTCAATCTAATGGCCGATACAGTATTGCCTCGGTTCCGAGCCCTGGCTCATGGCGACTGGAATACAACGTTGAAACACATAATCTTCGCTTGGTCCAGCTCTATGGCGATCGCGAAGAGGTCAATAGTTGTATTACCGTTGTCCAATTGTGGGATGCATTGCGGTATCTGATGGGAAAGAAAAAGGTTGACTCTGGCAACTCTCAGGTGCCATTCTGGGGTGGCTTTTTGGGGTATTTTTCTTACGAGCTGGGCCTTACTTGTCTTCCACACTACAGCTCGGCGCAGGCTGCTGAGACGAAGCCTGCACGCACTGATAATTCCTCATCTCATTCTTCTTTTGCGGAACCACCCGATGTCAGCCTTCTATGGTGTGAAAGAAGCATCGTTGTCGACAACGCTACTGGTCATGTTGTCATTCAATCAACTCGCCATGATGATGCTGATTGGCTTGATGAGACACTGCGCCATCTGCAAGATCTTGCGGACGATGACCATGATTCATTAGCAGATCATTACTTGGACTCAATACTCAGGGAAAGCAAGGTTCAGTTCCCCGAGGAACAAAAGTACAAGCAACAGATCGAGCGTTGCAAAGCAGAACTCGAAGCTGGCGAATCTTACGAGCTGTGTCTAACTTCAGAAACAACAATCACCATGCCTGTTCCAGAGGTGGAATCTGAACGCCTCATGTTCCCCTGGAAGCTCTACAGACGGCTCAAAACATACAACCCAGCTGCGTTCAGCGCGTTCGCAGATTTGGGAGATACGAAGATCGCCAGCAGCAGCCCAGAATGTTTCCTGAACTGGGACCGCGAATCAACACTGGAAATGAAGCCGATGAAAGGCACAGTCCGAAAGTCACCAGACATGACCATGGAGAAAGCCTGCGAGATTCTCAGCTCCACAAAAGAGATGGCAGAGAACCTCATGATCGCTGATCTAATCCGCCACGATCTATACGGTATCTGTGGTTCAGGCGGCGTTCATGTCGAGAAGCTTCTGGAAGTCGCGGATTATGGTCGTGTCTACTCAATGATTACCCACATCAAGGGCAAGGTCCGCCCCAACCAGCCTGGCTTCGCCGTGCGACACATCCCTCAGCTGAACACTCCCAACATGTCTGTCCACGGCCTGACCACCCTTCAACACTGTCTCCCGCCGGGCTCTATGACAGGTGCACCAAAGGAACGCTCCTGCAAGCACCTGCGCACTATCGAGAATCGCAAGCGTAGCATCTACTCTGGTGTTATGGGGTTCCTTGACCTTGGCGGAGGTGGAAGCTTCTCGGTTCTCATCCGCTCGGCATTCACTTGCTCTGGCGGTCGGGGCGAGACTGAGAAAAGAGAGCAGACTTGGCGAATTGGCGCAGGTGGAGCTATTACCACGCTCAGCACCGCGGAGGGCGAATGGGATGAGATGTTGACCAAACTTCGTGTGGTTTGCAATGTCTTTACAGAAGGCCAAAAGTCCGACGCCAGCTCCTAGGCTATGGTTCATTTTCTTCTCTTTTTCGGACATGCTGACAGTCGCTGTTGCTTGCATCATGGTCCACGCTTTTCCTTGCTTTCAACATTCGGATCTATGCGTTGGGATAGATAGGGAGATCATTCAACATTCAGCGTTGGCGTTTGGGTCTTATCCTTGTTCTTTTGTTAATATCGCTTATTTGCATTTTGTCTATACAATTCATACAATGAAATTAGAATCAGCCTTCGTCAGAACTCGTGACTCGTAGCTCGCTGTCTCTTCCTCCTCATTCTCAAACTAGGTGCAAACAAAGCAAACATCGTCCTCTCCGCGGCCTCGACTTTCGCTCTGTGTCTTTTCTTTCGGCATCTTACTAGATTCACAATAATTAAGGCTCATGTTTGTTTCAGCTAGACACCTTTGACCCAGCACATAATTTCGATTCCAAATGGCTGGTCAAGATGCTTCAATGGAGGAGATCCTCTGGCGTTCTCCCCCGCACGTCCAGATGATGGGGGGATACCTCCATTCCAACAACGGTAAGTCGCACTCTTCGCCAATACTGGACATGATATTGACCTCCGTGCCACAGTCCTTTTTTATTTCGCCGAATCGCCTTTCTTCGACCCGACCTCCAACAACGCCTCACTCGCCATTCAAGCCAACTACAACGATGCCTTCCGACATTTCGTCGAGACGCGCGAAGCATTCGAGGGTCGGCTGAAAACAATGCAGGGTCTGGAGTTTGTCGTATCATACGATCCCCTACAAGCAGCTGCACAGACAGACAACCGCTTCGCCCACGAACCGTCCAATGTCTGGGTCATCCGCAAACAGAACCGGAAGAAGAGGAGCGGCATGGACGACGAGGTGACTGTGTTGTCAACGTACTTCATTGTCGGCGACTGCATCTACATGGCCCCCTCAGTTGCCAGTGTAGTAGGTAACCGTATTGTAAGTTGCCTTCGTGACCCCTCGACCCATTCCATATGATCGAATCATTCTAACAAATTTTGCATTAAGCTATCTGCTGTCACATCCCTCTCTCAGCTCTTGAAAACCGCCTCGACCTTGCCAACATTTACCCCCTCCTCCGGACACACCTACATGCCGCCCGGAGCCCGCACGAAAGAAATATCAGGAACGGGCCAAGCTCCGCAAAGCAAAGAAGCAACCCCCATGCCAGACCCATCCTTCACCAGCACAGACTCCCAAGCATCGACCAAATTAACCTCAAGCACATCACAGTCCAGTTTCATGGACACCCGCAATCTCGCCGAATCGTTCAGTCTGTTCAGCCGGTTCGGCGACGAGTTCATGGACGAGAACCCCCTCGTCGGCGAACCCGGCTCGTTCATCTTATCGCGCACTGGCGGCGAGGCGGCAGGTAAGGCTGCGCCGAAGGTCCCTGCTACGGCGACTGGGACGCCTTCGGCATTACCTGCTCGGGCTTCGACGCCGCAGGTGCGTGTTGAGACGCCTACGCCTAAGGGCTCTGAGACGGGTGCTTCGCCGCCTAGCTCTGGTGGAGATAAGGGGAAGAGGAAGAAGAGTCGGGTTGTGAGTTGAGTTTGTTTCTTGATACCCTTTTACTTTTTTGAAAAAGTTATTGCATCTCTCGGCGTGGGGCTATTGTTACGGCTGGGCATTGCATTTACGGGGACTTCTCCTTAGAGAAAACTGGGTAGCAGCGACGTTGGACATCGATGCTTTGGCCGTTGGCCAGAATTGAGCTTCCAGGTTCTTGATGTCCGAGACATGTACGCAGTAGCCAGTCCGTACCTGCAATCAGGATTGACCGGAAAGATAATCATACTCAAAGATAGCGCCACGGGGTCACTGATTATCGGAGGTCCGGAGGACAGTGTAGAGTGTGCACTGAATTGCTCTGAAGTCCGAGTAGCCATGGACATACCTTGAAAACATAAACTCAGCCTGAGGCATGTCCAACTACGTCAGTTGGACACTCCCTTATCTTATCAGTGTGCGGGTCTGTAAGCGCTGTTGGTGCCCGGTTGTCTCGTCCCAACTTTCTTGATCTTCTGACTCATTCCTCTCGACAAGATCTCTTTCGGAACCTCTCATCTGTTCTTCCTATTCCGAGTACCACCTACAACCAAAATGGCAGGCTCAGAGACCAAGCCACCCGTGGTCTGCGTATTGTGAGTCACACCTCACACCACCACCTCCCAAATGAGCGCAACAGCAAAGCCTCTACATATTCAGCATATGGAACTCCGAACCCGTCTCTCTCCAATCTCTCACCCTTCACAAGAAACCAGACTGACCAATATCTCATCTAGCTGCGGCTCCGGCCCAGGTAACAACCCAGTCCACATGGAAGCAGCCCGAGCCCTAGCCGTAGAATTCCACAAGAACAACGTGCAACTAGTCTACGGCGGCGGCACAACAGGACTAATGGGCGAGATCGCCCGCGTGCTAGTCTCCCTCTCCGGCCCGCAAGCCGTGCACGGCATCATCCCCAAAGCACTCATCAAAGTCGCAACGATCAGCAGCATGCGCGATCAAAAGGACGACCAGCGCGATAACACGGAATCCGGCAAGAACGCAGAGCGAGTCATTGACCTTTCCGATGAGAACGGGATTCCGGAGTCTGAATACGGGGTTACGACCGTTGTGCCTGATATGCATACTCGCAAGCGGTTGATGGCGACGAAGGTGTTGGAGGGTGGACCGGGGTCTGGGTTTGTTTCTTTGGCGGGTGGGTTTGGGACTATTGAGGAGGTTATGGAGATGACGACGTGGAATCAGTTGGGGATTCATCAGGTTGCGGTTGTTTTGTTGAATATTAATGGGTATTGGGATGGGTTGTTGGCTTGGGTGAGAAATGCTGTTAAGGAGGGGTATATTAGTGTTGGGAATGGGGAGATTTTGGCAGAGGCGAAGGATGTTTCGGAGGTTTGGCCTAAGTTGATGGGGTATCGGGTCAGTAATGGGCGGATGCATTTGGATTGGGGACAGGAGTGATTCCGAGTGAATGGGTGGTTTGCTCATTAGATGGTTTGCTGCATGGATGCATAGACAGCGTGGTTGCTGCGTTTGACTGAATCCTGGTCTGGGTCCATCTGGCTTTCTTTTGGCCATTGCAGAGTTCAGTGGAGATGTAAACATACACCAGTAGACAGCTACTTCAGAAGATTAAATATGAATTAACAATTGACGATAGAGAAATGAGATTGTTCGACGCAAATACCAAGACAAAGCATAATCAGGATTTCATGTCTATGTGAATCATTAAACCAAATCGGTAATTTATGAATCAACCTCCATGGCCTCGGCCTCTGCACCAGCAGACTCGCGCTGCTCCAGCACCTCAAGCAGCGCAGCGGTATCCTGACCCTCGTACAGCTTGAAGCTCTCTTTCTTGCCATTAACCACGCCGACAACACCGACAGAGGTGTTATCCACTGTAAGCTCCTTATCCTGAGACAGCGTCTCCTTTAGCGCGCTCAAACCATGCTGGATCAGCTCATCACGACTGCAACCATCAAACTTGTCGAGGTTCCGCTCCAAGTACGTCCGCGCCATCTGTGACCGCGCACCGATAGCGCAGGCAGCCATCTCTTGCGTCAGGCCAGAGGGCTGGAACTCGAACAGGTGCGGGCCGGCCTCATCAACGCCAGCAACCAGCAGACCCACACCGTACGGCCGTTTCCCGTAGTGCTGGGTGTTGGTCTGCGCACGGTCACCGATCTGGGCGACGATTCGGTCCAGGGGGATGGGTCGTCCGTAGGTCATCTTCGAGCCGAGGGACTGCTGCTTCATGAAGTTTGAGAGGACGCGGGCGTCTGATGCGAGGCCGGCGATGGCGATGGCCATGTGCGAGTCGATCTCGATGATCTTCTTCTGGTACGAGGAGAGCTCTTCTGCGTTGCGCTGGAGGGGGAAATGGAGTTAGTTTTGACATCTGGACAATTCGTTTCATGTTGTAGGTCTGCGAACCTTGAGTCCAACCAGGACGGCATGTGTCTTATTCACCAATCCCACCACAACGGATCCTTGCTTCACTGCTTCCTGTGCATACTCGACTTGGAATATCCGACCCTGTGGAGAGCTGTGAATCTCTTGAGTTAGCATTCCGATAGGATCGAGGGAGTTGGGGAAGTCGTCTTACAAGGTGACAGCATCGTTGTCGTAATTGTTTCTGAACATCCTGGAATGTTGAATGGGAGATATGGGCAAAGCCGGCAAGAAATTTCCTCTCGATAATCAAAAGCTCAAGAATAGTAGCACAAGAATCTGAAGGATTATCCGGCGATGGAGGGAGAATGGGGGAGCTGGAGCAGGCAGTAAAGTGACGCGGTGTGAAGCATGAGCTGTTGGTGCCTGAGGCCAAGACATCCAGTGACCTTCAGACGCCAACGTCACTCATTCCGCGCTCAGCTACAGCTTGACACTCTGCTGTCCTTCTCTAATTTCCCATACTCGGCCAATGGGGCTGTGATTTGATCACCATTTGAATTTATATCTTCGTCTTACGCAGCTCAACCAATCCCCCCAACCTCCAGTCTATTTAATTGGGCTTCAGCGCCTCCGCAATCATGGCCGCTGGACTGAAGACCATCATCGCGCTCTCATTTGTATGCCGCGTTGCACTCTGTGGCGTCTGATATCTGTTTTATTAACGCTTCAATAGGTCCTCGCCATTGGTTTCCTTCTCGTCATCCTCTCTTCCGCGTTATGGCACAAGTACTGGCCATTATTGGTTGTCGGCATCTATGTTGTTGCGCCGCTCCCAAACTGGATTTGCCAACGATGTGCAAATCCAGATGACTTTATGGACAGCTCAAGCAACTCAGCGATGGACTTTGGGCGGTTCATGACTGGCTTTTTGGTCCTTACTGGCATTGGTAAGTCGTTTGACATAACCGCTCTGCGGGGCGGAAGCATTATCATGCGAATCCCTGGTGTTGGGGCTATGATAGTTGAATTCGCATCGCATTGCGCTATTAATGACCGTTAATTAATCTTTCTACCAGCACTTCCCATTGTTCTTGCCCACAGCGGCGCGATCGAGATCCCCGCAATGATCATGTCGATAATCGGAGGTCTATTGATTTATGGCACGATTATCAGCTTCTCTATGTTCTTTCAGGAACAAGAGGAGTTCTGATTTCTAGGGTTGGATGGCGCGGGGTTAGGGCTATTGAGCCCAGTGGTGCTTGTTTGATCAAGCCTTGTTCATGAATTTGTTTTGCTGCGTTTTATTTGTCTTCAGCGTATGATTGATACGCTATGTATGAGTGAGTCTGTACAGGTGGACATCCACTCAAGCCTCTAACATTTAACTATGCTACACTGGTTGGCCTACACTACAATGGACATACAGTTTCGAGAACTCAATCTCTGGTGTTCATGTTGTATCGTCTAGCATTCCCGCGGGCGCCGTTAGGTTGCATACCCCGAACCCTAACCTACCTAGTCTCTAGACAGTAGAACACCCACTTGCTAACTTTGTCTCCCATTCACATAAGTTAGTGAGGTAGTCCTTTTGACTTGGAATGATATCAGGGACAATAGTAATCTATAGGTATCCATTCTTGAACACCACTCGCCAACCACTGGTCCGATCTCTTTCTGGACAATATCGCAGCCAAACGATCGAACGTCAATGCACCCAGAGCGAAGTTAATTGACAATAGCTTCCAGGCTTACATTTTTACTTCTCTAGACTTGCTCTGCGGTGTTTCCATCTTTGAACTTGGATGATTGATCTGATCTATAAGGCACGTGACCGCGCGCAAATCCGAGCGCGTCTGTGGAGATTCGGAGATAACAGCAGATCGACGTATCCAACGACCACCAAACAAACTCACTGCTGTCACCATGCAGAACCAATGAAGAGCCTACCAAGACCCAGATAACAATGATTGTCTGGTCAGGGTCTATTCCTGTCAACTCGGACTCCAGCTTAGAAGGTAAGCCAAACGCGTATCCTCTTCCTCTTCCTCGCTGACCACACGTCTAGGGATTCGACTGGTCGACCCCAATTCATACTGGCAGTCCGAGCTATCCAATGAATCCCAACTGCGTCTCCGCAGCTTCGTCAATCCAGCACTTATTCCGTTGCACGCACGCGACGGTCCCAATCTGGAACTGCACACATCCCACGCGGCGACATCAAAATGGTTGCAGAGCAAATTAACAGGTGCTCTCTGGCTAAACGGAGAAGAGCCATCTCTCCAACAAGCTCTCCAATGTCCAGCAGGCCTTCTTCTCAGTGTGGAAAGCAACACAAAACCCACCGACAAAGCAATAACAACCCTCCTAGTCTACGGCGTGCTATCAACCGCAACATCATGCACACGCCCACCCACCCCACCACACTCATCCCCCTCCGACCTCCCAGGCCTTAGCAATCCACAGCAACCCAAATACGAACTACGCATCTACACAGCACCCCTCTCAACCGCCCGCCTCGCCCAAGTCCAATCCTACCAGCCCCCACCCCCAACCACAACGCAACCCAATACCACCCCCCGCTGCGCAGAATTCCTCCCAGACACAAGTTCCCCAAGCCCAAAACGCAAAAGAGTAGCAACGCTCTTCGAAGTAGCCGCGCAACACCACCGCCGCGTCCGCCAACGAGGCGGCGAAGCCGTCTCCCAACTAATGGCACCCTCCCGACCAACCTCCTCATCCCAAAACCTCCAATCCCTCCGCATAAAGCGCGAAGAAGACGAATCCAAGCCCTCCCTCGACCGAATTGCTCCGCACCGCGCCCGCTCCTCATCAATCGGAACAAGCCTACACCGTCCAGGCACGCGCAGCCGCGCAACACCAGCGCCCAGCGTCGATCCACAGAAGCGTGCGCCGACGCCAAATCCATACTTAGATTCCAGTTCTGGCTCGCGCCGGGCATCAGCCTCACAGAAGCCTCAACCACTCTCTGAAACGAAACAAGTTTCCGCGCCTGGCTCGCCGGCAAAGGATCCTGATACCGTCGTTGCGGAGAATAAGAATCTCATTACCCGTACAATCCTGACATGTATGCGACTTTATGGGTTCCATCGTGCCAACCCGCGCTCGGCTGCGAATAAGTCCGGTGCGGGTGCGGGTGCGGATGCTGAGCCTGAGCTTCCTGGTGCGACGCCTGCGCCGGAATTGCGTGCTGAGACGCCGGCGCCTGGTGCGAATGCCGAGGATGATGAGTTCAAGGCTATGTACCATGCGACGTACAAGGCTACGGCTTTTGCACTACGGAGGTATTTGAAGCTGGTGCCTGGGGTTGCTGTTGCGGTTTTGGAGAAGGAGAAGGCTATGACTTGTATTGATGAGTTGTTGAGGTTGTTTTGTGAGGAGCATTGAGGATGGAAGTAGGGATGGTTATGATTTAATGAGTGCATATATGAGGTGGTGTTTTGGGGCTTTTATGGATTTGTTTGGTACTTAGGCGTTCTTCCTCGTGCATTCCTGCAATGGCATTTTCTTTGATAACGTTTACTTTTCTGTACTTCTTCTACGTCTCGTCGTGCGATGCTTTCGCTCCCCGGCGCTTCCCTACCGTCTGGATCAGCTTCTACATGGGGTACTGAGTGTCATGGTAGCTGGATTATCCAACAAGCTGAACTAACCATGCCTGGGGTTAAAGGCACCGGGGGAGTTTCGGATACGATTTAGGGCCCGAGGGGCCATGCGGATGGCCATGATGGTAAGAATAGGTACACCACTTGTCGTCTGCAATGGACACGACAGCAGCGAACCAAGTGGCTGGGACCTAGGAACCTGCGATGAAACATCTGGCTACCTCCATAATGTGCTCTCTTACTTGATTTCATATTATCCAGAAGCCCGTTACAAGCTCAATCCGAGGCAAACATAAGAAATGCATATGATTCATGCTAAAGCGCCAATCCCAGCAAAAGAAACGCAATAAGCGGCGAAACGCCACAACAAGTAAATCAAGTAAAGTACAAACACAAGGACTATATCAACCAGGCTAATCACAGCGCCAGATTGTAGGTGTAATCATCCTCAATGTTCTGCGAGACCCAAAGGACAATCGAACTAGACATAGCACAGTCAGTAAGCACTTACACAGTACAACCCCACCCCAAGAACAACACATACCTAAGCATAACAAGCCCATTCGCAACAATATTCGCAATACCAAAGTAAAGCGTTTGAACCGGGTACTCTTTGATAAGGTACTTGAGCACGAAAACAGTCTGCCAGAAACCCGTTAGCACACGACGAATCCACACACCACGCAAATTCCTCCCCTCCCCCATCACCATAGGTAAAAGAAAGAAAACAAAAGAATATACGTACCACACTACCCGCAAGCCCACCAGCCAACAACGCGAATCCCAGAAACAGCACAAACCGCGCCTTCCACGCAACGCCGCTCCCGCTATAACTGAAACTATCAGCTTGCAGTCTGCTCTTCTCAATAGAATTGATAACCAGCATGCCGAGCGCGGAGCAAATGCCGGGGATCCAGTCGACGAATTTGATGTGTACGTTTGAGCCATTGCGGGGACTGCGTGAGAATGAGGCGACGTCAATTAGGAAGAAGAAGCCTGCTGCGAACTTTGGGGGTTGTTAGCTTGTCTTCTTTATACTGGAGTCTGGGTGTGTGTATTTTGTATTTGGGGTGTGGGTTGGCTGAATTGTAGGCTTGGATTGGGTGACGCTGTCACTGTCGCTGTTGCTGCCGCGCCTGGCGTGCTTGATGGGGTGTGGGAGAGGTGCTTGGTCTTACTAGGGCGCCGGCGACGTAGACTCCGCCGTTGCGGACGGCGGAGTTGTTTAGCCATTCTGGCTTTGAGAAGCGGAAGAGTCGGTTGCTTGAGGAGTCCATTTTTGGTGGTGGTAGAGCTGGTGGTTGGTCGTGGCTCGTGAGCGGTGCTTGCGCGCTGGGATTCGGGAGAGCTGGTGGGTGCAATGACGATGGTTGATTGGCGGATGAATATTGTTCCGGGGTATCCAGATCTGGGGTCACAATGGACAAAGGTATCGAGTAGATATGTGTGCATTTACAGGGATTGGCCTATTACTTCTTTATATAATCCTTCAGGTTTCACTTCTTTGATGGATCTTGTTAACTTAGAGCTGTATAGGCTGTAAACCGAGGTCATGCTTTGGCTGTCCATGGTCGTTGGCAATAACATCCCAGCACGTGTGTCCGGGTTCGGAAGCCAACAACGGTCGAGGTTTAGGGCATACCTATGTTTAGGTATGTCTACAGAATTACTGATAAGATTGTAAGACCGTTGGGCCCTGTGTCTAAATCATAATTTCTCATACAGCTGATAATTCACTTCCACGAACAAGAGCAGGTGGATTTGGTAGAAACTCGTAATGGCATTCAGTATTCAACAATGAGACAAAAGTCTCTGGGTATGTATAATTCATTCATATGCTCAGGGCAAATCATCAGGTTGTAAAGACCATGGTGATGCAACTTTTCAGGCAGCCACATAGTTCAGGCAACCACATTCTCAATGGGGACCCTTTCAGGAACCTGCCAATACATCTGGTGATCGCCAGTGGCCACCAAAAAATCGCGAGGCCTAGCGTCGTCGTCATCGAAGTGCTTGTAGTGACAGCTAGGCCTGTCACGAGGGAAGTGCCAACTTGGCACGCCAGACGCCAGCCCATGGGTATGCGCCGATTCAGCGCCATCTTGTTTCCTCCAAATTTTAACGTATTCTGGCTTGTACAGCACAGTCACAGCTGGCTTTTCTCAGACCGAAGACTCAATCAAGGTGGGACCGCAGCTTGTCCATGATAGCATCGATGGCCTCCATATCAGCGGCATCGGTCTTGTCGGTAGGATAGCCCTCAGGCAGACTCTTAGTCAACTCGTCCATGGCAGCCTGGTGGTTGCGGACTCCTGAGGAAATAGCGTAGATAGCCTTCTTGCGGATTGCATTGTCGGTCTCCGTGGTAGCAATGGAAACAAGTGTGGGGAGCGCATCAATTTCAACAAGCTAGCAAATATGTTAGTACTGCTGTTCTATGCCACTCAGAGTGGTATTTGGACGTCTGCATACCTTATCCTGTGCCTTGGGGTTATTCTGCACTGCTGTGCCAACACACCAGGCCGCGTAACGTCTAATCTCGGGCTCCTCATGCTTAAGCAGCTGAACAAGCGGCGTCCACAAATTCAATGGCCCGAGGTTATTCGCATTGTCGATGCCTTCAATCAACTGCTCGAAATTGTCGAAAGCGATCAACTTGTTCTCTAGGTCGGACTCGTTATCGTGCAGCACTTCCATGGCTGCCTTCATCAGGTCGGCCTCTGAAGGACCGCCGAAGAGTGTGTTGATCATCTGCGGGGTCAGCTGCGACGCAGCAGCTTTCAAGTCTTCTGGTTTGTGTTCGCCCTCGGCGCCGGGGGCCATGCTGTTTGCGACGCCCCATTTGAGGAGGTTGTTCATATCGGGGTTCATGGTGGGCTGGCGGGGTAGTGTTGTGCAGTAGGTGTGGTGTGGTTATTCTCGGAAAAGTGATGGATTATATAGCAGATGGACGGGATGGAAAATGTAATTGCAGATTTGGGTTATCTTCGCAGTATCGCGGAATTGTTTCAGTCGCAAATTTCCAACTATCAATGCTTTAAGAAAAAATCCGCTGACGTAATATTCTGACGTCGGGACAGCCAGAGATGGCTCTGGGCGATTCGCGGAGGTTCGATCATGTGACCTGAACCTCTCCAATGTTGAATGTCTGACCGAGTTCTAGACTACAACCTCCATATGCTGCTACGCAGTGTTGGACATCGCATCTTGTGCATACGTGTGGTGGGTTAGTACTAAGTAGTGTTCGAAATGATGTTGAAACTCAGTGGATATACGCAGCTCAAGTCGGCGCACAAAGCAGATTTGAATAGCAAGGCTGAATACGAAGTGGGCTATTCCGTGGACTACATAGCCCTACCGATCCTTAGGTCTTACGCTGATCGGCGAGTTGATATCCTACAATGGGCGTTGTAACTTGTCGCAACGGGAGAGAAAATGATGGCACGTGATAAGCACCCCCACTTCACCGCCTCACCGGTCCAGAAGGTCTGCGAGTGGCCTCTGGAGGGAAATGGCGGTAACGGATTCTTGATCTTCAGTTCTAAAAATCCTCGGAGATAGAGGGACCTTTTATATGCGCACACGGAGTACTCCGTACTTGGTTGTACGTTGAAGCCTAGCCTGATTACTCTCTGGATCCAAGTACGCGTCCACCCGAATTTACCCCAATAGCTGAAGTCTGGGTCAGGGTGTTGGGGGCCTATACTTAGAACATACGCCACCTTGGTCATCACTAGCAATGAAGGGAATGGGACTACATAGGAGCATGTCGGATGCGTTCTATGTCTTGACACTGTGATAGTATGCATCGTAATACAGCATTGAACAGTTCATACGACTATTTACTGTGTAAAAAGGGCGCCTAATTCAGTTACGTGTTCCCCGTACCCAAAAGGGTCTGAGGCTCATATCCCAAGCTTGGCCACGCAATTCCTCTAGGTTGACAAGATGAAAAGTGGAAGGGATAACAACATAGATCGAGACCGGAAATCATTCTGCCTTAAATGCAACCCTTGAACATATAAAAGGAAGAATCCAAAGGCCCAAACCTGTAGATAGGAGGGGGGACAACATAAGAGAGGCCTAAGGCAGCGCACAATCCCAGCCATCACAAACCCCTCTCCACTTCTCTCTCACTCTCTTCCTTCTTCCCTCTCTCCCCTGATCCCAACTATATCCCTCTAACCTCATTTCATCTTTCTTTTCTTTTTCCCTTTTTCTCTTTCCACCAAATTCCTTGTTTAATCCGTCACAATGGAAGGTATGTTGTTTCTCAATGTTGTGGCCACATCAGCAGCTTCCCCGGAAGCTGCCCCCTACTGGCCCAGCTTCGAGTTTGGTCGAATTGCGAAACTGACCCATATCTCTCATCACAGAGGAAGTTGCTGCTCTCGTCATTGACAATGGGTATGTGAGATGTTTTCTCCCGGAGCTCCTGGCTTTTGTTTAGCCTTGGTCGCCAAATCACTCGGTCGCGGTCGTTTGCCACATCCCCCTAATCGGCCACGATGCAAGATGGGATCCATCCCACGGGCCTTCAACCACCCTCCACAACCGCCAGGCAGCACCTTAAGGGAAAAACTATCGGGACTATAATACTGATGAATTGCGATATAGTTCGGGTATGTGCAAGGCCGGTTTCGCCGGTGACGACGCACCACGAGCTGTTTTCCGTAAGTTCAACCCCACAGAACGAGCCCCCCTCTCTACCATGCAAAGGCTACCATCCCACCAACCCTTGCGTCGGATGACTTCCCCTCTTTTGCTTGGCTGGGAAAACTGTAAATATGAGTATCAAATAACTAACGAAATCGAATAGCCTCCATTGTCGGTCGTCCCCGTCACCATGGGTAAATTCTCCCCCCTTTTTCGTATCTTGGCTCGTCTTCCGCAACGTTTAGAGCCAATTGATATCAATGGAAGTAAATACTAATCCGTGCGCAGTATCATGATTGGTATGGGTCAGAAGGACTCCTACGTTGGTGATGAGGCACAGTCCAAGCGTGGTATCCTCACGCTCCGTTACCCCATCGAGCACGGTGTTGTCACCAACTGGGACGACATGGAGAAGATCTGGCACCACACCTTCTACAACGAGCTCCGCGTTGCCCCCGAAGAGCACCCCATCCTCTTGACTGAGGCTCCCATCAACCCCAAGTCCAACCGTGAGAAGATGACCCAGATCGTGTTCGAGACCTTCAACGCCCCCGCCTTCTACGTCTCCATCCAGGCCGTTCTCTCCCTGTACGCCTCCGGTCGTACCACTGGTATCGTTCTCGACTCTGGTGATGGTGTCACCCACGTTGTCCCCATCTACGAGGGTTTCTCCCTTCCCCACGCTATCTCGCGTGTTGACATGGCCGGCCGTGACTTGACCGATTACCTGATGAAGATCCTGGCTGAGCGTGGTTACACCTTCTCCACCACCGCCGAGCGTGAAATTGTCCGTGACATCAAGGAGAAGCTCTGCTACGTCGCTCTCGACTTCGAGCAGGAGATCCAGACCGCTTCCCAGAGCTCCAGCCTCGAGAAGTCCTACGAGCTTCCCGACGGACAGGTCATCACTATTGGCAACGAGCGCTTCCGTGCTCCTGAGGCTCTGTTCCAGCCTAACGTTCTTGGTCTCGAGTCTGGCGGTATCCACGTCACCACCTTCAACTCCATCATGAAGTGTGATGTTGATGTCCGTAAGGATCTGTACGGCAACATTGTCATGGTAAGAAGAAGTCCCCTTGGAATCGCGCAAGATCCCGACTAACATTTCGCTTTTCTTTCCAGTCTGGTGGTACCACCATGTACCCCGGTATCTCCGACCGTATGCAGAAGGAGATCACTGCTCTTGCTCCTTCTTCCATGAAGGTCAAGATTATTGCTCCCCCCGAGCGCAAGTACTCCGTCTGGATCGGTGGTTCCATTCTTGCTTCCCTGTCCACCTTCCAGCAGATGTGGATCTCCAAGCAGGAGTACGACGAGAGCGGTCCTTCGATCGTTCACCGCAAGTGCTTCTAAGCGTGTTATTGCACTTTACTACTCGTCTCGTTCGTACTTTCCTGGTGTATCAAAATGCAGGTTGGAGGCACTGGTGGATAGCAAGCGTTGTTGGACTTGCTTTATCAAGCGGATAGCCTGAAAATGGAACCTCGATTTTAGTGGAATAGAGTCGGTCGTTTTCTTTTTTGTTACTCTTTGCCTTACTCTTTTCCTCGCCATCCATCTCTGCTGAAAGCTTTTACGTTACACTTTTTTTCCTCCCTTCAGAGTCCGCCCCGTTTGTCTCTGGTTATCTGCCTGGTTGTCTTTCACAGGGCAACGGTGCGACAGTAGGGTGAGGATGTACATGGCCCCCGGACTGAGGTTGTGTCCCTTTTCGCCCTCGACGTCTACCGACATCTTAGTCTTTGTTTTAGCCAACCATTGCGTTGTATTTCAATTCGTAATGTGTCCATGTAGTCTTTAACTTGTATCTTCGAAATGAAAGCATCGACTAGACCATTTCAGGACTTCGTGTTTTCATCGTATTGGATACCTATAAATCGAGGCCGGACGTATAGGTATTCGTAGTTTGATGATCCAAGTTTGCTTCACCTATCCTACCTATGCGATGAGGTCTCTGTATCGATATCATCCATTCTTGGTTCATTCCATGGTCTTTCTACATATCTCACGAAACCAGGGATCAAGGAGTAAGACCAGGTTGCTAGTCATGGAACCTAGTTGCGTTTCCAAACTTCTGACACCAATATTTCCATCTCAAAGCTATGCCCCCTCGAACTGGATACTCGGTCGAAGGATATCCAGATCGAGAATTGCCCGCGTACCAAGAATGTGAATGAGATGCATGTAAAGCGCTCAGATAGACAATCTAAGATGATTGCTCAGTGCCCGGTCACTGTATGACTACTAAAGTCCTCCTGGTATGTATGAAACTTACCTCGCCATCACAAATGCTATATCCTCATCATTCGAGTTAGCACAATGCCCAACCCTACACCCTTCACAAAGTCCCCGATCATGCGGCCCATTATTCCTCCCAGAAGAGCTCGGCCGCTGAACCTCAATCCCATTCCATTTCTTAAGCCAGTACGTCACCCTCTCAGCATAACACTCCGTATCAAGGACCAGCGTACCAACAGCCCTACAGTTCCTGCATCGCTGGTGATACACCCGTGCATTATATCGCTGTTGGGGGTACATGCGAATAGTGACCGCGATCTTTTTGCTCGACCAGCCGTTGGAGGGACATTTGTTGTTTTGGCAGGTGAATCGGCCCATGATATTTGTGTCTCTTTCTTTAATGTGGGTTTTCTCGTCGTCGGCGTCGAGGAAGTTTATTTGAAGGCCTGTTTGCTCTAATAGCTGCGCTACGGAGGAGTGGAGGGTTGGGTGGAGGGAGCATAACTTTGCGGGTTTGCGGCTTTTGCGTGGCATTTTGGATATGTATGGGTGTTGGTTGTTTGGATTTAGCCTTTGGGGATGTGGATGATGTCAAATGCTTGGGGAAAGAAGAGGAAGAGGAAGAAGAAGAGCTTGTCTGGTCAGTGAGGGTGCTTTTATGCCCTCTCTGTCTCTTTTCAGCACCTTCTCAACCTGAGGTCCTGCACTGCCAAACAAACATCTATGCAATACAAACAACTTTGTGTCACGACTCCATGTCCATTTCATGCCTTCCACAAAGTTCCAAGGGGGTTTGGTCAGTTGTCTGTCACGACTCACATTGGACTAGGTTACTACCTAGCTTATGGAACGGGACAGGACAGTGGACACTATTATGAGAGAATCTACCACACTTCGAAGCAGCAGCTGGACCTCTCGAGGACAAGTCACAACGCATGATCGCCACTCCAGAGGACTGAGGTTGATTGATAGACGCGTTTCAGGTGGTGTTAACACGCAGCACAAAGCAGAGCTGAGATAATAACAACTGGATGAGCCAGAGCAACGACTTCGGATAACTCATGAGAAGGGGGTGGCACGGGTGCGGGCAGCGGACGAAACTTTTAACTAAAGGGGATGAGAAGGAGGTGAGGTGGTAGTAGTGGATGAAACCAAAGGCGAGTCCTTGGCTTGATATCCCACCTGTCACTGGCCGGGGGTTGCTGAAATGCCATGTTTGAATTTATAGACGGGCAGTATCCTGCCTAGCGGGATACCTATAGGTACGGAGTGCGATGGAATATAGGTATATGGCATGAGTTCAATATATCAATCAAGTCTTCAGTATAACTATGTCCATTGTATAGAAGGTAGACCTCCAGAAGCCATGATCAATGGCACAGACGGATCGGGAATCGGGAATACGAAAGCAGAAAATAAGTAACAACCAAGAAGAATTCTATAGATAGATAAAAAACCAGACAGAATGACTCTGACCAAACATAAACGACATCAAATTTTAGTTAAGCATCAATCATATATCACGCATATCACGCAGACCAAGACTCAAGTCCAGAAAGCACACAACCCTCTTCACCCTCACCACGAGCACGAAGCTCGCCAACCCGGTAAACCTCCTCACCAGCAGCCTCGAACGTCTTCTGCACATCCGCCGCAGAGGCAGGGTCAACAGCGATAATCATTCCCACACCACAGTTGAACGCACGGGCCATCTCCGCAGACGAGACATTACCAGCACGCTGCAGCCACGAGAAAACAGAAGGCTGCGCCCACATGCTGACGTCCACCTGGGCAGTGAGCTGATCCGGCAGCATACGGGGGATGTTCTCGACGAGACCGCCGCCAGTGATGTGAGCCAGACCCTTAATGGCCGAGCCGTGGGTGTTCAGCGCGCTGAGGATGGACTTGACGTAGATGCGGGTCGGGGTGAGGAGGGCGCGGCCGACGGAGACGCCGGCATCGAGGCCGGGCATGGAGAAGGGAGCGGGGTCGGTGTAGGAGAGGCCGGCGCGCTCGACGATCTTGCGGACGAGCGAGTAGCCGTTTGAGTGGGGGCCTGAGGAGGCGAGGGCGAGGAGGACATCGCCGGCGCGCATGTCCTCTGTGTGGGGGAGGATGGCGCGGGCGTTGTCGCCTACGGTGTTGATTGCGCCTACGGCGGCGCCGACGGCGTCGTAGGAGTCGTCGATGAAGAGACCGGGCATTTCGGCGGTTTCGCCGCCGATGAGGGCGCAGCCGGCTTGGACGCAGCCGTCTGCGACGCCGGTGACGAAGGCGGCGGCGGTGGGCACGTCGAGGTGGCCGCAGGAGTAGCAGTCGAGGAAGAAGAGGGGTTCGGCGCCTTGGACGACCAGGTCGTTGACGTTCATGGCGACGAGGTCGATGCCGACTGTGTTGTGGATGCCGACGGAGTGGGCGATTTTCAGCTTGGTGCCGACGCCGTCGATGGCGCCGATGAGGGTGGGCGAGAGAGGGTGGTAGGCGGAGTTGGCGGCGGGGAGGGAGAAGAGGCCGCCGAAGCCACCGATGACGGCGTCGGTGCCGGGGCGCTTGGTGCGGCGGACGGAGCTCTTGATCTGGTTGACGAGCTCGTTGCCGGCGTCGATGGAGACTCCGGCTTGGGCGTAGGTGAGCGAGGTGTTGGCGGTCTGGCGGAATGCGCGGTGGGCAATGTCCTTGCGGTAGAACATGTCTTCGAAGCTGATGGTCTTGATGCCTTCGTAGCTCTTGGCAACGGCCTCCTCGAGGGTCGAGGCAGTAGCGGTGGAAGCGATCACACGGCCACCAGCGGTTTGCAGCTCGTTGTTGGAGAGAGTTGTACCGGCGTGGAAGATGAGAGTGCCAGCAGGCTCGGGGGCCAGGGTGATGGTCTTGCCCTTGGCGTAGGCGTTAGGATATCCGCCAGCAACGGCAATGACGGTAGTGGAGAACTTGGGCTCGATCTTGATCGAGACACCATCCAGCCAGTGGTCGGCGCAGGCCACCATGATCTCAGCCAGATCAGTGTCCTTGCTGAGCAGAGGCAGCAATGTCTGCGTCTCTGGGTCTCCACCACGGACGTTGTACTCAAGGACCTTGGGTCCATTCTTGGTCATCATGAGACCGGTGAACAAGATACCGACGAAGGGGAAGCCTGAAGATTCATTAGCAAGATGATCTCCAGAAATGCATTTCTTATGTCAACCTACCATCCTTACGCATTCCATCAATGGAAGGCTGGATGATGGTGCGGTCAATTTCATCCACAACCTCCTTCGGCGCAATGCGCGTAGGCGCGTAGCAGCCCATGCCACCAGTGTTAGGGCCTTGGTCGCCGTCAAAGATGCGCTTGTGGTCCTGCGCGGGGGGAAGAGAGCGAATAGTGTATCCATCACTGAAAGTGAGAATGCTCAGCTCGTCTCCCTCGAGGTACTCCTCGATGACAACCTCGTTGCCAGCGCTGCCGAACTGGTGGTCCACCATCATCTCCTTCAAGGCCTTGTGGGCTTCCTCCTTGGTAGTAGGGATGATCACACCCTTGCCACCAGCCAGGCCATCAGCCTTGATGACCACATTGTGTGAAACAGAGTCGAGGTAGCGGCGTGCAGACTCGTAGTCAGAGAAGTTTCCGAACTCGGCGGTGGGGATCTGGTGGCGCTGCATGAAGTCCTTGGAGAAGGTCTTGGAGCCCTCCATACGGGCAGCAGCCTTGGAAGGACCGAAGCATCGAATGCCGACTGTTTGAAGACATATTGTTAGAATATGGGTGCAATTGGGATACAATCCCAACAATGGTATGCGTGACTCACCGGCTTGGAAATAACCCTGGATGCCATCAACGAGAGGCGCCTCGGGACCAGGCACCACAAGGTTAACCTGGTTCTTCTGTGCAAATGCGACGAGGCCCGCGTAGTCGTCACCCTTGACATTGGCGTTGGTGATCTTGCTGTTGGTCCCAAGACCAGTCCCGCCGTTTCCAGGTGCGACATAGACAATGTCGACGAGGGGAGACTGGCTCAGCTTCCAGGCGAAGGCATGCTCACGGCCACCATTGCCAACAATGAGAATGCGCAATTGTTCGGAAGCCATTGTTAGAGCAGCGTCTCGACTATGGTGGTGTTAGCGATTGGATTGGGAAACCTCCGCGGGGTAGTGCCCCTCCTCCAGTGGGCTGAGTCGGAGAGCAGTGGGATAGCGATGAGACGGCAAAATAAGCCCAAGAAATGAAAAAGACACAATCTCTTACTCACCTTACGGAGACCTGAGAAGCAAATGAGCGACTTTGTAGCGAAATGGAGGAATTCGAGATGTTTAAAGTTTCAACTTTTTTTTTCGGCTGCGCGTTTCTCCGACCCCAGAATTTACTGCGATCTCGGGACCGTTGAGCGGAAAGATTGATTATGGAAAGACTCGAAAGAGCACAGGAAATGAGTCAATTGCTACTTAGATCATGTCTGAGGAATGTTCATATACCATTATTGAAATTGGAATGGAGGATGGTACAAATTTCATTCTATGAAGTATGCACTAGTTAGTTAATGAATAACCCTAAGACATTGACAGCCCATACTTAAGGATACCTACATATATCATGCTGATGACTATACAATCACCTGTACTCAACCTTACTTCAATCACTTCAATCATAAAAGCTACAATATCCTTCATCACATACGGAGTATACCCATTCAATCTCTTCCAGTCCCATCTGGTATCGACGCCTCAGGCAGACAGATAAGAAGGCGGTATCTCTAATCTTCCGGCAGAAAAAAAAACGGAGGCGCCATTTAATTTTGGTCCCGACTCCCGAGTAACTCTGATGGCCGCGCCTCCATGTTTTCTTGATTTCTCGTTCTTCGTTCAATCATTGCACAGTCATACCAATACCCCTTCACCTATAATTTACTGATAGCCTGAATGCTTCGGGCCTCTTTACGGTCTGTCTCAGGCCCTTCGCGCCGCCATGTTTGCCGCTCCTGTATAGCACGCCACGGGGCGCCTACTCTGCGCCCGTTCCACTACCTATCTGCGCTCCGTACGCATGCGAATGAGAGCAAGACAGAAAATGAGTCTATTGGCGCGTCGAACGAGCCTCCGTTCCAAGTACCGCGCAATGTATGTCGTGTATGACAGCTCTTCGAAGCGAATACAAGTACTTACCAGATTATGTTCTAGGAGAAAACCCCAGAGACCGAGAACGCCGATACCCCGAGACAGGGACAGCGCATGGATATGGCCACATGGGGTGGTATGAGTCAATCTCAAAAAATCAGATGGATGCGAGGGAATGAACATGCGTATAAGGAATTCAAAGATCGACATAGTTCGCCGGTAAGGGAACGTCTGGTACCAAAGCACATGGAGATGAGGGCAAAAATATGGTGGAAGAAACGCAAAGGGGCAGCATCGTCAGAATCGTCACAGTCTGAGGCAGTTCAGTCCGCACCACCGTCCGAAGAACCGCCGAAATCACCACGGCCTGGGAGAGAAGCGTCCTCGAAGGGGTTGCAGCCGAGAGAGAAAGTACTGGCTGCGAGACAAGCGTTCTTGGAGGGGTTACAGTCGAGATCGAACTCACCACTGCCTGAGAGAGAAGCGTTCGTGAAGGAGTTCCAGTCCCGATCGAACTCACCACTGCCTGAGAGAGAAGCCTTCGTGAAGGAGTTCCAGTCGAGATCGAAAGCACCACAGTCTGGGAGAGAAGCGTTCTTGAAGGACTGGCAGTCGAGATCGAAATCAAAAGTAGGGAGAAACGCCCAACTTGCCCACAGGAAGCTGCTGGCAGCTAGAGACACTGCGAATCCGTTCGATCAACTTGTGGAAGACGAAATAAAAAGAATAGCCGCCGATCGGGCAGCAATGGCAAAGGAATCGGAGGAAAACAAAAGAAAGAAGATGGTAGCTGAGGGAATCGGGCTGGTGAATCCATCAAACCCGCGGCTGGAAGAAGCCAGAAAAGCCCTCTTTGGGGGTTCGGTAGCACCGACACCCTGGTGGGAGGAAAACAGAAGAATCCCTCGACGGAAGGCAATGGAACCTGGGGAGACCAGGCTGGTGACCGCCGAGCGGGCAGCAATGGCAAAGGAATCGGAGGGAAACAAAAGAAAGGAGATGGCAGCTGAGAGAACCGGGCCGGTGAATCCATCAAACCCGCGGCTGGAAGAAGCCAGAAAAGCCCTCTTTGAGGGTTCGGTAGCACCGACACCCTGGTGGGAGGAAAACAGAAGAATCCCTCGACGGAAGGCAATAGAACCTGAGGAGACCGGGCTGGTGAATCCTTCAATACCGCCACCGCCAGCCAAGGTTAAAGTTGAAACGTTGGAGAGCAAAACCCAGCTCGAACCCGGCATCTCGACGGACTCTGCAGAAGACTCAGCCAATGCGGTGGCTCAAATATCGGAGAGCGGCTCCAAGGATGCCGCTGCGGGTTCGGAAACCACGTCTCCTGCTAAGCCACCGTTCAGGAGAAAGAGATACAGAAAAGCAGTCGACATACCCGCGGAAAGCGGGAGTCTCTCCGCAGACCACCACTCGTTACAACGTGAGTTCTGGTCATCCCACCGTCAATTGACTCTAGCTAACTTCTACCCAAGCGATTGATGCTCCCATGGCCCCTGTCCCAAATGTCTCCTTCGGTCTCGACCGAGTGCTTTTCAAGTAAGTTGTTATGTCTCCCCTGATTCGTAGCTGTCAATACTAAGACAGACGCAGTCCCGGCGTCTATCAACTACGTGACTACCGGTCTCGGGTATACAATTTCGACCCATATCTGGACAGCATCATGCCCGTGTCGGAATTCGACTTTGACACCCTGAAGCCATACATCACCTCGTCCAAAGATCTTGTCGCCCTCGAAATGGCCGAAAAACAGAAAAAGAAATACTACGGCTCGTCATCGAGCATGACCTCCGTCCTCTCCCACTTCCATTTCCTCCTATCCGCGTGGCGGCCCATCGACACCCGCCGTCTCTCCCAGGGTTTCTCCGACAACCTGCGCAGCTACACCCGTCTCCTCCGCGCGCCGACAGCCATGTTCCTCCACTACAAAGAGAAAGAAGGCGTCTACGCCATCGACGCAGACAAGGAATACGACAGCGCCAACATCCTCATGAACCTCGGCAAATCCATGGAGAAACTCCTCACCCTCCCCAAACAGGAATTCGAGCGCTACCGCCGCACAAGCCAAAACAAGATCACCCCGGAAGAAGAAGAAACCGTCCCAGAGTCCTACCACTACACCGGTCTCGGCAAATTCCTCATGCGCTCCCAGCTAGACGCCTACGACCCCAGATTACCCGGAACAGGCATGTTCGATCTCAAGACGCGAGCCGTGGTCTCGATCCGCATGGACGCATCGAACCACGAGCGCGGAATGGGCTACGAAATCAAATCCCGCTACGGACTCTTCGAGTCCTTCGAACGGGAATACTTCGACATGATCCGCTCCGCCTTCCTCAAGTATTCCCTGCAAGTCCGCGTCGGCCGTATGGACGGTATCTTCGTCGCTTACCATAACATCGAGCGTATCTTCGGCTTCCAGTATATCAGTCTGCCGGAAATGGACCAGTGTTTGCACGGCCAGTCGTCGACGATTCTCGGTGATAGGGAATTCGTCCTGTCGCTGGGTCTGTGGGAGAAAATCATGGACAAGGCGACGCGGCGATTCCCGAAGAAATCGCTTCGCTTCCACTTTGAGACTCGTGATGCAAAGGAGCCGTTCATGTATATTATTGCGCAACCGGTTACTGATGAGGAAATCCATGCCATCCAGACGAAGAACCAGGATGAGATTGAGGCTATTCAGAAAAAGCTATTCAACCCGGAGCCGGAGTCAAAGGCTGAGGGTGGAAAGGAAGCTGCAACCGAGTCAGAGGTCGATTTCGACGCAGAAGTCGAACCTGGCCTCGAACCCGACCTCGACCCGGAATCCAAAGGCATCGGACTAGACGAATACCTCGAAAACATTTCCAGCGAATCCACATCAACATCACCATCAATCCCGGAAACCGAAACGGACTCCACGACAGACTCCACCCCCACCACCGAGCCGGAACAAGAAGAATACCTCGAAGACACGCCCAGCGAATCCACATCAACATCCACATCAACCTCAACATCAGCCCCGGAAACCGAAACGGACTCCACGCCCGAACAAGAAGAAATCATCGAAGACCTCCTAGCCATGACATTAAAAATAACCAACAAAGTCAACGGCGAAGTCGTCGAACGCCCAACCCGTCTAGGCCTACAAGATAAATGGACAATCGACTACGAGCTAGACGAACTGCCCATCAAGACGGGCAACGACGTGCTGCGCCAGTGCAAGCGGCGACGACGATTGATTTTCGAGAAGCCTGAGGATGAGGAGGGCGTTAATTCGAGGAATAGGGAGTATTTGGCGCGATTGCAGAAGATGGCGCAGTCGGGACGGGTTCATCGGCAGAGGGAGAGGAGGAAGGATAGGGTCCAGGGGATTGTGGTTTATCGGGATTTGAGTCGGGTGAAGAATAATAATCATACTATGGGTATGGGTAAGAGTGGGAATGGGAAGGGGAGGAAGGGGTATGGGATTCAGAGGAAGGGTGTTCGGAGTGGGAAGGGGGATGAGAAGGTGACTCCTGTGAAGGAGGGTTGATTGAGTTGGTTTGGAAGAGATGGAGATGAGATGGAGATGGGAGAGAAGTCATTCTTGTAAAGTATGTAACTAGATAGCAGTTTTGTTTCTTTCCGCTCCTTGCATTTTCTGTATTATTTATTTCATATCATATGGAGTTGGGAATTGAGGATGCGTTTGTTTGGATCTTTATCTGTGTCTACCGTATTACGATGTTTAGCCTTGGATACCTACTACATATAGTAGTGTACAAGTTTCATCTGATGGAAGTCAAGAATATGGATGTATAGGTGGAAGGAATACTTTTGATAGCTATCCGACAGATACAAGCACAAAGAACCTAGACCACCATCAGATCGAATGGCAACTCCGGGATTAACATTATCGGGCATGACTGCATCGTGCGAGAAACACGCGCATGGCGCCTTGGATTGGAGCAAGAGCAAGAGCATGGAAGAGCAAAAAAAAGGAGGGATAGGTAGGTAAACCGTTACCAAGTCAAGACCACAGAGAATCGAGTAGGAAAGGTAAGGAAATGAGTATTCATTGCTTGGGAAGAGGTATTGATTCGTGAAAACTGTTGAAACGAGCAAGAACGCCTGAAAATACGGTGCGATGCAAAAATTTGGAACGCCAGGGTATCAGTGCCGACTGGCCGGTTTCGAGAAAGCGATAGACGATTTGGCGAGGTAGTGAGAGGTCCATCGGATACGATAGGATAAAAGTGAATCGTGACAAGGAAGAGGATGAAAAAGGGAAAAGTTGCAATGAAGCCGAAGTCTGGCTCGTCGTATATATGTACTGCCAGTCTTCGGGTTCACATCGAGGGGTGAAAGGTGTGTTGCGTTTTCTGTACAAGGTTGTGGAAAGAGAAAGGTCGGGAGTGGAACTACTGTAGCTCCTGCAAGTCGAGTTTAGGAGGCGCCCAGTCTAGCTGGGGCGGCTTGTCACATACAGGCGAGGGCCGGTGACGTTCCTTCGCGAGGAAGCCTTTCAGCGTCGATGAGGCTATTCCGTAGGCGCTACGCGTGCTGCCGGCACCTGTTGAAGCGCTGCTGTGGGAGCTGTGTATGCTGCGGACACTTTCAGCCTTGGGGGTTGCAGAGAGCACGGCTGGAACGGGGGAGGCTATGCCAGAGTTGCCGGAAGAGGAAGAAGAATGATGATCGGATGGAAGGACTTGTGCTGCGCGGGCGGTTTGTGGGCGGCGGGCATTGGATAGGAGACGGTTTGGTAGGCTGGTTGGGGATGGCGGGGATTGACTCTCGCACGTCTCTGACAGTCGGAGACTAGCAGGTGACTCGTCCGGTGGTGAGGCGCGAATCTCATCCGCCGAAACGGATACCTCGAATTTGAGATTGTCGAGCATTGTGCCCAGGCTCGCTGCTGTTGCGGGACGTCCATCGCTAGCAGCATCTTCGTCTTCGATATTCTCAATGCCATGGGCGAGATTGTAGTTGCGCAAGAGGTATCGATTGAGTCGGGCGACTTCTGCGTCCCATCGCTGGTTCAGAGATTGCAAAACTAGTTCAACGTTGTGGTTGGCGAGGGGTGAGTCCTCCAGAGCTGAGACGACCTTGGGCGGCGGTGCTTTGCTCAGCTTATGCCCGTGCGTTCCTTGGCCAACGCTCATCGCTGCATACAGAGAGCGACGAATCGCATTTCCGGTCAAAGTCTGGTGGCTATTGCTAGCCTCCCGTCGGACATTGTCAACCTCTCGGCGCACTTTGTCGAGCGACATAACTCGATCCCGGGTCATGCACGAAAGTGAGAGAAGGGAATGATTGCATTGAAGCCCATTCACTAATACCGTGAACGACTGAAGGTTGATGTCATTATTCTCACAATGTACCTCACGGAGCGACTCGTTCTCCTCCAAGACGGAGGCGAGAGTGTTTGCACCTTGAAGGCCGAGTTTCTGATGCTCAATCCTCAGGACCTTTAGAGACGTGTTCTTCTTCAGGCCAGTCAATGCAAGATTGAGACCGATGCCGAATCGCGCAACATCAAGATGCGCGTTATCCCCGCTGATATCCAAAGCCTCGAGAGTCTCGTTCTCCTCGAGCATCAGCTGCAAGGCTCGGCAGGTCTCAGGACTGGCATCGTACGGCAAAGAAGCCTTTGAAAGATCCAGAAATTTGAGAGTGGTATTCTTGCGAACTGCTTCCACCAGCTGCCGGAAATGGTCCTCTTTCTTGAAGTCAATCATGCGCATGGACAGATGCGAGGGGGTCTGATTCTTCGTAATAGCATTGAAGATATGAGAGCAGCCATTGTCGAGACGGTTCTCATTGACGTGCAAATGGAGGCTACGTGAGGTATTCGGACCATCGGACATCGAGTGCATAAACATAGCAACGTCCTCTCCAGTCAGGCCACACTGATCAAGCCGAAGCACACGAAGGTTTCGGGAGCGATCACTGGCCAGGTAAGTGGCAATGGCATCCACAGTTTCGCGGTTCACGGCTGTCCGACTGAGAGCCAGCTCTTCAAGTCGCCAGTTGAACAACATTTCAGCCGTGATGAGCGGGTCATTACCAGACGTGCGTGAAATGCGAGATAAGTTGATTTTGCGAATTTGTCCAAAGTAGCCAATATATTGCTGCAGCACGTCGGGATTCAAGCGGCCTTGTACGCCAGAGATGTTGATCGCCTCGAGCGTTGCTTCTTGGGC
The DNA here is from genome assembly GCA_028827535.1 of Penicillium sp. DV-2018c. NCBI lineage: Eukaryota > Fungi > Ascomycota > Eurotiomycetes > Eurotiales > Aspergillaceae > Penicillium > Penicillium sp. DV-2018c. The sequence continues at coordinate 2,659,878 of JAQJAA010000005.1, forward strand.
GACGATAGTCGACAAAAGAAGGTCGAGGTCATGCACAGACAATCCACAGTCCCCGACTTCCAGAGCTCGCAGGTGACTGCGCCGTTGCGATGCCGCATCGACAAGATAATCCAAATCGGACTCACCCAGCTTGATCCCATTGAGCACGACCCAGTCCACACTGGTAAGTTCCCGACGGCACACGGGGAATATTGCTTCCGGGATCCCGCAGCCTGGGTCCCGAACGCCCTTATCGAGAGTCTGTGTTGGTACCCGGGTAAGGCAGTATGAAAAGTCAAGTCGGCGCAGCCATTTACTTTTCAAAGCCAAAGCGCGAACCTCTTGTGAGAGAACGGTCAGATTCGCCTGGCCGGGGATATGCACGAAGCAGCCTCCTCGGTCGAGATGGACGTCGGTGTCCACCCCATGCGCATCACGAAGGCCCTGCAGTGCATCAAGGTTGATGCCGCGGAACGATATTGACCGGAAGAATTCATTGTACCGAAGTGCGCGCATCACGGCGATGAGTTCCAAAGCGTGATACCGGGAAGTCCTTGGTGAGGCGGGCTTGAGAAGACGGAAGCATGGAGCATCCTCGCATTCCGTATCGATGGTGTATCGAATGTTCGATGTGTCAATATCGTAACTGGCGGAGTAGGCGACCAGCGTCCGGTCGAAGCATCCGTAATCTTCATCTAACTCAACGGGCGGGAAGTTGTCGTCATTTTGCAGATCTTTCGGAACCAAGAATTCATATGGCTGTCGTGTCCATAGCGGACGCAGGTATTCAGTATGTTGCCGGATCCAACAAGCGATTTCGACGGAATGAACCGAGGCTAGGAACACATTGAATGATCTCTTAAGCGGAACCCTGAAAGTCAGATGCAAGCTATCATCACCGTACTCCATCGACAAACCAGTCATATTCATTAGACCAAAAGAAGTACCAGCCTCCCAGTCTGATAGGGAGACCACCGAGTTTCGATTCGTCGCCTTCTGCATGGGGAGTAGATGGATTTTGTGCGCGCCAACGGCAAGATAGCAGCCGGTGGGCGACAGCTTGGTCAGGTCATCGGACGAAGAGCGGGTGAGCGACTTGCTAGATGCAATCTGTATGACCCGAAACATGCGAAAGACCTCCGGATCGTGATCTCGTTCGTGTTCCAGCATACGAGTTACATATTCCACCGAGCCTTTCGTGAATGCCATTGGAAAGTTGGCTCTCGCCATCTGGGCCGCTCGGCGGATCCCGACCATCCAAAGGTTCAGTTCTTGTAGATCAGATGTTTGCATCTGGACCAATGTGGATTTGTGTGTGCGCTCATCGAGATAGGCCACCTCGACCGAAGGGGACAATCGCGCATCCTCCAGCATGTAGACCGCGACGATACTGTTCAATGGAATGCCTGCGGACGTGTCTCCAGCTGCCATCAGTTGCATATCTTGCAGAGAGCTGATTGACGCCACCGACTGGCGATGGGTAGCCGGGGCCCGGGTGTAGGAAGCGGGGATCGAAGAGAAAACATCGGCAGCTTTGCTCTGATTCTTGAAGCGAATAAGATGTGTATCCGTGAGAACCAAATATTGACTCTTTTTCCTCCACATGCCTCCAGTCGTCTGAACCTCGCCATGATGGAGGATTGCAGATGACCAAATCCCATTTCGGGTACCGTGCGCGGACTGCTCGTCCCCCACCGACGGGGAGGCGCTCAGAGGGTCATCATCCTCCTGTGAGTGCAATGACCTCAAAGATCCGAAAACCGATGCTCGCTTCTTCTGCAGCGACTTTCTCCGCGGCCGAGGTGTCTCATTGCCGACTGCTGAAGCCGCCCAGCCGACGGTATCGGACCCTGCTGTTCCAGGGCGTCGAATATGTGCTGCGTCTGACCCTCTGTTGTGACTATGGGAGCGTCCGAAGAAACCGGAGTTCCGGCGGCCTTTCTTATCTCGGGTCAGGGTATCGTCCGAGGGTGTTCGGTCATGCATCGGAGGTCGGACGGGGTGCGATATTGCTAGGGCGGGACCGAACACACTTAGGCTCTTTCTTCGCTCACGTTTGCCGGTGATTTCAGCCATGTCGTAGTTTGGGAGGCTGGTGGGACAGAAGCAGGGGTGAAACGAGAGGTGTTGGAGAGACCGAGGTGAACTGAGACAAAAACCTTAACTCATCGACGACGTCAACGTCGTTCGTACTGGGATGGATTAGCGACAATTTGGAGATTTCATAGCAGGCGTGGAGACATCAAGATGCGGAGAGAGAAACATTTAAAGAGAGATCGAATTGAGGGGAAGGTAGCACATACTGCAAGCTGTCACAGCGCCATGGGAAGCAAATAGCAATTGCCAAATTTCCACAGGGGAAATAGCAGAAATACGCTCTCAGAGGTGGAGACCAGTGGATATATTGAAAAAGAAGCTCTCAGGAAGCTGTCAACATGTGGCGATGAGAGGCAAATGGTTGCAATGGAGAATGGCCGGAAGGGGGATCAACTGCGAAGAAGGTAATTCAATGATATCACGTTGAAAGAGGATCGTCAACTAAAAGGACAATGATCAATCTGATAGGTTTTCTTTTTCAGTCCAAGCCGGTTAGAGGTCAAGTTTGCCGATCTCTTCCTGATCTCTCTGGGGATAAAGAGATTGATCCGGGGGAGACAATTGAAGTGAAACAAGCTTAAGCAGAACCCGAACGCAGAAATATATGAAAACGTACGCAGTTAGAATGATCAATGGGTTTTTAACGGGGAATTGACCCTCAATGGGAGAGGAAGAGAAGAGGAAAAAGTGAGGAATGGACGGATGCAGCTTAACGAGGTTCGACCCAATTCCAATTGACTTGAGCTTCTCGTGACTTCTGCGCTCAGTGCCTTGTTTTTTTGGTTATCTTAGTTATCTTAGCTTTGACCTTTTTGTTATAATTGCTTCTTTGTGAATTACTTTGTATGTCAATAGCAATTGTCCGTCCAACACCGCTTATTTGTGTCAACAAACATCTACAACACACATTCGCGATAGATCAGACGCAGCCGCATTAGATCTCAACAATGTATAGCCACGTAAGAGGCGTCCCCCACCGCTACTAGAGGAGATAGTGCGTCCCGCTAAAGCAGGGATTATTGCGATGCACTAAAAGATCAGACTAGCTCCTCTTTACGGGGTAATGACAGGCCAATGCCTTCGGCATTCATACGGAGTTATGAACTGGGAATAATTCTTGGATTCTTTTCAAAACTTGTACGATCTACGCCAAGATTGACGACCCAACACCATAGCCTCCCTCGGATCCACCAAAGATGATCGGCACTTAGAAGTTAGGGTCTCCGCGCGCAATTCCATTCTTCCACCAACGTATATACGGAGTAGTAGGGAGAATTGGTGTTTCGGATCCACGGAAAAGGAGACATGATACATACACAGTAGACCGCCACGGGTATCAAGAGCAATTTCCCAGCCGCCAGTCATCATCAGTGACGGACTTCAATTCTATCTGCAATTGTTGAGTCCAATTCATCCATATATTCCACAAAGTAGATCAAACTCAGTACCGCCGACCACTCTCCGCCCTCTCAGCCTCCAACCGCTCCGCCCGCTTCATCTTCCTAACCAGCTCAATATATTCCGTAACGCGCTTCTCCTGCCAGATACAACCACCCAAAGTCATAGCCGCAACCTGTAAAAAGACCTTGAACTGCGGCGTCAGACCGCGGTAAACGCGGGAGCCCGGGGAGATCCAGCTCGAGAAGCCCTCGAGCGGACGGTGAAATAGACGAGACCGGATATAGTCACGGGAGAAGATGGATGGACGCGGACGGGGTGGGGATTGGGCTGTTGCGTGTGCGGGTGGACTTGGTGCGGAGAAGACGAAGGGATGAGGGAGAGCCATGATCATATGGGCTAGGATGGAGACGGAGCCGAACTTGGGGAGTATGAGCATTGAAGTTTTGGATAGTTATTGTTTGACGCTCAGGTCTGATTGCTTACGCGGAAGACGCCGGTCATGAAGCCCTGGGCGGCGATCCAGGTGATTTCTTCTGGGGGCTCAACGCCGCTTCTTTGGTTTGAGGGTGATGGCATTGTGGGTGTAGACTGTAGTGATGTAGGGTAACGAGTCAAAAGTCAAGTCGAGATACAGCGCAGATGCTCGATCCTTATCGAAGCCGAGGTCGGTGAACAATGTCAACCTCGAGAGAGATGTATTCCCGTGCTTCAGGCCCTAATACAAAAGAGAAAAGAATACCAAGAATATCGATATCACAAGCCTGGACCAGCCAGAATTTAACAAAGTACAAATTCAAAGAACCCGCCCAACTCAAAAGTCACAGCTCCAATCAATCACGGATCAACGATTCTCCACGGCGGCGACTCAGATAAAAACATTATCACTCCGAACCCGCATCTCCAACTCCCAGAACATCCCTCTACTCCCAATTGCACAAAAAGAGCCCAAAATGTCTCTCCCCCCACGAACAGCGACAATCTCCCGCTCCACAAACGAGACAAAGATCCAAATCTCCCTCTCCCTCGACGGCGGCGTCCTCCCCCCTACGAACCATCCACCCTCTTCCCCGCCCCAACAGACCCCCAAGAAGCCGAAGCCGCAAAGAAGGGCATCGTACCCCCCAAGGAAGCCAGCCATGCCACGCAATTCACCCCAACCCAACAAATCACCATCAGCACCGGCATCGGCTTCCTAGACCACATGCTGCACGCACTAGCCAAGCACGGCGGTATGAGTCTGGCAATTCGCGCCAAGGGTGATTTGTACAGTGAGTCAACCCACCAACAACAAACAACCAAAACCTACAATCCACGAAATCCATACTAATACCAAAGAAATATAATAGTCGACGACCACCACACAACAGAAGATACATTCCTCGCCCTCGGCGAAGCCTTCACGCAAGCCCTCGGCGCGCGCCAATCCCTCGAGCGCTTCGGCCGCGGCGACGCACCGCTCGACGAAGCCCTCTCCTGGGCTGTCATTGATCTCTCCAGTCGTCCTTGGGCGGTTATCAACCTCGGATTCCGTAGGGAGAAGATCGGGGATCTGAGCACGGAGATGATCACGCATGGATTGCAGAGCTTTGCGCAGGCGGCTGGTGTGACGTTGCATGTGGGCTGCACTTATGGTGATAATGATCATCATCGGGCGGAGAGTGCGTTTAAGGCTTTGGCTGTTGCTATTCGGCATGCTTGTAAGCGGAGGGTTGCGGGGGATGTTGGGGCTGGTGATGTGGTTAGTACTAAGGGGGTTTTGTAGTTAAAATGTAGAATATGGATGAGCGATATGATATAAATGATATAAGATAGATTTGTTGGTAACCATCAGTGATCACTATGGACCTACACTAGGTACATACGTAGTACCAACCCAACCTAAGTTGGAACCCTAAATGAAAAAGACTAAACACCAAGCGCCTCAACAGCCCTCTCCCAATAAGCCTTCCTCTCATCCGTAACAGAAGTCCCCACACAATCAGAAATATACCTCTTCCATCCATCCTCAGAACCATCCCCCAAAGCCTTCCTAACCTCATCAGAGCACTGCGTCGTCATAAACCAAGCCGCAGAACCAAAGTCAATCGCCCCATCGGCACGCAATAGATCCAACAAGTCCGCAGGACTATCGCTCACGCTCGCAAGCTTGTCTTTCAGAGCAGGAAGGGAAGAGGCGTATTTCTTGTTAAAGGCTGGGGATTGCATGTTTCGGGCTGGATGGACGTTAGCTTGTCAGTTACTTTCATTTCTTGCGACGAGCTGTAACAGTAACATCCATATATCATGTATGTCGAATAGAGAGAGATGGGATTAGGTAGTACTCACTCCCCTGCCCGGCAACACCGGGGAAATGATTCTTATTATATTTAAAGTCATCGCTTTCAAAGGCGATCAAGCTGAGGATAGCGGCTTGTTCGGGTTTAGAGGATATGTTGTATGTTTCGAAGGATTGGGAGGTGTATTTTGCGGCTTGTTTGGCTGTTGCGCATTCGTCTTTTGCGGGGGCGTCGGCGCAGGAGGTGGATTTGGGTGCGATGGTTGTTATTTGGGATTCTGTTAGGGTTGTTGATTGTTTCTGTTTGGAGGTGTGGGTGTTGATGTGGTGGTGGATTGGGTCCGGGAGGGAGGGTGAGATTGGGGAGGCGGTTGTTTGGAGGGTGAGGAGGGATAGGGTTAGGGAGACGAGGAGTGGCTTTAGATGCATTCTGTCTGTTTTGATGAGAGGTAGACTGTAGACTGTAGACTGTAGACTGTAGTAGGGTGGGGTTTGTAATGCGAAGAGTGAGAACCAGGGTCAAGACAGGCAGAGATAGAGAGAGGGAGGTCTTCGTTATAAAGGAAGAGTTGGGTCTTTGTTAAACTATGTAGGAGTCTATTCTAGGACGGACGCCACGGCGGATAGATCATCTTTATAGACGTCTACATGTCTGACAGAGGCCCCTGAAACAAGGGCTGCATTGTACAATGTAGCTGGGACATACAAAGAGGAGGCGGAGGAGAATACCTCGTCATCGATATGTGCAGGACTTGGGCATAATTGTATGGTAGATGTGAGGAATGCTGAATGGAGGTGAAGTATGTCAGATGACGGCAGAGGGCGAATGAAAGCAAGGAAACATCAGATGAGTTGATTGACTTGAAACTTTAGGCTTGTCTCATGTCTGCCAATATGAATGTATCAGATTCACATACGCAGTATTGAAGACCTGAAACTCTCAATATGATAGGACAGTCAGTTAGCGTATTCGTTGGCTGGCGATGTCAGGCACCCGAGTGCTGTCATTGGAGGAGAAATTAGGGTTTGGGGATACCACGCGGCGCAGATATCGACGTCAGCCTCATCAGCAGCTTCGCCTTCAGTACTCCGTATAATGTTTTATATCAATACCCAGTATTTGACTTGATTTACTCTCACATTCAATAATCAAGGATGTATAGTGAAGACATTGATTATTTCATCATTGGGATCATACCCCGAGTACATAGAGCCATGTCCATAAGTAATCCACCTCCAAGAAGCGAAATCTAACCTGTTTACAAATCATAAGTTAAAATAAAAGAGATAGAAGAAAATCAGCCAGAACAGGACCGAGACACAGCTATCCGTGGGGGGAACCATCTCCGCACATGTCCAAAAGCAACCCAATTGCTCCAGGTGAGCTATCAATCCAGGATCCCGTCACCGGATAGAAGACACCATGCATAATGCGCTCCTAAACAAAGAAAAGCAAACGTTGTACAATAAATATGTGGAGATCATGTCCGAGGCCCGTGTCGACACAGGCCAAATACATCAGGCTGGCAAAAAAAAGATAAAAAATGGCGAAATCCAGAGTCGAGATGGCAATATCCCGATCTCTAGTCATCGCGGCGTCCGAGTTCGTAAGAGGTCTCAGTTACTCCGCCGCACTCTTCATCTTCCTTGAAGCTGACGCGGCGCAGGAGCGTCGGGACGGAAAGGCGCGAGCGGCGGGTCGGCGACATCGATAGTCGGGAGGGACTGATGATGGAAGGAACTTTCGTGTAGCGATAGCGATACTTGGCTCCCAGGAGCATTATACGACCGTAGCTCCACCAGAGGCAGAATCCAACGACGCCGGCGATCAGGAAGCCGCAGACCGTGAGGAAGACCCAGTGTTGGCCCATCTGGGAGATGTTAGCATTGATCTGCAATTCAATCCAGTTGTGTCTTCACTTACCCAGAAAATCAGGCGCGCATCCTTGCCGTGCCAGCTGTTACCGCGGTGGTGGGTAAAGAAGCTCCATGAGAACTTATTGTACTCGTCCTGCATGAGGATGCGCACGCGCCCTGCCTCGCTCGGCTTATCGCGCATGTATTCCTTCCAGATGACAGACAAGAACAGCGGACCAGTCGAGTACATGACTGTGATGTAGGGAAGAAGCCAGTGGCGGTCGTATTGCTGCAGAACCTCGATTGTGCGGAGGAAGAAGGGGTGCTGCGGGACGGAACCCATGGCGTCGTTCGAGATACCGGTAGGAGCAGTGCGGCGAACCCACGCAGGATAAGCATTGAGAGGATCCAAGCGACGATTGCAGCCCTATTCATCTTGTTAGACTATACCAAGTACCAATTTCTCGGGAACACTTACGTCGTCTAGATCAATGTATGTTCCACCATAGTGTGCAAGCACAAAGTACCGAATGGAATCCGCGCGTTGAATGGGGTAGGTGTAGCCATCGAAGGTATCCAAGAACCAGGGATACTCGGCGGCGATAAAGTCGCGTGACTTCTCGTTTGTCCAGAGCTAATAGCACAGGTTAGAATCTTGAGCCACACTTCGCGAGGGGGTTTTGGCAGCTAACGTACAATGTATTCATAATCCGGGTGCATCTCAATACAACTCTTTTGAGCATCTTGCCAGACCTCTGGAATAGTCTCATTCTTGTATGTCTGGTGAATGATCTTCGGAATGATCTGAGGGCGATGTTCAATCAAGCTCGAATTCGGTGATGGCAATTCCGCGCGGTGGATCGCATCAGCCGCGGCATCTTCGACCAAGAGTGCCAGCAGTGTCGAGACACTCCGAATGAGGAAAGAGAGGATGAGGAGGTTGACGAGAAGGAAGATCAAAAGACCGCGCCGCATCGTGAAGGTTGGTCGCCGTGGACGATTACGGACGCAAATCAATTGGGAGCCGCGCAACACAAGCAATTGAGCCTAGCCAATTCGTTTTGTTTCTTTCTGTTCAAGTCGTAAAATCGTATCAATTCGGTTCGTAGACGCTAAGGTCGTAGGGGAGGTAGAGCTTGGTTGGGAAAAAGATACAATGGAGCTCCGATAAGTGGTAGGCCAGGAGACGATAAAGTGGGAGAATAGGAGTATTAAAGGGGAGCACTAGTTCACGATAATAAGGAGCGACGAGTGGAGAGACTAACGCTAAAGAAGGAAGCGTTTTAAAAAAGAGGGATCTTGAGGCAGAAGTAAAAAAAAGAATGGGGGAATTGACATAGGGGGAAGTAATACAATACACAGGGGCCAAAGGTTGAGAATAATTTACGAGGCTGAGTCGAGGGGTGGCTGAGTGTTTTCCAGATTAACCAGCAGCTTTGTCGTGCTGTCATTGGTGCGCAACAAAGTTAAGTGGGGGCAAATAAGGGGAGTTTTTAACCTTTTTCTGTTTAAGGTGCCGGACATATGGTTTGGTTCATGGGTGCCTATTCGATACTGGCGTAATTGTATATGCACCTTGACGTGTATAGAGTTAGTATATAAGAATAGCGCATTGCGATATCACGCAGATATACATTGAAGGCATACATAGGGTCAGATCTATATGCTGTATTCTTCACTCTCGTAAGTCGCTAAATTAATCCAAGTTTGCGCGTAAGGATTCGTAACCGTACCGTAAATCGAGCGCTGTGGGGAAAAGTCCCCACGCCAACGCTAAGATCAACGAATTGCACTAAACCTCATAGGACCTACCAAACCCATTTCAATGCAAGTCAAGCCGACACTATTAGCTGTCTGGAAGGCCGTTACTTTGCTAGTCTGGCCCCGTCGCAACTTAATTAACATAAAGAGTTAGCATCGTCAACGGGTAGCAGACTTACCAAATTCGATCTCAACAATACAACTGTAAACATTGAGCCAAAGTTCATAGTGTAATCTCATTACCGCCACACGTGTGGTGGCCACCACGTAGATTTTCGATAAGGTTGCCAACATGCTATGATCCAACAATGAACATATACCCACGCGTAAGGACACAGAACCAGAGTTGCACACCTTGGCCAGTGGCCACAGACCTCGGCCAGAGTTCTACCAGCACGAAGAGGTAGGGATTTGCACCGATTCGCCAAGCGACCCGCCACTGTGTGCCACAGACTTGGGCGTGCACGGTGCAGATTTACGCAGTTACATAGTTGTCTGTTGGAAGTTGGAACTTGGTCCCCAATCTGGCCGTATTCGTTTATTTGTATGGAAATGGGCGCAAATACACTATTAATTCTATTGAAATAGTGTGGCTTTACCTCGGTACGCAGTCCATTGCACTAATTAGTTCGAATTCTTTGATTAATAGACTCAGACAACGTGACCATGCAAAACCCTCTCCTCAAAACCGTGGGAGATCAAAACTCATTTCCATGGGAACGGCCCATGTACTCGCAACTCCTGAACGTGGTGAAACGCCTCCGCACAGCTTAATCGCCTCCGCCCCTCTGGCTTTCCCCAATTTAATGCCCATCACGCCCCAGAGCTCTCGTCATAGCCTGGGCAATCGACGAACCACATCAAACATGCCAAACACACCAAAACCACGGTTCATCTCGATTCAACGCTTTTCTGGAATCTCGGATGCCTACGTGCACAAAGAACTCCATACCAAATTTATTCATTAGTTGTGCACCCATGGATGTCATTGCATATCATCTCTCATAAAATCGACAATGGCTCTAAGTTCTAACCTGCTCCACGTTCATCGAGGGATCATCGTCGAGCGAAGGGTGACGTCGGCGCTCGGCCTCCCCCGATCTTTAATTTCGTAGACGCTTTAGCCTAATTTCTTAACTACAATGCGCTAACTACATCATCCTATGAGAGTTCTACTTGAACATGCACGGGCGCTGGAGTTCCTCGTGGCATATTACTCTAATTCTCTGTGACGTCGGTGATCAAGTTACAACTTGCATACTTCAAGGAGACACGTGCAGTCGTGTTCTAATAATAACCATCTACAGTGCTTACTTTAGGCAACCTACTTAAAGATGCTGAGTCGATTGTGTCATGCTAACGGTCTGTCGACCTGCTCATACGCAGTATGTACTACACATGGCCCTAAGCACCCGACTTCCGAGCTGCACTTCCAAGGTTGACTCCAAGCCACATATAAGATCATGCGCTACAGCTGTCCTCAGTAAGGAGTTTGAAAAAGATGGATAAGATGCAATATGCATGCAGCCACTTTGATACGTATGTAGGTACTCTATTTTACTTTAAACTAACTACGCCCTAATTACCTACTGTTTCCCTGCACATACGCACCGGTCTGACCAGGTCACACACTTTTCCGGGGGCCATCACGTCTCTGGTGCACCGTTCGCATGTCACCTGCTGGTGCTTGGGCAGCACGGGAGGGATCTGCTCTGCAGGTAGCTACAAGTGGCGCGAGTGAATGAGAATAACAGTAGAAATGAATGAATAGGGTATCTTTGGCTCTTTCAAAGTAATAAACATGTATGCAACGCTCTTGTAAACACAGAAAAGAAAGTCGAGATTTGGTCCTGGCTTCGAGGCATGTCATATCCAAGGGGAGTGTGCAGGGGGAAACGTTCCCAAAGGAAAAAGGCATAATCCAGATCCATAAGTCATTGGGAGGTATCTCGTCGGATCACTGACCCGCCGTCGCGAAAGTGCAAGTATCCCAAACAGAGCCCACTGATCTTTTTCGATGAATTCGGACGATCAGAATAACCAGTAGACCGGTGATGCCCAGTCCATGCCCGCTACCTGGCTCGCAATTCCACCCGAAAACAGCGTCAAAAGAGATGCAAGACATGGACCGAGCTCATCCCACTCGGCTCGTATATTCATCGAACAAGGTCCAGGTTAGGCACCACACAGGCCGCACAAAGGAGGCAAAGCTCATCCCGAAAATGCAACACCCATCCACCACAACCTCCTCATCTAACCTCAGGCGCCGCAGCAGCCGCGAACTCGCGATTCATATTCGCAGCGCCAGTCGTCAGCCCACCGGGTGCAGGCGCAGGCTCAAAAAGTCTCCGCCACCAGCCAGGCGGATCAAACGGACGATGTCCCCCATGCAGAGGCGGGTATACATCATTGAAGAAGTACCAAATATGACCAACAACAACACCCAGCATCTCATCCTTCGGCACGATCTTGTGCACAATCACACTGAATCCCATCAGCACCCACGGCAAGTACGGAGCCGTAAAGACCAACAGGCCCAGGAAGCTGAGTCTAGTGTCTGGATTGCGCCGGGCCCAGATGTATACCAAGCTGGAGGAGAGGGCGCTGCCCAAAAACGGAATCGAAAGGAATGGCGAGATGACGAGAAGGGAGGTCATGGCGTAGAAGATCAACCATGCGAAGTGGGCTGGGGAGCGGCCGGAGGATTCTTCCAGAAGGCGGGAGTAGCGCTGTAGGAAGAAGACGTGGAATAAGAGGTCGAGATTGAGGGGTCCGAAATATAGGAATGTTGTGATGAGGCGCCAGTATTGTGATTTGACGTACACCGAGCGGAAGCTGTAGAATAGTTGGAAAGGCGTCACGATGTGGCACTGTACCAGCACTGAGGTTGCTACTGTCGCTACCGTCCACCACCGGGTGACTGGTGGCATCTCATAGAACCATTGCTCGAGCGGGAACTGGCCTGGTTGCCCGTTGTTTTCCCAGAGGGCGGCCATGATGCGTTGGGTCGTTGAGCTTCAGCTTCTAGAACACACGTGGAATCTAAATAAACGGAGAGTAAGAGCGAATGATGACCACAAGCACAGAGCTCAAGGTGGCATGAGGGAGCTCAGCGGAGATAAGAACAGGTGGTCCAGTTTATCGTCACGTGAGCGACACGAGAACGCGTGTTACGGTTTACAGAGAAGAAACAATCACGGGGCTAGGGACGCTAAGGCCCGAATAGTTCATATTGACAGTTCCCCAGCCTCTTCTTTCACAAAATTGTGCTCATAACTAATTGCAATTTTTGATCCCAACCTCTTTCGACGGAACACCGTGTGACACAATAACTAAGCTTGCTCCCCGAGTACTCGGACACGGTTCCTGCAAGGAGGTCAATCCCGAACGCAAGCTGCAATCCGCACCTCGTTGCTAGGGCAGACACAGTGCTCCAGCTCCCAATTGCTCGCTTTCCCACCAGAACACCCCCACTACACCACCTTTTCCACCTCCCCTCTTTACAATGGCTCAAAAGAAAGCCCAAAGACCACCAGGGAGCGTACAAAAGCGCAAAGTGCAAAAGTCCAGCGCGCCCGCGCCCGCACCGGCCGCACCAACACCAACCAAAACCGACGGACACGCGCGCAAAACAGCAAAACAACAAAGTTCAACCACGAACGTCCAACGTATGTCCAGACCTTCCAAACAACGACCAATTCCCGCACTAGCCCTACCATACCATACACCCCAAATAATTATTCTTTGAAAACAAACCCCCCTTGCTAACAATGTCCCAGCCGGAGACCCAACACCAACAGGCCGTCGCCGCCGCTACAGACCCGGCACCGTCGCCCTCAAAGAAATCCGCCGCTACCAACGCTCTTACGATCTCCTAATTGCGAAATTGCCTTTCGCGCGCTTAGTCCGCGAAGTCGCGCTCGATCTCCTGCCCGCAGACGTCGGATCCGAGCTGCGCTGGCAATCGCATGCTATCCAGGCTCTACAGGAAGCCGCGGAAGCGTTCATGGTTCACCTATTCGAAGATACGAATCTCTGCGCGATGCATGCGAAGCGCGTGACTATCATGCAGAAGGATATACAGCTTGCGCGGAGAATTCGTGGTGTGTGGGGTGGGCTTGGCTAGCTTGGATTATTTTGTCTTTTGTCTCTCGTCTGGTCTCTTCGTCTGGCGTTTTCTTTTCACTTTATTTTTTTACGCCTTCGGGTTAATTCTGCGCGTGGCTTGTTGGCTTGGTTTTTTCTCGTGGATTGCATGTGGAAGAGGGGTCGAGCGGATTTCTGCGGCGCACGAGGGGTTGGAGTTGGCTTCGGTGGTGATGTTCTTCACCCTTATACCTTTTTTTTCCGATTGTTCAGCATCGGCTGGAGATTGCCTGTTGCTGCCGGCTGGTCTTATACCATGGTGTGTGTACATCTATGCATCGATGTCGGTGTCTATGTTATTATAGGAAGCGAAGAAATTTATGGTCTTCCGGGGGATGGGTCGATGTACTTCTCCCGTCCTCAGTCAAATCCGTCGAGTATCAAATCAATGATGCTACATAGAAGCTTGAAAGCAAATCTGTACGAAGGCAGAGGCAATGAAAGTATTCTTAATTCACCAGTAACACGATGTACAGGCTCGTGGATGTGGTCAAAGTAATCGCAGCAATGATCAAACGCCTTTCCGGTGGGGATCAATTGGTATCGTAAACAAGCGCCGGTAGGCAAAGTTCGGTATAAGATAAGTACGCAAAAATCGGCATACATCATATCATGTCCCATAGAGATAAGAATAAACAAAGACAATCAAGCTGATCGTCTCAAGCGCAGTGGAAGACCCGAGACCAGACGCTGGCCCTCCTCGCGGACGCTCTGCGCTTCTTCGCCCTTGCCTTGGCGCTCCAGTGTCTCGGCGAGCATATCATCGGTAACACTCGCCCACAGACGGTCATTGGCTCGTTTGGCCATTGCGCGGCCAGCTCGGGCGCTCTTCTCGGCTTGTTCGCCGACCACGCCGCGGAAATACTTCCAGCTCATGAAGGTGAGAGTCATGCAGGTGATTTGGCTGTTGCTGATTGCAGTAGCGGATTGCAGAGCCTGTTGCAGGTATTGTTTTGTCTGAATCGTGGACTCGGAGTGGACCGTGGCGCAGACGAGGAAGTAAGCTGCCTGTATGTACTTGTTTGGACTGCCTTTGCAGAAGGGCTCAAGGGTCGATAGAACGCCGTTTAGGGTGGAGTGTGACGGGTGGGCGGGATCGCGGAGTATGAGGACAGTATTGAGGCCGGCGAGGATGCGTGTGTCACGACATGGGTCGTTTCGTGCTGTCCTGCTGGTAGTTGGATCGAGTAACAGAAGTGGTGACTGGAATATGTTCAGCGCGGCATTGAGATCGCCGGTTGCCTGCGCGATAGTTCCAGCGGCATATTCTATCAGGCATTCGATGGTTTCTGGAAGGCCGGAACGAAGCTCTTGATAGACTTGTCGGAGGTCGTTGAGAGTCTGGCTGGCAAGATCCCAATCGGTTCGAGAACAGGCCAAGAAGATTCGTTGAAGGAGGAAGTTACAGTAAAGTGACTGGCGCCATTGAACTCGACGGTTCGCAGTGGCCATGGATTCTGAGATTTCCTGTGGGGCTTTGAAATTGCCTTGGACCATTCGAAGCCCTTCCTCGAGGTATTTTTCTGCTTTCCGGCCGTCATATGAATTCTTGGCGCTCAGCGTGATCGAGCTGAGGAAGTAGCACAGCGCATAGAGATCATGCTGAGGAAGCCAGTTAAAGCTTAGGAGCAACGTTCCGTTATGAACCTGCAAGATGTCACCCGTGTCAATGGATGATGGCCCAGCGGATTTTCCGTTGAGGGGAATTGAAAACGACCCATCAGGACGCCAGTGGCTGTCACTCAATGTCTCATCCATCAAAGCCTGCATAACCTTCAATTTCTGTCCAGACTGGTTGACGTCGTACTCCAAAAGACTGCAGCAGATATCGACCATTTGGATCAACGTTGTAAGTTGAGGGATATGGCGGAGTTCATCATTCAGCTGATGGCTTCGCGCTGCGGCCACAGCGCGCTGCGCCTGCTCGATAGAATCAGAGCTCGTCCCTTGCTGTAAGTGCGCGAGTGATTCAATGACGGCCGCCATTGCGGAGACGGCCTTGTCCCCATTGCGACTAGCCATAGCCGTGATTTTGTGGAGGTGCTGTAGCGCCTGCACGGAGTCTTGATGTGATGGTGATGACAACGAGAGTGAAACACGAAGAAAGCGGAATGCGTACTCCCACGCAGCGTGACGGTAACTATAGCCATTAGAATCGTGTGATAAGAAAACGGCGAATAATACATACGCTTCCACGTCCTGAATCATGCCGTCGACAGCCTTCAAGGATGCCTTAGGATTGCTCTTGTGGAGCATTCGGGCCAGGAGGTGCTGCATACTATATTTCAAGTCAAGCATCCGATTCTGTGGGAGTCAGTGACCAAACAATTTGCTATCAGAATTTATTGACTGACCCGCTCGCAAAGATCGATCTGCAGAAGTCAGTGACTGTGTCCGTAATAAGATGGAGAGTTAGATACATACGCCTTTGCTCAATGCCGTTTCCGCTTCGATGTCATTGTCTGTTTCTTCGAACAATGTACGCGCATAGCGAAGCCTAACGAGAGCTTCTTTCCGAGGTTGCAATCGCCAGTTCTATCACACCGTTTGTTTAGCATGTGTGCAAACATTCTCTAGTTAAGCAGTGACGAACCTTCAATACCGCTTCTAGACATCCCAACCCAGTAGCAACTAGCTTGTAATATTCCTCAACATCTGACTCACGGCTAGCTAATGAAGTCGTCGTGCCACGGGAATGCGCAGCGTTTAAAAATTCATCGGCCAGGGATAACAGCACCACCTGGTAGTCAACTGGCGGCTTTGTCGACTTAGCATTCGTGTGTTTCCCGGCCTTTTCGGCACTGGGTTGGATCGACTGCCTCTTTTTCTCAATATGTTGTGATTGGATCTGCTTATTCGAAGTATGACTTTGCATATTTGCTTGCATCATTGGCGAAGGAGCCGGGACCGTGGCTTGGGGCGTAGCGTATGTCGCCGGGACTGGCTGGGGCAGTTTCGGCGTCATGATAGGCGTGGAGGGCTTCTGTTTGACCTCTAACTTGGGAGAAATTTTGACTGGCGTATGTTCGGCTTTGACGATAGGTTGTTCTTGCGGTTTTTTGATATTAGCTTGTCCTTTGTGGGATTGCGTCTTGGGTTTCGGTTTCGGTTTTGATTTGGGACTGATGAGCACTGGAGCAGGAGTAACATGAGCAGGCATGGCTGGCGGTGGAGCTGGCAGAGCAGCCGGGGGTATCTGAGGTGGACTAGTACTTGGGACGAAAGTTGGTTCGCCATACTGAGAGACTTGAGTGTAGCGGGAGCGCGGAGCAGCGGGGAGCGGTTGTTGTACAAACAATTGAGCTGGATTGACAAACTGATGCTGCAGCTCTTCTTGTTGGATGCGAGGCGGAGGCGGGGCAGGAGGAGGTGGCGCCGGCGGCTGCGGTGGTGGAGGGGACTGTAGTTGAGGGTTCAGCTGCGGTGCTGGTCGAGGCCTCGGTTGGATGGTTTGTGATGATGGTTGGAGCGGCTGCTGTGAGGGAGTTTGCGGAGGACGCGTCTGTTGCGGCTGCAGCGGCCGCTGTTGAGTATAGGTCGATAAGTATGAGGGATATGGCATCATTCCCGAAGGATACATTTCTGGTTTGCCATAGCCATCGTACGGAGATGGCTGAGAAACGGCATTATTGTAAAGTACCTGCGGTGGGGGTTGCCCGGGCTGATACTGCGGCGGCGGCAAATAATGCGGATATTGGCCGGAGCCAGGTGGTGGGAAGCTCATGGCCCGAAAAACCGATGAGACTCATGTAGTTTGAGTCGTCCGTAGTCGCGCAAGATGGTGAGCGTGTATTCTCGTGACCGTCCGGGTCCGGAGAAAGACCGGGGCGGTCAGCTGATAAGGGATGTTGCGAACTTGCGATTACCGCGAGTCGCGACTTTAGATGTCCACACAGTCCACGTATGAAGTACACTTGTCCTGGGTTGTCTATTGCATCTAAGTGATATTCCGAAGTCACTGTGATGGTCTAGATACTCTTTTTGGTCGCCTCTTCTTCGGCCAGCAAGAACCGTCATGATTCATAAGACGATGAAAGAGAAGTCTACAGAAACCAAGCCAGTGAATTTCACAAAGAACTTCAGAAGAGTCCACGAGTGGCTTTCCATTATTGTCTGAATGGTCAAATGAACTATATACCGAGCTCCTTGATGCTGTCCAACCTGTTTATGCGCTGAAATCATTCCTCTATACACCGACCAAGGTCAGAAACGACAGACAAGAAGAGATGTGCCCTTGTTGGATCAACTATGCTCCTGCCAGAAGTCCCGATGCTTCTCTTGCAGCTGCTGATTTCCGTTAAATTATGTTGAGATATGTGTGAAGCTCGCTGATGGGTTGATTACCTATTCCAGGATCGATAATTTCCTGTTCTATACTGGGTGCGAACGAGAGCGCTGGATGTTCCCGGATCGTCCAAGGACACAGTTCGTTGCAGTTTTCGACACTGACTGAAGGCTCCGCGGGATGGATTCTTTGTGCTGCCCAAGTCTGATCAGGAGTCGGGCCCGTACCTCCAAGGTTCCGGTGGGTCCAGAATGAATATGTCGCTTTGCCAGATTTTTCGTAATGGAAAGGCGATTTTCGCGGGCATTTCAATGTCGTATCGCATGCACTGCAGGCGGATATACGGTGGCAAGATGAGCAGGAAGAGTCGAAAAGTCGGCATACGGTGGTTTGATGGACGCTCGAAAGCCACAGGTCCAACGATCGATGTGCACAGCCGAAGCGCGGCGTCATGTAATCTTCCTTGCCGACTTGGCCTGACACAGTGGTGAGTCGGTATTCTGTGCGAATAACTAACTGGTTGTCTTCGTTGAGTTCCGGGAACAAGGATGTCTTTAGTTCGGTCGGGCCGTACTGTTCAGTACAAGTATGCCAACAGTAGCGGTCGCCGACGGCATCTCCGAACTCAGATCTCAGGGCATCCAAGGTCACCTGCCGCACTCGAATGTGATAAGCTAGATCGAGTTTGTCCCGGAACGTTAATTTCTTGCATGGGCACAAGTCGACAACCCCTGCCAACTCTCCAAGATTGCATGTGCGATTCTCCGGCTTCCGTCTCAGCTCCTTGGATGCGAATGCAGCGCGAGGGTGCAGCTTCAAACACTTGGAGCAGAGCTTCCAGCGACTGTTCTCCAACAAGTTGAGGAATGACCATCGGGGCGTGACGAAGTTGTGTCCATTGCGGTAATGGTGGAAGAGCGGCGCAAAATCGCGACTGAATCGGAGGGATTTCGAAAGCAAGATATCTCCCGAGATTGCAAACATGCGCTTGTTGGTCAGCGCAAGCGCAGCCTCCGGGAGTACTGTCAAATGGGATATGATCTCCAACAACAGTTCTGTGGGTAATTCCATAAGGTAGCATCGGCCGGGACCCTCTTCCTGTTGAGGTTTCTTCGCTCGCTTTTCGGACCAGGCTCTCATTTTGATTATGGTCTTGACTTTTCCTGTGACACGGGAGAAACGGTCGGACATTTCGGACGGGAACTCTCTTATTGATATCATGGATGCTCGGCGGTTTTTCATTTGAAGCATCGGTCGTACAAGTATGTTTGGTGATCAGGCCGCATGAGACGTATTTGAATCAATGGGATGGATGATGTTCCGACTGGTGTTGTGATATCATGTTCTGGGAATCAATCAAACCGCGTCGTGTGACAAAGGAAAAGAGACGGAGGTTTGGATCTTTTGACCTTCAAGTAGTCTGCTGAAAGATAAGAAAGTTTGCACGGAAACGGACCATGGGACTGGATTGCAGCAGATGGGCGTTTATGCTATGAGCATTAGATTAGGCATGAGGTAGAGGAATGGTCCAGGTGATCACCGGTAGTTCAGCCCGTTCTCTGTCTGATGATCCTCGTGCAAAACGCCGGATATTTCGACTTTTCCCCCTTCATTATTCATCCTTCTTTTTTCTTATAAGATATAGCTATTGTCGGGAACCATGGAGATTTCTCCCTGTACTTCGTGCCGGAATGGAGTTAGGGTGAGTTAGGGCTTCCGCATGCGGACAGCAGATTGCCGCATTGAGCATCATCGCATCATCACTCCGCATTTTGGCGGAAATCTCTCACAGTTCAACTGCATGATTTTAAAGAGGTAAAAGGGTGATTCCGAATCAAGCTTGAGCTCAGACCTTTTATATACGAAACAGAAAAAAATATTGTCTGGTAAGTGGCTTTCGCTTCAAGGTTGTTTTGGGGCTTAACCGGTGCCGCTTCTTGCCGATGAGTAAAACTGAGCACGGCCCGATATGTCATCTGACCTAAGAGCCCTCCTCGTCCAAGGTACCAAAGAGAAAAGGCAACTTGGAGGAGTTCAGCCTTCAGGTACTTGGGAGTCGGCTTATTTAATATTTCAGAATCTCCAGACATGGCCTGGACGCCGTTACTATCCAATCTTAGTCGGACCCAGTGGACTATGAAGAGCATCGACATAAAGCACATTTCGACCGCGATGAAAGAAACGTAGCCTGTAGGTGACAGGTCACCACCTTAATCGGTAATGAGAGCTATTATGGGCCATGGCAGTGGAGGAATCAGCTAGCCAAAGAGCTTGTTGCACTTATAAGTTATCTGTGCGCTTACTAGTTACTTAGAGTGAGCATCAGCCACTACAAACTAGGTGTCTAATCCAGCAGTTCACTAGAGAAGTACAATGGCAAAGTGGATCGATCGATCTCGCTCTCATTCTCGCCAACCTTGGAAGAAGAGCTGACTGGTTACAGAGCACCTGCCCGTATACCCCAGCGTAACAGTGCCCTGGCCACAATATACCGACTGGTAAATGGAAATGATTCAGTTGAACGCCTCCCTACGACGCCATCCGTCAGTCCTGGCTTCAGCCCAGTTGATCTTCGTAGGATCGTCGACGTCGTGCCAAAAGACAGCAAATCTGTGGTCCCCCCAGGTCACAATAGCAACGGGACCATCAGAAATCTTATTTTCGAGACCGTTGTGATTCCAGCCCCCTTTATACCAGCTCTCGTGCACCTTGCCACCGCGTGTTCGCAGAATATGCATTTGACCCATGTCCGTAACAGCAAGCTGCATATTCGGCGCATGTGCGGATAGCCCAGAGTTTATCTTCACCCAGGAAGTCCCTTCACCATCTAGCTTATATTGGGCGAGTTCAATATCTGATGTTTTCGGTGACACCGCATTGGTCAACCAGTTGGTTAGGAAACTAGACCCTTGAGTCACCAAGTCGCTTTTAATGCCTGGTAACAGGTCCTCGTGCTCTTGCTTTTGCGGCACCTCAAGGAAGAAGAGTCTGTAGAGACTTGTTAGGTCTAGTTGCCAATTCCCAACAGGTTTTATTCTCACCTATCAACGCCATTCTGAGGGACAGCAATAGATGTCCCGGGGACTGCTCTTTTGGAGATGGGCTTCCACCCCTTGCGAGCTAGAATGAAAAAGTTTCTTATTAGCAGCCGATCCGTAGAGTTAGTTGGTTGGATAGCGAGCTTACTCATCTCAATAAGATCCCCGTTCTCAGCTTGCCCGAACACACGAATACCATGGTCATCATTACGGGCAGCAAGCCGCGATGCAGCATGCAACGTCACTCCCCATGTTGACAATTCCCAGCCCATTCCCCTTGCTGGTCGCCTGAACGACATGTCTCCCTTCATCCAGAGAGAAAACGCGGATCTAGATCATTTCGCCAATTAGTCTTCTCATGAGTCAATAATCTACACGGGAAGCTAACCCACCCAGTCCTTATTGTTGCTTGCGACGGCAATTGGAGAGGCAGCTCTTGCTTTTGCAACAACTCCCAGAAACTTGAATTTTCCATCATCATACTTGTATTCAAGGATTCCGCCATTATCACTTTGGCCGTATAGGAGAAGCTTATCGCTGTCGGCACCCCAGGCACTAACAGCGATGTCCGATTCTGGGAAAGTGGTCAGTACATGTTCATTGTTCAAGACGAGTTCGTCCTGTCTGCGACGTGACGCCGACGTCAGACCGCCATCGCGCTCTTCCCACTTCACTAGGTACGCAGTACTCGCTGTTCCTGAGTCTCAGTGCCCTCGTAAAGCGGCGCTAGACATTATCCCATGTATCTACGCAGTAGTTTCACGTTTCACATGCACAAGGAAATGTCAAGTGATTGTGATGGTTCAGGTCACATGATGGAGTCAGGATAGGAGTCACAGGACAGAGAGAGATCACGAGACTGGGGTTGCTGTTGTGGTATTCTTTTGTTGCGCGTCTCTTCTTGTCTTTCTTCCTTTCTTTTCTCTCCTCAGCTTAGTTATCTTGTCGAATCCGAGTCTGTTGATCCAGCAGATTTTGCCAGCGTCACATCATAACTAAGCAGCAAGCTCGTGTAATCGCTCCTTAGGTGGGGTGTTCAGCAATCGTTCACGCATGGAGGGCCCTTCTCCATCGTCCTTATTATCTTCATCAAAGATCGCCTGTCTCAACTGGTCTAAGGTCTCATTCATGATTCATGATTCAACATTGGTACGGGGGTCGTCGGGTCGTGAGCAGCGGCTGGCATAGCACTCGGGAGTCGGAGCACTCGGCTGCTTGTCTAAGGTCTTTGTTCATCGGGTTCCGCTTCGATGCGGCCACCGTGATTGGCTCGGCCACAGATTTGGGTTTCGGGTCGGGAAGTGGGAACCGGTGCCAAGATGCGTCGCGGCGTGGCAAAGCGTCCGGCCGGCGGTCAAGAAAAATAAAAAGCGATAGAAGAGAGCTTGAGGTGACACTGGCAAAATCTGCTGGATCAACAGAGTTTGATTCGACGAGATAACTAAGCTGAGGAGAGAAGAGAAAGGAAGAAAAACAAGGAGAAACGTGCAACAAAAGAATATGACTCCTATCCTCTCCACCATGTGGCCTGGTCCTTCGCAGACTACAGTGATCTTACGGAGTACTCCGTGAGTCCGTACTGCGGGCATCTATGTTCTGCCACACTGACAGTCGCAAAACCCCTGCATAAGTCCATGTGGCATGTGCCAGCCCGTTGATGCGCCACCGGGCTCCTGATGCCGAACCCCGAATCCCGATGATGTAGAAGGTCACATTTTGAATTCTGTTACTCCGTACGGAGTACGGAACTGTTGTCTCTCCGACTCTCAATAAGGTTCTTGAATTTTGCAAAAGATAGATCACGTGACAGTGCATAAACGCCCAGTAACCTGTTATGTACACAATCTTGCCGAGGTCCATCTTGGTTATCGGAGTGCAACCTTAAATCTTTTTTTGCTTCTCGTTTTCCAAGTCAATATTCTCATTCCAATAGCACACTGAAATTACTGAAGTTAATCACCAGTGAAACAGCCAATCTCATCATACCCTCGGCCTCATCTTCTTCATATACACGCCCATGCCCGACCTCACCGCAACTCTCCTGAACTCATTTCCCCTATCAGTTCTCTTATCAGGACTGATTGCCATGGGTTTCCTGACATGGCTCCGACCAAAAGGCCGCATAGCCTTCCACCACGCCAAGGACAACAAGTTAATCTTGACCAAAGTGTCCAGCGCATCAGGAGCCAAAGAACAAACCACATTCCTGGATGTCTGTCGCTCTGCCACACCATCAACATGCAACCTAAACCCATTCCTGTTCAACGGTCATCTGCAGACCTGCTACACTGTCCTGAAACACGATAATGTCCCCATTCACTACAAGCGCAGCATGGTCGAGTCCGATAGCCCTGCATTCGCGGGCCATTTCGCCATGGATTACGTCGTTGCTCCGTACGACCTGCCCAACGACCCAGAGCTCATGGATGCGGCTAGGAAACATACCCAGGAGCCGGGTTTGCCGCCCCGCACGTCGTTTTTCACGGAGAAGGAGCTTTCGGCCCTGTCTTCGGATGATTCCAGGCCCATGCTTGTGTTGCTTCATGGGCTGAGCGGTGGCTCTCATGAAGTTTACTTGAGACATGTTCTGGCGCCGCTGATGAAGGATGGGTCTTGGGAGGCTTGTGTTGTTAACTCGAGAGGATGTGCGCAGACGAAAATTAGCACCGGCGTTCTTTATAATGCTCGCGCTACGTGGGATGTTCGTCAGGCTGTGAGGTTGCTTCGGGAGAAGTTTCCCAATCGTCCTCTTTTCGGAATTGGATTTTCACTGGGTGCCAATATCCTCACTAATGTATGGATTTCGAAATACTGGTTTTCTCTGTGCATCTTGCTGACGGATTGTTTAGTATTTGGGAGAGGAAGGTGATGCTTGTGAATTGAAGGCAGCTGTGATTTGCGCGAGCCCATGGAACTTGGATGTCAGTTCTACGGTGTTGCAAAGTACTTGGATTGGCAAGGAGGTATACAGCAGGACCATGGGAACGAGCATGAAGAAGCTATTTGAGGCGTGAGTGTCTGGCTGTTCGGGTTGCGACTGTATGATTCTAACCGGATATAACGCAGACATGTTGGACAAGTCTCCAAGAATCCTCGCATTGACGTTGAGGAGATCAGAAGCATTACCTATCTTCATGAATTCGACCGGTATGACGATCTCCTGCATTTCGAACAAGGGCAGTTCTAACAGAAGCAGAGCTCTGCAATGTCCCGCCTGGGGCTACCCCACCGAGGGAGCCTATTACCGTGATGCCACTTCCACCGATTCCATGCTGGCTATCAGGATTCCTTTCCTTAGCATTCAAGCAGAGGATGATCCCGTAAGTCACGACAGACCTAGATTCGTGCTTTCAACTGCTGACTCGACTATGTAGATTGCCTGCTGGCAGGGTCTGCCTTACCAGGAAATGACGCAAACGCCCTACGGAGTCATGTTGACCACCTCGTGGGGTGGTCATCTGGGTTGGTTCGAGCTGGGAGGAGGCAGATGGTTTGCTAAGCCGGTACGTACCATGCAACCTTTATCGACACTCAAAGAGAGCCAGCTTGAGGTTGTACTAATACTTCCTTAGGTGACCAACTTCTTGAACAAAATGGCCAAGGAAATCGACACTTCCATTCCTGGTGTGGTCGAACACCCCGACAGACTACCTGGGACTATTGCCAGCCATGACGGCCTTAACAAAGATCCCGACATGGCACCCAAGCCCGACTTCAGCGCAATGCGACGCAAACTTAACCTACCCCTAGGACCGTAGATGGAACCCATCAACTGTTACTATGTCCGAAAAACGATATCCCATGGTCTACAACAGGAAGACCCAGCATGGACGGCGCTATTGCGAAATGATGGTCTCGATTCGATAGATATAGAATGATAAACCGGTGAAAACGCCAAACCCCGACATCTAGATACATAAGCAACAGTATAGACATAAATATCAGACTTTTTGTTCAAGCAAATGCAACGGTCTTTTTCTTTCCTCTCGACGGCTTCATAGTATCCTTGATACTCGTCGACTCAGACTCCTTGTTTCCGCCCTTCTTCTTTTTTCGCAGGGAATCCTTAACACCCTCAAGCTTGTTCTTCCTCTCCTTCATGCGCGCTTCGGCCTCGTTCCTCTTAGCCTCGTGGATCTCTTCTAATTGGCGTGCCTTCATGATCTTCGACTCGATCTGGCCCTCCTTTTCGGCGTTTACCATGGCGAGAATTGTCAACATGCCCTCCTGTATTCCTCGTTAGAATTGAGCTCTCATGCCGGTACAAGATAGTGTGAAAAGTGAACCCATACCTGATCGTCGACAAAAGTCTTTCCCTTCTTCTTGCCCTTGGGCTTGACCACTCCGACAGGTGTGATTTGGTTCAATGTTGGCAAATCCAGCTCTTTCTCGGTGTACACTCTCTTCTTCTTTTTCTTCAGGCTCTCTTGCATCGTCCGGGGCTTGGACTTCACTTCCTTAGGCGGGGGTCGCTTGGGACCATCTTTCTTGCTCGATTTGCTCACGCGCGTGGCAGCAGATCCGAGACTGGAAGACTTTGCGCCCTTTGCACCTCCGACAGAAGGGCCCTTGGAGGACCCCTTCGAAGAGCCTTTAGTAGGAGCCATTGTGTATCGCTTTGGTTGGAGAATCGATCGAGGTGAGGCGGACTGAAAATGCAGGGAATGCAGAGATTGAAACAGCGACAGAAAGTTGGAAAATACTTTAGCAACTCAAGGAGAAGAATCAAAATATCTCCACGGTAGAATCAGAGAATTTAGAAAATCCAACTGACAAAAAAAACTAAGAGCAAAGAAGCGTCGCGCAGTTGGTCCAATCCCCAACTTCGCAAAAGAATTTTTTTGAAAAGGCAGGCGGTGAACATGTGTCCAGTCCACCACCAACCTCAGGTCGAAACCTCCACCTTCGATAGCTCCGGAACCCACGCCAATTCTCGTCACGTCCTTCTGCACCCGGTGATTGATCTGCACTGGCTTGAGTGTGCAATTCAACTCTTCGCAACAATGACTATCAACCCTACCTACCTGGCGCAGCGCACGCGCACCTGTACGTCCCTCCCACGCCCGATGTCTTCCGCCGTCTACCCGGCGGGATCGTCAATGGTGCCCATCCCACTAGGAAAAAGATGCTAATATACTCATTTGCTAGCTGTCAACTGGAAAGATGCGAAATTCCGAGTACTCAAGTCGTACCGTGAATGGCTCCGCGCGGTCAGTTTGCCCCGAGGATCTCCCAAGCCCCGATGACGGCTTCAATCCTTGAGACGCTCTTCTTCTACTGTTCTACGCTCAAGCCAGATGCAAGAGTGGAGGGTTGTTGAAGTGGCTCAATCTGTTTCGATTTGATTGCACTATATTATTACCCCGCAGGACCCAGCTAACGAATGTCGAATACAGTCCCCGGAGATCCAGACCATGTACTCCCTCGGCATGCCCGTGTCTGCCATCCGTACCAAGATCCGCCAGGAGTTCGAGAAACACCGCTACGTCAGCCAGTTGAACGTCGTCGATGTGCTGTTGTACCAGAGCCACGCTGAATACCAGGTTAGTTTCGTTTCGCCTATCTCTTTGTCCGGGGGGTATATCATATTTGTCCAACCTGCGGATTATATGAAGACAGTAAAGCAATGTTGCGTTTATCTGTTCTCGGATAACCGTTGCAGACATTTAGCATAGGCAAGACCAATACTGACATCTTTCCCAGGAAACCCTTAACTACTGGAAGCAGCTTTCTCATGTTATGAAGTACTTCCGCCCAGAAGAGGACCCTGGCGCGCGGCTACCCCGCAACTTTGTCTCTGGTTTCCTGGAGGGCCGTAACTAAAACTCACATTCTTCATACCTCCCTCTCATTTCTTACTCTGCGTTCTTTGTTTCCGGTCCGCGATGTGGCAGTAGGAACTGCGCCATCGATAGACATGATGTGTATATATTGTCTGAATAGCCATTCCCATTATCTTCTCTGTTGATCTTGTCTTTCTCAATTGCTGCTTGCAGAGGTTAATACAATCTCGCAAGCGTGCAGTATGAACATAGGTACATGTACCGAAGTCGTAGCCGTTTCACAGTGGATAATCCCAGGTACCATTACGTTGCATTCTGAACTAGACTTGTTCTCAAACCGGGATACTCTCCAGTAGCTAAAGTCAATAGGTGTACAGTAGACATTGGCCCCTTGGATACCGGATCTACGCAGTACTCCAAACGGTTCCTCCATTCGTGAAACAGATGACTGGTATCATGATCGAGTCTCCCATTGTCAAAGCCCCTTGCTGGCTATTCTTTCGTCTATCCCAGTCGCAAACGGACAAACGAAATGTAAGGTTTCTTCGTCAGTTGGGCCTTGTGAAACTTCTCTTGTCAATACAGGGCGATATCTCTTCGACAGACGGAGTATAGTCGTCTTCCTTAGGAGTGATATTTTCCTTTTCGAATTCGGTTGATGGGGAGACATACTCGGGGGCCTGGGTAGGTGCATCCTTCTGAGTCCTCGTCGCTATAGAATTCGTACTCTGGTCCATCTTGAGGATCGCAGGCATAGTAACGCAGAAAAAGATCAAAGCGCGCCTCGGCCTTGCGTACAAAACTGTAGACAGGGGAGGCTCGGACCTTCAAGATACCGGACTTTGTGAAGTTGGCCTGTAGAAGACGCCCATGTCGCGGCCCAAAGAATGAGATGGCTAGCACCGGGAAGAGGGATGTCTTCTCGAACTCCTTTTGATCTAAACGATTCCGGATCGCCTGCGTGATAGAGCCGAGTTCGCCAAAGAGTAATTCATCGGCTTTGGGAGCGTCATCTCTAGTGCAGACAACGAGCATGATGTGGGGAGAAGTCGTCTCTGAGTCGTTGGGGTCGTCCTGCCACTCGCGCTCGGTTTGAACATCCCAGCGTGGAACCCCATCGCAACGGCCGTAAAGCAAGCCCATTCCGTTATCGAGAAATGAACTATCTGCCCTAAGTTATTCAGACGTGATATCAGTGTGAGAAATCTAGTGAATAAGTCGCACTTACTGGATACTGTTCCATGCATCGAACTGGTCAAAAAAAACGGTGTCCCTCCCGCTCTTCTTCTCCAACTTGGTGTAGTAGACGCGCAGGCAACGGAGGATCTGGTCTGCTCTTGTCTTAATGATGTAGGCAGTGGAAGCATTTTCCACATTCGTTGGATGATGATAAATCTCGTCAAAATTGCTGTACCAGTACCTAGAGCCCTCGGGAAGATCCAAATCAGACACAGAGAACCCTTCGAGCTCCTTTGAGGAGATAGGCTTGAATAGACAGGCTTTAGACTCAAGGAAACTTGAGTCCTCGGGATTGAACGATGCAAGTTCAACTCCGAGCTCAGCGAGATTATCACTTGAATAAGTAGCCTTTGGCTCAGACTTGAGTGCCTGTAGTAGGTCTGACACTGCTTCATTGTATCTGCTTCTCAACTGAACTCGCTCCTCCTCGGCCTTGTAGCGACTGATCGCAGGATCCATGACGTAGGTAACTGAAGTCTGAAGGAGGAAAGGAAGAAATAAGTTGATAGATACCTAGAGAGTGAATGAATGAATGTTCTGTGTAAGTGGGCGTAATCTACGTCAATATGAGGCGGCCTTTTTGGGTATGCGTAGCAGAGGCTTGACTCTGGTCAGAAGAAATAGTAGCAAACTGCTCTCATCAACACTGAGTCATTTCAACTCTCTTTTCACCTCACCACGTCCAGCCTCGATTGCCAAACACTACTCCTCTCCTTCCTTTAAAGTATTTTTACAACCTTACGTCTCTTAATCGACACATCCTGTTACGATCGCCCATGATAACAAGTCTGGGAAAGAGAAGAGCAGGAGGTAAACAATCAACAAAACTCGTTCTCGCATCCCTGCTCTTTCCCTTTTTGTCATTCCTTCCTGTTTCTACTTCTACCTGTCATGTGGATCTGTCTGCTTCACCAGTCACTGGTCCATGTGCCATGTGACTTCTTTACAAGACTGCCGTCCATGCACACTTGCCTGATCACTTGCCCCAGGAACTCTTTTACCGTCACACATCCTTAAAATTCACGGGGTGTTCAGATCAAGCGTCCACAAGTGGAAGAAGCATGACTCAGGCTCGAAAATCACAGAACAACAATATCTTCTGTTCAAGGTTCTATGGGATATAAAGTGTTCGCCTATGTGTGCCGCACAGGACTTGAATCTTCGAGATTTCTTTGGTCAGGCCAGATACTGGCTGGCTACCTTCCGACCGTTCCAAGCATACCTCAACACCATCGACGGCGACAAAACGCCGGGTAATTCTGACATAGGGATTTTCGAAATTCCTCGGGAGCAGCAGCAACAAGTTCGCGAGCTTCTGCAAAGCTCAGGGACTCGGAGGAAAGGCTTGCAAAGCCCTAACGAGGAGATCGTTCCTCACTGCGATCTGCAAAAAGCACCCCAGGGTCAAAGCTCGATGGACTCCCCAGCGGGCTTCCTTGACCGCACAGTTCAGAGAGGCTCGCATGGTGTGTCTCCTGGACGGTTTCCTTGCGTCAGAGGTCACGTCTCAGACCCAGGTCATCGTCGAGGCTAAAGCCAATCGTCGCCACAAACACAGTCCGCGAGTTTCTATGCAGGAAGCTGCGGAGCTTGTTCCTGCTCTCGTCACGGGACCTCCAAAAGGCCTGACCAAGGACAGGTAAGTTTATTTGCTTTCATTCCCGGTCAGCATCCAGCAGAAATCAAGTGCTAATGTGTATAGAGCCTTGCTGATTTCTCAGGATGGTGACGAACTATACGTCGCCAAGGCCTACTGCCTCGACAAGTACATAGCCATCATGCAGGACCAGGAGAGGAATGCTATCGCCAAGAACGACTTCTTGAAGATTCGACAATGGGGACCGTGGAGAATTAATGACCGCGATGAAATAGAGGATTTCGCTAGGCTAGTGCTGGCTGTGGCCCTGCAGGCTAGCGCGGAGAACTACCGGTCTGTATGTAATATTCAGAAAGATACCTATCTTCAGGCGCCGACCTTAGGTCTTCTACCTAGCTTTACCTACACATATAGGTATATGGAAAGTACCGCAAACCTTAGTACCAGGTAAGAAAATAGGTATACTTTTACTTTTAACCCTCTACCCCAAAACGCCAAATATACACATGTGACATGCAAGATTCAATATCACGCCTCCATCCGGTTCCCACTCTCAGCATTAAACTGGTCCCTTGCAGCAGTAAATTTCTCAGTAACAACATCGCAAAGATCCATCAGATCATTAAACCCTTTCTCCAGAGCCTCAAGGGCGGTAGTGGTATCTGCAGTTAGAACAGGAATTAGCAAACAATCCACATCCAACCATGTATTCCTCGACACCAGCACAGCAGAATGTACATACCATCCGTCTGAATACGAACATGCATTTTCGGATCCGATGGGTGGGGAATAGTATAGCCGCAAAATTCGACTGCCGGACTGCAAAAGAGAAGGGACGTCAGTAAGAATTTCCTCGTCTGGGAATTTGAAATATGCATGATGGGATGCTTTGCTCGCTTGCATCGCATCCAGCACTGGTCTGGATCCTGGATCTCACTGATGTGACGGATAACTCACTTCTTCATAATCGCATATCGCAGCGCATTACCCATTGTATGACCCTCGCCTTCGAACTGGAAGGAAGCGGCTGTTTCGGTGGCGCCCGGGAGCTGGTGGAGGATTAGTTTGCTGTTTTCATACTTCGGATCCCATGGTATGGAGATATGGAGGGAAGAAACTTACCACGACGATCTGTTTCTCGTCGAGGATGGGGTCGTTGGATTGGGGTTGCTCGGAAGGGAGCTCTGCGTCGACCATGGACTGGTCGTGGTCTTGGGAGTGCACGGATTCGGGCATCTTGGTGGGTGGTATAGGGTGGTGCGGTGATGTGAGTTTTTGGTGAGGTGGGAGATTGGTGGATGGTTTACGGTTTTCGGACTTGTGGAATTGGTGTGTGTGGAAAGGTTTGTCTGTCGCTTTGGAGCTGGTGGAATTTGCGCGATCTGCGATCTTGAATTCGAGGTATATCGCAAAGAAAAAAAAGTGGGTTATCGATAGTCGAATTCACCGCCTGCTGTTTTTGGTATGTATACATTTTGGATTGGGCTTGTTTTCTTTTTTTGAGATTCCATCATGATATTATTTAGAGACTAAGGACTTTAGAGTACTTTGGATGTGTGTGTTAATTGCAATCTACTCGTGTTCGGAATCTTTGTCGACTATATGGTCGTTGGTTGACATAGGCCGGGCATCACTATTTATGCATCTCTTCTATGTAACTGGTTGCCTGAGGTGTCAGTTCAATCCAACCTTAGGTATGAGACAAGGCACACTTTTAGGCTTCACAAACATTTACCTGAAACAAGATTCAGAGTTTCTCCGGAGTACTCCGTACAGTACCTAACTTAGAGATGGACCTGATCTAAGCAATTTGTAATCCCACGGGTCCACGATCTCTCCAGCCAAGGCATAGGTCCGTGCATAGCCCTGTGGTGACAGACTACAGTGACAGACAAGAGATGACTTTGATGTCCATCGCAATTCTGACGGAGACATCGATTATTGCCTTGTCTTTGTTCCTTCTCCTAGATAGTGATGCATGGGACGGATAAACCTGGGATATCCATTGGTTAAGCGCTGTTTGACGCCTCGTTTTGACATATAACGCTGAAATGTGACTTGTCGTGAAGTGGAGATGTGATTCGATAATTTGGATATCAGGAGGTGCTAGTTGGATCTGGTGGGTTGAACTACTGTCAGAGAAGGACCAGGGATCCACTAAGAAATAGCAAATCGACCAATGGAGGGAGATTCTAGGTGAATTTTCGGAAGTGTCAGTGTCCGGAACTATTGGATGGGAAGGTAATAGTTGGATTTCATCACATTGTGACAGAGGATTTGGATATAAATAGTTGATTTAGCAATGTACATACATAAATGTATGTACTGCGTAGTAGTTTAAGCATCTTATTTGTTGTAGAGAGATCAAAACAAAACCAGAAAAAAATTGAAACTGGAACGTGAACGGTGGAGCCAAAAGAGAAACACATCGTGTCTCAGATGTTGGGTAGTGGAGTTGAGTATCTGGTACTTGGGGCCAAACATCCATTACTCTATTTCCCCTCGTTAATGAACCTCCAACACTGTACTTTGTACTTGCACTTTGAGTTTATTATTCAAATCCCCCTGGATAGCTCCGTCGATCGCATTTCTGCTTTTCCTCTTCTCTTCCTTTCAGGGCCCAGACCAACCTGACACCTCCCCCTCTCTCCCCCTCCCTCTGACTTCTTGTCCATTTCCCTCGCTTGTAATTCTGGACTCTCCCAACTGCCCATCCATCCTCTATATCCCCTCTGGTACTTTCCGACTTGGATATCGACCGAGGGCGATCCCACGTTTCGATCGCTGTACCGGCCTTCGCCCGCATCGATTTCCGGATGCCCTTGCATCCCAAGGAAATTTAATCCAACATCTTGAACTGCTCGCGCCCTCGTGTCTGTCGTGATACCTTCCGGAGGAAACTCGAACGTCGACCATGTCCACCGCAGTGGCATCCGCAGCCGCCGCCCCTTTGTCCTCACCCCACCCTACTCGCAACCCCAGTCCGAGAAATCTCCCGGCTTTGGCTCCTCCGAATAGTGTCCCGTCCAGATCCTCTTCAGCCCGAATGTCCAAAAGCCCTCAGCATGCATCCGCGGCACATGGCTCCCCGGCCGAGAGGAGAGGTCCGGACTCACCGTAAGTTGACTGATTCGCTATCAACCGGAATTTCGCATACTGACGTTTGTCCTCAGACCCCAAGCTGGTAGCGCCGCTCCCCAGATCACCGTCAAGAAGGAACCGGGCTCGTCCCCACGGATGCAAAGTCGGCCCCGGCCACGGAAATTAGATCTTTCGACCAGTCTGCCGTCCTCGAGTGCCAGCGGTCTGACTGTCCGACCTCCAGGAGGACCACTGACCGCCTCGATGCAAGATGTAGGCTTAGCGTGCCTGTCGCCTGGATTCCAGACCCACGATCCGGTCATGCGCGAGCAGCTGCAGCGCAGCCTTTCCGTGCGGGATCAGCAGCGATCGATTATTGAACAGCGCATGCAGAGGTCTGCCAAAGAGGATGGTCCGGACGGGGTCAAACCCTCCGAGTCGAACATGGGTATGCCTAAGACCGGAAAGCGCAGACCTCCGCCCGGTCTATCTATCGTTCCTCCGTCCGCCGCTCAATTTGCAAATGAGAGGGTCATTCAATCCGCGCCGCTACACCAGACCTTCACCGGTCGGTATCAGCCCCAGCCGTTGACCCGCCACGTTGTCAATCAAAGTCCGACCCTGGGCTCGACCTCTCACATGCATCATCTACCCGCGAACCAAACAAATAATCGTCTCCCACCCCTCTCCGACGTCTTCGGGTCCGATGCATTGGGCCGTGACCGGGATGCCGCCGCCAATGTGCACCTGAACGCGCCGAACAACAATTCCTCGCAATCGAACAATCTAGCACCGATGCCTTCCCCAGGTCTGCCAGGGAGCATGTCCCATACTCCCAACCGACCGCGCGAGTACCGGTCAGCTGAGGAGGCTGTGCAGGAAATGGCGGGTGGACGAGATGAGCTATTGCCTCGCATTGTTCACTACGGAGGCCACCAGCCCCCCACCCCGCCATCGCCACAGATGGCTCACGCAGGCCCCAAGACTGCACCTCTTGCTGCCCCGGAACCCCAAGCTCCTCATGGACCGCCTCCTGCATCCTTTGGCATGTTCGCTCCATCAGATGCCACAGCACGCCGCCGCCCTCGGAGCGAGTACGAACACGACAATGGAAGCCCGCCTCTGGGTCACGGACCTGAGTCTCAGCACCGTTCCAACCCAGCGGCGCCCGGTCCGCATGCTTCGTTCGGACCCTTTGGTGCAGGGAGAGATTCTCCAGAGACGCAGCGCAGAAAGAAGGATGAGTTCCTCGGACTCTGCGCACGGGCTTGGGATTTGTTCCACTCGTGATACGCGTGATACGCCGGTGCTCTGTTGGTATCAGAAGCGGTGCTTCTTGCAGGCGATCTTGGGCCTGACGAGTATCAAGTGATTATGAGATTTGCTTGAACATACCTCAGCCACTGCCAGCCCAACAATGCATTTACGAGGGTCATCTATATCAATCATCGCATCCGATATCTTGTCATTCTGTTGGAAGATCCTCCACCTCAGGTGTCATAAAGCAGGCAGTTGTTTATTTCTCTGACATGTCTGAGCAACTGTGAATGTTCCCTATACCCCCGATTCATCCTGGATGATTGAATCGGGATGTCCCTATTACGCCCGATGTTTTGCATCATTGTCATGTTATCAGTGCTACGACATCCTCAGGGTACACCTATGCACCCTGTAAAACTTTTGCGTTTGGTTTCTTTTCTGCATCAAGTCTGCTTTGGGCGTTGGGGGTCCCGTGTTTCGCAATATACCTTTTGAACTTGCTGGATAAAGCATCATGGTAATGAGTTCTGTCTCTCATACATTGGCCTGTTTCGCTCTTCGCTTCGCAATCTTTGCTCTCACCACTATATGGCACAAGTCATTCGTAATTCTAATACATGCCCGAGCCTCGACCGAACATACCAATAGGATATTCAATATGCATAATATGCTTTTACCAGACCAACGCCATAAATTCAAAGCCCTATCCATTCCTACTCCAATCTCCTCCTCTTCCCACCATTAGGCACACCCCTCTCCTCACCACCACCACCACCCTCAAACCCCCTCCTCTCCCACGGCATCTCCTTCCGTTCCTTACTCGCCATCTTCCTCCTCCTCCTCTCCAAAGCCTTAGCCCTCTCCTTCGACCCCATCTCCTCATACTTCTTCTCAAGAACCTTACTCTTCAACTCCGAATGCTTCAAATAATAAGGCTTAGCCTTCTTCCCCTCCCTAATCAACTCCTTCTCCCGCCTCTTATGCTCAGCCACAACCTCCGCCTCCCGCTTCTTATTAGCCGCAGACCTCAACCGATCCTCCATCCGCCGAATCTCCCCCTTAATCTTCTCCTTCTGCTCCACATTCTTCGTCTTCCGCATCTGCTCCTTCAACTCCTTCAGCTCGTTAGCCCGATACTCGTCCAGAAAAGCATATGCCTTCCCGCCATGCGGATGTTTCCCGACGCCGCTGTGGCCCATGACCGCTGCGTCGAAGCGCGGGTCGCGCGATTTCGGCGCGGGCGGTAATTCCACTGCTGTGCGTTTGCGCGTTACGGCGCGTTTGGAGGATAGCACCATCGGTGCGTGTTTGGAGGTGCGGGATGGTTTTTCTTTTCGTTTGGCTTTTTCGTCGGCTGCGGCTTTTTGTTCACGGGCTAGGCGGAGCTTTTCGCGGATTTCATCGACTGTCGAGCTTGGTTCTTTCGTGGTGGATTTTGTGCGCTTTTTGGAGTGGAGGGTGGCTTGCGCTTTGGCTAGGGCGCCGAAGGAGATGTCTGCTAGTGAGGATTTGAAGTCGTCGTCGTTGTTGTTGTTTGGGGCTGAAGCTTCTGATTCGGATTCTGATTCTGCTTCGCTGTCCGGGTCATTGTCGCTGGCTTCTGACTGCGAGCCTGCATCTGTGTCTGAGGCGGAGTCGGTTTGCTGGGTTTTGTTAGCTTGTGCGCTTTTATTATAGGCTGGGTGATCTTACTGAGTTGATGGAACCGTTAGATTCGGCATCGGAGTCACCCTCGGAGGCATTCTCTGAGCCTGATACTTCATCGTAGACATCGTCATCTTCCGGCCGAGCTCGCACTCGGCGATTAAGCATATCAGTAATGGCCATTTTGGCGTTGTCGTTGGTAATCAACCCCCGCGGAGACGACCTGAGAAGAACTGAAAAGAAAAATATTGCCGGTTGGGGCGGTCAGGCGATAAGAGCGGACTGATAAGATAGTCACGCAGTCCGCAGTATTTTCGCGATCGCCCCAATTGGCAATATCGGCAGGAGAGACTCACTAGCCAATCTGCCCGTGTCTTTCCCTGATGTGCTTGCGGCTTCTGCGCAGTAGAGAGCACCTTCGTCTTTATCGTCTCCCGCTTACAATTTCCCCATTGCACCACGAGCCTTTGTCCAGCGTAATCAATCAGGTATGACTTGCACCACCCGCAAAATCCAGAATCGCTCTGTGTAGCTAACCCGGCTTGTAAACAGCATCTGTCAGTGTCGATTCCTGGTCTCTACCACACTCGCCGGGACGTTTCTACTCTCCTCTCGTCACGTCCAACATCCTTCAAACTGTCTCGCACAAAACGCGCGAAGCGTGCGTCTAACGCCGCGGTCTGGGGCCATCAGCCGACCTCGAACCCTCGAAATGCTACTCCACGCACAGTGATGGAACCTGAACCGAGACCGGAACGTCGGAATGGACGAAGGCCCGGCCAAGCGGCTTCCTCGTCTCGTGCTGGGGGTCCTAATGCGCCTCAGGGTGTGCATCCGAGTATCGAAGGCGGGGACTATCCTATGCAGGGAACTACTCAGCAGCCGTTCTATAATCCTATGCAGGGTATGAACCACGATGCTGGGTCCCAGATGTCACAGGGTTATCCACACCCGGGCCAGCATCCCATGCAACATGGCCAACATCACATGCCATCAATACAAAACCAGACACCTTTCGATCCTTTCCCTCACTTACCACCCTTGGACCCGAACTTCCAAATGTCGCAGAACATGCCTTGGATGTTTCCCCCTTCGATGGCACAATGCCCAATATGCCTCCCCTCCCTTTCTTCCCCTTCGACATGAACACAAACACCCCACTACAACAACAACCCCACCGACCCATGAGCACGATTACCAAAGGTGCAGGTAGAAAAGGCCGTTTCGAATCCGATTCCTCGCGAGCACGGAGATCGCCAACACCACCAGTCAAAGTCCCCCACCCAACCAAGCAATACACAAAGCAAGCCTCGCTAAAGCCCGAACCATGCGAGAAACGCCCACTACTCATCATCCTAGATCTAAACGGAACCCTCATCTTCCGCAAAATGCGCAAATTCCCCCCAAATTCGCCAGACGCGCAGGATTAGACCACTTCCTCGAAACCCTAATCAAAAACTACAAAGTCATCATCTGGTCCAGTTCCCAGCCAGCAACCGTCGACGCAGTCTGCGAGCAGCTATTTCCCGGATCCATGCACGACGCTCTCGTCGCCCGCTGGGGCCGCGATAAGTTCGGTCTCACAGCCGCCCAATACAGTTCCAAGCTGCAGGTCTACAAGGAGCTGCGCAAGGTCTGGGCGGACCGGGGTATCCAGGCTGCTTTTCCTGGGAACGAGCGTTTGAAACATATCATTGCCAATTCGATGCCGTGGGCGAATGTCAACCAGCTGCTGCAGCTGCTGGGGCCTGGTCATCGCTGGGATCAATCGAATACAATTCTCATCGATGATAGCAAGCTCAAGGCTTCAAGTGAACCGTACAATATTCTTGAGATCCCCGAGTTCCTGGGTGATCCCAATATCGATGAGTCGAAACTCTTCGGGAAAGTCCTTGCTCGGCTTGATTATCTCTCCAGGCATGATGATGTTAGTAAGGTCCTTCGTGAATGGAATGAGCGTGTTGCGAAGGGTGAGGGGTCCATTCTGGATTTGGATATTGGGGTACAAGAAGATGAGTTTGACTGTGAGGAAGAAGGTGGCATGGCTCTTTTCCCTGAACAGATACCTGAGCAGGTCAATCCTGATGGAGCGTCGAATATTCCGAATACTCTGAATCCTCCAGGTGTCAAACCTGCACCGAAAAAGAAGAATAAAAAGGCCAAAGCGAGGGCTAGAGTGGAAGCAGCTGCCAATGCTGCAGCTATTGCTGCCACTGCCACTGCCACTGCGGGCGTCAACGCGAATACCAATGCCAATACCAATACCAATGCCAATGTCCAAGCCGAAGCTGAAGCTGAAACTAAAAATCCCACTGGACCAACGACATCAGGCACATCACAACCACAACCACAGTCAAATCCCGAAGAAAAAAAGGCTCCGCGCAAACAGCGTAGACGACACGAAAAAAAGCTCGCCTATCAAGCAAGGCTCAAAGAGCAATTGCAATTGAAGCAGCAGCAGCAGAATACCGACGTCCAGGCTGGGGTTGGGGTTGAGCTGGGGACTACATCTACATCTACGTCTACATCTACGTCTACGCCTACTTCTACATCTGTACCCAGTGAGTGGAATGCGGACGAACAAACCAAGACCGATACCAAGTCCAGGACCACAAATCAGAGAGACGCACAACATCTATCGGGTCAACAGTCTGCCCCTCGAACACAGGAACAGAATGCGAATAACAATAACAATAAGAGGAAGGCTTTGGATATCTCGTGGGACGATGACCTTGGACTTGAACTTGAAAGGTCTATTCCGGATTCGGTTTCTGATTCGGTTTCTGGGTCTGGGTCTGGATCTGGGTCTGGATCTGGGTCTGGGTCTGTGAATGGAGGCTTGGCTTCGACTTCAAGGGAGAATGGGAATGGGAAGGATGTGAATGATCCCAACACCAATTCTCACCTCGTTGACTCTGGCTCTCCTGAGAAAACAGTGACTATCCAGTCCAAGTCCAAGTCCACGGATGCTGATCCTGATGCTGATATTGAACCTGGTACCGGTACCGACGGAGATAGTCACCAACCTCGTCCTCGTCCTCGCTCACCATCTGATGTATCTGTTAGATCGGAGAATTCCTTGCTTGATCGGCTGGAGATTGGGCTTGGGATGAAGTGAGGACTGGACTTTTATAAATTATGGACATAGATATCTTTAGTTTCCTTTCCTTTCCTTTCTTTTCCTTTCTTTTCCTTTCGATGTGTTTCTTGATGAGGAGGATGTATATCCCTTATCCCTTTGAATTGGATGTTTCCTTGGTATGATATCCATAAGGATAGGTACCTACTCAGTCTCACCCATTGATACATATAGAGACATGGAAGAAGAAGTAGAAGAAGAAAAAAGACAAAGAAAGGAACCAAGACACCACCACCTCACGGGTCGAATACGCTTCTGAAGACTGCCCAACACCCAGTACTCCGTACCGAACTGTGTAAACCTGATTCTTCCATAAAGAAGGAAGGATCCATGCCGAAGTTCGAACGCAGCCTTCTCATTCTCTCCCTGGTATCATTGTTCTAACTTCTCGGTGTAGTTCTCACTTAGCACTAAAGATAGTTAACTACTCAACACTACTGGGTATACATTCGATATGGAGGTATTAAAGAATCACCCGACACTTTACAGAATCAGAAAACCGTCTGTTTCATTGCTAGAACTATACTAGCAGCGACCTCACCAGCTGGGATATAATAGCAAGACCCAACCAGCTCGCTCGTTCATCATTCCACGTCGCAACATATTCATAACCGTGATTCAACATCAACACGTAAGACCATAGGTCAAGATATTCGGAAATAATCCAGAGGAAGGAGGGAAGAATAGACATGATGCGCAGGTGTCTTTTAGACGCAGCACGTCCATGGGGGTATTGGGGAAATGTAATTTTAGGAGGTGTGGTGACTGGGAAAAGAAACTAGGCGACACGCTTATTTGAAGACGTGACCGTCGGTCCACTCCTGGACCTTGCCGTCAACGGTGACGGGAACGTCCTGGCACCACATGTCCTCGACGACCTTGCGGTCAGCCTCGTTGGAGGGGTCGAGCTTGACAAACTCGTATCCCTCCCAGTCGGGGCCGACCTGGAAGGCAGGCTCCCACTCCTGGCCGCGGACCATGAAGGCACCGTAGACGACGCAGTCGTAGTTGGAGCCGTAGACGGACTGGGCACCGAAGAGGTACTTGCGGGAAGCCTCAAGACGGGCCTGGAAGCCACCGATCAGGTTGTTGGCCATGAAGGTGAGCTTGAGCTCGTTGTTGTACTTGTAGTTGACCTTCCAGAGAGAGTACTCATCGGCCTTGAAGTGCTCCCAGAACCAGGGCATGGCAATGGTGCGGGGGTCCTCGTTGGAGAACTTGCGCTTCCAGTCATCGAGGATGAGAGTGGGCTTGCCGAGAGCCTCAAGGGGGTGCTTGGGCTTAGGGGCCTCAGCGGGGGGAGCCGCAGGGGCAGCGGCGGCGGCAGCAGCGGGGGCGGCCTTGGGCTTCTCCTCCTTCTTGGGGGGAGTGTACTTGATCACCTCCTCAGCGAACTTGGGCTCGGGGAAGACGGCCTTGAAGGCGTCCTGGTTGATGATGGTGTTGTACCAACGGGTGGTAGCGGGGTTGGCCTTGCGCCACTCGGCGTCGAGGACAGTGGCAAAGGCACGGGTGAGGAGAGAGGCGGCGAAGATATCAGCCAGGGTGATGCGCTCACCGACGAGGAAGGTGTTGGCAGTCAGGTGAGCCTCGAGGATGGTCATGACCTTGGTGGCAGCCTTGGCGGCCTCATCGACGGTCTTCTTGTTGTAGCCATCAAGGCCGAGGAGAGGGCGGTACCAGGCACCGAACTTGGGGAGGACCTCAGCGTTGGCAAAGGACATCCAGCGGAGGATGGAAGCGTAATCCTGCTTGGTCTTGCCGAGGAGGGTGGTCTTCTCGTTCTGGGAGGTCACTGACAGATATGTTAGTCGAGTTCATATCATGTGTGATGTTCAATGGAGCAATAAGAGGTGCCAATGGCACACAATGTCCAAATCAAATAGGGGTGAGTCCAGATTTTCCGCGAAGCGGGGTAGCCAAATTTTTTCAGAGTTGTTTCTTCTCAACAGTGGTCCCTTTTTAATTAGAGGGTTGTTCTGACAGGGATAACTAATGGTATCTCATCATAAAGAGAGAGGCGAAATCTGGACCGAGGGGCAAAAACAAAGAACAGCTTCACATACCATAGACGGCGATGGCAATAGCCTCAGACAGGTTGAAGCCATTGGCACCCTCAAAGGCGGGGATCTTGCCAGTAGGGTTGATCTTGAGGAACTCAGGGCTGCCGTTGAAGGTAGCGGTGCAGTTAGCCTCGGTCTTGACCAGCTCCAAGTCCAGGTCGTTGTGCTTAGCAGCGACCAGGATGGAGAGGGTGCGACCGTTGTCCTGAAAAAAAGTCAGCCAGAAGAAAAAGAATGAACGAGGAAGAGAAAACATACAGGCAGACCGTAAAGCTTTCCGAATGCCATTTTGAATGTAAGGGGGGAAATGT
This sequence comes from Penicillium sp. DV-2018c, assembly GCA_028827535.1. Lineage (NCBI taxonomy): Eukaryota > Fungi > Ascomycota > Eurotiomycetes > Eurotiales > Aspergillaceae > Penicillium > Penicillium sp. DV-2018c. The sequence continues at coordinate 2,700,834 of JAQJAA010000005.1, forward strand.
GAGGAGAGGGAAAGAAGAAGAAAAAAAACGAAGAGGGGCGAGTAGAATTTTGTGCTGGCGGGACACCCCTTCGGCGTCCGGAGGAACCGTTATTGCCGGCGATCACATGACCAACAAAAAACATGTCCAAACTCCGGCCATCAACGGACTCCATCAAGGCCTCATCAGGTCCCGACGATACCAACCCGGGAAACCCCAATTGGCACCTAACCATGGCGTGGCACAAATCCAACAGCCTCGCGCAAGCGATGCGCTCCCTCCGCATAACGCCGACCCTCTCAAAACCCACCCTCACACGCACCTACGCAACAGAAGCCGTCTCCGTGCCAGCCTCCGCAGCCCCAGAAATCAACTTCGAATCCTTTACCCAAAAGCCCGCCCGCATCATCCCCTCCTCCCCATCCTACTTCTCCGGCAGCCCCCGCTTCATCGATCACGTCCTGCAGCTGGAATCCCTGCAAGCAAAGTACGCCTCGTTGCCAACAGTCGCTACTGCCGACGCACCCCGCATGGCCTGGTTCAAGCTCCCCCAGTTCCGCGACTACGTCGGCGAGCCAGTCCCGATGAAGAAATACAAATCTCTCCTCAAGATCCTGCAGCGGTTGAACCGTATCGAGCCGGAGATTCGGCCCGAAGAGGTGAGCAAGACGCTGTCTGCGTTCTTGAGACCTGGTAATCCGTATGCGGTGGAGCTTGTCCCGAAGACTGTTGACGAGAATGGACGGGCACGTGCTAAGGGGAAGAGGAAGGAGTCTACGGCTGTCGTGCAGCTTGTTGAGGGTGAGGGGGAGGTGTTGGTTAATGGGAAGAGTATTGTGGAGGCGTTTAAGCGTGTGCATGATCGGGAGAGTGCGCTTTGGGCGTTGCGCTGTACGCAGCGCTTGGATAAGTATAATGCTTGGATTACGGTGCGGGGTGGTGGTGTTACTGGTCAAGCTGAGGCTATTACGTTGGCTCTTGGTCGGGCTTTGCTGTTGCATGAGCCTGGGTTGAAGTCAGTCTTGAGGAAGGGTATGTTTTTGCACTTGCTGCTTTCTGGTGGGATGGTACATTTGCTAACTTTTTTTCCTTTCCAGCTGGTGCTATCACGGTCGATGCTCGTCGCGTCGAGAGGAAGAAGCCTGGTCACGTCAAGGCTCGCAAGATGCCTACCTGGGTCAAGCGTTAGGTCGAGTTTACTCGGCATCTTCCATTTTGTTTCAACATGTACTATTCCACCGAGTTCGCGGCTGTTTTATATCCTGTACTCTCATGCATATGGCAATCAATTCCAAGGTTAAATTGAAGCGACGGTCATCGTATTATGTGGCTAGATCTGCACTGATCACGCGTAGCGATATAGATCGTGAGTGGGATCATGCAAGTTCCTCATCAGCAATGCTAGTGAGGTAGAGATAGCCCTAACTCGGACAATAGCCAGATTACCAGATTATAATCAGTAGATGACATGATGATCTCCACGGTTACTACCTACCCACGAAGAACACTGGTCGACTCGCCACAACACTACCTACAACCCAATGGACTCACAACCACAGAACCAAAAAGGATGATACGCTTCAGCCACCAACCAGCCCAGCAACAAAAGAAACCAGAAGCCTCCAAGCCCAAAGCTCAGCTCACCGGAAACCCCGAAGACTCATATCCATTTTTCGCACGCCCCAATGCAAAGATGTCCGTAATAATCATAAAATGATAGTCAAAGAAGAGCAGTACGAGCGCCACCGAAACCAATCGCAGATATGTACAACTCATGAAACTAATAATTAGGAGATTGAGGGAGAATACTAGATTCATATGTAGGTAGTGCCACCGTAGTGGTCGTGCCACCACCATGGTCTAGCGATGACAATGGATCAAAGCTGATCCCATAGTCCAGCCACGTCAAATATAATAGTGGATAGGTGGATAGTATAGGTATACCGTATCCGTATATTTCCCAAGATCGAGATCCTTCATTTCGACCGCAAATTTCGAAATTGAATAATGATCTTCCTCCCGAGTCCTCGAGACAAAGCAGAAGACCAAAGATGGAAGGATAGGCAAAGTCGATCTCACAGCCAAAGCGATAGTACATACTCCGTACCTATTGCCCCGTTGGCAGTTGCCCTGTTGGAATTTTGCCGGTTCCCATTAAAGAAAGGGCTTAGGCGCTAGGGAAACCGGAAAGAAAGAGAAATGACAGCTTCGTTTAGCTCCGTCGGAATGTCATATCCGGTTTGGCACGACGCTAGTAGGCAATAGTCTGGCCCGTCGCGGCGGCGCTTGGGTTACCAGGCGCGATGCGTCGGATCCGCGATCGACGACGATCGTCATTGCGCAGCTGTGTCTTTCTGTTTTGGGTTGATCCTAAGATTGACCATTGATCCTGATTGTATGGCATGTGCCATGGCGTAATGCGTTGGGGGAGGGGACGGATTTCAATTTCCAAATTCCCTTCACTTCTGCTATTTGTGCTGACAGCTGTTTTTTCTCGAAATTGGCAATTGGGGTCAGGTCAGGTCAGGTCAGGTCAGGTTAGCTCATGGTCGAGGCACGGTTGTGGGTTCGAGCATTGGAGGGTTTTGTAATTGCTGGATGTCTGGTCGGCTTTCCATGAGATCAAGACATTGGCTTAGGACTGGGGTTTGGTATTTTTGTTAGCAAGGATCTATCTGGTCCCTGGATGGATCATGGGTCTACTGGTACATGTGAATGGAAAATAAGAGAATGAAACTCACCGGATAATATCTCCTCTTCCCATATTCCCATCTGGTAATCGACTAAACCGTGCGGTTCGAGTTGGTCGCAAAGTTGAATTAGGTCTCTCCCCATGCTTTCCATGCGGTCTCGTCGAATGAAACTCGTGTGCGCTGGTTGTTGGTTTGTGGCGATCATATCCAGTATTAGATCTTTTTGTTTTTGGCAGATGGCTAGCCAGCATAGGTTGAAGTCGTTCCAGAGCTTTAGTCGGTCCGGGTAATGGAGACTGTCGTCGTGGAGGAGACCTATATATTACCTCGAGTTGATTAGTTCGGGAATATCATGTAGTCTTTCATGATGCATGTCTGTAGGGCTTAAAATCATGAAAAGAAAAGAAGCGTTAAGTCAACGGTGCGAGATCTGTACCACTGCCGTGAACACTCCTAGTAGACGACATGTACCTGTTCCTGTACCAGCAACGACAAAAGAACCGAGCTTACCTAGATCCCGCGCATTGGTCACAAGCCACTCGGAAATCTCCAACAGCGACCCTCCAGCTTCTACCAATCTTCCCGCTCGGATTTGATCCAAAGTGCCACGCAAGATCCGTTGATATCGACCCACGGCCTCCTCCAGACTCGGCTGGTCAGACTGCTGTCGCTGCACTTCAGCCTGTTGATCCAACCGGTTCATAGGCCCAGACCCAATTGCATTGAAATTAGAAATGGTTGCAGGAAAGGAATTGGAGTTGTTCGTGCGTGGCTGGGGATTAGGCTGGTTATAAGACTGCAGTTGCGCATTTAGATAAGGCGACAGCCCTGCAACCCCAGACCCAGTCGAATTCTCGGCGGCGAAATACTGTGGAACAGCAAAATGGTTCGACAGGGCTTCGATGGCTGCGGAATGCCGCTGGTACTGTGGGACAGCCTCGAAGGGTCCTTGACTTGGACCAGGATCCTGCTGACCGAATCCGTACAGCATGCTCGAGTCATAGGGGAATGTCGTCGGGTCTTGAGTCTGAGGCGGCGCACGTCGTCGCTGCTGTTGAATGGATGATGCTTGTGCTTGTGCTTGTGCTTGGTGAGGTCGTTGTGTCTGTACATAGTCCTGGGGCTGGTAGTTCTGCAGGTCATTGGATTGCAGGGAACCGCCGTGGAAGGAGCCGCCTGTGTATCCGTAGTTGTAGGACATCGAGGCTTGTTCCGGGGGTTGCGACATTCCCGTTGCGTCTCCACGGGTTTGGCCTTGTATAGCTGGGTCGACGAAACGATCGGTTGCACGACCAGATGCTCTGCCAGCGACATTTCCCGATCGAGGCATTGACCTTTCATGCTGCTTCATTCGTTGATCGCCATCCATTAGGCTGTCCCAGGATCGGTGTAGATCAAGCTCGGCCCAATGCTTGGGGGACAGCGGTGGGCTTGCGTAGTAGGCCAGCTTGAATGTTTTGAAGGTCAAGATACTTTTTTTGGCGCCGCTAATGATATCTTTTTTCCCTTTTTGGTGGGGGTGGGAAGAGATAGTGCGAAAGATGGGATGTGAGCCTAGGGATTCAAGTAGACATTCGAATCTTGTCTTCTGATGCAGCCACGATGCAGATGCGAGTAAGAGACAGAGCGAGAAGGGTCGACACGGGGAAAGCAGCAAAAGCAGCAAAACAAGGAAGAATTAAATGCAATTAGGCATGAAAAGTTGAAAACAGGTAATCGGGTATGGAAGAAGCAGCTGTATAGTGTCAGGTCGATAGATCGAATCTTGAGGATAGTCTGATAGTATCGCATAGTATAAGAGAAGAAGGGAAAGAAAAAGAAGGGAGACCAAGGGCCCCAACCAAAGGGGGAAGAAAGAAATAAGAAACTAGGGCATAGGTAAACAGAGTATAGAGTATAAGATAATAAACCTGTTACTACAGTCTGCTACAGCTACACCAGCTATTACTAGTATTAGTCTATTCCACTACTACAGTCTACGACTAATCTCCCACTCAATCGAAGAGATCTACACCCAAACTCTCCATTCGGCGCTGTAATCGCCTGGGAACCCGGTGCAATGGTTCTTGGCCGATCATATTATTATTTTTATTTCTATTATATTCATAGTAAGGGGTAACGGGGTGGAGGTTCAGCTCTCAAGGTCAGGTGGAATCCTTTCTTTTCTTTTTCGTTGAATGTGTAACGCCCATGAAGGAGAAAGATGAGACAAATTATTCTCCCCTTGCGTAGAGTAAAAAAAGGAACTGAAGAAATCAACAAACTGACAACTGGCAAACTGAAAGAGTCCCAAGGGGGTTTCTACATTCCGGGGAGATTAGCCGGGCAGCTGCTGGACCTTCGGAAACGAGATGCAGGTTGGGTTGAGTGAGGCTGATATGATCTATGTGGCAGTACTTTAAATATAAGACATCGACTATAGTAGTGACACATAATTAAGAGATCTGATATACTTCAGACGAGAATAAGAAACAGTAAGATCGAGTCAGATTATGCCGTCAATGTGTTCGAGTAAAGAAAGAAGAGTAAATATCTCCCATACGGCCACCTACATACATCCGTTTCTTTTTTCCTCGGGTTTCTGATTGCTCAGGTCTAGAGGGAAAAGCAATTATGGCGAGACTTAGCGCTAATTAGGATTCTATTCTATTCCCCTATAGGTATTAGGTATTCGGTACTTTCTATGTATCAATGTTATACTTCCAACTCAGATCCACTGATCTCCTGATCTCCCAACCTTAACCCCGATGGACCATGGTACTTTTGTCAACACCTAAACTAAAATATACAGAACTAGGATCAATTCGGAGACTGTCCCTACATCCAATTGGCAATAGAGTCAAGCCCGACACGTTGGGTAGACCAGTAGTACGAAACACGAGGAGTGCTCATGGATGAGAGCATGAGGAAAATGCATGGCTATTGGGAATGGGACGAGAAGAATTTAAGAACATTTGCAACAACCTATGTACATTGTTATTACTGTGTACATGAAACCGGGGAACAATCAGCTTTCTAATTCACTATCCCGAGGTAATTAGACTTCTTCACACCAGCTGGTGGGTAATGACCTTGTTTCAGGATTCTCTTTGAGCAGGACGAAACATCAATTGACTGTTATGCAGGTTGCTAATCTTAGAATTCAACAAAAATGGAAGTTGGCTCTGAGGCACATGACATGACATGACCTAAGAAGGACTTCTGGTACAATAAACATCTCCCAGCTGAAACACGTTTCCCGTCTTATACAACACGGCAGATGGACATGGCTGAGGTACTGTACAAAGTACCAACCTACTAGGTTACAAGGGTTCTGCAGAAGAGGTACATAGTACTTCGAGGTAACGTCATTTCATTTCTTTCTTTACTGCATTTCCTATATTACGCGGGTTCTCCCATATACTCGGGCTTCTACCACATACTGCGCATAACAAAGATATATGATACCTTCGCCCTGTACGACATCCACCTCGGACTGCAGACCCAACGAATCCAGTAGCTCGGAATTCCGAAATTGTCGTCTCACCACGCTCTCCCAGTTCGATATCCAGTGAGCACAGCCTCGAAGACCGACCTCAGTGAAATGGGAGACGGGAGTTGCCCGGGAATCACAGAGAAACATATATTAGACGGGAAGGCAGATGACTATGGAACCATGGGAGGGAATATATAACTATTAATCATCCATTCCATGTACCTAGAAATAGAATGTAAGCATAGGTATACGTACACACCTCCCCGAACCCATGTACTATAGGCACCGGTACCTAACCATGCCAGATGTAATACCTCAACCCGCCACGAATACTCCGCACCAACGAACAAATACCATAAGGCGGGATCGGGGAAACTGCATAACCGCCAAAGTCTTACATACACAGTACATAGATGCACCGCAACGCAGCGCAACGCAACGCACGAGCACAATACTAATCCCTGTCAGGTTGCCCAGGATTTGTATTGTGGTTGCTCCCGTACCCGACTCGTTGGTTGGGAGTCGGTCCACGAGACTGCGGGCCAGAAGATGATCTGGAGCTGGAGGGGGAACTGGGAGTTGCCGAGGTACGTTTCTGACGATGTCAGGTTGGTCCAGATGGAAATTGAATTGGGAATGGGGTTGTTGGCCCCGTGCGGCTGGAGCGGAGGGTTTGGTGGTGTGGTGCTTTTCGGGTTCTTGGATAGATGAACTGGATGACTGGATGGATTCTGGATGTAGGTATTCCTTGGGTTAAGTGGTAGTGTATGTAGGTGGTCGGGTATGTACATGTAGTTAGTGTAGGAGTTTATCCAGGAAATGGAGTAAAGAAAGTCTCAAGGTGATTGATATCCTTCCCATATCGGGACTGAAGAAGACTGAAGAAAGAAACAAAAAAACTACAAACACGTCGCTGATCATTGAGTCATATCATGTCGAGTCGGATGAGAAAAAGAAAGAAAGTGAACCAAAAACACCACGGAAGATAGATATCGCCACTCAACCAGTGAGATAGAGCGATCAGATTTGATCTGGCAGATCGTCAGCACGAAAGGCGGGACGAAGATAAAACCAATCTCTAGAACATACTCAGCGTCATACTGAGGCTGACGTCCGTGTTCTCCACCATATCCGTAAACTCCTCAAAGCTGATCTTTCCATCTCCGTCCTTGTCAGCCTCCATAATCGTCTTGTCGACGATCTGCTGCAGTTGCACGTCCTTCAGGTTGTTGCCGACCATCATCTTCAGCACGATGAACAGCTCGCCGTTGGAAATGTAGCCGTCGCGGTCGATATCATACACTTTGAATGCAAAGCGCAGCTTCTCTTGCTTGTTGCCCTTCGAGCTGAATGCCGACAGCCCCGTCACGAATTCTTGGAAATCGACATCGCCACCGCCGTCCTCGTCGAAGATAGCGATCATCCTGTCATGAGCAAAGAGTTGTTAAAATATAATCCTCCTGTATCTAGATCGTCGGTGTGTGGGTGGATATCGGGTTGGGTATGTTGGGGAGCAACGAACCTCGTGGCGAGCGGGTTGGACGACACTTGGGGGAGGGAAAGGAACTCATCGCGGTCAATAGTACCAGAGGCATCCTGTAAGTTGTTGAGTATGCGATATCGCCTCCTATTTCCTATCGCATAACTGACCTTATCAAGCTTCATAAAGCGTTTCCGTAAGCGATCAACTTCGTCTCGGTCGACTGTTGTCGCTAGGTTAGTCACATGTCCGATCCATCGTCCCGGCACCCTTATGCGACCGTAGAAAACATACAGTTGGATGTAGACACAATCTCCTCGAAGAAATGGGTGGTACCCACGGAGGGCCGGCGTCTGCGCGCATCATAAAGAGCCGCGGCGTTGGGCTCGTTGGAGGAGGAGGATTGGTCCATGATAAGCGGATGGAGATAGAGTCAAGGGAAGAGAAGGCAGGTAATGCGATAAAGTCAAGTGTTAAATGTAGCAAGTCTATCGAGCCATAAGCTACAAACCAGAACAAGTAAGATACCAAAGAGGAGACAAAAAGAGGAGGCGGAAGAGTTGTTATTGCCAAGGCCCCGGGGAATCTGATATCGCCCAGCCCCGCACTAACCGCATCCGGACAGGCAAGCGAGCCCCTGAGGCCGTGCACTCGGCCAAAACAGGCCACCGCCGGGTGACATTACAACGTCAACCCAACCGCCAGCCGTGGATCAGCCCATCTTCCATCGTCAATATCTCCCCCTCCCATCGAATTTCATTTCGAAAACACGTCTACGTGAAAGCGCATGATCAGGGCTTTATTTTAATTCCCATTTTATCCCCCCTACGCCCATGGTCGTTGCCCTTTTGCGCGTCCCGACGCTATGACTCGGTACGGGGGCCTAGGGAGGACGCGCCCGAAAAAGCTCACCTCCAAGGCATCCATCCCCGTCGTCCGGGAGTCGGAAATCGATATAATCGACGATGACACCCAGAACGCTCTACAACAGATCGAAACCGGCGTCGAAAAAGCCGAGGAGTCGGTTAGTCTCCTCCCATGCACTAAATTTAGCCTCATCCCTAACCACATCACGTGACATCATCGCCAAACTGACGCGAAAATTTTCACCCCAATATCAAATGGCTCGCGCTGACTTTAGACCGCGTCTAGGAAATCCATCTGCAACGCGCAATCAATGCCACTGCCCAGGGCAAAGTAAATGAGGCACATATCCCCACTCCCGAGACCATTCTCAGTAATCTCCAATATGACGAACTCTACCCTCCCATCTTCTCGCAGCCTGCGACGTATATTCGCTTCTCCTCGACCGTGGAGGATTGCTGCGGATGTCCGTACAACATGACGGAGGAGGACGATGTCTTCCTGAAGATCATGAACCAGAAGCGCGATCCTGCTCAACGGTGTTCGGAAGACGCCTTCGAAGAGGTCATGAACTTCTTTGAAGAGACGGCGCAGATAAAGCAGCCGTACGCGTCCATCGACAACCCACCAGTATTGGCGTTTGCGGAAATGCAAGACATGATGGATGCTACATTGGATGATCCTGTGAAGCTCTTTGCCAAGGATATCTATGAGCACTGGAAGTCGCGTCGCACTGCGGTGCAGAACAACCCATTGGTAGCGCAGCTCAAGGTACGTTGCCCCGACTCGCCATTGGATAACATATGTACTAACATCATTCTGCAGTTTGAAACTGGACAAGACACTGATGACAGTGATCCATTTGTTTGTTTCCGTAGACGGGAGGTTCGCCAGATTCGCAAAACTCGTGGTAGAGATGCGCAGAGTGCCGAAAAGCTTAGACGGCTTCGCAAAGAGCTGGAAGATGCTCGCGAGCTCATCGCTTTGGTGCGCCAGCGTGAGATCGCACGGAAGGAGATGCTCTCCATGGAGCGGCAGCTCTTCAAGCAGCGTTGTGAGGTTAAGGAGATGAAGCGCAAGCTCAACATAAAGGACGATGATGAAGACCTAATCAACCAAAAGGTAAGCACGGTTCCCGGGGTTCCACAAGCTGTATATGCTGACCTTTTCACAGCCAAAGAAGAGAGTGGTGGACATGCCGCAACAACGGCCGAATGTTCCCCAACTGCGTATGCCCCTCAAGGCTGGACAAGGCGCAGAGGATCTGCAGCTATTGGAGGACGTCCAGGCCGAGAAGGAGAACGAGATTCTGCGCGATATCAAGCAGAATATCGCCAAGCACATCAAGTGGAACGAAGGATACGTGGATCACACTCGTGCTCCTCTTTCCCCGTCTCCAGAGAGAAGCTTCGATGTGGCCGCCTTCCGCCCTGCTTTCACGGCACAATTGCCCACTCCTCCATCCTCAGAAGCATCTGGCGAGATGGAAACCTCTTTAGACCTCACTTCCCCCAAGGACAAGCTTGCCTCGCACGCCATAGAATTGCACGACGAGCCACACCGTATGCCCTCTTTCCGGCGACGAGTTGGACGTGGCGGCCGATTGATGATCGACCGTCGGAACATGGGAGCCCGTAAAGTCGATATGGATCCGTTCAAGGTCGACCGATTCAAGTTCGACCAAGAAGATTCAGACGATGAGCCTGATTATGATACCGATGCATATAGCATTCAGATAATGCAGCACCGGGCAATCACCATGGCCAAGGCTCGCGAACAGGCTGCAGTGGCTGCCCAGGCTCATGCGCAGGCGCAGGCACAGGCAGCTCAAGCCCAAGCTCAGGCTCAGCGACGACTGCAGTCCGGTCAGAATCAGGGCGCGAATCCCGGCCCGGGTGCAGCAGCGGCCTCAGAGGCATGAGCCTTCTTCTCTTTTCTTTCCACCTCTTTCACAGCATTTGGCGGGCGTTTTCCTCGTGGTTTTATTTTCAGCATCCCCTCGCCTCCTCCTATTCCGCCTCTTTGCTCTACCACCCTTGTAGTTTTATCCCCTTTCACGTTTCGATGATTTCCCGCAGGCGGCGAAGAGTGCTGGTTTCAAGCCTGATATCTCTTCTTGTTTCCTTTCTTCCTTTCTCCCTTTCCCCTTTCCGCCTATCTCTTCCTGCCTTATCTCTTTCTCGACATTCTAGAGCCGATTGGCCCAGCGTGTCTGCATGTGTTAGTGTACATAGTATCTCTTCTCTTTCTCTCCCGTGTCGGTGGTGTTGGCTGGTATCGGGCAGCCTTTGTATGATTGATAACCGAAGTTATGATGCAAGCGACGAATGAATGAGAGGGGCCAAAAAAGGGTAGCTCGAAAACATTCAGAAAATTTAAAACAATTTAATCATTCGCAAAAAGCACTTTTTTCCCCTCGGCGTCCTGTTTGAGTTCAGTAGAACAGACTGACCGGTCATTGTGGTATAGAGACAAAGACAGAAAGAGGATTTCATACCCTCTGAGTCTTAAACTGTCGTGACTCACCACCATCATCACCATTGGCCGATCGCTTCAATGACCCAGTGCTAGTCGACTGCAGCATGCCCAGGACAGCCTGCAGGACCTCCTTCTCACCAATGCGGACCTGGAGGGCCATCCGTGCGCGACGAGCTCCAGCATCCACATCTCCAGACGAAGGCAATGGAGGGATCGAAGCCCTGAGCTGCAAATCCGAGGCCAAGGAAGTAGCATATTGCGCCTGTCGGTTCTGCAGGGCTTTTATCAAGATGGCAGCTGCATTGGCATTCAAGGCCGGCTTCGGAGCCTTCTTCTTGGACGCACGCTGATTGAACTCTTCAGTGGGCAGAGCGAGCGTAGTAAGAAGAACGACCAGCTCGGCTGGCAGGATGTCTTCCAAAGATGGGTTGGCCTTGACAGGTCTGGGGATCACGTAGCCGTCGTCGAGGATGTCGAGGTTGTCGAGAAGCTCGAGGCGGGGCTCGGTTTCTGGGCTGGCGCTTGGTAGTCCTGCGGCTTGGCAGATGTCTTCTAGGGATAGTTCGACCACGTCGTACACGGCGTAGTTATCGGTTACGTAGCCGTATCGACGGAGGAGATCGGCGCGCGGGATTTCTCCGTAGTCGTTGAAGATTTCTTCGCCTTCTTGGATGGGCTTGATTGCTTTCATTGTCAATTTGCCTTCTTCTTGATAGAGGCGAGCCTAGTCCCATTGAGTTAGAGTTCGTGCAGCAGCAGGAAGAAAAAAAAGTAAAGCTCACGTTGTTTCGGTCCGCATCTGCGTTGAGAAGGTCGGCAAGCGGGACCATACCCTTGGGCAATTGCTCGTCTTCGTCATCAGTCATGTAGCTCTCATCATGAGCTTCTTCATCATCATTGTCGTCCTCCTCGGACTTTTCAACGTCAAAGGCATACGCCATGATAAGCGATCCCATGATGTGGCACAACTCAATTAGGCCAGCACGGCCGGCATCACCCTCCCAAGACGCAAGACCCTGAGGAGGCGGAAAGAGGTTGGGGTTCTTGACCACGACGGGAGCGACAGATTCCAAAATCGACTCCTCAGCACCTGCCCGGCCGATCTTCTCAACAATGGTAGAACCCTGCAGCTCCTGCAGCTCAGCCGGCGACCAAAACATGAGTGTGTCGAAACGAGAGGGCAACACCCGGAAATATGGAGCCCATCTGGACTTTTCGCCTTGTAGATATTCGTACAGCATGACCGCCATCAGAGAAAGCCACGGACCCATCTGCTCCTCGAGATTTTGCCCCAGCAAAGACCCCAGCTCGGAATTTTGCACGGCGAGGACCATTGTGCGCGGGATCGAGAAGAGTTCTTCACCTTCAGCGATGTTGCTTTGTGCCACTAGACTCCGGAAGTATGTTAGATACTGGCTGTGACATTTATGGGGCCCCTCAATCTTTTCGGGGCAATCTTCGTTGAACAGCTGTTGTGTGCTTGAAAATAGGATTACTGGGGTAATTACCGACACCGCGTCCAGCTCCAATGGCTCGAAGGTCTGCAAGTTTGATCTTGGGATTGAGTTGCACTCCTGGTGTAGCTTGCAGCCATGACATGAAGTTGTCAGACTGTTGCTGAAAGCCCTCGGCGTCGGGGAAGTGCGTTGTCGAGGACATGGTGGGAAGGGTTCCCTGGTGGGAGGGAGTAAGAAGAATACAAGAGGGATGCAAAACGAATCCAACAAAGTGGAGGTTATTAGGGCAGAGAAATAATGGAGAGGAGGGGAAAGAAAACAGAATCGGGAGTATGCAAACTAAAGTGACCTAGACGACAGCTCGGGTTTAGTTCGGCCAAGCGAAGGGTGCCGCTTTTAAGGGCTTCCCCGATAACGATAAGGAAAATCATATCCAAAGCGACTCATAGTTGCATTGGATATAATTTCACTGGCTAGCCACTTCCATTCTCATATTGATATCCAGCAATTACCGCCATCATGATCGCAATTGGCATGGAAGGCTCCGCCAACAAACTGGGCATCGGCATCATGCTGCATCCCAAGGACGGGAGCCCCCCGCAGGTCCTCGCCAATATCAGACACACCTATGTTTCGCCGCCAGGTGAAGGCTTCCTGCCCAAGGACACAGCGCGACACCACCGATCATGGGTTGTGAAGCTGGTGAAACAGGCCCTTAAAGAAGCTAAAGTCTCTGTCGACGATGTGGACTGCATTTGCTTCACCAAGGGACCAGGAATGGGTGCCCCGCTCCAGAGCGTGGTGGTCGCCGCACGGATGTTGAGTTTGCTCTGGGGCAAGGAGCTGGTTGGAGTAAACCACTGTGTTGGACGTAGGTGGTCATATATTTCCCATCGTAGATGGGAGTGCAATTGGAACAAGACAGCTGACACAATGTAATCGCCAGACATCGAAATGGGTCGCCTCATCACCGGCGCAACAAACCCCGTCGTTCTATACGTCTCCGGCGGTAATACACAAGTCATTGCATACAGCTCACAACGGTATCGCATCTTCGGCGAAACTCTCGATATGGCAGTAGGGAACTGTCTGGACCGGTTCGCGCGCACACTGCACATCTCCAACGACCCAGCACCGGGCTATAACATTGAACAACTAGCAAAGCAAGGAACGCAGCTGGTTGATTTGCCCTACGTTGTCAAGGGAATGGACTGTTCATTCTCTGGCATTCTGGCTGCGATTGATGGCCTCGCTAAGCAGTGGGGGTTAGGCGGGGAAGAAAAAGCGCGTGAAGATGAATTGAAGACCGCTGAATTGACAGCGGCGACTGATTCATTGGAGAGCACGCCCACACGTGCAGATCTATGCTTCTCTCTCCAGGAGACTGTCTTCTCCATGCTAGTTGAGATCACTGAGCGCGCAATGGCGCATGTTGGCTCGAAGCAGGTTCTTATCGTTGGTGGTGTTGGCTCGAATGAGCGATTGCAGGAGATGATGGGTATCATGGCACGGGATCGCGGTGGGAGTGTCTATGCTACGGATGAGCGCTTCTGTATCGATAATGGTATTATGATTGCACAGGCTGGTATGCTGGCATATGGGACTGGATTCCGGACCCCTCTGAGCGAGAGTACTTGTACTCAGCGGTTCCGCACAGATGAAGTGTTTGTGAAGTGGCGGGATTGATCTGTTTTCTGACCTCAAGACTAAAATATTATGTGTTATGATCTGAGCGAACCGGGTCCAATATCCTTTGACTCGGTCGATAATACCAAGGAGAGAATAATGATTTGACATTCACTATTCATTTCAACTAGCCTGTCAACATAATTGTAATATCTTTGCATAGAATCAAGCGCCTGCGCAACCGGGTGATTTGCCCATGATCATGTGTCCAAAGCCTTCTCCCAACACCCGAACGAGAATAACGCCTGAAGATGCAATATGTGATAAATTCTGCTGATGGTAACCTCAACGCATTCGTACGGGTTGCCTGCAGTCAGTGACCACGGTCCATATGGTCTATTAGCATGTGAACGTCAATCCCAACGAGACAAATCCAGCACACCTGGACGAAAGAAGATAGGAATGAAACCAGCAAGAGCTGATGCGTTAGACAAGGGATGAGAGTGCTGGTAAATCTTCCATATCTGCTAGATCAGACAGACCACACACATCCAAGGATGGTAGTGAAAGTGTGCATAAAATCGAGGACCACCTGTAGGTTTGGACAGCTTATCCGGTGATGTCGCCAGTCGGTTTGTACAAAATCGTGGTAACATACTGTGAATCAAGTCAGCAGAATACTATAGAGAATATAGGACTCACTTACTTTTCTTTTGTATCGTGTTGTCACGCTCGTAGCCAAAACACCGTTCTTGATGCTACTGGTGGCCAAGTGGTTAAGGACAGTGTGATTCGGGTAATTGAGGACACTGCTATCATCTTTCATAGGGGTCGTGCCATTGAGAATTGACTTGCCCAAGAAGAGAGGGAGGCTGGGCGGGGTAGCGGTGTCTCCAATGACATTGGCCGCCTGCACATACTCCGGGCTATCTTCTTCTTTATCAAGGTCCGCGAGGAACTGGGGAATAGCCGTGCCAAAGTCGCCGGGTGGAACCTCTTCCTCGGCTTCCTCCTTCTCTGGAGGATGATCATCGGTATCTCCCGAGTGATCTTGCTTGGAGGAATCCGGCAGAGTCTGTGGAGTCTGGGCTCCGGGCTGAACGAAGTCCTTGATATGAGCATCTTCGGCACTAATCTCAATGTAGTTGACTAGATGATTGGTAAAGTCCACAGCGGTAGGCAGATTATCTGAAGCGCGCATTTCTCCATCGACGATGAATTTCAGGTGGTGAGTGCCAGGCCGAAGGTTCAGAGTGGTGGACATAACGGGTGAGCCATTTTCACTGTCGAGAGTCAGTCAGGTCTTTCTATTCCCAGTCCGGGGAAAACCAACCTTTTGTGCAGGCGGAACTTCTTCTCCCAATTCACAAAAGTACCAGTAACATAGACCTTCTGAGCAGGCGCGGTCCATTCGATGAGCACCGGGACTGCCTTGCCCGCTCCACTGGTCGTGTATGGCTGGAGTTCATCCAGCAATTCCTCGTCTTCAATAGTCGTATGACCCGAAGCCGCGGTATTCGCATCCATTTGGCCATCCAAAAGCCGATCAGTGGGGAGCGACTGGATATGCGAGTCCTCTGGGCCGGCAATGGGCGATCCGGGCGTGGTATTGGCATCACCAATTGGCAATGGCAGCCGCGGTGGACGTTGCAGGTGTGCTGATGCGCTATAGTACGAGTTCAGAGGCGGGGCCGATGGTGCCACAGAATCGCGTCCCGGGGCATGGCGCGCAACCGGGACCTGGACGGGGTTGGAGGGGTCGCGAGAGGAAACGTCTTCGATCGGCGTGGGGCCGGTTTTCTGTGCATCATGTTGCTGAGGTCTCTCTATGTTCTTCGGTGTAGATTCGGGGACATTGCGTGGTTGTAGGCGCTGTTGCACGGAGCCTTGGTATGCTGCCGAGTGTCCGGCGGCTGTCTCCTTCGTGGCGGAGGGGTCGGCCGCGACGGCCTTCGGAGCCGAAATCGCATTATGGGAGGATCGATGGGCGACTTTGCGGTCGCCTGCAGAGCTGTGGTGAGTATGGGTCGACGGCGCATCGCTCGCCGAACCTTTGGAAGGGTGGTTGCCCATCGAAGGCGGGGAAATATGTGGATGAAATCGGTTTGAGGTTTCGCAGGAGTCGAAAAGTTGGTGAGTCTGTGCTAGGTCACAATGGCGGACTGGAAAAAGGCACTCCCGATGCCAGCTCCCAGAGTAAGAAGCTCGAGAATCAAAGTTGATTGATGTACATCGACTACTTTGTCAAAGTAGAGCAAAAGGCCGATGACGCCGGCGGCCGGATCCCTAAACGGATAATCAGGGCTTAGGGCTTGGTCGGACCACGCGTGGTCGAGATCATAACAGAGTTGAGATGCATCATCTAATCAAGATCTCTTCCAGACGTTCGCGTCTCTGATGAAGATGAGTTGGTTATCGGTGCTTACGTACCCTGTATCATTTATCTTTGGCTTTGCATTGCAATTACTATCTTACTTGCTGTCATCCCTTCTTTTCCTCGCATCGCCAGTGATCTACCTCGGACATGTCGTATTGTACCTGACTCTGCTTCCATTGCGGATCCTAGTGAGACTAGAGGTATGTTATGAGAGATGCCTATGTTACATTTGACATCTGTATACCGTAGTTCTATGGTGGTTGCATTCACTAAGATCTGATAGGCATTCATCTATTTCATGACGGGCGCCATTCTTATCGGAGCCACTGTCGGCATGATGCTTCATTTTAGCGGAACTACCATTTCGCAGTTCTTGCACATTGAATATTCAGAGTCAGAGGAGCGACCGCGACCTCGTGTGAAACGAGAGCTTGTAGAATCTCCACCCCCAAAGCCGCCCTTCGACTACCTGGAGGCGCTGACTGAGGATCGCAAGTTCTTGCCCTACTCGACCATCCTGGAAGAGGAAGAGAATAGTCATGGGTCGAATTGAGGGATGCATCGCTATTTAATTAAACATAGTACGCAATATCTATCGCCCCGATGCGTTTGAGTACGTCATGGACCAAAAAAAGTTTCTCACAGATAACCTATGAGATAGAGTAGTAGGTACCATGTATATGACAATTTTATGTCAATAACATATGCCGGGGACTATGAGTAAGTGCCCGGTGTATAAAATCGCAGGTCCAAACCGATGTGAGGGCTCAGGTTGAACAAATCGTCGGCGACGCTCTGAATATCCATTCTTGTCTGTTTCCCGCTTCTTAGCAGCCTCGATAGCCCCCCAAGCTGCATGGGAGGTCTCTAGGTAGTGCGGGAATGATTCCTTCAAACTGGCTTAGAAGCCGGGAGCCTTCAACAGCCTGTGCATTAGTACCCGTGAGAAATGTCGCCCGATTACTCTAGGATTCAGTCTCTGTATCACTCGCAGTTGATTGAATGACAACCAGTATACTCCTCCCACGTTATATGGTATATCTTTAGCTATCCTTTTGCCTGATCGTCCCACTACGAACTGTTACCTAACCTACACTCGAGACGATATGTCCGGTGTTGTGTTCACATTATACCAGATCATCACCAACAACTCGCATTTTACGAGCATTCCTCATTGGGAGCGAAATATCGACATGGTCCACTTCAGAAGACTGAATGGACTTGTCATCGTGAACTAGATTCAGATGTATGAAGGTTCCGCGGATTCTGGGACGACTGGGTCGCGACGAGAACCGACAGAGCAATATTAGAACGATATCTCAATGCACCCTGGGCGCTTACATGGCCGGACCCTCCAGCGCCTCCTGACTATAGTGTCCCTTTCGAGCTGGGTCGGACAGAAGATGGAGAAGTTGTTTGGCAAACGGGTGTGCATCCTAGACGCACTGCACTACGGAAGGAGCAATACTGTTTCCGGTGGGAAAGGCCACTGCAAAGCCGGCTGTTGACGAAAGCTGAACATAGCATGCAATACCCAATGATTGAAAGATTACTCGGTCGCTTCGAATCAAGATCAATCAATTGTCAGATAGCAGAAAATACAACATGAGCCACCTCGAAGTGTTGTATAACTTCATACTCAGCATCATTTGATTCGATTGTTCATCTTGCATTTCTCTTGTGATCCGCGTTCTAAGGGCAATTACGGAGTAACTGACTAGTTATGTTAGTGGACTCGGCCGATGAGGAGAGTCTCGAGGACCATCTCTGCATCCCTGAGTACCCAAGAACCAGCGGAGGGGTCTTCCATTTCACCCATCTGCCGGCAAACACCTAACAAAGTATTGCAGATGATAGGCTCGGCTGTAACCAAGCACTTTTCCAAATCACCGTCGAATGTGAGTACCTATAACATACCTAGATAAGCATATGTCTCTATACTGAAATTGTGTAATAGGTACAACTCTCCTATCAACACGTAGGTGGAAAGCGACAAGTGCACGAACCCACATTCTTGAGAAGAATGTGCCAGTGTCTGATCTTGGCTCTCAATGCTGGCGCCGAAGATACAAGTGTACAGGAATCAGGGCCTGTGAATTTGTACATAACGATCTACTGATCATTCAGAACGCTTTGATAACATCAAAATGGAAGCGTTCTATGACCTTGCAAATATCTTTCCTGAATCCCCCGGTTTGGGAAGAGTGGATGGTCATGATAGCAAGATCATAGAAGCCTTGCATTTTGCCGTTATCAAAGTGCTCTGGATGACCGAGTAGATCTTTATGCAAAAATTCACAGGCCCTGATTCCCGACCAGTTGTATCTTCGGCGCCAGCATTGGGAGTCTATATCAGAGACTGACACATTCTTCTCGAGAAGGTGAGTCCGCGCACATGTCGCATTTCCCCATACGTGTTGGTTGGATCATTGTACCTATACACAATTTTAGTACAGACATATGCTTATGTTTGTATACATAGTCACATTCGACATTATTTCGAACAGTTGCTTTGTCACTGCTGACCCATCATGTGAAAAGCCTTGTAGCGGGTTTGTCGGGAGATGGATGAAATGGAGAACCCGTCCAGCGCTCGCTGATACTTGGATATTCAGGGATGCAGAGATGGTCCTCGAGACTCTCCTCCTCATCAGAACTAACCAAGATATTTAGCATTAGACAATTGCTTCGGACTGGCGTTGAAGGCCGAAGGCTATAGAGGATGAGGTGAGCTCTGCAGCCATATGAGGGTGTCGTCGATGTGGTAACTCTGATGGTTTAGCTGTGAACAAGGGGGCTTGGGTAGCCTCTAGGGGTTTGTGGAACGACCTGGGAGATTTTCGGCAGAATATTCTGCTAAGAGCTGATCATTTGCAAAAGCCAGATGGTTAAAGATGGAAGGAAGGATTTCTTCATGTCGAACGGTTTAAATATGTGGGCAAGACACTAAAATTAAGCGATGGAAATCACGGGGTCTCTGGGAACCCTAGGGCCGATTGTATGAGTAATTAAGTCACAAGAGATAGTTAGCTCATCGAATGTCAAAAACTTCATCGGCATACAGCTGAGTGAACCCCAAAATATAGAGCATCCAGCGGACATAGAGCTGAGTGAACCCCAAAATGGAGCCGCTAATTTAGCGCCATTTTGGCGACCCCGTATCATATTTAATCCGGGCTCCGATAGGTGGGCATTCAGCTGAGTGGATGTCAAAATGGGACACGCTAATCCTTAGCGCCATTTGGCAGTCCATATCATATATTGATCCGGGCTCCGATAGCTCAGTGAACCCCAAAGCTCAGTGAACCCCAAACCTTAGTTATACTTGACAAGTTGATGGGTCGGAATGATGACTAACTATCCTACTCCGTACATGATCCAAGAACCTCATTTCTGTTACTACGACTCACGAGTAGGCACTTGCTAGCTAGGATCTGATTAGGCTCTATTTCTTCTTTGTATTCTATATGAAAGGTAGTGCTTGTATTCCAAGATCCATAAGGTAGACGAGCACTTAGGTTCATGTTTTGATCAACGAACGTTCTTGCAAACAGAGATATAGCCCTGGTATCTATGAGCATCTATATATATAATATTACCCCCCATGTATGTAGGAATGAGGTCGGTCACAGGCCCTTTAGAGACTTAGTTATAATCCAATTTCTGGCAGCATTAGACTCGCCATCGGCTTACCTAGAATTTTCTGACTGGTGCCCTGGGCTGTGTAGGAAGATAGGTAGGTGAGGTAGATAGTCCCTACAATATATATCGCACAGCAGATATACCGCAAAGCAGACTGGGTGACACTGGATATATGTACTGGAAGGACGCAGTCTAATATCTATGCAACCAGAAGAAAAGTACTCCGTAGTAACCTCACCTTCTAAAAGCGGCTCGCACCGAAGAAAAGTTCCACATCCGGCCGATCTAGCCTTATGTCATCCGATGATCGACATCGCCGATCTTAGCGCGTCGATCAAAGCTTCTTCTTTTGTAGGACTTTAGATCCTCACCTTTTGATAGTTGATACTCTCACATTCGTTCAAAATGATCCCGCGATCATTTCTACGCGCACGAACGATATTCGCTGCCTTCGTAATAGCTCTCCTACTCGTCTGGTCAATACCAAGATGGGATCTCAGCGCATTTCTCCCCGATCCCGCCGACACTGTACAGCAAGACACGGGAGACTCCACAGCCTCGCACGGCGACTTCTGGCGGAATTTTCATACCCTGCTAGAGCAATACGCACCGAATACACCACCGATAATCGAACATGAAAAGGCGCCGACAGCAGGGTTCAATGCTAAAAATCCACCACCGCGTCCAGACACCCTCCACATCCCAAAGAAAGATATAGCCACTATGAAAAAGGCACATGCCGGCTTCGTACGCGCAATCAAAAAGTCACCACCGGCCCTCCCATACACCCCAGGAACAAAAGGCATAGTCTCAACAGCAGGCGGATTCTACCTCCCCGTCCTAGTAATCTCCCTCCGCATGCTCCGACGCACGGGCTCAACCCTGCCAATGGAAATCTTCCTCTCAGACGAAGAAGAATACGAGCCCTACATCTGCGACACGGTCCTCCCCTCCCTGAACGCGCGCTGCATCGTCCTCTCCCGTATGCTGTCCACATCGCCCGCCAAAATCGCAAAATACCAGTTCAAACCCTTCGCAATGCTCTTCTCCTCCTTCGAAGAAATCCTCTTCCTAGACGCAGACGCCTTCCCCCTAGAAGACCCATACCACCTCTTCACCCAGGATCCATACCTCTCAAGCGGACTCCTCACATGGCCAGATTTCTGGGCTTCCTCCGCCTCTCCGGCCTTCTATAAAATCACAGGCCAAAAACCCTCACCAATGAATCTGCGCCAGTCAACGGAATCAGGCGAAATCCTCCTCTCAAAGAAATCACACGCCAGATCCCTTCTCCTCGCTACATACTACAACTTCCACGGCCCGGGTCACTACTACCCGCTCCTCTCCCAAGGCGCCGCAGGAGAAGGAGACAAGGAAACCTTCCTCGCAGCCGCAAGAGTTCTGGGAGAACCATTCTACCAAGTCAGCGAGTCCATCTGTGCCCTCGGACACGCGACAGAAGGTGGAATGGCTGGCTCTGCAATGGCGCAGTTCAACCCGATACAAGACTATGCGCTGACGAGTGCGGGCGTCTGGCGGGTTCGCGGTGACGAGGGTTCTGCGCCGGATGTTTTCTTTATTCATGCGAATTTTCCAAAGTTTAATCCTGCTACGGTCTTTGATAAACATTATGTTAATCCGGCGTTTGCGGATGATGGGAGCTATACCCGTGCTTGGACGATTCCGGAACATGTGGTTGAGAGGTTTAATGAGAGGGTTGATGTTGAACGTGGGTTTTGGGAGGAGATTCTTTGGACGGCTTGTGAGCTTGAGGATCGGTTTGAGAGTTGGGGTGAGTATGTGGGGATTTGTGAGGGGGTGAGGAAGTATTGGGATGCTGTTTTTGGGGATTGATTTTGTCTTTGGCTGTGTCCAGCACTTTATGGACAATGGACGGGCAATGGACAGTATGGCTCTTGTTCTTGTATTCGGTTGCTTGTACCTTTTCTCCTTTCTCTTCCATGTCTGGTTGTTGGAATGGCTTTCCATTTGGCCTACCTATACCTATCTTTCCCAGCTGGTCTGGACAAAATAGCTTCTAATACAAAGTACCTACTGTGTAGGTACAAGTTCCTTCTCTAATCGAAGACTATAGGTATCAAAGATTCTACATATTCTTCTTGATCTATATATTCTACACAGTATACAAAGCATCTATCGTACACGACATCCCTCCCAGAGTTTCTAATCAACACTCAACCCCTTCCCCCTAGCCTTCTCAACAGCCTCAGCAAACAAATCCTTACAAGGAACCTTACTCCCAAGCCTAGCACAAAGCAAGAAAGCCCCACTCAACTTCCTATGCAGCGAATACGTCTCCTCAGGCGGCGGCGAAAGCCTCTCCCTAATCATAACCGGAATCAACGCCCTCACCCGATCCGTAATAGTCTGATTCTTAAAATCATACAAATCAGGCGAAGACCGCATAAACGGTTCCGCTAACGTGATAATCGAGCTAATATGCGCGTCGACCATGGCCTTACTCTCCATGCCAGTCAAGTATCCCAATTCGATCGACAGGGAGTGACAGGCCTGTCTGTCGTTGCGGGAAGCAGCGACCAGCGTGCGGACGTAGGTTGTGATGAAGTCTTCCGGGTAAGAGCGGGAAGCGCCGAAGTCGAGGAGTTCGAGTTTGTTGGTTTGGGCGTTGTAGAGGAAATTTGTCCAGTTGGGGTCTGTTTGCATGTAGTGGAATTCGGTGATTTCGCGGAGACAGAGACGCATTATATGCGTGCCGATCCAGTCGCGTTGGGATTGCGTGAAGTCTGTTACTTTTGTTACGGCTATGCCGTTTAGCATTTCCATTGTTAGGACTTGTTTTCCCGAGGCTTGTGGGATTATTTCGGGTACCACGAAGACGGGGTCGTTGGATAGGAGGGTGCGGAAGCGGTTGGCGCCTTCGGCTTCGCGGATGTAGTCGCATTCCCAGGCGAGTTCGGTGCGGGCGTTGGCGATGGTTTTGTCGAGGTAGAGGCCTCTGGGGAGGAGGCGGGAGGCGGTTAGGAGGATTGAGAGATTGTTGAGGTCGCTGTCGATTGAGTCGGCGACGCCGGGGTATTGGACTTTTACGGCGACGGGTTGGTTGGTGCTTTTGAGGACGGCTGAGTGGACTTGGCCGATTGAGGCTGCTGCCATGGGGACTTCGTCAAAGGTTGCGAAGAGGTCGCGCCAGTTTGGTCCGAGGTTGTCGGTTAGGACTTTGTCGCGCTGCCAGGCGGGCATGTAGTCTGCGCGATCTTGTACACGCTGTAGGACTTGCTGGATTGGCTCGGGGAGCATGTTGGAGTCTAGAAATATTATTAGTGACTGCCATCGACCTGGGCGAGAAACGCAACGCACCTTGGATGCTCAGCATCTGTCCCAGCTTAAGAGCTGCACCGCGCATCTTCGACAGTTTGGCTACCATACGTTCCATATTCCCAGCGCTGAACATAATCGAGCCACTGTCTTGGCTGCCGGTGGCTCTACGGAAACCCTCCCCGACAGCCCCGAAGGCCATCGAGGTCGCCAGGCCACCGTACTGCCACAACCTGCCCAGTCGCGACGATGGCACGCGCGATTCCAGCATCTGATACGCTTGTTCCCTCTTGACTTCATCGACGATATCTGCATTGGGCACTACGTCTTCCGCGACACTGGCAGCCAGCTCCTCCATCTCCTTGGCCTCAGACTTCGGCTCCGGAACAGCAGGTTTGACATTCTCCACCGCTGGCTGTTGCGGTTTCGCAGCCAGCTTCCATTCGGGCCTTGGAGGCGGCTTCCCGGACATCATGCGCGATACTCGCGGGCTATGAAACAGCCCTTGGATCATTTCTTCAGAAATCTCCTCCTCGGCCGCGGCAGGTTTCTCCGCCCCAGCTGACGAGTGGAATACATCGGCGTTCAACCCATCACTAGCGACTTGAGCATCACCCGCAGCCTTGGGCACTTTCACACGCGGCAAGCTCGAAAGATCCGGTCCCGACTGCAGTGACGGCTCATAGAAGACTTCCTGCTGCGGGCTCACATCCAAGCCATTAGGCTTCTCACTGCCATTGTATGTTGCCGCCGAAGCCGGGATCTGAGACTCGGCCTCACGTTGCAGCTTTCGCGCCTGGTCGGGCGGGGGTGACGTTGCAGCGCTGGCGGCCGGCTTATCGGCGAACGTCGAATTGTCGCGGAAGTCCGCCGCGCTCGGCGGAGGTGGCGAGGGATCGTCGAATCGGCGTGCTAGAGCAGCGGCCGCTTTAGCGGTCAGGACCAGACCTTCTGTTTGGGCTTTGATGCCCTTTGTCAGGGAGGATGTGCGTGTGTAGACATCTAGCTGGTGTTGGCGGATAGCTAGGTGTTTGGCTGCGACCGTTTTGGACACATTGAGGAATTGGAGGGCGTCGAGCAGACGCTTGCCTGACATTGTTATTGATTTAAGGCCTAGTTCATGACGGGGGGATAGATAATAGGACAGAGATAATAATCCAAGTTGTGATTGTGTGAGTAATTGCGCACAGTCAAGAGATGTCAAGCTGATAGGGAGCCTTCGGACTTGGCCGACTTTGCCCGCCTTTTTTTGCCGATCACCTTTTTCTATAAGAAAGTGGCGAGAAGCCCTAAGGTCGAGGGAACTTGGCTTGGAGTCTTGGATTTAATTGTTAATATTGTACTTTATACTCTCATACTACTTCATTCTACTTCAATTACATATACACAAAGTCATACATTTATTACACAACATGTTGCTCAACTCACAAGACCTCCAATCCGAAGTCACTCTCCTCGAGTCGCGCCTCCGAGATGCCCGCACCCAACTAGCAGCTTCCGAATACCCAACTCCACCCTCCTCATATGCCGTAAAAGGTAAGACGACCTACAATTCCTCGCCAATGCCAAGTACACACCAACTAACAAAACACCAGAACCATATACAATCAATAATAAACCCCAATCCCAATCCCAATCCCAACCCCCAACAATCCACACACCCCTCCACGCCCTCCTCCTCCTCTCAGACTCCGCCCTCCCCCTAGGCTCCTTCGCCTATTCCAGCGGCCTAGAATCCTACCTAGCACACAATAAACCCTCCCGCACATCCCCCATAACCTCCTTCCACCGTTTCCTCAAACTATCCATCGCCTCAATCGCAAGCACCTCCCTCCCCTACGTCCTCGCCGGCTACCGCAACCCCGACACCCTAGACACGCTAGACAACGACATCGACGCCTCGACGCCCTGCATCGTCGCAGCGCGCGCAAGCATCGCGCAAGGACGCGCCCTCATAGGTGTTTGGGAGCGCGCCTTCCGTGTTAGCTTTGCGGGGCCTGGATCTCCATCTCCTGTCTCTGGCGATGCGGAGAGCGCGATCGCAGCTATAGATGATTTGTCTGATGCGTTGAAGTCTTGTATGGAGGAGGATGATGGACTGGGACCGAAGGGTCACTTTGCGCCGCTTTGGGGGGTGGTTTGTCGGGCGATGGGGTTGGATCTGCAGCAGACGGCGTATGTGTTTGTTATGAATCATGCGAAGGCGGTTTTGAGTGCTGCGGTTCGCGCGAGTGTCATGGGTCCTTATCAGGCGCAAAATGTGCTTGCTAGTCAGAGTCTGCAGGATATGATTACGAGGCGCATTGCTAGGGAGTGGAATACGCCGGTTGAGGAGGCTGGGCAGATTGTGCCGGCGTTGGATCTTTGGGTTGGGAGGCATGAGTTGTTGTATAGTCGGATTTTCAACTCGTAGATTATAGATCGCTTTTACAATTTAATTGGGGGAACTGGATTCCTCACATTGCATTCATCATATTCCTTTTCGTTCCGTACACGGTACTCTTACATGACACAAGATCTAGCGTAGCTCAACCTGGAGGAAAAAAGTATGCGCCGGTCTCTCATCTGAAGAGAAGATGAATAAAGGGCGCCCCTGCGCCTGAAGGGACCCACCATTGGGTCGACCTTTAGTGGAACTTGAACTGAAGAAAGGGAGAAGGGAAAAAACCAAAACCTGCCCCGGGTAAAACCTGAGCGTACATAACTCGTTAAACGCCGGCCCAAACCAGCCCTGCTAAACCACGCGAGATAAACACCACCCCATGAATCTGTCCGAAGTGACACTAAAAGGGATAACGTATAAGAGGGAAGAATCGAAAGGAAGATATAGTACAGGAGGGTCGAAGGTCGATCAGAGGGTAATGTGCATGTGGTCATTGTTGCCGAAGGATTTGCCGCAGTTAGGGCACTTCCGGGAGCGAGACTGAACACGCTCTTCGACACAATCTCTGCAGAACACATGGCCGCATGTTTTGATCACCGTGTTCTTGAAATTGTTGCGACATACGGTGCACAGTGCAAGCGTCTAGAGAGCGTTAGCATGGCGCCATCCACAAAGTTGGAAGTTGAACATACCCGTAACATTTCATACTCCGAGGATGAATTGCCAAGACTTTTACTTTTCCAATTCTCCAAACTTTTCTTGGTATCTGAGAGCGACTGTTTGAGGCCAGCCAGCTCTGTTTCGGCTTGTCGCAGAGCAGAGGTAGTGCTTGCCAGCGTCGAATCCTTGGAAACCGAGAGCCCTTTAAGTTCGGCCACTTGATTTTTCAAGCCTTCCGTGAGTATGTTGCTCTCAGTCAACTGTTGCTGAAGTGCGCGATATTTGGCCATGGTTGCATTCAGTGCTTCCTTCGTCTCACTGGCTTGTTTGTCCATGTTAGAAAGTAATGAACGGGAGGCTTTCTCGGCCTCCTTCAGTTGAGATACAATCCCGGATGTCGTGGAACTTTGCATTCTGAGGCTGCGAACTTCCGCGTCTCGGGCATCCTTGCTTTTCATTGCAGCAAAGAATTTCTGGTCTGCCTTGGACTTTTCCGCCGTCAATCGCGCCACTTTCTCCTCCATCGCTGCGAATTCGGCAACTTTCTGCGTCGCGAGGGGTGCAAACTTCGTATAGGCCGTTTGCATGGATGTCAATTCAGTGTTGAGCATGGAATACTGACGTTCCAAGCTGGAGTACTTGGCGCGAAGCTCCTCCAATGGCATATCGTTAACATTATCGTCCGACTTGGATCCCTCGATCTGCAAGCGTAGCCTTTGAGTTTCCGACTCCAAGGCTGCGATCCGAGCCTCTCTGGCATCTGCCAATTCTTGCAATTTCAAACTGGCGGTCTTTTTCTGATCTTGTGCTGCTTTTCTCATTTGTTGGTCGGCCAGAAGTTCGTCACGGGCATTTCGTATCCGAGCGAGGTCCGATTCAGCCCTCATCAGCTGGGCTTCCTTTTCCGCAACCTCACTGTGCGTTTCATCCTCCATCTGCATCTTATATGAGGTTCTTTCCGCGCGGTATTTCTCGGCTTCCTGGC
Organism: Penicillium sp. DV-2018c; assembly: GCA_028827535.1. NCBI lineage: Eukaryota > Fungi > Ascomycota > Eurotiomycetes > Eurotiales > Aspergillaceae > Penicillium > Penicillium sp. DV-2018c. The sequence continues at coordinate 2,728,230 of JAQJAA010000005.1, forward strand.
GAAGTTGAACATTGGTAGCTTCCAAATGATTGATGCGTTTGACTACATCGTCATACTGGGATCGAAGGGTCTTGAACAAATCCGTGTGGGCGTAATCGTCGTCGGTGAACTTTGAAGACTGTGATAGAAGTGTGAGCGTTGAAGCAGGAAGTGAATGGTAGGGTGTGTCTGACCTTGACTTTGATTTCGGTGATTTGACTGAGCAGGCTAGCATTCTCCGCCTCCAATCTTTGAAGCTGCTCCTTTTGTTTCTCAGACATTGCTGTAAGCATTTTATTGGCTTCTTCCACCTCGGGATTACCGTCTCCGGCCGGGGTACCGCCATTTGCGGGCGTGGAGGATTTTCGCTCTGATTGTGACGTTTCCCCAGGTCGTTGGATACCCATGCACTGTTGTTTCTCCAACTTCGCAACCGTGATACTCTTGGCACGGTCAAGCTTCTTCTCGGCCACCAAATACCGTAACGAGGCTTCCTCGAGACTTTCTTCTAATTGTTGCTTTTCCGCTAGAGTTTTTTCGAGTTCGGCGATCGTCACTTTCTCTTCCGCCAGCTTCTTGGCGAGACGACTTTGTACCTCTGATACCTCCGGGGGCGCATCATTGGACTTTGATTGAAGTTGGGAAATTATTGCGCGGATATCCTCCGAGCGCGATTTCAGGTGCGTCTCAAATTCTTCAACATTTTCAAATTGCAAGGAGCTCTTGAAGGGGTATTCTGCCGGCAATGTCAGTTTTGACACCGTGGACAAGAGAGTGTGGTGGTGATAGTTTATGTACGGACCTTGGGACTCTGCTGGTGACCCGAGTAGTAATTTCACTTCGTCAATTAACTGCTATCAAGTTAGCTTTCTTCCTGGTTCCCGCGCCAAGTCAGCCGATACAAAGGGATGATGGACCCACCTGTTTGAACCAAGCATCGATTACACGAAGATGATCATTGTGAAATGTAGCGGCTTTGGACATTTGACTTAGACGTGATTCAAGAGACGACTTCTCCCGCTTGTACTCTTGCATCTGACGCAAAATCGCTTCCTTTTGAAATCGCTATCGCAAGACTGGTCAGCGCATGTTCAACAAGGCCTGTTTAACATATCTTCTGAATCGCATAACAGAAAAAAGTCGCAGGCTTACCTCCAGGTCATCTTTCCAAGGCATATCGGCATCGGGGTGGGTCTTGGTGCCTCCATTAACGCCAGTGGCATGCTTCTTTAAGGGCGGACCCGAGTCGCTGCTTTCCGCAGCAGGCCTCTTCCGGTCTTCCATCTTGACAAGACCAGAATCTGACGACACGACGTGGGGTTCGACGGCCGGCATCAGTGGCTAAACTGGCGAAAGAGGGCTGTTGTCACCACCGGACCGTCCGTCAGTCAGCCAGACGCAGATCTCGCGACTGTGTCCAATTCTGTCGTGGGAGAGTCCGGCAGAAGAGCAACTAGCAAGAAATGGGATCGAAGGACGTGTAGTTACGCAAAGATGAGTTGGCTGGCGTGAGAAGGGGTGGGATTGACAGAGATCGAGGAGTTGAAGACGGGAGGATTTTCAACAAGGTTTAGCGTCGGTAGCCTAGTCACGTGCCACTGCCCACTTCCCCAGCCGGGAACTTTTAAGATCTTCATCCTCCACACCTTTCAGCAATGGGCAGCCATGAAGTCCTTCAGCAGTTCCGTTATCAGTACGTGATATAATACTCCAAAAAAGTCCTGCATATTTCTAACTTTGTGTCTTGCAGATAAAACCGGCAAGAAGTTCGCGCCAAAGGCGCCCGTCCGCCGCGCGCCAGCCAGCGCACCCGCTAGACGACCTAGTGTCGCTCAACAGTCACCAGAAGGGCCTGTGCAGTCTGCAACTCCTCAGGAAAACAAAGGTAAAAATGCACCAGGTTGGGATGCGACGCGCTCTGTGACGGCAGAGTCGGGATCACCCGCACTCACGAAAGAAACACCCGCCCCTCTTGCGGCCCCAAGTCCAGAACAGACACCCGCATCTTCGGACAAGGAACCTAGTCATGTCACTACTTCAGTCATCACACCCGCCTCCACACCAATCGCCAAACCTACCGCTAAGCCGACTCCAATCCCTAAGCCGACTCATATCTCGAAGCCCAGTCCAGTTCCTCGCGCGCAACATCGCAAGCCGTCTGTCTCACAACCCACACCTTCAGCAGCCGCTCCACCTACTCCACCCCCTACTCAACCCACCCCATCTCACACCGATGTCACCACTACCGAAAGCCAAACTGCGTCTGCCGAGGATCATGGGCCGGAGACCGCTCTTCTAGAATACGCCAGGAGCGAAACAGCGCGCGCCGCAGAAAACCTTGCTGATACAGCTGAAGTTCCCCAACGACCCCAAACCGAAGAAGCTGCCCCAGCTCAGGGTGGGTCTAAAAGGGGCGCGCGAAAATCCTCCGTTACAAAGATCGCGGCTCCAGCTAAGAAGAAATCTGTATCCGCAACGACCAGCCGTCGAGGTTCCCAGACAATTGTGCCTACTATCGAAGGTTCGAGCGCAACGCCGGGCGATCCCGACCTCTCCACTCCGGATCCCGCCAAACCGAAGAAGCGCAAGTACTCGAAGGCAGGGGCCTCTGATCCAGAGGGTAGCGAGAAACCAAAGCGCGTCCGCAGGAAGCGTGAACCCACCCCAGAAGGCGCAGAAACCGTGGAAATTCTGCCGAATGTGGTGAAGATGTCTGAGCTTTGCAAAGATCTCAGAACTGGAAAGAAGTCCAAGCGGGAGACAGAACTACGCAAGATCGATCAGGCTGAAGAGGAACGGAAGAAACAGGGCGAGACTCCTGGTTCCAGAGCATCTGTGAAACGCAATGAGCCCGAACAGGAGAGAGCCGAAGAATCCGTCGACTGGAAACCCCAATCAGGCCCGAAAATGCGCATCGTGAATGGCGAGATCGTGCTGGATAGCGCGTCCTTGCAGGTCGATCGTCACGCAGATGCCGCACGAGAAGCCGGCGACCTGGAAGATGTGGTGGAGAATTCGTTAACCCGGAAGATCAACCAGGCCACGTACGGAAAGCGCTCGAAAACAGAAACATGGGACGAGGAAATGACCGACTTATTCTACCGCGGGCTCCGCATGTTTGGCACCGATTTCATGGTGATCAGCAAGCTGTTCCCAGGCCGGTCACGCCGACAAATCAAACTAAAGTTCAACAACGAAGAGCGACGTGATCCGCAGCGGATCAAAGATACCCTCTTTGGTCCGCGTGAGGTAATCGACATTGCGACATACTCAGAGATGACAAACACTGTCTTTGATGACCCCAGAGTTGTCCAACAAGAACTTGATGAAGAAAAGGAGCGGATCGAAGCCCAGCATGCTAAAGAGAAAGCTATGCAGGAGGATATGCTGCACAATCCAACTGGTGACAAGGCCAAGGCAGACCAAAACCAAAATGACAAAGTTGCTGCCAAGAAGTCACGCAAAAAGGCACCTGCGAAGAACCTCGGAGGTGGAACAGAGGAAGTTCTGGGATCGATTGATGATTTCCCCATGTCTTAAAGGGATTCTAATGGCGTTTGACGAGGCAACGTGGGATGACGGCGTTTTTGAAATGGAAGGATACAGAATACTCAATGTTCAAGGCAGGAGTCTCGGGCTGATTTTTTTGCTCGTAATATGTACTGCTAACTGCGCTGCTTATGAACTTCTACTAATTCTTACAATGAATCGCGATGTACGCGCTGATTTTCGATACTCCTACTGTACACATCCTGGCTTCAAGCTTTATCAGAAGTTATGGCCAGCTGCCGGTAGCTTGTTGCCTTCTTCGCCCATTTGCGAGGAGCTTGTGATTGTTATCTCAATTTGTTCGAGTAGGCCGAGAAAAGAATCCGAGGAAGACATATAGATCGCATGATTGTGAATGTTTACCTGCGTCTCGTTGACCCGAAGCCAGTACTAGCAGTCGTAGACGAGAACTGCGGCGGCGAGCGCGAACTGCCTTCCCCGGGGTCAGACCGATCAGCCCTACCCATTGACGAGCCCCATCGCGATCCACCGTCCATCCGTCTCCCCAACTGATAACCAGCCGCCGCACCACCCAACGCTCCAGTCCAGAACCCAGGCGTCCAGCCCTGCTGCCGTGGCGCAGTTTTACGAGTATCGAACCTGCTATACGGAGGTGGAGGGTCATCACCACCACCACCTCCTCCGCCGCCTCCTCCTCCTCCCCAGAACCCTCCCCGTCCTCGACCAGCGCCTCTACCACGACTTCCCCATCCAAGTAACCGCGCTAACATAGGCCAGAAAATCATGACAAACACGGCACAGATAAAACCGAAGAGAATCAGATCACCTAACACAGCCATGATCTTCCGGTACCCCGCCATACCCTTATACCCTCTTGCCGCACCCCAGTCCCACCCTTCATCCGAATAACCCTTCTTCCCGAACCTTTTCTCTCCAGCCTCGGTCAAGAGTAGCCGGTACTCAACCCCGCAACTACCCTTCAGCACCCACTTGTCATCTGCACTCCGATACCCCTCGCATATGACGTCCGTCGCGCCGAGCTTGAATTCCGGTGGCAGATTAGCCGTGCACGTCCATTGCACGTCTTCTTCGTCATAGTCGTAGCCTTGGTTCGTGCAGCGCATTGTTTCGGGCTGGTAGAGGTTGCATATTTGTTTTGAGGGGCCGGCGCAGGTGAGTTGGGGGATTGGTTCGGTGCGTCGTGAGCTGGTCATGCGGTTGGCGCGGAGGGTTAGGGTTTGGACGTTTGAGAGGAGGATGGCATCTTTGCCTGGTGGTTTGGTGTTGGGGATTGCTCTTGCTTGCGGGATGAGGAGGAGAGTTGCGGCTGTGAGTGCGGGGAGAATGTGCATGGTTGGTGTGGTGGTGAGCTGGGTAGCTCTGTGCTTGTGTGTTGTGTCGTCCTGAGATTTGTTGGTGATGAGTGGTTAGTTTTCCATGCTGGTTTATGTATTTAATGTCGGATAATATAGGCGCCAATGGTGGGTATGACTCAATTGGTGGCGTTGATATTGAATCGTGTCCTCGAGCCTCCAAGTGGAGAGTTCCTTTTTAAGCTGTCTTCAACGCTAAGCCCGAACAAGCTAGGCCTACCGGTGTAAAGGGTAGGCGGTCTGTGCTTGCACATCAACGATAAGACGATAGCAGTTCGGCCAAGCCAGACCCGAAAGTTGGCACTTCCATTTCATGGATGGCACTGTGAAAAAGGTCGACAGCCGCTGACAATGGCGCTCCAACAACGTGAGGATGCTCTATCGAGATTTTTGAATTGACGTGCTGACAATATAACAGATGAGCCCGCGACATTCGCGCCTCAATCCTCGTATGTCCTCTTCCCGTGGAGTGATCTATACGATCTCGCTAACACCTTCTAGCTTGTCCTTCACTCAGGGATTCCTCCTCGGCCAGCTCTCCGTAGTACTCCTTATTGGTGCTTTTATCAAATTCTTTATCTTCGGTGAAGCACCGCCTCCTCCCTCCCGGGGAATGTCAAACCGAGCCACCCACCGCCGCTACAGCTCCGTCCTACAACCCCCTCAAGATGGCCAGAAATCATTACGAGAGAAACCGTCCACATCCAATGTTCTCCGTCCCGTACCTGCTTCTTCCACGAACACCCGTTCCATCCTCCGCAAAACATACTACAGTGCCATTCCTACCAACCCCACTAGCAAACATGGCCGACACCGCATGCACCACTCGTCGCATCAGCCCGAGTCACTGGATTGGTTCAATGTGCTCATTGCACAGACAATTGCTCAGTACAGACAGACGGCCTATTCCCTCAAGGACTCGCCGACTGCATCAATCCTCGGCTCCCTCACCGCCGCCATGAACAATCCCGAGAAGAAGCCATCCTTTATCGACAAGATAAACGTCACTGATATCTCGCTGGGAGAGGAGTTTCCTATTTTCAGCAACTGCCGCATCATCGCCGTGGATGACCCGATGTCAGACGGCGGACGACTACAGGCCTTATTAGACGTCGACCTCAGCGACGACAACCTCTCCATTGCCGTCGAGACATCAATGGTCCTAAACTACCCCAAACCGCGCTCGGCAATCTTGCCAGTAGCACTCTCAGTCTCAGTCGTGAGGTTTTCAGGAACGCTCTGTATCTCCCTGATCCCGGCCTCAACGGAGCCACCAGAACCGCTCCAAACACCTGCCGGGTCATCATTACCGCCACCAGTATCAGACTTCCAGCACAACACCGGCAATCAATCCGCTGGGCCCGAGGCTCGACCATTCTCCCAGGAGCACAACCAACCGAAAAGCAGCCCAAAAAGCGACGTCGCATTCTCCTTCCTCCCCGATTACCGCCTAGACCTATCAGTGCGCTCTCTCATCGGATCCCGCAGCCGACTGCAAGATGTACCGAAGATAGCGCAGCTCGTCGAAGCACGAGTCCACGCATGGTTCGAAGAGCGCGTCGTCGAACCCCGCGTGCAAGTCGTCGGTCTTCCAGACCTGTGGCCGCGCATGGGCCGAACGGGTGTCCGAACAGGCGAGGACTCCGATGCCGGTTCGACGGCTCCGCCTCGTAGTGCTGGCTCGACTGAGGCATCTGGGCCGCCGCGGTTTGACGATCATCCGCGGGAGCCGGAGGGGTTGCGGTTCCGCGGCGGCTTGGATCCGCGGTTAGGACTTGGTGCTGGCTCGCGCGGTAGTAGTTTCAATGTTGATATGGGTGGCTTGCGTAGCTCGAGTATGACGAGGCAGGATAGTGGTGCTACGAGTGATCATTTTGAGATGCCTGGTGCTATGCCGGCGCGCACGCCGTTGGGGACACCTGGTATTTGATTAATGTATGTGCTTCAGGTATGTTCAATTTCAACCAATTCACTGTTGGGTAGCTATCCCGTGTACAATCAAAGCACAATTATTGCAGTTATAGAGGTATATCCATTGCCATCATTTTAGAACTAGGTGCATGTTGTACATGCAAGAGCTCAATCATAAAGCATCTCGATCAGAGTGGCCATCCTAAACAGCCGCAGTAGAGGACACAAAGGCCTCCAAATAAGACTTCCGATGCGGATTCCCATCAACCTCCGCACCACGGTTCAACGGCGTCCACTTAGGCTCATCCTGGAAAAGACGCATAGCCTTAACATACTATTCCACAACGTCAGTCTCGTCCATCCACAATCTTCAATCTCACCCTCAGAATAAAAAGAAGGAAAAAAACATACATTCTTCTCATTCGTAGTAAACCGATGATAAATTCCCGCAGGAAGAATAATCATATCATCCTTGACAAGCGAAATGCGAATCCACTCGTCCTCTTTCCCACGCACATCAAAGTACCCCTCTCCATCGAGGATATACCTAATCTCCTCATCTTCGTGCAAATGCTCAGAGAAGAAGGACTTGACTTTCTCCTCGTAGACGGCGCCCATTGTCTCAGGCGAAACGCATACCTCGTCGCGGTTGCGGTAGCCACGGTTCGCGGCGATTGTGTCCACGGCTTCGATTGTTGGACAGTGCTTGTATAGCACGCCTAGTGAGGCAAGTTTCTCTTCTGAGACGGTGCGGCCGGAGTCGTGCGGTAAGCGCTGGTCGCCCTGCGTAGTTTCATGGGTATTAGTGTTGTTCTCAGACTCTGTAGTTTTTGCGAAGTTGGTGGGGTTGGAAATGGTTGACTGGTCTGTCAGTGATGCGTTGCTTACCTCGAGATTATCGTACCAGTAGGCCTTCATTGTGAATGTCTGATCAGATTGATTGAGAGAAGAGCAGTGGGTTGTAACTTATAAGAGAGTAAGATCAAATCATCAGCTACAGTGGTATAAGCTGAACATCAGCAGCCCCGCAATTGGCCGATTGCGCAACTGATGATTACTGATCCTGTCAGATTGTGTGACCGCCCTCGGGGTTAGCGGGTATAAGTGGCACGTGACTCGGATACTTTTCTTATCGATTTTGAATTGATCTTCAGGCCTAGGCCTGTTTACCCTTTTCCTTGTGAGAAAAGCTTTTTGTGTATTTCCGCCATGGCTTTTCGAGCACGCTCAGGGGCACTGATGCGGCAGGGCCGTGGACTCCGCTCATTCTGGGGTCGGAGTCGTGGGTTTGCGACTGTTACGGATAATACTCGGTGAGTTGGTGTCTTCTCTGGTTACCGTTTCAAGGGTTCGGTGCTGACTGACGATATCTACAGACCCTACGACGTTATCGTGATTGGTGGCGGACATGCTGGGGCTGAGGCTTGCGCTGCTGCTGCTCGTTCAGGGGCGCGCACTGCGTTGGTTACGCCTTCGCTGGAGAATATTGGGGTTTGCTCGTGCAATCCCAGTTTCGGTGGTATCGGCAAAGGAACGATGATTCGTGAGGTTGATGCTATGGATGGCGTTGCGGGTCGCATTATCGATAAAGCGGGTGTTATGTTTCGGATGTTGAATCGGTCTAAGGGTCCTGCTGTTTGGGGACCGCGGGCGCAGATTGATCGCGATCTCTATAAACGATATATGTCCGAGGAGCTGGCGAGCACGAAGAATTTGAGTATTGTCGAGGGGAAAGTGGCTGATATCGTGCTCTCCACGGAAGGCATTGAGAAAATCCCCGGTACGCAAGGGAAGATTGTTGGGGTGCGCTTGGAGTCTGGGGAGGTCATCCCTACTGGCCGTGTGGTTATTACGACGGGTACCTTCCTTGGTGGAGAAATTCATATTGGAATGGATGTCTTCCCTTCCGGACGGATGGGTGAGGCTCCTACGTACGGTCTCAGCAAGTCTCTCCGTGAAGCTGGCTTCCAACTGGGACGGCTGAAGACCGGCACGCCGCCTCGCTTGGACGGGAAGACTATTGATTTCAGCGCGCTGGAGGTTCAAAAGGGCGACTCGCCGCCTCATCCGTTCTCATACCTGAATAAGACGGTTGACGTTGGCGACGAAGGCCAGCTTACCTGCTGGATGACGCACACGAACGAAGCAGCCCATGAAATCATCCGCGCCAATCTGGACAAGTCTATCCATATCCGCGAGACAGTACGCGGGCCTCGCTACTGTCCTTCGCTAGAGTCGAAAATCATCCGATTCAAGGACAAAACCCAGCACCAGATCTGGCTCGAGCCCGAAGGTTTCGCGCCAAACGACGTCATCTACCCTAACGGTATCTCTATGACCGTGCCCGCAGACGCGCAATATGCCATGTTGCGGGTCATCCGCGGTCTTGAGAAGGTCAAAATGCTCCAGCCCGGCTACGGCGTCGAATACGACTACATAGACCCGCGCAACCTACGACCAACCCTCGAGACCAAACTGATCAGCGGCCTCTACCTCGCCGGCCAGATCAACGGCACAACCGGCTACGAAGAAGCCGCCGGACAGGGTATCATCGCCGGCACGAACGCCGGTCTGGAATCGCAGGACCGCAAACCGCTCACCCTCACCCGCTCCGACGGCTTCATTGGAATCATGATCGACGACCTCATCACCAAGGGCGTCTCAGAACCATATCGCATGTTCACAACCCGCAGCGAATACCGCATCTCCACGCGGTCCGATAACGCCGACCTACGACTTACCCGGATGGCCCGCGACGCGGGCATCGTCTCCGACAAGCGCTGGAGCCATTTCTCCGACACCGAAGCGCAAATTCTCGAACTACAAACTCTCCTCGGTAACACGCGTCTTTCGTCCTCAGCATGGTCTAGAAAGGGCTTCAAACTACGCTCTGACACCTCCATCCGCTCCGCACTGGACATTCTCTGCGTGGAAGGCGTTGACATCGACGCTTTGATCTCCGAAATCGAAGCAACGGGCAAATCATACAATCCGTCCTCGTTCGCGCCGGAAATCCGCACCCGCGTCGCTATCGAAGCCCGATACGCGCCGTACTTGAAACGCCAGGAGAAGATGGCTATGCGGTTCCAGCAGGATGAGAACCTGCTGCTACCGCCGGATTTGGATTACGGGACTGTGTTTGGAATCAGTAATGAGGAGAGACAGGCGCTCGAGCGGGTTAGGCCTGTCAGCGTTGGAATGGCGAAGCGTATCGAGGGCGTTACGCCTGTCGGTGCGTTGAGGCTGCTGATGCATGTAAGGAAGAGCACGGGGTTTACCGCTGAGGTGAAGGAGTCTGATGTTGATGATGTGATTCGGTCGTCGGTTTAGCTTTGGCTTTTTCTTTTTGGATATGATCTCCTTTTGTGATATAGGCATAGCGGGTGCGGGCGCTGATATCTGACTGTACAATATGACACTGTATATTATCCTACAACTATTCTCATTCATTCTACTCTTCATTTTCAAGTCAACCGAAGTAGAAGTATGCAGTTCAGTCCAGAAACGGTCAACGGTTTCAAAGAACCTCACAGCTTCGACTGGTCTTAATTTAAAGCTGACGCAACAGTCAATATGAACCAATCCTTCGACTCCAATCCTATTCCACAATTGAAGTCATCCAGTCCTTCAATATAAACCCACTCCACATTTTAAGCCGAGGAATAGAATCAGCGTCTAAACGTCTAAATCAGTCACAACCCTTCAGGACTGTACTGCGTAAAGCAAGGGCAAAGACAGGGATTATTATTATTTGCTTCGCTTCGTTCAGCAAAATTAATTAAGCTGGAGGTACCCAAGCGCCCGGGTCCAGGTCGTACCAATGACCATATTGGGTGGGCTACAGAGGGGAAGGGGGAGTTCGATATGAGTATCTCATTGGTCATTGGTCTATGTAGTAGATTGTGTATAGATGTAGAGGTATACAGTATGTACTATGTACTCACCTCCATCTTCGATAGGGCAGGTTCGGCGATTAACACACTGCATAGGATCCTGTATAGGTACCTAATCAGGAACTATGTAACTACATAAATAGTTAACCGACCTAATTATGCTCATGTACGGAGTGCAGTACGTTCATGTATGTAAGATGCATGGACAAAGTGACAGGATCTACATAAATCAGGCCGAGATTCTCCGTACATGTGCACAATTCTTTCAGGACTGTCTGGACTCTGGATCATATAAACAGGTCGAATTGACTGTACCTGTCTATAAAGGGAAAAGTGGCGTGCATGAGCCCGTTGAGTAGAAAACAAGGCATATTCCAATATTCCAATATTCAATCTGATCTCATTTTGTATTATGTTGATCAGGCAAGTTTCTGGATTCTCATTGCTTGTAATCACAATTTGTGATCTATTGATCTAAATATTCCATTCCATCTTAGGTATAGCCATCTACTATATAGTCAGATACTGCAAATCGATCTATCATCTCACCCGCACAAGCACAGCTCCGGTATGTACATCATCTAGCACGTAGTGAGGGGTCAGCCACGCTGTCGATGGTCCACCGGTTCGCTCGGCGTTGGGCGTTGGGCATCGGGCGTAAGGGGGGGGTTTCTTCCCTTGCTTCTTAGCGCGCTTCTTTGCATGTCTTCTACTAGTTAGTAGATCCTGATCGCCTATCTTCAGGATTGCAGATGCAGATGATCGGCGTGGTTGTATGCAGAGTTATCATATCTCGATATATGGTCCATGGTTCTTCTGATGTGCTTTGCATGATGGCGATGCCACCATTGCCATGCAACGAGATCACGAGAGCGGCGAAAGCTGTGCAGGAGTAAGGAGTTTCTGCTTGGCAGAGATGGATGGCGCGTGGTTCATAACTGTCAACGGCTACTAAGACGGCTATTCGGCATCGGGATGAGAGGTTTCGGATACTTGCTCTGGGTGTGTACATAGTAGCCTGCGTCTGTTGGGATTGATGAAGTACGCATAGATGCAGGTCGCTTGTTCATGCAGTAGGACCAGTCTATTGCGGTTACTCACTATGACATTGAGATTGACAATGCGATTCAGGGATCGACGGCTCTTACTCGTGGATCTACATACATCTACGGGGTACATCTACGGAGTTACTCCGTACGTTGTTAGGAGTTATGCACAGTTCTAGTCTCTTCCATTCTGTGCCATGTTGTATCCCAAGTGGCAAGAAGTCACACAACACGAGTCGACCACAGCGCTGGAACTTTTGATTCAGTTCAGTGCCCACTTTTGGAGCACGGTATTTTCGTGCATGGACCGACTATTCGTGGAAATCATTACTATCGCCGTGCTCTTTCGACCCGATCGGCTGGTTTGCACAAGTTCTATGTAGAATTGTGTCACTTTGAGACTTGCTCTTGTCTCATTTGCCTCTTTCAATACCTTAGATCTGAGAAATCGGAACTAATCTGCACAGACCATCATATGGAGGGAAGAAATAGACGATCGTGAGGATCATGATCTCGGACCCGTGGACCCTGAATTACTCACTAGTACTAGTAGTATTTCAATCTACTCCGTACTATTTATTGAGACTACTGCGTAGACTAGCTATGTTATAACTAGTTGTTGTATCAATGTATAGAAACATTGCCCTGACAACTGACAACGACACCAGGTCCTGTCATACCACCCGTGGACCCTACGTCAAAAAGAACATGACCCAACGAAGGGACATCCAGATTGTACTCCCTACGGGGCTAGATAGCAACCAATCGCCAGTAAAGAGATGTATCAGGGGCGTATATCCTCACCTCCACGAACAGTCTCGGCGCCGTGGACGAATTAGGGAGGTAGTACCGAGTCTTCCTATCTGGATATCGTCTCCGTAGACGAAATCCATATTGCTGGTGACTGGCTGCATATGCCATGCGTAATCAGTTAATTAGATGTCGTCTAAACAGTGCAGAATCGAATGAGTGTCGGATTAATCTATGAAAGAGAAGATATAGTTCCAACCTCCAGGGCTGACGGAGTAGAGTAAAGTCGGTCTAAATTGGATCATCTTCCCTAATGATGATCGACCCTTAGTGGCTCTCTGTCCTTTGCGGGATTTCTTAGTCTCGTCCCAATGGGAGGAATGGTCGACGCCACTGCGCTAGTCTGCTGTAGCCTAGTTCTATTCACATGTCTCATGGACTTTGACGTACGGTTGTTACATTCAGATCTTTTGTAAGTGAAAAAGGAGTGTTGTGGTCTTGTGCCTGGTTGAAATGGAGCATATACCGATCTTGGTAAATGGTTATTGGCACAAGTACGATATACAACAACAATGCCTATGTCTATGTCTACAAGAACACAGAGGACTCTCCAAGAGTAATGGAAATATCTGTGCTCTCGCTGTTTACTTGCCCCTTCAAACTGTAATTATATAATGGGATAATGACAGCCAATCCGCCTATCCGCTCTCTGGCCCGAGTGTTTGGTACGGGGGATGCACTGTCCGTGGATGTGGGTTGATCCATTGCGCCAATCGTAGCATGCAGATTGCCGGAGATATATTTCCCCCAGAACGGAATTGATAAATAACTAGTACTCCATACTCTACATACAACTCCTACTACACAGTATCCTCATAATATACAGCTTCCAGACTACCGACACCAACCACTGCCTATACACAGTAGAGTAGGTACGTAGGCACTGATCCCGCTCATCCGTCCATCTAACCACCCCTGCTGATTTGCTGACACTCTGTGGGGTAATAAGATTTGCCCAGCCAGCAATCATCTTTTTAGATATATTTACTTCGATTTCTGATTGGACACCCATACTATCCGCCAACGCTAACCTCATTCCCGCCCACAGCTCGTAATTGCAGCATCGGGCCCATTCGTGTTGGGCGCGCTTAGCAGAATCCTCAGCCTGTGATGGGCTGTGCAGAATAATCGATCGTCGAAGATTCGGTCCAGACTCGTGTGTCTCCCAGATGGATACTATTCTTACTCCGATTATTCTCTTATTCTTCGATGTTGAGACTCGGAATTGCATTCTCGTGTTCTTTTTCCCTTGTCTCGACCTGACTCGAGTTTCGGTCATTATTGTTCTTCTTCTCCACGGAGTAGATCTGATCTATCACATTGCCTGATTCAATATACTTTACCGGTACTCCGTACTGGTCTTATATCTGTTTTGTCTGCTCGCGTCTCGTGTCTCTTTTTTTTGGATTCTAGCTGACGTCTGCCATTCGCGCCAATTGAGTTCCCACCGTTACCAACGACCGTCCTTTCTTGACGACTGGGCGTGAACGGAGCACAGTCCTCCGTTTTTCATCCAACCACTTCGCAACATCACTCTGTACATACTCCGTAGTAGATAAATCCTACAGATAATATCAAGATCCAGAACGAAAAACAATTCGCTCACCTCAAACAAACCGCCGATCCCTTAGCCTCGACCGGGGTGCATAGTCCACATGTCAATGGCTGACGCTGACCAGGATGAGCCCCCGGTGCTGTCTAGGCTGAGACTTGTCAGCGTGGCAGTGTGGCCTGGATCTGCTGAGGATCTCCCGCGAAACTTTCTGTCCATTCCAATCGAACCCTAGTCGTGGTTCTTCTTAGTCTTACGGGAGTGGGTTAGAGGCAATCGACGGGACCCTCCTCTTTTCCTTCTTCTCCCCTCTAGTAAACTTTCTGACAGAAGTTAGCCCTGGGATTTGTTAGTAGAGGCGAAAGGCAAATCCAAAGTCAAAAGGGAAATAGGTGCCAAACGCTGAAGTTACCGAAAACTCTCTTCCATGCCCGGAAGCCTAACCTTCTTTTACTATTTGTTTACGTTCCTTTCTTCATGCCTGTCCCGGTTCTGCACATCCGAGAGTGCTGATTGGGATGGAGCGAGATAGGGTTGGTTTTATTCAGGCACGACTGTATCGGTATCCTCCGACTATCCATGTTATGTTACTTACGAAAAGATATCCCATAATGAGTGGGTATATACTGAATTGAACGGCCAAGCCGGCGATCTACTTCGCGCTCAGTCCTCTTTCACCTCGTTGCGTGGAATTGCCAATTCCTTCAAAGCAGATCCAACATTCGAGGCTGCGATATACTCAATGAGCGGTAACCGGAGCCGGTGGAAAGGGAACACGAAAAGAGAATAAAAAATGGAGATTGTGGTAATAAACCGAGGGAATTTCGCCCGTGTCTGACTGGCTGCTCCAGACCGTGAAGGATCTCATCCTTGATTGCCGTTGGATGATCTTGGCCCATCCAGTGGGGGTGGAGGTCCATGTTTCAATAGTTCGGTTTTGCGTGCACTGTCCATGCCATTTCTCTGCTATCGCTGATTGGGGATTCGCGGTTCTGATGCCCTTAGCGGGTTGGAAGGAGATGAGCTGAAGATGTTTGAATCGAAGATGGGAGATATTCTCGAGGATTGACTAAGGTTAAACTGTCTGAGACAAATCCTTTCGCCTCAGATGGGAAATAGTGGGGGAAAGTAGGCGAGAGAGCCAATCAGATACACTCGTAACTTTTGAGGCTGCAGCCGCCAGGGGGCGCTGCGTATGTATGTACATGCTGAATGCCTCGACCTGCCTTTACAAGAAGCCGTCTCTCGAGTCTCAAGTCCTCAATCATCGAGGCACAGGGATCTACTTCTTCTTCGTATCGTTTCCTTCTCAACCAAATACGGCAGGTGTCTGCTGAGTCAGACGGTACTGTACGTGAGCCTCTTCCACGGTAGACTTTTGTATATTGTCCGTTGTTCTGCCTCAGATCTACTCGAGACTACCTGAGCTTGTCGCTTGGCGTTCTTCTCTTGGCTGTTGGCGCTTCCTTGGTTCTAGTGGGTGTCCTCGTACATACGTTAAGCACGTTGTCACGGAGTCAAAAGACCCTCCGGTTCCAACCCACGGGCTCACGCGCTCCACCAGGATCACCCGTGGCACGGGGATGATTATATCTTGACCTATTCGACTTTGATTCTGTCAACTCTCCTGTATGGAATACTTTAATTTTATTCTATATATATAGTGCCCTGCAATAATACCCTCTAGTATAGACCTAACACTTAAATCAAGGTGAAACGGTACCTGCTTCTCGCGGAGGGCTTGGTGAGGTCACCACTTGTGGTTTCTCCGTATTTCTCCGCTCTCCCGAATTCCACCGCAGTCCCCTTTTCCTCTTTTCTTTCTTTTTTATTTCCAATTTCTGGTTCCGCTAAACCACATAAGGAAATGACGAAATATAAATTAGGAAATTAAAAATAAATTAAAAGAAAAAATAATCGAAAATCAAAAATTCCCCAAAAATAATATCGCATGTCATATCTGTCATCGATCCTCCAGGCCTCAGCATTTTGGCAACGACCACCGAAGTACTCGCCGGTTCACCCCCCGCAACCCTCCGAGAGTTTGAAACGTTTAACATTAAGACCGTTAGACTATATCAACTATGCAGATATAGTTCAGATGGATATTCTTGTATGTAGAAGAGGAAATTAAAATCATGATAGTCGGTGATCCCAAATCAATTCAATAATCAATAATCTACGGAGTACTGCGTATGATTATCAAAGTGTACTCCGTACCATGATTTCCATTGTGGAGATATCACCACTCAGACCTCTTCTCTTACTCCCTCTGTCCAGTGTCTCCCCCTTCTTCCCCTCTTCATCAGTCTACTACACTCATACCTACAGTACGGTGGAGACAGCTTGGAATTGCCGCAACTCCAAACCGTGGAACGGGGGCCCAGTAGATCCCCAACTTTCTGACGATCGAATCGGTGCAACCTGTTGACTCGCTGACTTCGACTGAGGTCCGTGCTTCGGTCGATCCTTGGCCATTAATCCAAACTGAGGGGTCCCAACTCAAAAACCTCCTCTTCTCCATACCCTGGTCGATCTCTTACCTTAATTCTAATTTTTTTTTTTTTTTTGTTGATCGGGGAATATATCACTCACAAGAACCCGGGGGGTTGTACCTGGGATTGTATCTCCTTTCACACTCTACATCATGGTGAACGGGACGGCCGCCGTGTTGGAGCCCACGTTCACCGGCTACGTCGCAACCACTCAAGATGCCCTCCTCCTCTTTGAGGCATGCTTAACCGGTGTCCTACATCACGTTCCGCGGAGACCTCACGACCGCGAACGGAGCCATCTCGTGCGCAGCGGCAGCGTCTTCATCTATGAGGAGAATGCCTCGGGAATCAAACGATGGACCGATGGGGTCACCTGGAGCCCCAGTCGCATTCTGGGGAATTTCCTCGTCTACCGCGAATTAGACAAGCCATTCCCTCCCGGGGAGAAGAAGCGTGCTATGAAGAAGGCCACTCGACGGCCTGTTCCAACTGGCCGGCCTGGGGAGCCCTATGGACGACAGGAGAGCACTCCAGGGTACTCTCCGACCTCTCCCGGCTCCGGACCTTTCTCAGACCGTTCGTCCCACCAGTCAGAGGTGGAGCGCGCATTGGTGGGGTCTCTCGTCGATTCCTACGGCTTCAAAGATTCGGGACTCGTCAAGAAGACAATGAGCGTGACGGTCTCCGGCGTGACTCACCATTTGGTCTCATACTACAGTGTGGAGGATGTGGTGCGCGGTGTGCTCAACCCACCTTCGATGGTGGACTCCTTGCGATTCATCCGACCCCGCGCCGAACTCACCCAAAAACAAAGCTTCCGAGCACCGATCGACGATCTGGAGGGCGCCCCAACCGTCGAATCTCAGGAGCCCTCCCACGCTGCTTTGTACGGATATCGCCCGCAGATGATGGCCCCACCAACCTACGCCATGCCCAACCCGTCAAGCGAATACTACATGCACCCCAGTCCGTACGCCGCCTCGCATCCTCCCCAACCCGGCCCCATCGCCGGCTACCCCATGGGCGCACCGATGGCCTCTCAATCCGCGCCAAACCAGTACCTACCCACCCCAGGCCAGACAGTCAACCAGCTAAAGCAGGATGACTATCACGCTTTTCGCGCGGGCCCCTATGGCGGCAGCATGGACTCGATCAGCGCGCACAGCATGGGCTCCATCCCAGGCGGCGGCATGAACCCAGGCTTATCCAGCTCGCTCAATGAACGCAACAGATCTACCTCCGACCACAGTCCCTCTGCTTACCGCAACTCCTCCATCTCCTCGCGTAGCCAAGCCACGGACGCTACCTCGCCAATGGATCCTTCCACTCCCGGTACGCACTCCCGCGGCAGTTTCAGCATACCCGGTCAGATGGAGAATCCTCACCCCGTGCTCGAGCGCAACATGCCCGGTCTGGATCCGGGTATGCCACGCCGCGAATCGAATCCCATCCATCCTTCTTACTACGCTGCCGATCGCTCCCAGTATTATATCCCGGCGCCTTACGCTGCTACCCAGTCCATGTCTACGTGGACGACTACGGCCGCGACGCAGCCGCAGATGGCACAGCCTCAAATCTAACTTCCTCTCGTGTTCTTTGGTGCTTTAGCCATGGAGCGTGGGAGTCAGTGGATTCGGATTCGTTTTCTTTTTTCACTTGCTTCTATCTTATTCTTCAAGTGCTTTCCAAAAGCTCTTGGAGATGGACCCCTACGCTTTTTTTATTGGGGTGGAGAGGGAACCTCTCTTTGCTGCAACGCTGTATCTGAAATATGCAGCTGTACTCGTCTCTCGTGTCTATGTTAATATGGTTAGGATCCTTTGCTTTTTCTGTTTCCGGTCTGTTATGTTATTGTTATGGAGGGTGGCTGTTTCTTTTTACTACGTTCTACGTTCTCCGTTGGTCTTTTGCTATTGCTATATCTCTGTTACCCGTTACCTGTTACCTGTTACCCCTGTTTGCTCTCTTCTCGGTCGGCTCTCTGATTTATTTATTTTTACTCTGGGATATTCCGGATGGGGGCGTTTCTTCTATTCTTCACGATGTCATGCAACTGATACCGACACCCGCAAAACCGGAGGTGGTCTCAATTCTCTATTTATCGCTCTTCAATGGTGGTGGCGGTCTTCTGCTTTAACTCCCTTTTCTTTCCCTCTATACCTCTTATTCCTCCCCCTCTCTTCGTTCCCCTCTGCATAACTATCTCTATCTCTATTCTCTATCTCTGATCCTTATGTGTCTGTCCTTCCTTTGCTCAATCGCGAACGGTGTCGGTTTTTATCCCTATGTCTAGGCTGGCGGCTTGCTTCTTTGCAGTACACTGTGCTGTATCCGATTCCCACAAGGCAGGCTTTACTCGATTTTTATCCTTATGTGCAATGGTCAATATTGCTTACGCTTTACGTATTTTCTCTCTCTCTCTCTCTCTCTCTCTCTCTCTCTCTCTCTTCTGATGATTCATATGTATTCCGTCCGTGTTACTATCGTATGCAATACATCTGTACACCATTTATGAATGCTAGCTGGTCGCTTGCATTTTGATATGGATATTCAATGCTTCGCGTGGCAGTAGATGAGGTTATCTGATACTATATCGTACATAACTTCAGTGCTTTGTATCTTGTTGCATGCATGTTGTTAACAAGTGTAGATCTAGGAACTAGGGTATCTCTGGACTGGAGACCTGACATGGACTCATGTATCGGGTATCGAACATGGAAGGCAATAGGTAGCAAAGCGCAACCTTGCCCGGAAGTAAAGAAATATATCAACAGCGCTACCTAGTTCACATAAATGAGACCTATAACGTAGTAACGGCCGTGGAAGACACAGCGGCAGCTGACGCTCTGACATTCGCGTATAATGCAGACCGAACAGCAGAAGAGCAGATCCAACCTCCGGCAGATTGAAAAGACCTGGCGGTGCGATGACTGGTTCTCATTGCACTAGACTAGCTCCGAATATATAAGACAGATATAGAGGTATAGGTATGAGTGGTGAGTGTAGCCACTATTTCCAGCTCTAAGTGACTCTGCACGAGGAGCGGCGTCCGGAAAGAGACTTTTGAAGCCGATGACTTTGACGCGGGACAGCGCCAACGGAAAGACCTGCAGATTTGAAGATGTCGTTCGTTCCCAGGGAATGGGCCGGGGAGAGTACAAGAATCATCGAGACCGCGAACCTTGATAGGATACCTAACATATTTAAGCGATGGTGATTGCATCGTGCCGCGCAGGTGACTTCAAATTGGATTAGAGGATAGAGCGGCATTCACCCTTCCGCTAGAGCCGAGATCAATTCCGCTGACAGCGGCGAGTTGGCCATTTTCATGATCCTCTCCCGAGTAACGGACGCAGAGTTGCTGGATCGAACCACAGGGGAAGTACGACAAGTCCCGGTGGCATCCCGTCGAGCATTTGCTGCCTCAGAATCCCCGTGGTCTTCATGAGAATGAACGGCTTCTCGCTGAAGGGACTGGGTATTCCACAGAGATTGAAGGGTCGTCTGAAGAAGGTTGTTCTGCAAAACCAGGTTACTGGTTTGCAACTGTTGTTGGTAAGGACTCATGTCAAAGTGCCCCCATAGGCCTGGGTAGGTGTTCTGGAAGTGATTGTCATTATCTGGAACATCCGTCTCAGTTGGAATCTGGATCTGAGGCAGTGTTAGCTCCATCATCTCACTTTCGCCAGTCCATTCCCAAGCATACCTGGCGACTGAACTTCCTTCCCGGCATAGCAATGTACTCATCGAACATGCTCCCCAATTTTGCAAAGTTGAACCCTCGAACCGGGTCCACGGGCTCAAATCTTTGTCCAATTTCTCGTTGAAAATCTACCCCCCGCCGCGGCAAAGGTTGGTACTCTGGCAACTTCAACAGCACGGACGGATACCTGCCAAACATCGCGTCGATGACGGGATCGACGTCGATTGACAGAGATATTCTGCTTTTGGCCGAGGGTTTCTGAACTAGCATGACAAAGGTGAACTCGCGTGGCAGGCCGGATCGTTGAAAGTTATTTTCCTCCATGGACCAGACGATTTGGCCACACTCGACGTCGTACTTATGTCCCGCTGGGCTTTTCAAGGTTCGAGCTGAGCCTTGGATGCGCATCATCTCGTACCGTTTATAGCGGCCATTGACACTACCAGAAGGAATGATGCTTGCGCTGACGGGTAGGTTTGCTACTCCAAGAGCCCCGGCCAGACTGAATGTCCATTCCAAGGTTTCAGGAGAAACAGTGCCGTAAATTAGATGCGGCGCATGCATGAGAAAGCGCGGATTGCCATGGGGGTACCGATGATGATGATGACGATGTTTTGAATTGGATCTATCACGGTTTCCATGAACTGAAACTTTGATAACCGCAGACTTGAATCGGTGGGTGATGGTGTTCGGCGAATGAAATGTGAATGCAATGGCGAGAAAGTCAACGTGTTCGGCGCCCTTGTCGGATACAGCATCTGTTGAGTAGTAACCGTGCTGCAGTCGCTGGACGTGGCCTGTTATATACGCCTCGCCAGGCAGTCTGCGCTCGTAAATGAGAGGGCGATTGATATTGAGGTGTGGATCTGCCATGTTAGGGTCCAACGGGTTACTACGTCTTGTTGGTGGCATTCTGCTGATGGGAGTCATAGAGCGCGAATCCGAGCAAGACCCATATTGAGCGCAGTTAGACGACATCGTGGGGGGATATAATGCTACCGAAGCACATTTTCAAGATCATGGTCTTGCTTCGCCATCTGGTTGCTCTTGTCGCGGACGCGGCTGTCTTTCTAATCTGGAAAAAAAATGTGGCACATGCCCTATAATCCTTTTAGCTGATTACTCATGATATCAATAATTCCTCCTCGTTCGATGATGTTACTCATCATCTGGAGAATGAGGCCAGGTCACAGGTGGACCAGATGCTGTCAGGTGAGCATATGCTTCATCATTGTGACCATTGTGACGCGGCTCCTGGTAGTGTGGACATAGAGCTGATGTTGTCATGTTCAAAAAGCCGAATCCACGAGGGAAGGGTTTGATCTTTTGTTCTATATTGTACATAGATGATGATAGTGGTTGTTGTTGTTGCGAATTTTAACGTCCGGCGGCAGCCGGGTGAGAACCCAGCTGCCTAAGGCCTCCCATGGGGCATGTACGTTGTAGACGTGCTAAGCTGAGACTAACTAACTAGTTAGGCCTAAGCTAACGTTAGTTATCATTAACTAGTTACACGGCCCCGTTCCTCAGAAAGCAACTCGTAATTTTTCTGTTGTCTGCCACGTTCCTCACCCCGACCTGTGGGCTTCTCGTGGAGTTGTGTCGGCCCACAGGTCGGGTGAGGAACGTGGCAGACAACAGAAAAATTACGAGTTGCTTTCTGAGGAACGGGGCCGTGTAACTAATGATACTGTAGTTAGTTATTATCGAAGTAGAAGAAGTACAGGAAGTCGTCGTCAAATGTGGGGTTGGGAGACGTCCGGTATGACGTCGGCCCGGATAAACTTTAGATCCGACCAGAAACTCATCGCCGAGGTGTTTGGAATCTCCAACGTCCATCTGACTCCAGGTGACTGTGATCTAGAGCTACTTGGTTCTAGTTCATCGGCTCTCCCGGGGAATATCTGGCAAATTCTGGAATATTCTCGTACTTATGCCCTCCCCGCAGCGTTGCCCCGGCTTCCGAGATGACTAGCTAACAACACCCAGGTTTTCACTGTACTATACAGCGTTGTCTTCTTTTCGCATTTTCTTGATTTGTCAAATTGAATTATCACTTTGATATTTCGTTCGACTCCGCAGTTGCATCTGGTGTTGTGCCACCCAACTGCCTTCAGCGGCCCCTAGGTAGTCTATCGCCTGGGCTGAATCATCATTGCATAGCCTAAAGCAACCGGGCCTCCAAGCTAAGCCCTTGATTGAAGCCCGTGGCTCTTTTGTTTTGTTTGTTCGTTTTCAAGCACCTGCTCTCGTCACTTTTTGCTTGTGTCACCATGGTTGCCTCATGCGCAGTTCAGTCGTCGCTTTTGGCAAGGAGACAGGGATCCCAAATGCTTTTTAAAAGCATGCGTTTCCCTGCTCGGTTCAACACCTTCAAGACGGAAGATCTTGGAAGAACTGGACCTCGGTGCATATCATCAGTGCCCCAGTTGATGTCGAATAGATTACCGACCTCGTATGTCCACTGCGCCGTGGGATGTGCAATTCTAATTGATCACCAGAGGATTGAAAACTCGCTGCCTTCAGACTAGATTGATCTCACCGTCATTCAGCCAGCAAAGATGGTCCGGATCAAAACCAACGGAAGGAAACAGAGAAACCTCCACGAAGTAGGTCTACTGCCTCCCTTCCTCCATGCTTGATGTTGGGAGCCATGGACCAAGTGGAACAACAGCTGACTCAAGGTAGAATTGATGATCCCAAGAAAAAGTCAATTCTGTCACGAATTTCCCTACCAGCCTCTTCTCACGAGAACATCTACACAGTGCCCAACATTCTCACATTCACCCGTCTTGCGGCTGCCCCCATGGTCGGGTATCTCCTCGTCAACAACTACCACACAGCAGCGCTATCCCTGTTCGCATATGCGGGTATCACCGATCTTGTCGATGGTTATATTGCTCGCCGATATAATCTCCAGACGGTAGTTGGAACGATCATCGATCCCATGGCCGATAAGCTGCTGATGACCATCGGTGTTGCGTGTCTGGCTGTAAATGGCTCGCTTCCTGGTAAGTTCAGCTGCTTGGCCATAGTTGGTGATGTATAGACATGGACATGGGTTAACGTGTTGAACAGTCTGGCTTGCCGTGATCATTCTCGGCCGTGATGTTGGTTTGATGATCTCGGCTCTGTATTACCGTTGGATCTCGCTGCCTGCGCCTAAGTCTATGGCCCGGTACTGGGATTTCTCGCTTCCCTCAGCGGAAGTCAAGCCTACTGAGATCTCGAAGATCAATACTGCTTTGCAGCTCGTGTTGGTGGGTAGTGCGATTGCACTGCCAGTGGTCCCTGAGGCGTTTGTTAGCGCCTGGCATTTGAGCGAGGCCATGACTGGGTTCCAGTAAGTTTTTCCTTCCGTTCTATACCCATTTGCACTTTTCTTTCTTTTTTTTTTCTTGCGACCCTCCTTTTCTCTTTCTGTGGAACACAGTCTTCGGTGGTCGGCTTAAGGCACATCAGCTTTGTTCTTGGTACATGCGACCATAGGGTGTGGAAAACAGGGCTTCCCGTCCGCTCAGCCGTACTTAAGCCACACGCCGGTGAGTTAGTAGTTGGGTGGGTGACCACCAGCGAATCCTCACTGTTGCATGTCTTTTGCTTTTTGTTTTTTTGTCATTCTTCCATTGCCCATTCTGTCCGATTTTGTGTCATTCTTTTGCTTATCGAACATGACTAGGTACCTCGTCGCCGGCACTACTATCTGGTCTGGACTCAGCTACGTCTTCTCCAATAAGGCGGTGAAGATTCTTTCCAAAGAGGAGATCCAGAAACGAATTGCCCAAGCAGCTGCTAAGCGTAAGTAGTGGTTGACGACCTTGATAGAACATGTGGGCTTTCTGTATAGTATTAAATGTTGGATTCTTGCATGAATTAGACTAGAATCTTCCAAGAGCGATTGTGCATATGTCTCATCCTAGTAGGTAGATACGCAAGCACATGGGATGCCTGAAGTATAGGTATCGTGTTCGCATGTGATATGTCAAGGATGAAGATATAGATACGGTCTGGAATTCGCCTAGCACGCCAATGATGATGGAGTTTTGGCCAACTCCATTAAATGCCGGGCGGGCATACAGAGTTGATCCATGAATGCTGGTTACTCCGTATGCAAATTCAACAAACAACGCGCAAAGGAAAAGTAACACAGATCAAAAATTCTGTAGTGGAGCCTTAGGGTACGGAGTAGTACTCCGTACATACTAGTAGTACGGACTACGGAGTACTCCGTACTGGAATTAATTTTAAGATGGAGTCGGCCCGGTAGTCGAAATAGCGTTAAGGTACCGATTTCCCGGACGAAAAGTTGCCCGCCTAGATCTGATTACCAAGATCTCTCGAGTCGGGGTCTCTTTTTGGCCGAGTGGATCAAGCTTAAATCTCAAAAGTCGCCGAAGATTCCAATATTACTGGACCAAATATGGAACATGAATCATGCTTAGTGGCGGGCCGAGGAATCGGCATTATCTAGGCAGCACGGACGCGTATATTGCTAAGAATTGCATTCCTCATAGATATAAGCAATAATGGCTTCATATCAAAGAGCATTCCTAAGCAGGATTGGTAATCCAGCCGGGGTTCCCGTAAGCTGTGAACGGGGGAACAAGAAGCCAATTTATTATAAACGCGGCCAGATATGCGGGTCCCACGTGTCGATAAGCGTTTGATAAGGATCAAGGATTGGTAATTCCGACGATGAGGACCTCTTACAGCCAATCATTGACGGTTACATCGGGTAAACTCCGGGTCTAAGGTTTATCTCCGCTGCAAAACAAAAAGAAGTGAAACGAAAGTTCTGTGACTTGGAACACAATCATCTTGAGTCATGTTCTCCACCAAAACTCTTCGTAAAGACTCCACAATAGCTCTTCGCTACCCATATTGACGCCTTTAGATCTCTTATGATTCGCCACCCGTATTGTGGATCTTGAAGGGTTCTTAAAGGAGCGTTTTAGCGTCTGACAAATGCTCGGAGTTTACGCAGTTACGCAGTATTCAAATTATAAACCAGTTCCTCTGGACATTGATTCTTTTTGCTGAACTGTTTCCCGTCTTTTTCACCTCCTATCCTTATCAATTGTCCAATCACTGTACATACCACCTATACCAGCTTGTCTAATACACCTATATCTGCCATTGACTGCATCCGGAGAGTAACGCCTTCCCGAGCCCCACCGATATGGAGGGCTCCTCTGGACACACCGTATCAGAGCCCCAAGCCTATACCCAGGCCTCCATGCCTCAATCCCAAAATGAAGAGAACGCCCGTCATGAAGCTGGCTCCCCGCAGCCCGCCGCGGAGGAGACCCAGCATGTTATCGAAGCTCCCATCATTCCGGTTTCCACCGCTAGTTCGACCGCCAGCTCGTCCGTGAACAGCGCTGATGGCCGATGGGGAGAACAGGAGATGGGCAAACCCGTCTCCCGTAGCGGCGCTATGGAGGAGATTGAGGGGATGCGCCGTGAACTCACTCGCCTCAGTCTTCATCGCACCCGCTCGACTACCAAGAGCGTGAGCCGCTTCAAGTCCCGCACTAGTCGCTTCGACGAGGAAGAAGCCGAGGGCAAAGCTGATGCTGACTTCGACCTCGGCGAATTCCTGATCGGAGGTACACTGGAACGCCGCACGACTGCTGGTGAGCCCGCGAAGAAGGTCGGCGTCGTCTTCAAGAACCTCACTGTCAAGGGTGTGGAGACTGGTGCTTCCTTCGTGCGCACTCTCCCCCATGCCGTGGTCGGCACCTTCGGCCCGGACCTGTATAACCTCGTTTGCCGCTTTGTGCCGCAGCTGCGCTTCGGCAAGCAGCCTCCCGTTCGCGACCTCATTCATGATTTCAGTGGCACTGTCCGCGAGGGTGAGATGATGCTTGTGCTCGGCCGTCCCGGTGCTGGCTGTACCACCTTCCTCAAGGCTATTGCGAATGACCGTGGTGCTTTTGCTGGCGTTCAGGGCGAGGTCAGCTATGGTGGACTTTCCGCTGAGGACCAAAACAAGCACTTCCGTGGAGAAGTCAACTATAACCCGGAAGACGACCAGCACTTCCCCACCCTCACCGTCTGGCAAACCCTCAAGTTCTCCCTCATCAACAAGACTCGCAAGCATGATCGCGAGAGCATCCCCGTGATCATCGACGCCCTGCTGAAGATGTTCGGTATCAGCCACACCAGAAACACCCTCGTCGGTAACGAGTATGTCCGCGGTGTCTCTGGCGGAGAGCGCAAGCGTGTGAGTATCGCCGAGGTTCTCAGCACCAAGTCATCTGTCGTTTGCTGGGACAATTCTACTCGCGGCCTTGACGCCAGCACCGCGTTGGACTACGCCAAATCCCTGCGCATCATGACCGACATCAGCAAGCGCACCACCCTGGTCACTCTCTACCAAGCTGGAGAGAGCATCTACGAGCTCATGGACAAGGTGATGGTCATCGATGAAGGCCGCATGCTCTACCAAGGTCCCGCCAACGAAGCACGCCAGTACTTCATCGATCTCGGCTTCCACTGTCCCAACCAATCCACCACAGCAGATTTCCTGACTTCAGTCTGTGATCCCAACGCGCGCGAATTCCAGCCCGGCCGTGAAGCTTCCACCCCCAAGACCGCCGCCGAACTCGAGGCCGTCTTCAAGAATTCACAGGCCTACAAGCGTATCTGGGAGGATGTCTGCAGCTATGAGAAGCGCCTCGAGGATACCGAACAAGAGGACACCCGCCGTTTCCAGTCCATGGTCGCGCAGTCCAAGTCCAAGACTGTTTCCAAGAAGTCGCCTTACACCGTCTCCCTCGTGCGCCAGGTTATGGCCTGCGTGCAGCGCGAATTCTGGCTCCTCTGGGGCGACAAGACCTCCCTCTACACCAAGTACTTCATCATCGTCTCCAACGGTCTTATCGTTTCGTCTCTCTTCTACGGAGAATCCATGGATACCAGCGGCGCCTTCTCACGTGGCGGTGCTCTGTTCTTCTCGATCCTGTTCCTTGGCTGGCTGCAACTGACTGAGCTGATGCCTGCTGTCACTGGGCGTGCTATCGTTGCCCGCCACAAAGATTACGCTTTCTACCGTCCCTCTGCTGTCTCAATCGCCCGTGTTGTCGTCGACTTCCCCGCTATCTTCTGTATGGTTGTTCCGTTCACGATCATCGTCTACTTCATGACTGGTCTTGATGTTTCGGCTTCCAAGTTCTTTATCTACTTCCTCTTCGTGTACACGACCACTTTCAGTATCACATCGCTCTATCGCATGTTCGCCGCACTTTCGCCGACTATCGATGACGCAGTGCGATTCGCCGGTATTGCGCTGAACTTGCTCATTCTGTACGTCGGATATGTCATTCCCAAGCAGAATCTCATTTCAGACTCCATCTGGTTTGGATGGCTGTTCTATGTCAATCCGCTCTCGTACAGTTATGAAGCGGTCTTGTCGAATGAGTTCTCCGATCGCGTGATGCAGTGCGCCCCTGGCCAGCTCGTCCCCCAAGGTCCCGGGGTTGATCCGAAATACCAAGGTTGTGCTCTGACGGGGTCGTCATTGGGCGAGTCTTCGCTTCCGGGAGCGCAGTATTTGTCCGCCAACTTCCAGTTCACGCGCCACCACCTTTGGCGTAACTTTGGCGTCGTCATTGCTTTCACTGTGCTCTACATCCTGGTGACCATCGTCGCTTCAGAGGTTCTCTCCTTTGTCGGTGGTGGAGGCGGTGCTCTGGTCTTCAAGAAGTCCAAGCGCGCGAAGCAGGTCGCTGGCCAGAGTACCGATGTCAACGATGAGGAGAAGCTCGCCGACGCAAACGACAATGCCGTTCTTGCCCGTGGCAAGGGCTCCGGCTCCTCTGGTGATGATGCCGCTTTCAACCGCCTGTCCTCAAGCGAGCGCTGCTTCACCTGGCAGAATGTTGAGTACACTGTCCCCTACGGCAACGGAACGCGCAAGCTACTCAATGGTGTCAACGGATTCGCCAAGCCTGGCGTCATGATTGCCCTGATGGGTGCCTCTGGTGCTGGAAAGACCACCCTTCTCAACACTCTGGCCCAGCGTCAGAAGATGGGAGTCGTGACCGGTGATATGCTCGTGGACGGTCACAAGCTGGGTGCCGAATTCCAGCGTGGCACAGGTTTCTGTGAACAAATGGATCTGCACGACAACACCGCGACCATCCGTGAGGCCTTCGAGTTCTCCGCTATCCTCCGTCAGCCCCGTGACGTCCCCCGCCAGGAGAAGATCGACTACGTGAACCGCATCCTCGATCTCCTCGAACTCGTGGACATCCAAGACGCAATCATCGGCTCTCTCAACGTCGAGCAGAAGAAGCGCGTCACCATCGGTGTCGAACTCGCCGCCAAGCCCAGTCTCCTCCTCTTCCTGGACGAGCCCACCTCCGGTCTCGACAGCCAGGCCGCCTTCTCAATCGTCCGCTTCCTCAAGAAGCTCTCCCAAGCCGGCCAGGCCATCGTCTGCACAATCCACCAACCTTCCTCCATGCTCATCCAGCAATTCGACATGATCCTCGCCCTCAACCCTGGCGGCAACGCCTTCTACTTCGGCCCCGTCGGCAAAGACGGCTCGGACGTGATCAAGTACTTCGCTGACCGCGGCTTCGTCTGCCCGCCTTCCAAGAACGTCGCCGAATTCATCCTCGAAACAGCGGCGAAGGCAACCCACCGCAACGGCAAGCAAGTCGACTGGAATGAAGAATGGCGCAACTCATCCCAGAACCAAGAGATGCTTGCTGAGATCGAGCGCATCCGCGAAGAGCGCTCCAAAGTCCCAATGGAAACCTCCGTATCAGCCCATTACGAATTCGCAGCGCCCACATCCACCCAAACCCTCCAACTCACCAAGCGTCTCTTCAGAAATTACTGGCGCGATCCTTCCTACTACTACGGTAAACTCTTCGTCTCGGTCATCATCGGCATCTTCAACGGTTTCACCTTCTACATGCTACCCAACACTGTGGCATCCATGCAGAACCGCATGTTCTCCGTCTTCCTCATCATCCTCATCCCACCTATCGTCCTCAACTCCATCGTTCCAAAATTCTACATCAATCGTGCCCTCTGGGAAGCAAGAGAATACCCCTCCCGCATCTACGGCTGGTTCGCCTTCTGCACTGCGAACGTCGTTTGCGAAATCCCCGCCGCCATCATCTCAGGCCTCATCTACTGGCTGCTGTGGTACTACCCCGTCGGATTCCCCACAGACTCCGCAACTGCAGGATATGTCTTCCTCATGTCCATGCTCTTCTTCCTTTTCCAGGCTTCCTGGGGCCAGTGGATCTGCGCCTTCGCACCTTCGTTCACTGTCATCTCGAATGTCCTGCCTTTCTTCTTCGTCATGGTCAATCTGTTCAACGGTATCGTCCGTCCGTACGCCGATTATCCCGTTTTCTGGAAATACTGGATGTACTACGTCAATCCTGTGACGTGGTGGTTGCGCGGCGTGCTCTCTGCTGTCTTGCCTCAGGTGCAGATTAGCTGCACCGAGCTGGAAGCTACGCATTTCAATCCGCCGCCTGGACAGACTTGTGCTGCTTATGCTGGGGACTTTGTTAGTTCCGTTGCGAAGGTCGGGTATCTGGTTAATCCTCGGGCCACGGAGGATTGTCAGTACTGTCCTTATACCAATGGTGAGCAGTATATGGCGAACTTGAATGTTCATATCGGGGACAAGTGGCGGTGCTTTGGGATTTTCCTGGCTTTCGTTATTATTAACTGGGCTTTGGTTTATTTCTTCATCTACACTGTTCGGGTCAGGGGTTGGAGCTTTGGTATGGGGACGCTGTTTGGTGCAGCGGGCTTGATGATTGATCGTGTCAAGGGGTTGTTCAAGGGAAAGAAGACTGAGAGTGAGAGTGATTAAAAGTCGGTTATTTTTGTTTCTTTTAGATCGTTTGATTTGATTTTTTCTGTTCACCTGTGATGTTAATATGCATTTACATGGAGCGTGCTTTTTGAGTACATTGGAGCTTGTCGAGCTGCATACATACTATTTAGTATTTACTTATTGTTTAGAAATAAATGTTTTGACTTGGAATCCTTTTGAATTTATTCCTGGCCACATTGATCCTCCATAGGCTCTCTTGTTTTCGCTATACGGCAAAGTAATCAACTCAGCCTGATTGGCTTCACTGACATGGATCGATATTCACATTCAGCTTAATCTAAGCCCCAAAGAAAGAAAGGCTTCCGCTGCTGTGACAGAGGGATAGCTGGTAACTTCATAGGAACGGGAATGACATCCTTGTAAACCTCAACTGGAAGGGGGTTTGATGTCGGTGTAACCTCTTTTTCCTTTTCCTTACCCTTGCCTTCCTGCTGGACACTGTCGTCAGTCTTCTCGGTGATGATAGGCACGACGACGCCGCATTCCCAGTTCCGGCAGTTCATCTTGAGTCCTTTGGTGCTTGTGTCCTTGACAAGGCGTCCCCTGTCCGATGTTAGTGCCACGGGGTTGAAAACAGAGCATGGGTATGGCTTTACGCACCATGCACTCTCTGACAGATTCGCACTCCCCACATAAGCCCACCCCCGACATTCCTTATTGTCCGGCATTTCAATTGGAGTGGAAGGATGAGCGTAGAGAAGCTTTGTATCGGAAGCAATGTGCGTCAGCAAAAAACCATGTAAGTATACACAGCTTCACTGGGAGCACCCACCTTGTTATGCATCAACACTCCACGCTCGCTGACACAATCCCTGAGTGAAGCTTGGGGGAATCCGGGTCTCGTCCAAAAGCTTTGATTGAAGCAAATGGTCCCTGCAGTCTGGCTCGGGTTTTCGTGTGCGGCTCGCACGGTCTGCTCAGATGGGAAATAGATGCGGAAGCGGTCGAGACATTCCTTACTGTATTTCTCTACAGACTGACCCATTTTTTTATTGGTTCGCAAGTCGTATCCCAACTCAGCATCATGGCCTGGCGATTAGGTTGGATTAGCTGGCTGAGTTTGGTTCTTGGAAGGATGTGCAGCATACCTTGGGAGGCGAGATAAATGGAGAGTAGAAGATGAATGTTCACGCTTCCCAGAGACGAAGTCTGGGTTCTTTCGTTAGTAAAAGGGCAATCGGTTACGCTTGATAGGCGGGACTCACGACATAGTCAATGTCAATTGGGGACTTCGTTTCCAGACCGAGGGTCTTGATAGCGCGGCTTAGGCCGGAGAACCCAGTGCGTCGCCATCTATCTCCCATGTTTGCCCCGCCGCTTGTATTGTTAGCAGGTGACGTCTCATCAAACTATGGGGACATACATTGAGTGCACAAATGCGTATCGCTTCGTCTCACTGAAATTGTAATTCTCTAGCTTCTTGATGATTTTCGGATGTAGATCTGAAGACTCGAGAAAGTAGACTAGTTCTTCATAAAATGCGGTCTCTCCAGCCTTGGGGGTGGCCATTCTGGGAAGATCAATCAGAAAGACGGTCTGCCAATGGTTAGTTTTGAGCCAAAGCCACAAATGGAGATCAGCGCATACATTCTCCATAAGTCTATCCTCCCCCCAGTCGGTCCGAGTAAGGTTGGCAGTTGGAACTGCTATCCGAACATACTCGGCGTGGAAGAGTATCATGAGCTTGGAGTGCATACAGTTCACTTGTGGCTCCATTGGCGGGAAAGTGATGCGTAATTTCTTCATGGGCGCGGCATCCCGGAGATACTCTTTTTTCTATAAGGCGAGTCATGTCAGTCGTGTCTGCCAAATGGGCACATAGTGCTACTAACAGTCGCCTCGTCTTTGGCTTGCATGATCAACATTATACGTGATCGGGCGTTGATCTTAGTGAAGAGCCACTGAAGATCCCACAGGAACGAGCTGAGCACTCCCAATTCCAGGTCATCTCGCTGGATGACTTCTTCGATGGTAATGTCGTTCTCAGTACGAGGTGACCCGGCAACGTACGTCTTCTTGACCGCACCAAGTGGCCACTGGGGCACTGCTAGTGATGTCGGACGTACGCCGGCGTCAGGGGCATTTGATTCGACCCGACGGCAAACTGGCCAGCGAGGTATCGCCTGGGGAGGCTCTATTGGCTTCCGTACAGGCGCAATCGGACGTACTTTGTTAGTTTCAAGTTGAGGCAGTTTTCGACTTTGCTGAGCGGATGGAGAGCCCTCAAACTTGCGTTTGGCGGCACGTGCAAGACGTTCCTCTTCCATCTGCTTGCGGTTCAAAGTGGATAGTATCCCTCCGGACACCATCGGTGTTTCACGGGAGTCAGCCGTGGCGGGGTTAGGGCTATCGCTAGATTCCAGGGACAGAGCAATAGCACGTTGCAGCTGCTCTTCCTCGTCGACATCCTCCGACTCGGAGCTGACGACAGATCTAGACTTAGGAAAGACCTCTTCAACATCCGAGCCACTGTCTGCATCACCTGTCAGGTCGACAATATCATGTTGAGATGGCCGGGGTGACGAAGGGCCACCATGTGGCGGGCGGGTTGTCTTTCGGCGGGAGGCCTCGACTGCTTCGAGCAACTCCTCCGGTTTCCGCGAGTCCTCGTCCATCACGTAGAGCCCACCAGATCTTAGTGTGCACTGCGAATCTGGCAATACTAGGAGAGAGGATAAAGAATGTAAAACGCGTGAAGAAAGGAAGATAATGTAAGGTTTGATACGTGGAGTATGAGGTTCGAGAGTGATCTGACACGTTCCTACATCCAGGAACAAGAAGTGAGAACGTTCGTATGTGCTATTCACATCGGGGACTTGAAGGATAGGTAGTTAAACGAAGAATTGTGACTGTTGGATGTCTATCTTCACGTTCTGTTTGTTATCTCCGATTCTCCATCTGGAACTGGGCCCTGGAAGTGGGCCCTGGACACTGGACAGTGGAGGGAGGCTGGATGTCACGTGTCTGGCCATCGCGTAATATTAAAGCTTTATCAAACGCACTCGGTCACGATGTCTCCGGTACAACTCTACAATAACCCATTATGGCTTAGTCCAGCCCTCCCGCGCTCCCTCTGGAGCTCTGGCGATGCATTGAATCATATCTATCCAATGCCGACATAAAATCTTTGCGTCTGTCATGTAAACATTTCCACAATGCAGTGCCTCTTCGTCTCAATCGTGTTTTTTTATGCGCAAACCCTCTCTACATTGAGATCTTCCGCAACATTGCATCACACGACAAGTTCCGCCATCAGGTCAACGAGATTATCTGGAATGAGGCGCTCTTGCATCGGGTTCCAGCACAAATAGCTGAAACTAATGAGAGACATGAATTGCTTTCAGAGGAGAATGAACCCACGTACGAGACTGAATACAGGGAAGAGACCCCTGGGCCCTATGAGTTGGAATGGGGGTGTCCTCGATGGTTCTCATACGTCAAATACAAAATCGGTGACGCTCAGAGGGACCTCTTTTCTCGTGATATGGATAAGCCCGCCTATGCAAAACGCATATCACTTGATTTTGTTAGGCATCCGCTAAAGGAGCGCTGGCAACATTATCTACTATTGCTGCGTCAGCAGGAGGATGTCCTTGCCAATCGGAGTGATTTGGACGCGTTTGCATTTGGCGTTAAGCGGTTTCCTGCGCTGCGGAGAGTCAACATCACACCTGCAGCCCACGGCAACCTCATCATCCCGCTTTCCCCGACCCCTATGATTCATGCTTTGCCAAAAGGTTTCAGTTACCGCATCCCTCGTGATCGGTTGGACTGGCCACGCCTCCCCAGACCGACCACGGACCCTGCTACTGCATATACGTACAAACCATACCCAGAACTTAGAGATCAGCACCGCGCGTTCCGCACGGCAATGCGTGTCCTCGCCAACGAACCTAACTCTGTTTCTGAGCTAGTACTGCCTTCCAACTCTAACCCCACGGGGATCAACTGCACCATCTTCGATGAGCCCTCCGAAGTGAGCAATGATTTCGTTACCCTGCTGAAGAAGCCGGGCTTCCGCCGTCTGGATATTGCTTTGTTTGTTGATGATGGTCGTGACGAAGACGTCGAAACATGCCGGCGATCTCTGCTCAATGGGCGTCTGCGCCGGACGCTTGGTGAAGCACAAGAAATGGAAGAATTCAGCCTCCGAAAAGCACCCAATTCTAAGCTCTCCCGGACAAATCCACTGATCTTATTAAAGAGCGTTGTGCCTGTTGAACAATGGTCGAAACTGCGCCATTTTGCAATCTCCGGCTTTGTTATTTCACAGGATGATTGTGTCTCTTTCCTCCAAACGCTACCAAAATCCGTTCGCTCCATTGAGCTTAGTATGCTGCGCTTCTCTGGCAAGGGAAACTGGTATAGTATGCTGGAAGAAATCAGGCGAAAGGTATTGGAGGGCACGTTGTGGGGAGACCGGGATGCGGCAGCAAGACCCAAAATTACAATCGGGGAGTCATATTCGCCCCTGCACGCTATCCGTACATATGGACGCGGTCACTGGATCGAAAAGGAGGTAGAGGATTTCAGTTACGGCGAAGAACAGAATCCATTCATCGAGAACTCGGATTGTATACAGGCGAGGCTAGTTCCAATGGGGTGGTTCAGGAAGGCATTGGAGCCCGATATTGAACATGATATTGAACATCCGTATATTCAATTGGTAGCATTTTGGGAAGGATACTGAGAACCAAAATACCGAGATTCTTACCTATGGTAGTGCTATTGATTTCAATTGAATACCACATTGCTAGGAGGTACAGATGAATAATTCCAAGCTTGCCCGCAAGATTATGCCCCCAATGAATCCTGATATGAACATGTGCGTTGGGGTCCATTGTCGGCCCACTTACTCCGTAGTTATTGCATGGAACCAGAACTAGGTTGTGTGGTTTCAAGAGATGAGGCCTCAGAAAGGTATTAATCTTCTTCGGGCCAGGTGGTGGTTCCAAACACGAGCGGTGGTCATATATATACCCAAAAAAGGTAATATATGAAACCGCCAATCTGACTCTTCAGAGTCGACGCACGGGTCTTCTCTGTTCCTCCGTTGGCAATGATTGCCGAGTCGATAGAACACCGAGGTGGGTGTCTTCATATAGGTGAAAACCGTAGTTTGTAGTTCCTTGACATCGAGCAAGTTCGATTCAAGACAGAACCGGCTTCTAGGAAGCATCGACAACCTGACCGAGACGCCACCTCCTGCTTTGATGTCCAGTCACGGTCACAACGTCGGGTTCAAAGACATCGCAGAACAAGATCGACCATAGCAAAGAATGAATCTCGGTCAGCAACCTCTTTCCCAAGTCCAAGACCGACAAGAAGTAGTCTCTTCTCATCCGGTGTCTTCATCGCGATGGCGGTAGCAATTTGACGGGCAAGCAATTGACCGGTCGTATCTTGTCCAGCGGAATGACCACCCAGCAGGGTAGTTGTAGTCAGGGTTTTAAGGGGCAAGAGAGCATCGTCACCCTCAGAAAGTGTGTGCATGCCCTCGGTGCCAGGATTCTGATTATCCATTGGTACATGTAACTATACATATGTTAATGGCGTTCAGTCAGGACCTGATTCTAAAACATACCCAGTGTGCCAATCGCCCTGCTTGCGATATCGTGACCATAATCTTATCACTAAAGCTCATTACAACAACATCTGTTTGTATGCCGTTGACAAGCCCCGCGACCTGCCTGGTTGAGGCAGGGAATGGCAGGTTGAGACTGTCCTGTAGGGAACTTATATCAAAAGATGTGGTCATTGTTACTTGTAGATTGGCGTTTCGAATGCGAGAGATACAGGTAGCATAAAATGGACAAGCAATGATCAATCTCAAGGTATCGGAGTTGCGCAGCTCTTAATGCGGACTCACTACTCCGTAGGCGGGGAAGAGTCAACCTCACCGTCTTGAATAAGTTCGGCAATATCTGCGACCGCCTTTATTTTTTTTCGGGGAAGAAACAGTCGAAGCGCAAAACTTCAATGTTGTCTAATTAGCCAACTATATTTGCTCAGTCCAAGCGGCTGCAAAAATCACAAAATGCCTCCCAAGTTTACGCCCCGCCTGCGAAAACAGAGGCACCGGGCGAACCCGGCCGGCGAGTCAGCCGATACCAATGTCGAACAGCTTCAGCCCGTCTCGAAGGATGAGAAAGAGTTGCGACGACAGAAGCTGCAAGGAGAGCTACGGGAGCAAAACCCGCACATGTCCTCAAAAAAGCAGAAGCGCTTAGACAAATACATTGTATGTGGAGGACATGACGAAAGTGACAGCGAGACAGCACTGACAATTCGAACAGGAAAACAAACTCAGAAAGGAAGAAAATATCGAATTGTTGAAGAAGCTAG
The DNA here is from genome assembly GCA_028827535.1 of Penicillium sp. DV-2018c. Taxonomy (NCBI): domain Eukaryota; kingdom Fungi; phylum Ascomycota; class Eurotiomycetes; order Eurotiales; family Aspergillaceae; genus Penicillium; species Penicillium sp. DV-2018c. Next base: position 2,764,718 of record JAQJAA010000005.1, read on the forward strand.
CCTCATCATCTGTCGACACTTCTTCTCTGCAAAGCTCCAGAGACCTTTTCAAGCGCAAAAGACAGGACGAAGACAAACCTAACCTCGCCGCCGATGCTGCACCGAAACGCAAGGCTCCCGCAGATATTTCGGGATACGACACTGACGATTCAGACGCCGACCTTAAAGCCTCTGATCCCACAACAGACCCTGATGACCATAAGTTGAAACAAGATGCAGCTACTGGAAGTGGATTGAAGCGGCCTCTAGAGCTGGGACCGGACGGATTCCCTGTCCTGAAAAAGCGCAAGCGCGCGCCTAAGAAGAAGAAGACTGTCGTGCAACCAGTAACAACGGAGGTTGCATGGGAAGGCTTTGACTCGGGTGAGGAGGTTGAAGAGGAAGAGGAAGATGACGAAGATATGGACGACGAGTCTGCCGGGTCTGAAAGTGATATCGAAGAGGACTCCGAGGAGGACTCCGAGGAGGGCTCCGAAGAGGGCTCTGAAGGCGACGAGACTTCATCTGAGGGTACTTCTGACGAGGATGAGGAAGATGAGGAAGATAGCGACGAGGAAGAAGACAGCCCAAAGCTCAAGACTCGCGAGTCGGCCTTTAAATCTTGGGCTGTACAGCAGATCAACGAGGCCGCAGGATTCAAACCGAGTGCAGGAGCAGTGACCGAGGAACAGCAAGTGTTTGACCCGTCCAAGTTGCCAGCGTCTCACAATACCATCCAAGAAGAACCCCTTCCTCGAGAGCTTCAGGTCACCCATGGCGATCCCAACCGCAAGGCATACAGTGTCGCAGTTGACCGCTCGGAAGAAATCCAAGTCGCTCGTCTTGGCCTTCCTGTCGTTGGCGAGGAGCAGAAGATCATGGAAGCAATCCACAACAACTCAGTCGTGGTCATCTGGGGTGCTACTGGTAGCGGAAAGACAACTCAACTACCTCAGTTCCTCTTCGAATCTGGATTCGGCTCCCCAGGCAGCCCTAACCCAGGTCTCATTGGTGTCACACAACCTCGCCGAGTCGCGGCCGTCAGTATGGCCAACCGTGTGGCTCAGGAATTAGGTCAACATGCCGAGAAGGTGTCCTATCAGATTCGATTCGAGTCTACGGCGTCAAAGAAGACAGCTATCAAGTTCATGACTGACGGTATTCTTTTGCGGGAGATTGCCGATGACTTTGCCCTTCGCAAGTACTCTATCATTCTTATTGACGAGGCCCACGAACGCAGTGTCAACACTGATATTCTGATTGGAATGGTCAGTCGTATTGTGGGCCTGCGTAAGAGTTTGAGCGAGGAGGACCCGTCCGTCAAGCCGTTGAAGGTCGTCATCATGTCTGCCACTCTCCGTATCTCGGATTTCACCGAGAACCCAAGTCTTTTCCGCGATGGTCCGCCTCCCTTGGTCCAAGCCGAAGGTCGTCAGTACCCTGTCGCTGTCCATTTCTCCCGTCGTACACAGCGCGATTACGTCGAAGATGCCTTCCGTAAGGTTTCACGCGGACACCGCAAACTGCCTGCCGGTGGAATGCTCGTCTTCTTGACTGGACAGATGGAGATCCGTCAACTTTCTAAGAAACTGAAGCAGGCGTTCAAGCCTACCCAGCGGGATGACACGACACAGGCAAAGGTGCAACTCTCGGCTACTGAAGCACCCTTGGAGGCAGAAGATCTCGAGCTGGGTGGTACTGAGATGGAAAATCCGGGCCACGATGATTACGACAGTGACATGGAGATTACCGGATTAGACGACGCCGAGGAAGATGAAGGCTTTGAGCTAGCTGAAGGTGAAGAGGCGATGGACTCGTCGACCCGCGTCCACGTATTGCCTCTATACTCGCAACTCCCTACGAAAGAACAAATGAAGGTGTTCGAGCCACCGCCAGAGAACTCCCGGCTGATCATCCTCGCCACCAACGTTGCCGAAACATCCCTTACCATCCCCGGTATCAAGTACGTCTTTGACTGCGGCCGGTCCAAGGAGAAGCAGTTCGATCTGTTCACCGGAGTCCAGAGCTTCCAAGTCGGCTGGATCAGCAAGGCGAGTGCAAACCAGCGAGCCGGTCGAGCCGGTCGTACAGGACCAGGTCACTGCTACCGATTATACTCTTCCGCAGTCTACGAAAGCGAGTTCGCCGAGTACACAGAACCCGAGATCCTGCGCACCCCCATCGAAGGAGTCGTCCTCCAAATGAAGAGCATGGGTCTCCACAACGTGATCAACTTCCCCTTCCCAACGCCCCCAAGCCGCCAGGGTCTCGCAAAAGCAGAGAAACTCCTCAAGAACCTCGGCGCCCTCACAGCCGACGGCCAAGTAACCCCCATCGGCCGCCGTCTATCAACCTATCCCCTCTCTCCACGCTTCAGCAAAATGCTCCACATCGGCCACCAACACGGCTGCATGCCCTACGTTATCGCGCTAGTCGCCGCTCTAGCCGTCGGCGACCTCTTCATCCCCGAGAACCAACTCGACCCCAACCACCCATCCCCCTTCGCCCAGAAGAAACAATCCAACGACTCCGACTCCGACAGCGACGTCGACACCCGAAAAGTCTACACAAACGCCGACCGCCTCGAAGACACAGAGCGCGAGCAGCGCGCCAAAGCCCATGCCCGCGCCCACCGCCTCTTCAGCAAACACGACGAAACCTCCGACGCACTCAAATCCCTCTCCGCAATCTGCGCATACGCCTACGCCTCCGACGGCGAAGCCTTCGCCGAAAAAATGTTCCTCCGCGCAAAGGCCTTCAAAGAAGCAACCCAGCTCCGCCGCCAACTAACAGACATCGTCCGCTCAAATAACCCCGGTCTCGTCCCAGCCTACGAACACCGTCTCCCAGAGCCAACCCCAAAACAAATAAAAGCCCTCAAGCAAATCGTCACTGCAGGCTTCATAGACAACGTCGCTATTCGCGCGGATCTAGCCCCCGTCCCACCTGAGAACCCACGTGCACCCCGTCGCGCAATCGACGTGCCGTATCTTACCCTCTTCCGTTCGCGGGATGGAAAGAACCAGGAGATCCAGGAAAAAGCGGTATATGTGCATCCTTCGTCATTGTTGGCGAAGCTCTCGCCCAAGGAGATGCCGCAGTACATCACGTACTCGCATTTGCAGCAGAGTTCTGCGTCGCTGGTTTCCGATCAGGTGGCTAAGATTAGGATGTTCCCGCTTGTTGCGCCGAGTGCGTTGCAGCTTTCGGCTATTGCGCATGGTACGCCGTTGGTTGAGTATGGGAAGCCGATTGGGAAGGCGGATGCTATTGAGGGTGTGCCGCCGCGCAGGTCTTGCTGGGTTATTCCGGCTCTTGTTGGGGATGCGGGGAGTACGGGGTGGCCTATGCCTGCTAAGAAGGTGGTGCAGAGGAAGGATGCGAAGGATGGGTGGGTTATTGAGAAGTTCGTGGCGTAGGCTGCTTGCTTGACTGCATTATAGATGAGATTATGATATCCAGTTGTTTCATTTTGATTTGGCTGAAGAATTGTACAGTATCAGATGGACAGAAAGAAGAAAAGTACGTGTTCACTGTTCATGCAACCTATTCCCATATACCCGCATAACCGTAACGCCCGACATCATTCATTCAAGGCAAAAGACAAGTCCCAATTGGGAAGCCTAGCTAAGTAGGGAGACTAATCCCTCCTCTCCCTCTCCGGCCTAAACCTCTCCCTAGAACTCGAAATCTCCCCAGTCTCCCTATCCTCCCTCAACCCAAAAGCCCTCCTCAACCTCTCCGTCTCCTCAATCTTCGCCTCAGCAAGCTCATGAACCTGATAAGACTTCAAATTCCGTCTATCCTTCCCACTACCCGGAGGAAGAGGCCTCTTAAACGCCTCACCCCTCTGCATCTCCTCCTCAAGCTCATCAAGCAACCTTTTCCGAAGCGCATCACACCGTTCATCGATCTCTTCTTCGCTCAGCACCTGCTCCTCCTTCTCCTCAGCATCATCTTTTGAAGTAGTCTTCTTAGACCCTTTCTTCTGCTCTTCCTCAATCCGGTCATTCTCCTCTTCCAGTCGCTCCCGCTCTTCCATTACTTTCACCTCGATCGCGCGCTTGCGGTCGTGATCGAGAATTTGCTTGTCCGGCATGCGCTGTTTGAAGGGTCGGTCCATGGCGCCGCTGCCGTTTGCGCCGCTTACGGGCGGGTAGGGCGCGCCGTAGCCTGTGTTGCGGAGTTTGAGGAGGGCGGAATTGCGCTGGACGTAGCCTGATGTTCCGCTGCCACGCGGGGTGCTGAGGCCTACGTTTGAGGACATTTTCGGGGTTGTGGTTTGTGTGTGAGTGTACTTGTGCGGGTGTCGGAAGTGCTTGTAGTTGTATTGATTTTTTTATGCTGAGAAGATCTGCTGTGGCGGAATGCAATAGCTCGGGAGGTGGTCTTGTATGATGTGTGGGTCGTTTCGTGCTTAGATTGGAGGTTGGGTTGGAACGGTAAGAATGGTTGAGTGGTGCGGGTGTATCCGTCCAGGTGGAAGAAAATTGATCACCTTGTTCAGGAGAGAGCGTAGATGAGGTTGATCCGACTGACAGCAATGCAGCATAGGTCAAATTGCGCCTGGAGACAGCTAGCACGTGACACACCTATCATTAGTCATCCGCACACAAAATTCCATCCATTCCATGTTCTTAACGTTACGGAGTGGCTCGGTCCTCATCTTACCTCAATTCCTCAGCTGACATCGAGAGCAATGGACCAATTCTCATGGAAGTCACGGATCCCATTCTTCTAATGCACGTTCTCACTCAATTGGATTGGCCAGTCAATCCACCACTTGCCGGGGCTATGGAGGGCGTTTACTATGGCCCTATCACCAAGTCATTTGAGGTCGACAGCCAGGCCGAGACGGGCTTTCCTGTGAGGCCATCATCATCCAACCAGACAGCCTAGGCAGGTGCTCGTAGTCAGGTAGAGTACCTGGCCACGAGCACCGGTCTGAGGCCTGCCGCGCTGATCTTGGAGCGAAACCAATGTCCTTCAACGGTCTTGGGGAACTGAGACGTGAAACAACCAGATTACACCCTAGTCTCTTCGCAACCGACAAGCAATTTAGCCTGGTGTTTGTCGATTGCGAAGAGGCTAGCGGGTGACAACAATTGCTTCATAACCCCAAGAGTGGTCAATGACATTGGTTTTTCCAACTTTTGCTCCAGGGTTGGCGCGGCAGGCCTTACCCCGGTGCTCGTGGCCCACTCTACGTGACCACAGGCACCTGCCTCAGCCGTCTGGTTGGATGATGACGGCCTCACAGGGAAACCCGTCTAGGCCTGGCTGTCGACTTCAATGACTTTGGTTTTGCTCCGGGGTTAGCGCGACTTTTTGTCTCTGTGTTGAATCGTTAACACTGCGAAGATTTGTATCTGATGTCACGGGCGAGGGGACAGTACTCCGTAACTACGCAGTAGTTAGTGCGACTTCTGATACCAGCTACGTGCTCATATCTACATTCAGCGAGCCACGACACCTGAACAGGTTACTGGATTCTATGATAATATGGAAGGATGATAAATCAAGTCATAATGCATTGATAATACAGCCTAGCCACCAGCAAGATTTGAATGAATACCATAAGAGAGATATCAACATGGCAAGGCAAGGCAAGGCAACCCGGAAACAAGCAACATGGCATCCAGTGGCCGATAGCTGTAACATGTAACAAGTATCAAAAGACCAGTAAGATAGCACATGTCGCCCGAGAAGCACATAAGCAATAGGTAGCGCCGCGACAGAAACACCTTGGTAAGTGAATGCGAAGGAACCGGACGTTGTATCGCAGAGATCGGAATCAGAGGCATGGCTTTGAGATTTGGTTTGAACAATCGGCCACATGGCGATACTGGAAAAGATTTGTGGACGAAGAAAGCCTTAGGTATTGTCGGTAGATCATGCAGATGTCATGTCATGGCACAAGGTTGGTACTGTGCAATGTGTTGATTCTCGTTCTCGTACTCCGTACTTTCTGCGGGGGCCGGATAAGGACGAAATTTGGACTCCACGCGCTCTGTATCGTGAAGAGCGGAACAGTAGAGCCATCCCGTTGTTCAACAGCCCAATGATCCCGTGAGTAAGAAATAAATGGAAAGTAAACAGAAACACAAAGACGCCGGAGCCATATTGATTCTCGGATCTGGATCTCATAAGGAGAAGCATTGACAGTGATTCACAGGGGATAAATCGTAAAATAATGAACATGTCAAGAAAGGAACAAGAACAAAGAAGGGTAGATAAGAAGTAAGTTGTCGTTCCGAGATCAAGATCGAGATCAATACATGAGAGAAAGAGATAAGAAATAAACACATTTCAGGACCCCATAGTTGCGCCGTCAAAACCATGGAAAAGTTGGGAGAATCACATAGACGTTGGTAGCATATATCCCGCCGGATTCCCCTGTATGTATATGCTCCGTATTAGATAGAAGACAAGAAGTCATTCGGCTCGGATCAATTCAGCATTAGAAAGATTATGTTGGGCGAGCAAGGTAAAGTGTGCAACGAATTAGTGGGCACTCGTGACATCGACCGGGACGGTAACACCGGTGCTGCCTGTCTCGGGACTCGAAACCGATGTCACTGTGCTTTTGGCAAGGCCCTTGGACTCAAGGGTGCTGTCGACGGTATTTTGGGGTTCCGTCGGAGGAGGTGTAGGGGGTGCGTTACCCAGGAAAGGAGCGCGAGGCTGCTCCATGGCGGAGCGCTTGGCAGGCTGTGGGGACGACTTGTGGGAGTGAGGCGGGGTGGTCGAGGTGGTGTGGGAAAGAGGACCAGTTGCGGGCGAGTTGGGGTCAAAGATGAGCTTCTCGATAGCAACAATTTGCTTGCCATAGCTGAATTTCTTCAGTTGGCTGAGGAGAGGCTTGATCTGGTCGATCAGGGCCTCGCGCTCTGCATCCTTCAGCTGGCCTAGCACTTTCTCTGCATAGGGTTAGTATTGCACGGGGTGGATAGTGGTTGGTTCACTTACGAATGACATAGTTGCCATACTGGTCGCGCATGAGACCAAGGAGAGGACTCTCGCCGCGATCATTAGTGGAGGTCAGAGTGGAAATGATGTGGTTGCGTTCATGTTCCGCGCCGAACTCGATGCTCTTCTCGACCACGTTACTAGCAAACTTGTGCTTCGAGTAGGCGAGAAGCTGCCCCATCACGATGTCAATCATGCGAGTGCGATCCTTCTCGTCGCCGTTCTCAATAACATGCTGGATAACATAGTTACCAAACTGGTCAGGAATCAAGTTGGCTGTGCAAGCGTGAAGCTCGGCCAGGATGGACTGGCGGTCAACTTCCTGACAGTGCTCAAGCATGCGTTGAATCACACGGCAACCATAAGGATGAGCGGCAAGGCGATTAACCTGGCCTCGGAAGGCGTTGATGATGAACTGCACATACTCTGAAGGTACACGCTCGATGGCCTTCTGAATGACGTGGTTTCCATTCTGATCACGGACGCACTTGAGGACGTGGTTCTCTAGTTCCTTGACCATAGCAGCCTGTTGATCAGTCAAGATGTGCTCGAGTGCCTTTTGGACAACTCGACATCCGTACATCTGGGTTGACAGAGCGAGAACATGGCCGCGCATCTGGTTGGCCAAAATCTTCTTCTGGGTCTGATTGCCATGTTCGAACAACTTTTGGACAACGTAGTTCCCGAAGACGTCGGTCATCAGCTGTAGGCAGTTTGGTTGGATTTCACGGAACACCTGTTCCTTTTCGTCGCTGTTGGCGGTCTCCAGTTTCTGTTGAATGAAACGAGAACCGTGCTGGTCTCCGCTGAATTCAACAACATGGTTGTAGATGTCCTTGAGCTCATAGCGCTTATTGCCTTTGCTGTTGGCTCTGAATTCCTCCAGAAGGGGGCTGCGAACAACCTGTGTAGGATCGTGGTCACGCGGAGTGCGCGATACCAGAGCAGCGGCATTCAGCCCGGTGAGATGGGCGACCGGATAAAATCCGGAGAGCGCATTCAGACGCGACGCCTGGTAAGCTTGAAAGTCGTACGTAGGGGGGTATTGCATCCGCGAGGAACTTTGGGCAAGCTCCTGCTCCTGGAGAGCTCGAAGCCTGCGCTCGAAGGCTGCTGCGTGGCTTTCATTTCCAGCAGCGTTGCGGAACTGGGCTGATGCGTCTACACCAGGGTAGAGGGGGCTCTCCATGCGGGCATACTCAGCAGGCGAGATGGATCCAGTGTTTGCAGCGCGCGACCGTGCCTGCTGGTAAGCGAGCTGCATCTCCTGAGCTTCATCAACCGGATAACCGAGTGTCTGGTAGGCATCCTCATTGCTTTGGTATTTCGCACGAGGGAAGGAACCATCGAAGGAGGCGTGAGGGACGAACGCGGGTCGCTGGGCTGCTTGGGAACCATAGTTGCCATCATTGAGTTGCAGCTTATTGAAGCTACTGCTGAGGTCCATCGAAGAACTGGCATAGCGGCCGTCGATACTCTGGTTATCAGAGTAGAAGGAGGGGTGTGTGGAGTGGCTAGGGCGCTGTGCGGCGTAAGAAGCGGAGTTGTGGGAGGCATGAGTGAGAGCAGTGCGTCCCTGAGGGGGAGACATGTGCTCAGACATGCCCGACGCCAGTGTTCCCACCTGCATACCCATTGACCCCGTCATTCCATCACCGCCTGCACCGAAGGTAGGCTTCGTGGGGAAGTTGGCACCCACGGGGCTGCCACCGAGACCGCTCGAGTTCATTTGGCGTCGACCAGAGAACCCACCAAACGACATACCATCACCGGACGGTGAGACTCCCTCTGAGGCAGCACTGAGGTAGGGCCGATTCGAAGTAGTGGCAGCAGCGCTGCTCATGCCGGTGGTACGCGGCAAGGCGAAGTAGGAGCTGTCACTGGTTTCGTTCATAGCCGGCGCACTACGGTCGTTTGCACGCGTCTGAATAGGTGACGTGGCGAGACTTCGATTCTGGAAAGAGGAGGTGGTGTTGACAGTGCTCCATGGAAGTGTGGCACGTCCCGACCAGCCATCTGATTCCGATGTAGACAGGAGCGAACCTGATCCGGATTTCCCTTCGAATGCAGTCTCGCTAATGTGTTGATCTGCGACATGTGTCAGCGTGTCCCACGTGGAAGGACGATGCAATCAATAACTTACCATCTCCGAATCCACCCAAGTTCGAGTCACCCCAGATGTTGTTGTTCCAGCTGGACTTGCCAGCACCGAAACCCTTGCCGACACTGTTGTTTTGTGATCCGCGGGAGCGCTCCTTGATTCCGGACGAGCTCATGTTGGAAGCACGATTGGAACGCACCTAGGTGATTGTCAGTATCACCGCATTCATTCATCGACATCCATGTTCCCACTTACGTTATGTGCGCCAGTTGCATTAGCGGCCATCGCAGAAGCCATCCCAGGAAGTATCCGATCGGCGGAACAACAACGAAGTAATATGTACTCGAATGGCAGGTGAGTATTCGGAGGTAGTTCGAAGATGTGTCTCGCGATAATAAATCACAGAGCTGAGACGATCGACCGATGCTGTGTCGGCCTGTATTTGAAAGCGGGCACCAGGCACCAGGAACAGCGAAGATGAAGGAATATATGACTGCGATGAGAATACCCCTGTTAGCCGTGTCCAAACCATATTGGGTTGATGTTCCATTGGTATGCTAGGTTCCATTGAAGGTCCAAGGGGTCCTAAGGTATACCGGCGTCCTTGAGGGGAAGACTCACCAAAGGAGGGGATAGAAATGGATCACGAGAAGAAAGAGCGAAGAGAAGAGAACGAATGTAGTCTTCTGTACTGCTTAGCCTTGAAGCCAGGACATGTACAGATTATACAGGAGCTGGAGAGAGGAAGGGAGACGGAAGGGAGGAAGAGCAACGAGCTCTGAATGAGGCGAGAAATGCTGACTGTGGCAGGAAGGTCGATCGAGCCTGACAGCGCTGGAAGATGCAAGGTGACAAAGAATTGGAACGATTATTATCACCCTTCCGTTTGCTGCAGCTGTGGGGGGTGGGTAACAAGTTGGTAGCCGGAGGGTTATGAATTGAGGAGGCGTCGCGGCGTTACTCTGCTCCGTGCATGCTCCAGGAATCTCCCAGTTTGCAGATCGTCCTCATGTACCTTGTGGAGAGCCGATCCCCGAGAATGGCAAACGAGTGCTGGGGGACCCTAGATTGATTGGCGTAGGCAAGGGATGGGGTTGATGTCTGAGGAGAGGGGAGGGGGAATATTTTCGAGTAGCGGAGTAAAAGTAATGGAATGCGCTCGCGCACACAAAAGAGAATCCGGGATTCAGTAGATCGATGGAAGGGAATGTGGGCGAGAGACAAGGCACAGCATAAGAGTAGTCCAGCTGTCACACAGGAGCCAGCATGACAGCCCAAGGGTTTGGGCTTTTTTTTTTTTTCGTGTGGCTTGAGGAGGGATTGAGGCGGTGATGGAGGGGGAAAAAGCGAAAGAGAAATAGAAAAGAAGAAGAGCAAATTCAAATAGCAGGAAGATAATAAGGAAGTCACACGAGAAAAAGAAGGAAGAAAAGAAAAGAAAAAAGAAAAAAAGAACAGAACAAGGTCAATTGGATAGATAACAAGAAGAAAATGATGATTTCGTAGATCAGCCGCTGTATTGCCGCGTAATACGGTAACCAGTTGAACAGGTCGATCTTGGCTTGGAGGTGGAGGTACTCGGGTTTGCACTATAATTTGGCTGGGGAGCAAAGTATCTTTCCAATCAGCTTTGTATGAAATCTGTATCAGTCTGTCACCGCGATCTGACTCCCGGCGCTTCTTTTTTAGCCTGGCCCCATCTCTTTGTCTTTTGAGTTAGATGTTTGACAGCTCTCCTATATAGAAGCTCATTAGCCGCAATTGTGTTCAACGTCTTTCATTACACCTTTGTCTTTTACACTCTCTATACATCAATATCTAAGTGATTCTATCTTGAACACTACACTTCCAGTTACTCATTAGGAAGTAAGTCAGATCCATTTCCATGGCCCAGTCAACATATCAACATCAAGTCCATGGAACAGGGCCGAAAGGGCCGCATAATCTGGTGAACGAGCAAACTTGAAGTCACTATGGAGGCGAACTGAAGCTTCGGTGAAGAGTTCCTAGCCACTCCACTAGAGCACTCCCTGGTATATGAGTCAAATGACCATGGATAACCCACAATATACTCCCGTATGGAGCCGGGTGCCTGGCAGTGGATATGACAGATTAGAAAGAATCAGGTATACGGAAGGAATCGAGATCCCATAGTCCTCAGAGATATTGTAGTCTTGAGGTAATGTAGATGTCGTACTGCCGTCCACACAGTAAATGAAGCTTCTTGACGTTTCTGGGCGAGCTTATCGATTTTTAAAGATGAAGGTTTAAAGCATCCGATCGGGGCCCACTCAGAGACCCTCTTTAGCCTTAACTTCAAGTAAGGTACACTCTACTGCGCGTATACAAATAGCCATATTGAACAATATGCATCAGAGCCATCTTGGTTCCTGTATATTCCTATCTACTCATACTCTTGTCTCTTTATTCTCTCGTACAACATCCGGTGGGATTCGGAGCGGGACATTTCTGCAAGCAAAAAATTTAACAAAAATAATAAGCAAAAAAGAAGAAACGCCCGAAAAAGCCAAGAACCGCCACCTTTCTAACTGTGGATTAGCAGCCATTCCAGGATTGGCAAGGCGTCTCTCGTTGGCTAACTTCTCCGCCTAGTCACGAACTCAACGGGGCGAGGGGGAAGCTTCGTTTCGCACTGGCGTTTTGACATTGTTTGGGGCATTTCCTTTATTTTTTCTGTTTATGTTCTGTCTGTTGTTTAGGCCGTGCGCGGAAACTGGTTATGTCAAATCCCTTGATGCTGCACAATAGATCCAGTCATTCAAGTCAAAATCACCACTGCGAGTTGGTGCAATAGTTTCGCGCCCATCAATAAAGGTACGCTTGGGGCCCTTAAAAGTCATAGAGCCAGCTAAACCAGTCCCTAAAAGCAGGATTGCACCGGGTAGACTTCTATAGACTTGCCCAGCCCCTTGCTTCGAGTCTTCGGTCCATCGTCACATTGATCCTTGGATTGATATGTAGGGGAAGTGCGGGACGCCCCATTCGACTAACTGATGGCCTTGGGAGATCCAAGTGCTTGCTCCCCGGTTCCGAAGCCCATACAGAAGAAAAGGTCGTCATCTGGCAGTATCTATTGGACAATTGCCGTCAAAGTTGCGGGGTACAGTCATCGCAGTGTAATTCCTCCAGGCGACATTGGAAGAAAAGGCCGAGACATCGACTGGCAAAGGGAGAGTCATACAGCGTGCAGGACGACAAGGATATTCGCTTTGGGGACCTTGCACAGGGGTCGCACAGGGAAGTGTCAGGTCATCACTCGCAGAAATCTTCCCCAGATCTGATCTCAGAGGGGGATTGTCCGCCTTGTGTCCGACTCCCGTAGGCTTAGGCACCTTAAGTTGACCCGACCGTCGATGTCCACCGACCGGTTGTAAGGCTACTCGGCGTTAGCCGTGCTCCTAGTTCGAAGTTGCTAGTTTAAATTGTTGCTATGATCCTGGTGATTTCTCCGGTTTGTGAGGTGTCAAATCAGTGTGCTGATGACCCCTGACCGCATCATAAAAGATGCAGAGTCTGTCCGCTATGCGGCTATGCCAAGAGACATCAGGACCCGTCAGTGGATGCAGTTGGCAACTTGGTAGTGACGTGGTGCTAGTTGTGTTCTGGATCTCGAGTGTCGGTCTTGATGGATGGGATCAGCGCAGACCGGGGTAGTTCATACATAGATGTGTCAAGTCCCTACGGGCTCACTGACCTTGTAACTGGCCCTTAGGTCTTGAGACTAGATACCTAATCCTATCGTCAGGCCAGGTGGGAAGATAGGTTGGGTAGTCTCCAGCAATAGGTATATATTGCCGTTGGGGCGAGATTTCCATTCGCGTTTGGTGACAACAACATAATGGTAGGTGGATACCGGGCTCACACCCAGGTTGGAAATACAAGTGGCTAGGTTATTTAGGTCAGGAAGCCTGGGGAAATATGGATGTACCTCGTAACTCCCCGAATAAACAAAGGCTAAGAAATCGTTGAGCTTGAATCGAATTTCAAACATGGAGGCTCAGGGAGCATCTTGAGTATCGCCCTAAGCCTATGGCAGGCTGCAGACCTGCCACCGATAAAGTACGACGAAGCCTTCCTAGCACTGGAGAAGAGCCTGACTCTGATATCGCTCATATTCAAGATGTTGCAAGTTGCAACTCGACCTCTACCGCAACGAACGGCGAACGCTTTGTTTGTGGCACCGGGACCGCGTGCGGCGTGCCCTTGTGCAGCGTGCTGTGATTTCCCGCTGTGGCGGTAAACCTTTCCATAGGTGCGAGAAGCATACTTGCAGCTTGCGCAATACATCCAGCATGTGGCAAACAGTGGCTTTAAGAAACTTCAAACTTGCATCCTAAGCTCACATGTGTCCAGTCTTGGCCAGATTTTCTTTGTGATCCCTTGGCTCCAGCTTCGATATGTAGGTATGGATGTAGACCTAGGTACCGACGAGACCGGGATATATTCTATTCCATGCTGATGTTACCTACACATGTCACAGTATGTGATTCTGAGCATGTGATTACACTCTACACAGAGATATATCTCCAGACTAGACACTTGAGACGTTGGCCTTTACCTCATTCCATCACTAGGTTGGAGCAGCTAGGTTATGGCAAACTACATACTATACGCACGATAGATATATTCAGGGTCCAGAGTTGTACATGGAACTTCAGTACTGTACCTGAGTCCCTACACATTAGTAGCCAACTACCTGGTATGATACTAATCCCACCAGCCAAGCCAACAACCACCAAAGCCCATACATCCTCTTGTAATCCAAGTTACCCAACGAGTCAACAAATCGTTCCTTGCTTCTATCTCTTCTCCTGATAAACATCGCTACGTTCGTGAATGCCGTGTGTTGACGCGTACTACGGCTTTGTTTATATGTTGTGATGGTGAGGTGCATGAGATCTAATCTGCTACAACAGATCTTTGAGACACTCATTTCCTGCTGACATCAATGTAATTTCGCACGAGCGTCGGCCCTTGGCAGAATCATCTTACCACTGTAGGATCGACGGGCGTTGTTTACGTGCACAACGTGACAACCTAGGCTGGGTCGATTCCAGAGAAGTCAGATTGATACCAAGTTGTTATCGCTTCTTTCTATCTAGTTACCCCATATTGAAGGAATAACCTTTACACTCAATGAAAAACTCTCGCACGGGTTTACGATCTCAGGGGAACCAAAATAAACGGACATAGTTGGGTGGAGTCAACTGACCAGTCAGAGGCCGCAAACCGCCTCCAGAGGGCCCGTTCTCCAGGCACTCAAAGCCTGTGATTGGCCAACCCCTGCAGCCAAGAGGCCCCAGCTGCGACCCAGGGAACCAGACTAAGCTCGGAATAGCTTAGCTCTCACACCAACAATAGCAAAGTGTTCTAGGCTGTCCTTCTCCTCTTCTCTCCCTTCGTCCCCTTTCCGTTTCCCTTCATTCTCCAAACCTTCGGTCCCTCCATTCTTTTTTCACGCAGGTGCCAGCTTCACTCTTTCAGCGGCTCACCTTGCTGTCCATTCTTTCTTTAACAATCGGTCAACCTTCGTTTTCGACCCCTTTGCCTTATTTTCCGACCGACCCCCCACGACAAATCGCCCAACAACTGTTCAACTGACATTCGACTGAACATCATTCCGTGGGCTTCGCTTATCCGGATCCAGTCCGTGACACGCTTTGGAATCTGGAATCGACGATCACGTATCATCCGATCGCTTTCCGACCGTATCCACGATTCCTGATTAGGGTATCAACAAACCCAACCATCCAAAACCGCGTTATCGACAAGATGAACAACCTACTCCCCCGAATTGTTGCTCGCAATGACGATGACAATGGTGGACTCTCAGATGCCATGATTGACCTCTTGATTGCTCTTCTTGTTCTTGTTCTGCTCTCCCTCGCTCTGGTCGGTGGTCTACTGGTCCTCCGCCGCAAGCGCCAATCTCGGAAACAAAACCTACTCCCAGTTCACAACGGCGAGTCCCCAGTCAACAGACGTCGCTTCACCATCTCTACCAACAAGTCCGACTCCGTGGTCGTCTACGATGAGAAGCATAGCCTCATGGGCAACTCCGACAGTCCCCCACCTAGTCCCGTGCCCGAGATCCGCATTACCTTCCCCGAGGAGGAAGATGCGAACGGCAAACGAACCTCTGGCCGTATGGTCATTGTCCGAATCAGTGACGCTGGCAGCGTCGGGCTGGAACCCTGCCACGAGGAACTACCGCCGTATCAAACCACCGATTCCGGTCGCTTCCAGTCCCTGGATATCGACCGGATGGGTGGGTTGAAGGAGAAGGAGGGGATGAACACATACAAATAAGGGCGATCCCACCAACTGGCCCAATTGATCAATTGTGCATCACACCCGCAGGCGGCTCCATCTGAAATTCGCGACGACTTCTCAAAACATGACGAGTACTCTGGCAAATACCTCTTGCGCTCCTACATACCCATTCTCCCCGATTTGGCCTATATGGCTTGCACATACACTTTTCAGTTTCCTTGGCCTCATCAAAGCATACGGTCGGAACCCCGAGGTTTTACACTGGCTCTTGAGTATCCGCGTTACTTCGATATCTTCAATCTGCTTCTTGAAGCTGAATCGTCCATAGCGAGGGCCTGCCGATTTTTCTCCACCTGCTTTCTGGCGTTTCATTATCTTAAGCTTGGTCTCATGTCGTTTCAGCTCTGCCACGTCCCTAGGGCTCGATATACATGTGTCATTTTTCCTGCTTTCGACTTCTCTTCTTCACATCCCTTTATGGGGTTCTTTTTTACGTTTTACTGGGCCCCTTCTATTTCACTTCTCTTCTTATGTGCCATTTCGGTACCCGGCAGCTGGATAATGTATGTACTTAGTCCTCCTATGTTTCGCTATATTTTAAGCAAATCTATCGCCTACATGCTTTCCTGGAAATGTGCTTTTACCCCTTCCATTTTTTTTGTGTGGAGTGGGCGTACTGCGTAGTTGCGTATCCGCCGGCCAATGAGAAACCCCGGCACCGAGCTTCCCAACCGTCGGTTCCGCGACGTCAGAGAAATTCGAATTGATTTTCTTTCTTCAACAGCTGTCCCCTTGATCAAGCTCTATATACATCGGCTGCCCCAAACTATGTGCATGCCATAGCCACTTGACGCAAAGGGAAGCCGTTCGACAGAGCACAAAAAGGGGTACAGATCTCCGCAACCTCCGTAACCTCCGCCGCCCTCCGCGGGCCTATACTTTTTCACTCGACTTCGATGGCCCTCGCCTGAACTGGGTTAATTGGTTCAACTGTGCTTGCTCCCGGCTTCCCTGCCCCCTGAAAAACAACTGGCCGTGTTCTTTGTCCACGGACCCTCCGCCCCTTCGGCCTCTAGCAAACACGTCTGCGACTCGGCGCGTCAGCTGGTCCCGATCTCGACGTGAGACCATACGGTATACCTACAAAATGGTAGCTACACCAGCTGCAGGGACTGTGGGGTCCGGCCTGAACCCCAATGGCCCCAAAGGCGGTCCTTCAGCTGCTGCCCCTCGCAGCTCCCCTCAGTCGACTGACGGGAAGCGGAAGCAACCTGGTGTGATGGATATAAAGGCGGTCGAGCTTGAGAATGAGTTCAAATCCAAGCACATTGGAGTAATGGGTGTTTTGGCGTGGATACTGTGAGTGGTCTGCGTCTAGCAAGAGTTTCGAGCTTCAAGGTCCTTGGCGGGGTGGGACGTGTCCGAAAGAATTTTGAGCTAACAGTGGTTACATGGCAGACTCTTGCATGTCATCGGTATATACTTCTTCACAAAAGGATTCCTGCTCACGCGCATGGTCCTCGACAATAAATCATCATGCGACGTACTGCCTTTCGAGGACATCCTGGCCCCGTCGCACAACACGGCCCTAGGGAATGAACAGCAGAATGGCTGCTGGCACAAGAAAACCTTTGACAAGGCCGTTGTCATCATTATCGATGCCCTCCGTTATGACTTCACTGTACCATTCGCTGCGAAGGGAGAGAGTGATACTGTTCATCTCTTCCACAACAATATTCCTGTCCTCTACGAGACGGCCGTGCAGAACCCCGCTAACGCCTTCCTCTTGCCCTTCATCGCGGATCCCCCAACCACCACTTTGAACCGTCTCAAAGGCCTGACCACCGGAACCCTCCCGACGTTCCTCGACGCAGGCTCCAACTTTGCTGGAACCGCCATTGACGAGGACAATCTTGTTGCGCAATTGCACAGCGCTGGGAAGAATTTGGTCCATCTAGGTGATGACACTTGGCAGGCGCTGTTCCCGGGCTACTTCGAGCCCAATCTCACGCATGCGTATGATTCGTTCAACGTTTGGGATTTGCACACCGTCGACAACGGTGTCAACGAGCATCTCTTCCCACTCCTCCGACCAGAGAACAGTACCAAGTGGGATGTTATCTTCGGTCACTATCTCGGTGTGGATCATGCGGGACACCGCTATGGTCCTAACCACGCTGCCATGGCATCCAAGCTTCAGGAAATGGACCGCGTCATCCGCGATATCATTGCTGCGCTCGATGATAAAACTCTTTTGGTCGTCATGGGTGATCATGGTATGGACATCAAGGGCGATCACGGCGGCGAGTCTGATGACGAGGTCGAGGCCGCCTTGTGGATGTACTCTAAGCGTGGTATCTTTGGACGCACGAGCAAGGACACACTCCTCCCGCCGCAATTCGCACGCGATAGATTCGTTCCCCAGATTGACCTTGTACCAACCTTGTCTTTGCTTCTCGGAATGCCCATTCCTTTCAACAACCTGGGCTCGCCTATCGAAGAAGCTTTCTCTGGCCCACGCGGGGACGACTGGGCAAACTTGGCAACTGTTAACCGGCTGACTGCAGCCCAGGTCAAGAGATATCAGCACCAGTATGCGCTTGCTAGAGGCGATGGTGACAACGAAGAGTCGGCTCTACTTTGGACTGCCGCGGAAGAAGAGTGGAAGTCCTTCGCTCCCAAGGGTGCCTCGATCAAGTCGACCGCTGCTCGAGCCAGCAACGAACTCTTCCGCAAGTATCAGCGTCACACTCTTGAGATCTGCCGTGGACTGTGGGCTCGCTTTGATGTGCCCAGCATGATCCAAGGTGTTGCCATCCTCTTTGCTGGCATTGTCCTCTTGATAATCTATGCACGGGCCTTGAAGACGGACCGGACCCTGGCCACTACTCGTCTGCTTCGGTCTGCGGGTATAGGGGCTGGCGTTGGTGCCGTGACCGGTTTTGCATTCGGCTTGACCGGCTTGACCGATATAGGCGTTGTCAATGGCGCCATGCTGCTGGCTGCAGCTGGAAGTATCGTTGGGGCTATTCCAGTGCTTGCCAAGAAGCCTGGCGACCTGTCTCTGCCTATTCCAAATGGCATGTGGGGCTGGCTTGCGTTCTTTTTCACTGTTTCTCAGTCGGTCGGATTTGCCTCGAACTCCTACACCATTTGGGAGGACGAAATCCTTCTGTTCTTCCTCACTACGTTCGGCGTATGTGCGGGAGTCTCATCCATGCGACAGAAGCAAACCACAGACCGTGTCTTGGGTGTGTACCACTCAATTCTTTTTGTGATTCTTGGCCGAATTGCCTCCTTCTCTCGCCTCTGCCGCGAAGAACAGATGCCCTTCTGCCGCTCCACGTATTACTCTTCTTCGACCTCTTCCATCTCTGCCCCCTGGCAGCTTGTGATTCCTTTCCTGGTAACGGTGTTCCTCCCAAGTGTCGTTCGGTCCTTCTACGCCGGTTCCAAGTCCTACGAAGGCGCCGCATCCTTATGGATTGGCATCGCCTTCCGCTTTGGTCTCTTCATCACCTCCATATTCTGGATGCTTGAAAGTGCCGATGACGGCGAGTGGCTTTCCGTAAGCAAGGAAACCCTCAAGTCCCTCCGCGTCTTCCTAGCTCAGCTCGTCCTCGCCCTGGCATTCGCAGCAGGTACTGGAGCATACCTGTACTCCAAGCCCTGCGTCAGCATCAACGTGAGCAAGCCCACTGAAGATCCCCTCAGCCCACCAGCCCCTATTATCGCCGGTCAGCAACAAGGGCCCAGAACCACCGTCACAATCCTCGGCTTCGGCAACGTATACGGAACGCGCTTCTGCTTCCTAGTCATTAATTTCGCCCTTGCTATCATCCTCATGCAAAAGCCAATGGGCCAAGGTGCCATCGCGCTCCTTCTCTGGCAAATCCTCTCCCTGCTCGAAATCCTCGACACAAACAGCCTGACCATGTCCAACTCCTCCATCGGCCCGGTCATCCTCGGCGTCCTCGGTTCTTTCTACTACTTCAAAACCGGCCACCAGGCTACCCTCTCCAGCATCCAGTGGGAAACCGCCTTCATCCCCCTCTCAACCGTCCAATACCCCTGGTCCCCACTCCTGGTCACCCTCAACCACTTCGGCGCACAGATCCTGGCTGCCATTGCCGTGCCCCTCACCGTCCTCTGGAAAAGACCTCTCCAGACACATGACCGTGTCCCCGCCTCCAACCCGAACAAGAACCCCGCCACACGTATCCTCTCGGATGTCGTCCAGGCTGCTGGAACTCATATTCTATATCTGGCGACTATCAATCTCGCCACGACTATGTGGGCTGGCCATCTCCGTCGCCATCTCATGCTCTACCGTATCTTCAGCCCGCGCTTCATGATGGGTGCCGTTGCTCTGGCCGTTGTCGATGTGGTCATGATGCTCGTCGCTGTCGGCGGTGTGCGCTGGAGTACTCTGAGTGTTGGTGAAATTTTCGGTTGGTGAGTGGCTTAGGGATTATGCGCGGAGAATATGGTCTCTTCATCTCTTCATCTCTTCATCTCTTCATCTCTTCATCTCTTCATCCTTCATCCCTGGGAACTTGGGCATGCTAAGATGCCTGCCCCTACCCACTCGTCATCACCTTCCTTCTACTTGCCACTCACTCTGTCCACTTAACAAGTCAAGTATACCTCCCCATCATCCTTCGCTCTCGCATTTATATATGCGTCTGTCTGTATCACGTCCTTTCCTCTTTCCATTCCCCTCTAGATCCGACTGTATGTGTCGTCTTCGTGATCGGGACTCACAGTTTAATTGCGGCGCGAAGCGACGTCTTATATCAAATAAACAAGCTACAAGTATTCATATGCTCCCGACTCGAACTCTCCTAGGTACCCAAGGTTACCGCCTATCTCCGAGCAGAAAGCGGCTGTCCAGTATTCCATCCGTATAGTCTCAGGAAAGCAGCGATCCAGCCACTGCCCAGATTCGTTATCCCATTCTACACAGTAGCAAAAACTGAAGCAGACGATCACCCATTAACTACTCCGTACAATTCCATGACAATATCCAGTGACATACTAGTAACCCCTGAGCCAAAAATAACCATTTCACATGATTCCATCTCCATCTTCCCGAATCCCTATTCCCAATGATCGTCACCAAGCCAAGCCCAGACCCATAACAGACTATCATTATGAAAAAAAAACACATTACACACCCCCTACCACAAAAAGAAACATCCCAGAAGATCTCGGAACGACAATTACTGCGTAAGGACATCATATCCCCTGACGAGCATCTCAAAGCTATAAGTACCCTCTACCTTTCCCCTCCTCATCAACTCCTCATACCATATCCTCCAGTCTTCTTCTTTCATTCCACTCTACTCCGTACCTATACTCAACCACAATGCGTTTCACAATCTTCACCACCCTCGCCCTTGTCGGTTTGTCTATGGGTGCTAAGACCGTATGTCCATGTCCATGTCTTCTGTTTCTCTCCCATTGAGCCTCTGGCTAATTGAGTTCATTTTACAGCTCCCCTCCGGCGAGCAGTGCAAGAAGGATGGAAGTCTTGGTATTTGTGAGAGCAAGATTTGTGTTGTATGTTTGAACCATGATCCATCGTTGCAAGGACCAGACCCCAGATTGCTGACTATACTCTTCTCCATGTAGCAACCTAAGGACGCCGACATTGGAAAGTGCAAATAAGCGTTGATCTCGGAGTGTTGAACCAACTTGATTGATTGGCACATGGGACTTTGTATAGTACTTTGAAATATGATAAAAATGTATAACTAATATTCTCTTCTACCACTGCTTAATCGTCATGCTTAATCAATTAGCCTATCTGTATATCCGTCGGGAGCAACTTAGAACTGCTGGGTATTCAATTCAGTAACTCGTATCGTAGGTACTGCACATAAAGGTAGGAAGTACGGCGTACGGAGCACTCATACACAGTTTCACGCCTTTACAATAAGGTGTAGTTCAAGGCTCTGCCCACTTACCCCTGCGCCTGATACCTCTGGATCCGACTTGATTAGCAATTATAGGACCTGTTTGCGTGATCTCACGATCGACAGGAGAACGGACGATCACACGTTATGTGTGGATCTACTGGAGAATGGACGTCATCATGGTGGCAACAAGGCTGGAGCCACTACGGAGTAACTCCGTACTACTACTGCGTACGTGGATGGATCGAAGGTTCGATTCCATGGAAGGTACGGAGTAGATACTAGAGACTAGAGTTAATGTCACTACGGCGATATCGATATCTATCTGACCGAAAACCTCGGGACTGGAATTCTGATCTGGTAGCTGCACGGTCTTGACCTACTCTCCAGTATATGGAACGTTCTTGGACTTCTCGATCTGCAGAGATTGTCCAAGGGTTGAAGATCAATGACCATTGACAGTCAGTCATATGACAATCTTCTTCAGCCTTAGCTTTCTCCACTCTCCTTATTCATGTGTGCACTGTCCATGCACTGTGCATACGCAGTACATAATTGTTGAGAGGAAGGTCAGCGGACCGGTATCTGCCATCCCCGACAGCCCGCTGCCCTTGGGCGGGCCGAGGGTTGTGTGACGTCGGGTGTCTTTCCCTTTCTCTGGACCCAACACACTCTCTCAGGGACAACTTGTATCTACCTCCATACCCCTGAACCTACGTCACAACCTACAATTCGAACCTATCTATGCATGGACATTGGAGTCAATGGTTATATAACTACTCAGTACGGAGACATACTGTGGAAACAGTAGACCACAAGAGAAGAAATACTGTGTAGGATACTAGTATCCAAAGTCAATATCAATATCAAACATCATTGATTCCACTACAACCTCATTCATTCGCTGCAGCCACAGGCAGGACATCGTCGTAAGAGTAAACAACAAAAACTTTTGGGGAAAGGGGTATTCACAAATGCGACAGTTGTCTTGCATCACATAAAAAACACAGGTTGATGTACATGAAGTCGTTTCGGGATCATGGGTCATTGAGGCGGGGGATTGGGGTTGGTTAAGTTATTTTTTCGTGTTTTAGGGGAAGGCGGCGTAAGGATAGAGAGGAAATGGAGGCGATGGTTGTAAGTCTGCCAAGAGCAAAGTGTAAAGAAAGCAAAAGAGAGCCCGAGAAGCTGAAGCAAGGCGCTCGCAGCTCGCCAGAACACTGGCCACGGAATTGAATTAACGAGCCCAGCGGGAGAAATCCAGATTCTGGAGAATATTCGTGCCCGCCGCTGCATTCCACTCGGCGGCGAAGTCGGTCTGCACTTGAGATGCGCGAGACGGTAACTCCTCGGAGAAGATGTTGGGTTTGGTATTCCGCCGTAGACCTGGGTAAACACCCTCGGCGGCCTCCGCACCCTGTGCCTGCGCCGTGAGAGCACGCTCGCGGACTTTCTTGATCTCCCGCAGACGAGTGCGCCAGGACGACGTATGCTCGCCACCCTTGTTGTTCCAGACAAGGGCGAAAACAGACGCATTGAGTGCAAGAATGCGAACGAAAGCTGCGAGGTTCTTGCCCGAAATGACCTTGGGCGTCGCAGCTGGTGAGACCTCGGGGAAACCGGCCTTGCTCAGAACCTGCACGCTGTAGTAAAGCTTTTGCGGGTTGGTCTCGCCCTTGGCATCGCCGTTTTCGTCATAGGCAATCCGAGACGACGGAGTAATAACGATGTTGACCGAGTTGAACTCGGATGGGATGGTATTGAAGTCGAAGGGCAAGTTGGATCGGTTGAACACGATAGTGACATGGTTGTTGCCAATGTTTCGCTTTTTGTTGACACAGGCCGGATCGCGGTCAAGGTCTGTGGGCATCATTGTCGCAACGTGATACACAATCTCCGTCACACGATCTCGCCAAGCATAAGTATTCTCTCCGTCGGTGTCAGCGTACAATCCTTGCGGATTGAACTGAGGGTTCCGAAGTGACACTTTGCTTCCCAGACCGGATAGCAAGTGCTCATAATCTGCGGAACCGCCAGTATTGGCGAGAATATCAGCCTCTTTTGTCTGGCCATTGCCAACATAGACGATGCCAATGCGGTGGCCATCCACAATGTCAGTGCGATCGAAACTGCTGATCGCACGTCGGGTGATATCGTCTTCCGGGACCGAAATGGGCTGCATGACAGTAGGCGTAGGGAAGGCAGTAGCAGTCAATTGGAGCATGACGTGGCTCGGGAGGACCGCCGTACGCATAGAGTCAGAATGCAAGTGAGCATCTGGAGTTGCAGGGACTTGATGTGGCAGGACTGGGGCCGTCCTCTGTTGGTAAACAGAGTATGTCGTCCCCGATGCCTGGCGCTTCGTGATCTGAGTTATTCCAGAAATTCCAGCAGTCTCAACGGTGACAATGCTCATGCCGACGACCCAGGACTTCTTCGTGACTGGACCATCCTCGGGGGAAGGAGGGAACGTTTCGAAGGGAATGGTGTCTCCCAAATCCGAATAAGCAACCCGCTGCATGAGATCAATGAAGACTTGGCTTTGCTCTTCCACCACTTCTTTGTCATGTTCATCGTGGTATATGAGCCTGCTGGTTATCCAGTTGACGTGTTTAGGTCGATCCTGTAGCTTCAAAGACAAGAACCAGAAGACCATGACGTGGTAGGTCAGGTTGGAGATGTACTTGGACATGCCATCGTGGGAGGATTCTTGAGCTTCAGCATCGGAACCAATATCCTTTGCTCCGGCACCGATTCTAGTTGGAGAAAGTTGTTGAGAGGCACGTAGAGAAGATTCAGCAGCTTTGTACCGCTGTTCTCGAGAGGTCTGCAAAAACCGAATGCAGATCCCGAACACAGTGCGGATCTCCTCCTCTCGAAGATTGACATAAACATCGGGCAGTCGTGCAAGCAAAGCGAGAAACTCCAAGATGTGAACCGCGATATTGGACATGGTGATCACCTTTGACATTCTGTCAAGAATACTGTTTAGCGATTTCGTGACCGACATGGGAATTTCATGACAGCAGAGCGAGAGCGCTTGAATGCATCCACGGGATGTACCGCCCCAAGATCCGATGATACCTTGCATAAATGCCCGCACGAGGTCATCTTCTTCACTTTTGGCAAAGTGTTCATGATAGCTGACGAGCATGCAAAGCGCATCGAAGATACAAGCGGCCACATCGCTTTTTTTCAATCCGGTAGTCTCGGGAGGCTCATGGAAAGTCCCATTCTTCACCTGATCACACAGAATGCTGCGAAGGAACGTGATTTGAGGAATGGCATCTCGGAAGAAGTCTTTGTTGCCAAGTTGAGGTCCAAGATGAGTAAGGATGTAGCTGTATACATCCCAATCTGCTTCTCGTTGCAGCAGAGTGATCACAACTTCGACCCACATCTTGACCTTCAACAGCCCAGTGAGCCTGAGATCCGTGGGAGCCGGATCGGTAGGAGAGGACTCTTGCTGTTGGGCGTAGGCAAACACGACAGGACTAGACTCTCCAGGTGGTTGCTCGGGAAGCACTTGTGGCTGCGCATATGTCCACACCGGGGCCGTCAGCTTTGATGCACGCGCTGATATAGAGCCACGCCCCGGAGCCGACTTCGACGCAAGAGTCGACGCAGGCTCTCTTATCGGGAGCTTGGAGGTAGGTGAAAGAGGGGTGTTATCTTGATGAGGACCTTCGCTGGCGGGGCTGTCGCTGGGCGCCTGTAGCTTAGAGCCGCCGTCAAGATTCCGACCAAGCACCTCCATTAAGAAGTCGGTTTCTGAGGTAGATATGACCGTCACCGAGCCGATAGAATCACACCGCAGACGGAAAAGTAGCTTCAAAACGGTCAGGCGGGAATCCGTAGGTCGACTCGGTGATTGAGCGATATCTAAGAGTGCCGCAAACACCATCACAGCCTTGGATGAGGAGGAGTTCAAGGCACGCAGCATCATCTTCACAAGGCCCACGGCACATACATTTGTCAAGCTCAACTCCAAGACACTCGTGGTAGATGTTCGACGTTGGGATCCATGGCTAGGTGGTTGCTCGCGTGCTTCCTCTCGGGTTGTATCCACCTGCATCGGTGCTCCAATGGTATCTACCAAACGCTTGAACGTGTCATCATCGCTGTATTGTATCGCCGGGTCCGTTAACAAGGAGACTAGCGACTCCAAGAAAAGAAGATCATGCTCGGCGGAGAAGTCTTGCAGTAAAAGTTCAAGAAGACCGTGCTCAGGAGCGAAGAGTAAATCCTCATGGCCAGAAAGAGCTTCTTTCAACGTGTCCAAAGCTAAGATGCGGATATCGGAGCTTTGCTTTCGTGGCTGATTTCGGAATTGAACAAAGCGCTGGACCAATCCCCGGCAATGATGAGACCAGTTTGGGTTTCGGGAAGGGTAGCAAAGCTTGTCTTCTCGAATTGAATGGATTATGAGTTCAGCCTGTGGAGGTTCGATGTGCTGGTAGATCTTCATGAGGAACCGAACCGTATGCTGTTTTTGCTCCTGGTTAAGTTGCTCCCACTGTGATTCAAGCATAGAGGCGATGTGGATGATATTTGCCAGAATGTAGGATCTGGTTTCGTCGTGGGTGGGTTTTGGTTGGGTGCCGGAGGAACCAGTCGGAGAAGGCGCCGACTCATCGACCAGCCTGCGAGAGCACGTTATTAGAAGGTTGGCGAACGTCATCCAATCATATTCTAAGGCTATACGAAGATAGTCTCCTTCTAGAATATTCAAACACAGGTCCAAAAGATCTGTATCCACTTTGCTGTCATCCTTCTGGGCAATGACTGTCAATGACTCCATCAGTTGGTCAAAGGGAATCCGGGGCATGCCCTCTTGATTGTATGCACGGATGAAATCAGAAAACACATAAAGGGTACCACGAAGAACATTCAGATTCCGGCTTCGTTCAACAGTGCATGAATCCCTAAGAAATTGATGGAGGGTGTTCACCATTTCCGCCTGCCGCCGGGATTTAGCCAAGTTGCGTACTGCGCGTGACGTGGGCCCAGAAAGGGATTTGACCGATGCATGGATGCTGCAAAGAACTTCCAAAAGAGTCGGAAAGCTTGCGTCAGGCACATCGGCGTACATGATGACCGCATCAAAGACAGCCAAAGAGTTCTTGATATCAGCCGCAACACTGGTACGCCTGCAGGTGGTAAATGTCTCTGCGAGAAGCAATTCAATTTCCTCTGTAGTTGGCCGTTCTCGCTGCAAGGTGATCAGGTCGACTGCGAATTGGAAAAGTTCTCCCAGCACTGCTTCATCGTGACTGGGACCATGTGGTTTGGCCACCTTTGCTTTCTTGGCCTTCAACCGTGCGGATGCAATCGATTCGTAGAAGGGCACGATCCACGAGGAAATGATGTGAAGAAGCGAGGAACCCGCAAAGTCCAATTTTCTGCCATGGTCCGATAGAGAAATCAATGACTGCACTCGTCCAGCAATCACGTCGGGCTCAGATGGGGAGGCGATTGATTCAAAAACCAGGCGCCTGGCTGCTGGAGATAGATCTTGGCGGGCTGCAATTGCCTCTAACAGTCTGGAAGCACTTCTTTGTGCGTCCAAAGAGCTTTCATGATGCAAAAGGTACTCGGCCGCCTCCCAAAGCTCCACCGACTGTTCAGAGTTGAACCATGGAAGAGCTCTTGATAGAAGGTCCGCTTCCTCAATCGCCTGCGTCAAGTTCTGCCTTTGCGATAAGTTGTGAAGTGACGTTTCGAAGTCCGGGCCACTAGGAGTGTCCGAGGAACTCGACACAACGCTACCACGATGCATTGATTCGAGTCCGTATATGAACCGATGGATTCCGCGGCTATCTGAGTGATACAGCGACTCGCTGCTGCTTTCTTGTAATGAGACTGGGGAATGCGATTTGGGTCGAACAACACCTAGAGTTTTGAAAACATCTGCGAAGCTGGTTGAGGAGGGCTTGTGCTGTGAGAATGGGGGAACATCATCGGAAGACATCCGCCCAACGGCTCCAGATAAGGAAAGTCAGAAGGACCGTAACCGATCTATTGGACGAGTGAGTTAGTACAGGTATCGCATCGCTGGGGTAGATCCAAGTGGATAGCGCGTAAGCGCTTATGCGCATAAGGCATAATTACCTCTTTGAGGACAGAAATTATAGTTTATAACCGCATATATAACCGCTCTGCTAAGAAATTCACCTACAGGCACTCAAACGATGCCTAGCAAGCTCCACGGTGGGTATTAGGTGATCGGTCGAAGCGCGCAAGCTGACACTGATCGGTAGCGGATGATGTGAATTGGGCCAAGACGGCTGTGTTGGACGATGGACATCAATGAGACCAGTACCCCACCAACAAGTATATTGAGATGTGGATTGAGGGGGTTATCTGATCACGCTTTAGGAGACGGAAGATATTCAGCCCAATCACCTGATCTACATGAGTCCTGATGTCACACACCGCCCGAGTTAGATGTGGGCAAAACAGGCGGTGAGGAGCATATCAAAGTTCAGCCAGATTGAAGCCAGCAGACATGTACTGAAGTGGGCTTAGACCAGAGCCAATAGGGCTCCCTATAGTCCAGAGCAGTGTATGTAATGTAGACAGTACCTAGTCTGCAGATATGTGCTTTTAAGTTTTATGCGCACTATCCAAGCTTGAACCCTTGCCCCCTCTCCCGAGTCCCTGCCCTTCTGAAGTTCTGAAACTCTGATAGGCAGAATCACATGACTCGTCACTTTATCGGGAAGGCAGAAAAAGTCAATCAAAGTGGGGGCGCGGTGACCACAGAAAGGCGCTTCAGGTCTGAGCAGCCTCAAAAATTATTTCCCTTTCTTTCTTCCCCCTTGGCAGAAGCCAGGAACGGCACCCTACATTTCTTCTTATTTTGAGGGTATTTTGTATATTCTGGTCATTCTTTTTCTAATTCAGTCTCAAATTTCACATAATACCTCTCGGCCGCTTCTTTTTCCCTTCCTCATCGCCAAGATGAAGTACGTCGTGGTTTCTGGAGGTATATATTCCAAGTCGCTCTTTTATGGACAAGCAGTGACTGACTCGTGTGTATTACAGGTGTCATTAGCGGCATCGGGAAGGGCGTAATTGGTACACCTCTCTGAACCGAATAGAAAAAAGTCCGCTCAATCTAATGCTTCTTTCAGCCTCGAGTACCGGATTGCTGCTGAAGACACAAGGTGCCCGAGTCACCTCAATCAAAATTGACCCTTATATGAATGTCGATGCAGGAACCATGGCCCCCACCGAGTATGTGGTTTATCAGACCTGTGTGTGAAAACTGTTCTGATTGTGATTCTCAAGGCACGGAGAGGTGTTTGTGTTGAACGATGGTGGTGAAGCTGATCTCGATCTCGGTAACTACGAGAGGTATGTTTGTCTCTACATGACTGTTTAGGAATTGAGGCTTATGGAATGTTCTGTGCAGATACCTTGGAGTTACCCTTGGGAGGGATAACAACATCACAACTGGAAAGGTTTACAAGCATGTGATCGAGAAAGAGCGCCGTGGTGACTACCTTGGACGTACGGTGCAAATTGTACCGCACTTGACAGATGCCATCCAGGACTGGATCGAGCGTGTGGCCAGAACCCCCGCAGACGATAGCAATGAGGAGCCCAACGTTTGTGTTATCGAGCTTGGTGGCACACTCGGTGACATTGAAAGTGCTCCTTTCGTTGAGGCTCTGCGTCAGCTGCGCCGTCGGGCTGGTAAGGACAACTTCGTCCAGATTGTATGTCTATCCGAAAAGTCTATTGGTCTTATCTCGGATGATACTGACTCAATATCAGCACGTTTCCCTAGTGCCTGTCATTCACGACGAATTGAAGACCAAGCCTACTCAGCAGGCTATTCGGGACGCTCGCTCAGCTGGTTTGAGCCCGGATCTCATTGCATGCCGTTGCGAAAAGCCCCTCGACAAGGCCACCACGGATAAGATCGCCATGTTCTGCCAGGTCGAGCCGGAGCAGGTGATTGGCGTGCACAATGTCACCTCCACCTACCATGTTCCTCTGCTTCTCGAGCAGCAAGGTTTCCTTGGCGTTCTGGGTGACCTTCTCAACATGAAGAAACTGGGTATCTCTGAGGCTCAGTTGGCCATTGGCCAGTCCACTTGGAAACAGTGGAAGACCCTTACGACTGCGCAGGAGCATACCTATGAAACCGTCAACATTGCCCTGGTTGGCAAGTATGTCAGTCTCCACGACTCCTATCTGTCTGTCATCAAGTCGCTTGAGCACGCGGCCATGGCTTCCCGCCGGAAGCTGAACATCATTTGGGTTGATGCCTCCCACCTTGAGCCTGAATGGGAGGAGATCGACTCCAAGGAATACCACAAGGCCTGGTATGACGTTCACACGGCCAATGGAATTCTGGTCCCGGGCGGTTTCGGTACCAGAGGCACCCTTGGAATGATGCGCGCTGCTCACCACGCCCGCACCAAGAACAAGCCTTATCTTGGTATCTGCTTGGGTATGCAGATTGCTGTGATCGAATATGCCCGTAATGTCTGTGGCCTCAAGGACGCCAACTCTGTCGAACTTGACGAGCGCACTTCCCACCCGATCGTGGTGTACATGCCCGAGATCGATCAGGTGAACCTTGGCGGTACTATGCGTCTTGGTTCCCGCCCTACTCTTTTCCAGGAGGATACGGAATGGTCCAAGCTCCGTTCCCTTTACGGCTTGGACCGTGCTTCCATAGACGAGCGTCACCGCCACCGCTATGAAGTCAACCCTGAGTATATTGACCAGCTCCAGTCTGCCGGTCTTCACTTCATCGGCAAGGATGATCAGGGCGAGCGCATGGAAATTGTCGAGCTGAAGGAGCACCCCTGGTATGTGGGCGTTCAGTTCCACCCTGAGTATCTCTCCCGCGTGCTTGCGCCCAGCAAGCCATTCCTCGGATTCGTCTCTGCTGCGGCCGGTTGCTTCGACCAGGTCAAGACGTTGTCCCAAGCGAAGGAGGTCGAGTTGGCTAACGGCGTTAGCAACATTGTTGTCTAAGCATTGATGGTTCCGACTAATGGTGCCCAGGAGTTTGTATTTGTCACGAAAAGCATATGATTATAGAGAATTACATAGAAACCAATCCATATTATTTGAAGTCATCATCAACGCATATGTATCCGTTGTAGTTTGTAGCACCTCGGTACGCTCCGTAATCCAGTCCAGGTGGGTGCTATGGCACTTCGCGTTCCACCAGGGTACGGATCGCCCGTGAGTTCTGGTCTTGGTGCCCGCTGTTTGAATCGCGAGGCCGATCATCGACGAGAGTCTCTCAGCGTATCTCTCGACCCCGTTGGTGTCCAGGTCGTGAGGGCTAGGGAAGGCGTGGATTCCCCCCGCCACCAGGCTCGCGAACTTTGGCAGGTCTTTCTCCGCTACCCGATAGTTGGTCTGCTCCAGGGGAGAGTTGTTACGCCCCGGGATGGTCGTGACCAGTGTCTCGTGATCAGAGCCAGTGTGAAGGTCATCCCTAACCTCGGTCGTGGCGAACGGGATGTTCGTGAAGGTGAGGTCGAGGACGTGGCCTCCCTGGTGTGTGGGTACGCCGGGTTCCCCGATGTAGCTCATTCCGCTCAGGGCCGCCCACCTCGCAATCTCACCTCCCCCGTGAAGGCTCTCGGCGCCGGGTTCGAACGCGTCGTGCCTTGCGTTGAGATCTCCTCCCACCAGGCAGTTGTTCTCGGGTTCTAGGCTCGTTAGATAGTCGATGACTTCAGGTGTTGTTGGCTCCCTGTACAGGTTCAGCACCTTTCGTCCGTTAACGTCAGCCAGAGCATGTCCCGTGTCGTGACCGGTCGGTGTTGTTGGGCCCTGGTGGTCGGGTCTTTCCTCACGTAGGTGAGGACTCGGGGTCTCTTACTCGACCAGTCTTCGCCGTCCCACTCGTCGACTGGAGCGAACCAGCCGAACCCCGGGTGCGTCTGTGTCTTGGTCGTCCAGGGTTCCTGGATGCAGACTATGTCACACTTTTCACCGAAAGCAAGCTCAAGTGCTGATAGCATGGATATCAGCGAGACCCAAACTCCCTCAACATCTCAATGTTAGGGAACCCTACACGAAATAAACGCGGCAGGCGCCGCCCCCAACAGGCCCAGAGCGCAAACCAAAGTACTCTGGGCCAACACAGCAAGGAGGTTCGCGTGCCACCTATCAGCACTTGAGCTTGCTTTCGGTGAAAAGTGTGATGTAGCAATAATACTTTGCGCAGTACGGAATACAAATTTACCGCCTGGGCAGAAAGAGGCTCAAGCATGTGACGCACTAACCCTGTTAGGTTTAGCGTGTTTGCTGTGTTTATGTGGGCTGTTACAATTATTGAGCGCTCGCATTATCCATCTTTGAGCTTTTGATCTTGTATCTTTTCCCTTTCGTCGTTGTCAACAAACTTGGCCCCCTTTGACATCGTTAGACTACTTATTTCTTCATCTCCTTCTAAACCTCTTCTACTTTTTCTTCCTATCCTCATCTATCCCAATCACTCGAGTTGATACCCCACGTAACAAGATGGCAGAGGGTCTTGGAGCTCTGTTAGAGGCAAGCTTGGATCCCAGGCAGAACAAGGCCGGTAAGTCCAATCTGCTGGTTTTAGGTCACTGGAATAGGCGCTAACATAGATTTACTTTCCTTTTAGCCGAGATCACTCTTCGTCAGGAAGAACAGAAGCCTGGGTTCTCGGTACAACTTCTTCATATCACCGCATCGGAGTCCACACCTTACAACACTCGTCTTGCTAGTGCTCTATGCTTCAAGAACTTTATCAAGCGCAATTGGACCGACGAGGATGGAAACTACAAGCTGCAGGCGGAAGAGGTCGCGACTCTCAAGCGCGAGTTGATCTCCCTGATGATCTCAGTGCCGCCAGGGATCCAAAGTCAGTTGGGAGAGGCCGTCAGTGTTATTGCTGACAGTGATTTCTGGGAGCGCTGGGATACTCTTGTTGATGTGGGTGTTGACTATTGACTGCTCATTCTAATGCTATTATTGACAAAATTCTTGTTTAGGACCTCGTTTCGAAGTTGTCACCGGCAAACCCTACCGTCAACATCGGTGTGCTGCAAGTGGCGCACTCGATCTTCAAGAGATGGAGGCCTTTATTCCAGTCTGATGCGCTCTACACTGAGATCAACCACGTTCTCGAAAGATTCGGTACTCCGTTCCTGGCCCTGTTTGAGGTATCTACGACTTTCTAGCTGTTTCGTTAGGAGCCCTATGCTGATTCTTCTTAGGCACTGGATAACTATCTCGAACAAAACAAGACCAACAAAGAGAATTTGGCGCAAGGTTTCACCCAACTGAACCTGATGGTCAAGCTGTTCTACGACCTGTCGTGCCACGATCTCCCTCCTATGTTTGAGGAAAATATCTCCGGAATCGCCACAATTTTCCTCAAATATCTGACTTATGATAACCAATTACTCCACACCGACGATGATTCAGAAGCTGGTCTGTTGGAATACGTTCGCGCTGGAATCTTCGAGGCTCTGACCCTATACGTTCAGAAATTCATGGATGTATTCCAGCCTCACGTTGGCCAATTCATTGAAAGCTCGTGGCACTTCCTCACGACTATTGGTCAGGAGACAAAGTATGACATTTTGGTCAGCCGCGCACTGCACTTCTTGACATCTGTCGCAGGGATGCCCGAGCATGCTGTTGCCTTCCAAGCCGAGGAAACATTGGCTCAAATTGTTGAGAAGGTCATCTTGCCGAACGTCAGTCTTCGTGAATCGGATGAGGAGCTCTTCGAGGATGAACCGATCGAGTTCATTCGACGGGATTTGGAAGGATCCGACAGCGAGACAAGACGACGCGCTGCCACTGACTTCCTCCGCAAATTGGCGGAGAAATTCGAGGAGTCAGTGACTCGGGTTGTACTGAAGTATAGCCAGCACTACTTGGCCGAATATGCCAAGGACTCCTCTAACTGGAAGGCTAAGGACACAGCGACATACCTTTACTCTGCTATCGCTGCCAAGGGCACCGCGACCGCGTCACATGGTATCACTACGACGAACCAGTTGGTCAGCATTACAGATTATTTCCAGCAAAACCTGGCCGCGGATCTGATCAACGAGGACGGCGTACACCCTATCCTGAAGGTCGACGCCATCAAGTATCTGTACACCTTCCGCAGTATCATTACCAAGGAACAATGGCAGCAGGTTCTCCCTGTGCTGGTGAAACACCTGGGATCATCCAACTTTGTCGTATACACCTACGCTGCCATTGCTTTAGAGCGAGTGCTTTTCCTTAGTGACAGCCAAGGACAGCCTGTCATTCCGGCGACGGATATCACACCGCTTGCTAAGGATCTTTTGGAACACATCTTCAAGCTCATTCAAAGTAACCCGGCCCCTGAAAAGGTTCAAGAGAACGAGTTCCTTATGCGTTGCGTGATGCGAGTTCTGGTGGTCATCAAAGATGGCGTAGTGCCTTTTACCGACCTCGTACTCCAACGCTTCATCGATATTACCAAAATCATCAGCGCAAACCCAAGTAACCCCCGATTCTATTACTTCCATTTCGAAGCCATGGGCGCTTTCATCCGGTGAGTTTCTACACAATCTTCCCTTTTTGAGCGCCAGAAATTAACTCCATGATAGCTTCGCTGCTCCTGCCAATCCCGACAAGCTTGAGCAGGCTCTCTATGTGCCATTTGCCGGTATTCTCCAGAACGATGTGCAGGGTTAGTGAAAATCAATCGGAGCCAGCCTCCCCTGGAACCATCGGACTAACAGGTCTTAGAATTCATGCCCTATGTTTTCCAACTCTTTGCCGCGCTGCTCGAGGCGAACCCATCAGCCACGCTCCCCACCTATTACCAGGAGCTTATTGGTCCTATCCTAATGCCAGTGATGTGGGACTCAAAGGGTAACATCCCTGCCTTGGTCCGGCTGCTTACCTCAATTATCCCTCGTGGCTCGAAGTTCATCTTCGAGAACAATCAGCTTGAGCCCATTCTTGGCATCTTCCAGAAACTGGTTTCCACCAAGGCCAACGAGAGTTTCGGATTTGACCTCCTGGAAACCGTCGTTGCGAGCTTCCCACCGTACGTTGTCCGTGTTCGAAAAGTCAATCTATTGACCGGCTAACACTGTTCGCTAGAACCGCTCTTGAGAATTACTTTAAAATGATTATGCAGATCATTCTTCAGCGTCTTCAGAATTCAAAGACAGAGAACCTGACTCTCCGATTCGTCCGCTTCTTCCACTTTGTCTCGGCCCGGAGTGATACGGGTTACAGTGTCGACTTCTTCATCAAGGTCACGGATGAAGTTCAAGCCGGGTATGTGTCTTTACCCGCCCCACTTCAATTGGTGATTTGCTAATCTTCTCTAGACTGTTCACCCCGGTCTACCTCAACGTTATTCTGCCTGAAACCCAGAAGCTTGCCCGGCCCCTGGATCGCAAGACGGCTATCATCTCCTTCACCAGGACAATTGCCGGCTCGGAGGCATTTGCCACCCGCTACAGCCAGAAGGGATGGGGCTTCACCTGCACAGCCTTGCTTAAGCTCCTTGAGCTTCCCCCTCTGCCTGCCGGCAGAGATGATCTGATCAACGAGGCTGACATCGAAGACATGTCCTTCGGCGTTGGATTCACGCCTCTGAACACCATTCGTCCTCAGCAAAAGGATCCGTGGCCCGAAACCGGAGCCGATCTCAAGGCTTGGGTGGGCACATACCTCAAGGAGGCTGACAAGACGCAGAATGGCCGCGTATCGCAGTTTGCCAATGAGCGTCTCGATGACCAGTCAAAGGCTGTGCTAGCAAGCTACATGTCTTAAATTGGGCTTTGTTATGACGTTCCTCTTTCCCCGAATCTTGCTAAAAAGGCTTTGAACCTTCACTTATGTGTTCACATCCCCGAAAACCACCCTTCCCAGTTCCCCCTTTACACCATATATTGTATGCATGCTGCGATGACACCCTAGATCCATGAATCAAAGTTTGATTTCTTACCATAATGAAACAAATCTGAAAGTAAATCTCCAAAGTAGACGCTTAGGTATCCCAATGCAGTAGACATGATATACCGAACTCCAACATGCAAGGACATAATCATCCACTCTTCGCCGAGTCACCAGCCGGTTTCGACCCCTCCGACTTCGACCCCTCCGGCTTCACATCCTCATCCCAAACAATCTCAATCTCATCCTCCTCTTCAACCTCCTTTGACTTTGCCCCATCCTCAAGCTCTCGATACTTCCTCCTCGCCTTCTTCATCTTACTAGCCTTCTTCTTCCGTGCCGCCGCAGCCTTAATCCCAATCCGACTATCTTCCAACCCCTTCTCCTTAGCCTCAACCCTATCAGCTAACAGTGATCGTGCAATCTTCGCATTCTGCGACTGCGAGCGCGTCGCTTGACATTTGATTACCACCCCACTGGGCTTGTGGATGATTTGCACCGCTGAGTTGGTTTTGTTCTGCTTCTCATTAGTATTGACTGTTCGGTGTGAGGTTGGTTATGGAAACTGGGATGAGACGTACAATCTTCTGGCCGCCAGGCCCGGTGCCTTTTAGGTAGGATATCGATATGTCCGCATCGTTGATTTTGAGACGGGGTGGGAGGGGCTTTGAGGGCGCGATGGGGGTTTCGCTGAAGAATCGGATTGGGGCTGATAGTACCCGTAGCGTCGTCCAGCGGCGTAGACAGGGGATCATGGTTGTAGTGCTGGGTTTGGGGTTTGTTAAAGGATGAGGTCACGTCGTTACGCTCGACAAAGCCTGATAAGATAAGGGATGATATATTTCTTTCTGTTTCTGGGAGTCAAGTTTGTTCGATGTCTGGCTATGGGTTGCACATGGTGATGTCCGATATCTCCGACTCCGATATGAACGGTCTTCAGCAAATATCCAAATCTCTACTGTATTCGAAATGCTGGACTGCTGGTCTATCTTCTTGACTTCTTCTGCAGGTGGTCGCATGTACTCGACTACGCTAAGCCCTTTTAGGTGCGTTTTTAGTTCGCTTTTGCCTGCAAAATCAGGCATCACCAACCCGCAGACACAAGAAGAGACCGAATCTTGGACAGTAGGTAGATAAGAGAACAATAGTTGTTGTCAGTTGAGCAGACAACTATGCGAGAAAGGAAGTAACATACAAAGCAATGGCAAGTTTCAAGCTATACTAATTCTACGTGCTTCGACATAGAGGTATCTGGTACCTGACACATCGGCGGAAATAGGTGGGGCGACGGGTAGCAGGTACAACATCCGGCGGCAAAGACGGAAAGGGGAAGGCTTTTGCAGTTCCCTAGTTTCGCGACCCTTATCCGCTCTCTTTTCTTGACTGCATATCCTCGATCCACCTCCACGTCTCCATCTTCAATACCGATCCTAACGAACAATTCCTCTCCCAATCGCTGGTGCCCCCACGGTTTCCGGTGACTTCAATTCTTTAGCGCCTTTCCAAACCGCTCCGAGGGTGAACCCGTTAAACCAAGACAAACAACCGGCGTCGCAGCCCGCAAGACTAGAACCTCCTTCTATTCTCCGAATACCCCACCCACCATGATAGATTTCATTGTCTTGGCCATTTCCAGTCTCTTCCGCTGGATGCGGTTGAAGGTCTACCAATATGAAGTGACCTTGGCCCTCTACATGCTTACGCCGATCGAAAAGTTCATCTTCAGTATGTTGCGCCTTACAATACATCTAAGATAAGAAACTGACTAGTACTTTCTCCCAGACACCCTGCTCCTCGGCCTGGTCTCCATGATCGCAATGGGAACCTACATCTACCTCCCCGACCACCTCCGCGCCATCGGCGGCCGTCTCTACTACTACTGGGCCGGCGAGCGCTTGTTCAGCTCCAGCCGGTTGTCAATCAGCTCGGTTTTCGGCGAGAACGGCGTTGCAACACAAATTGGCGATATGGTATACGAGACGGCGAAGCAGTCCGTCGCTACAACTACCCAGCGCATGGCTGAACTGTGAATACGAAGCGTGATGTGGAAAATGGTTACATGTTGCATTCTTTATTGCCTAGCGAGAAAGCATTGGATATCCCTTCAGATGATGCATCTTGAAGGGATATCTCGTTGTCCACTCTTCCTATCAGCTGGCGCATGTTTGGAGTTCTTGTTCTGGTAACTGGGGGCATCCTTATGAACTTGCATTGTCGCAATGCGGCGGATTATACTATTATTAATTCTCGATTAATTCTTGTCGTTTCTTTCCCTTGGGTCTTTTGTATCGGGGGCTGTTTATATATCTGTCTTTTTTTCTCTCGACAGAGTCCTGTGGTCAATTGGTGCCAATTTGTGTCATTATTGGAACGTGATCATGAAATGAAGTTGATATTTGCACGCTTTTCCATCTGGATGATATACAGAGGTTGTAGATGGTGTAGAGAGAGTAGATGGTATAAAAGAAAAATAAGAACGCAAACCCGCAGAACGCCCTCGATGCCCAAAGCAGAGTATTGTACAAGTAGACTCCATGATCGGCACATAGAACTCCACACCGCGATGCCAAACTCGCGCTCAGTGACGAGCACCCCAGAAAACAGAAACTAGCCACAAATAGCTAGTATCCCCTCTCATTGCTCACTCTGCACCGCCTGACTCTGAATCTGACTTTGTTCCTGCAATCGAGCCTGCTCCGCCTCAGCCGCAAGTCTCCGCTCCCGCTTCACAGCATCAACCATGCGCATCCGTGACAATTCCTTGTCAATCTCCTCCTTATCCAAGGGGATCTTATGCGATTGCTCGGCGGTAGGCCAGAAGCCCTTCGTCTGGAAGCGGTCGTCGAGGTTCGTGCCGAAGTAGTACATCCAGCCGATCGGGAAGAGCACGTACATGCCGAACTGTCGAGTGTTAGTACCGCGAGTCTCGGCTAATGGACGGGGGCGGACGCGATCGCTGATCGGAGAATGTAGAATACGCACCTTCAGGACTTCGAGGTTGCCGCCTTGCAGCTTGCGGAAGATTTGCGACATGGTGAGGTCGATTTTGTCGGGTTGTTCGGGTCTGCGTCGTAGGATAGGTGGGGTGTGGGTAGGCTGTTGGGATGTTGGATTTGCTTGAATGTGCTATCCTTTGTTGTTATTGGGAGGCAGAGAGCGGCAAAGTGCGGAGGTTGATCTCTAATCGTTGCGTGGTGCCATTCATGGTCTGTCGGCCAGTCATGAGCCGATTATTGGACTGGAGCAAACAGGGCAAACATGTGTTGGCCTCAGGCATAAGGGGCAGTCTAGAGAGTCACATGATCTTGGTACATTGCCTTGTTGCCTGAGACCTGACGGAAACACACTTTTATGCCTGAATGCCTTACTGGTATGCTTCGGAGCCGAGTGGAGCCGAAGAGCTTCCCAACCTCCCTTAGGCTCGACGGACTTTTGCCTCATTACGACAACGCGGCGCCAAAGAGAAGGCCTCATTTCTGAACTGATTCTGAAGGTTCGTCACGCCAAGGATCTGCGCTCGCTTGCTCCAAGTCCTGGGACCAGTCGTAGCTGCATTGAATGGAAGAAGTGGGTTCAAGGTTGAGACTCGAGACTCCTTGAGAGAGTCTGAACTATGGCTGTTGTTGAGATAAAGACTCAAGAGATCGACGGCGCCATAGAATTAACATGAGTAAGGTGCAATTGACTCATTGAGATTGTTTGCTCCTTCCTCGTGAGTCATTTGTGACCGCTAGGTCGCTCTCTTTTCTCCATCCACAAATATGTCACATACCTACGGACTACCCGTATATCCCTATAGGTACTAATGTTCATCCTCTCTATGGAGGCACCTAACTAACTGGGGCAATTGACGTTCAGCCTAGGAAAATAGCTGGAGGTCGCGTCTCAAGGGACAGCCTATCTCACGACTGTCCTCAAAAGGCTAATACGGGTATCTACTCCATGCTGTGCACGAATACTGCCCTTGGGCCGACGATTGACGTCCAAGCTCGCGAGTAATCTGATGCCAGAGAAGGTGCTAATCGGCCCCTCAAGACACTTATAATAGAGCACATTAGCTTTACATTTCTTAGGACTATCGAGTTGCTCGGTCGATCCAATCAAAGGAGCAACCGGCCTCTCTATATGCAGGTAAATACCGCTGTTTGCTATGCAGATAATCGACGTTTAATTCCTCCCTGTTGCCATTACGAATGGGCTAACCTTGGAAGGTCTATGAATGTACGTAACTAAGTCTGCGCATATTAACGTTACTAACTATATCCGATAACTACGTAGTCCCAAAGTTACCAACTTGAAAGTTGATTGGGTAGGAAATAAGGTGGACGATCCCAAGATTGAAAACAGATCTCATCGCGAAAGGAGTATGCACATGGAATGGAAAGTAACACAGTATACCTACTGTTCACCCACATTTATTTTGAGAAGATAGACCAGCAGATGGTCAAATTGCTCAGGTCCATCAGCCTCTGCCATTGGTCTTTGTCAAATACGACCTCGTATCTGGTCAATCATGACCCAAAACAAAGACTGCAATTGAGAAACTTCTGGCAGACTCCAGGGAGGCTGGAGACTCCAATTATCAGAGGCGTGGCTTGCATAGAACAGATTCTCCATATTGGTCGTATGCTAGCCCATGGCGAAGGGACGTACATAGGGTGCGTATACTACTGCGGGTAAATCGGTTGCATTCACTGAACGGTCCTTTATCCTACACCGTTCGCGTTATTAGATTACGATCGTCACATCTTCAACTCTATATGACCCTTTATGATGCAAATGATTCTTCTGGTAGGCTCATCGAGGCGAAAATCGTCTCCTCCAGCCCCATTATCGTGAGCCGCAAGCGAAGCCCCGGAGATTTTATGAGCACATATCTTTCAATTTTCCGCTTTTCCAGCTCATTCTACGCCTTCTTACAGGCCAGTGCAAGCGCGTTTTCCATTAATAATCTTCTTTAGGCCTGAGCGTGGTGGTACGTTGACATTCCAGGTCCCAAATTCTTGGATTGACATTCCTCAGGGTGCCTGGCAAAACTCTCCTCTTCATATAATTGGACTCTTAACCTTCCGAAATCAAAAGAATCTCCCCTATCACATATCTTTATGTCCCAGTCGAGACGATCTCCGTCGATCGACGTCATGGCGTAGGAAATCAAGGGCTAAGCATCAGCATATAAAAGACTCCTTCTATCACCTCCCGTTCACGTATCATCTCTCTGCCAATTTTCCATCTCACACCCTAAACAGACTTACAAATCCCTCACAATGAAGGTCGCTACCATCTCCACTTTCTTGGCTCTGTCCCTCTCCGTGGCTGCCATGAAGAACACCATGGACACCATGATGCGCGCCGCCGGCCAGTGTGGCTCCGGCGACATTGCCTGCTGCGACTCCAAGGAGAGCATCAGCGCTGATGGCATCCTCGGCAACCTTCTTGCCAAGGGTGCCCTCAACGGCCTGATTGGAAACGACGACGCTGCTTGCGCTAAGACCGATGTCCTCGGCGATGTCAGCGTTCTGGGTATGTTTGTCATAATGTATCGTTTACTTCGGCTCTATGCTAACCTGCTACAGCTTCTAATGAGCACTCCGACGCTGGCCCTGTCTGCAAGAACATTATTGCATGCTGCCCTCACGGCTCCACCAAGGTAAGTAGCGAACCATTCGTTTCACCATATTCAGCTAGAGAATTGATACTAACAAAATCTATAGTGCTCTGCTATCGATTCTTCCCAGTAAGCTTGTTGAAGTTGAGCGAACGTGCAGAAACACGTCGGCCTAGCTCGCTACGGGTTGGAATGTATGGGGCTTGTCAGACGGGTATTCAGGAATCAGGACTACTTTGTCCTTAATCAATAATCTTGGATGTATTAACTTTCATAATCAAGAGCATATTGTCTCTGTCTTATTGGTCAATCGTAGCTCTGTATGTATACTCACACTTTG
Organism: Penicillium sp. DV-2018c; assembly: GCA_028827535.1. Classification (NCBI taxonomy): domain Eukaryota; kingdom Fungi; phylum Ascomycota; class Eurotiomycetes; order Eurotiales; family Aspergillaceae; genus Penicillium; species Penicillium sp. DV-2018c. The sequence continues at coordinate 2,805,835 of JAQJAA010000005.1, forward strand.
ACTTAGGCCGACAATTCTCCATGTCATTAGTAGTAATTGCATCCTTACGAAATTGTTTAATCACATGCAGCAGATGCGAGATCGTTGCTTTACTTGGATAGAGGTGTTATTTAGAAGTCAAGTGAAAGTCAGCTCTAAAGCCAGCTTCATTCCAAACAGCCGCCAATCGGGCAAAACCACCACCACACTTTCATAGACTTTTCTAGAACTTAAAAGTCAAGGCGCGAGCCTTGAGAGAACAATCCATACAGTCAGTACTGAGATTCGAGAAGCCCCGCACTCCTGATCATGGACGATTCATGGTCTATTGTAACGGTCGAAAGTATCCACCAAGGAGAATGTAACTGTTGCAAGTGGACATGGGTATAATTGGGACGCAGTACTAGCAAGTCACAGTCTATCATGATATGCATGACCCGGGGCTTTATGTCATTCGATGATGCACATATATAGTGGAATAGCCTTGTATATTCCCGGGGATACTAATCACTCATATAGACATTCATGCTATAGAAATACTACATTTGCCTTCCAGGGGATGTGATTGATGGAATGTAACAATCGTGAAGTCAATGAAGTGGAGGACTGCAGGTGGAGCCAATGGATGACGCTAGCTACGATGACTAAGCGTGCTGTTTTCGGACTTCATCTCAAGTCGAGAAGGACAACATCTTGCATTCACAGCGTATCTTGGGGGATTTGAATCTGCTGGGAGTGGTCTAGGAACCAGTATCTCATATGCTGTGAGTAACATGCAGGTCTAGTGTCTGATTGCCGTTGTTATCGTGGGTTTTGCACACATTTCAGCCGTTAGGGCTGACATCGAAGGTGGAGATCTCAGATCGGACGGTGGACCTGAATGCCAGAGCTCGATCTTGACGAGGGACAAGGGGGATGTCTCAATTCGCCACCCAGGATCCCTAGGTGGGCCTAGACGTATGTGGATAAAGGTCAGAACACTTGTATGAGTACCTCTCCCCGAGTCTGGGGGTCATCCCCTTGAAACATTGACCCAATCAGTGAATGGAATGCCCACCACGTTTGAAGAACATCGATGGGAGCCCCACTCCGATCGATATCAAGATCTCAGGTCCACGATATCACCCACCCGCAAACGGTAAGACTCGAGAAGACATGATCTTGGCCTTGTCTCGGCTGTGATCGAAGTTGCATCAAATCGCGCACCGCGGGCTATAAAGTAGCTCGCTGTTCTGTGGAAAATGGAATGTAAATAACCATCACGGCATTGCACTTCTCTATTCCCTAATTCCTAATCCTAATATCTTTTATCCATATTCACAATGAAGTTCGTCGGAACCGCTGCCCTCGCCATGACCGTGGCTTGCGCCATGGGCGCTAAGCTCGGCAGCTCTCCTGCCATGGAGGATGCTAAGTCCCAGTGTGGCTCTGCTACTATCTCTTGCTGCAACTCCGCGGAGGAGATCAAGGCCGATGGTATCCTCGGCAACCTCCTCGCTGGTGGTCTGCTCAACGGACTCCTCGGCAACTCCAACTCTGCTTGCGCTAGTACTAGCCTCATTGATGAGTTGAACTTGCTTGGTATGTTATATGTCTCTTTGATTGTTGGGAACGAGGGATCGCTGACTCGTGAATAGCCCAGGTCAAGAACACCAAGACCGGACCCGTCTGCAAGAACATCATTGCTTGCTGCCCAGAGGGAACCAAGGAGGTGAGTTGGAAATTGTCTTATTATGCTGCCTTGGTATCTAACGATTTGACTATAGTGCGTCGCCATCGACAACTCTGGAAACTAGATGGAAAAATGGTGATGGTGAGATAATAAAAGGAACAAGCGAGGATGTCTGTCTTTTTGCCAGTCTCTTACACGGATCCGGGGATTGGAAGTTACAATTTGTAGAACTTGTCCATACTACGTTCGAAACTTGACCTGACGTCAAACCAAATTGAGAACAGCGATTCCTATAAGAAACCCCAACCTCCCAAGCATCGCCATAAGCACGGTCAGTAACCCAGGAACCAGTGAGATCATAGGTATCCAAATATTACCCCACCACCAGCTTCATGCAAGGCAGGTGCAATCCTGCGATGGAAGTTGGTGCGAGGCCGTATTCTCAGACTACCTGAGGATAAGCCTTCAGGTAAAAGCACAGGGAGAAGGTACATGTAGGCGTAAACGAAGGAATCATGTTGCGATCTTGTGTGAAATTCATTTTGTGCTTTACTTGATGCCCTCACCATGTATGCAAAATGCACAACTACAAGCTTTGAATGAAACCGAAAATGCGACGTAAGGAAGGCTGAAAAGGAGAACTTCCATGATTACAATGTGAAGGGTTGAAGCCAAGTGGACTCAATACTAGCTACATGACATGCGGCGAGGGAAAGTCTTCGAGAGAAGGAAAGAGAAACAAGTACAAGATGTGAAAGAGCGAATATGAAAAGAGCGAGAAAGGAGCGCAAAGCCACATCAGATGTATCGGGGGTTATCCCGTGACATAACCCAAGCCCTAACTCGCCACGGTGGAAAAAGGAGGAGAGGGGAACTGTCGACTAGCAAGAGCCTTTTAAAGTGTGAGCAATCACGGCTAAATAATCAATGCTCGAAGGCTAATCATTGTATGTATTGCCGCTCATGTCATGGCAGATGGTAACCAGCAAAGCGACCGAGACCGTGCAGCGATCGACTGCGCGAACAACGCGAAATTACTCGCCATCACGCAAATCCTTTTGACGGAGATGCGGAATACGGTGTTAGCTTACTTGCCGAAGCAGAGGGAGTTCAACGTAAGGACTAAGGATCGTATATGCTTTCTTATCTTTTAAGTCGCGCCCATCTAGGACTGAGGTGACAACCGCCACTCCTAGGAATGCTGCGCGCGGAAGGAATACTGCGACAGTGCGACGGCGATATTGTGAGGCAAGAGAAGCGCCTTCTCTTTCTCGCAAAAGCCGTGGCAAACCGGCCGTTAAAACGCCAAAGCCGCAGAGCGGGTCGTGACGTCCCACTGGACGAGACGCGTCTCACTTGTAAGTTGTATGAGTGTCCGCGGGTACGTGACCGCCATCACCAAGCTTTGGCGCCATCAGAGAGAAAAGGAGACCAACCACCACCCATCACCCCGGAAAGCCGGCGTCCGGGATTGCATCGTTACTCCAGCGGCAAACTGTCCAGCGAGACCGGGAGCAGTATGTAGACAAGGGCCGAGATACGCTCTTGGACGGCTACTGCGAGGAGGAATTTGAGAAAGTCTGCGATGCGGACTCGGCACAGGGACACACCTCATCGGAGAGTCACTTCCGGACCCTGGTCGATCTGCACCTGGGTCACTACATGCTGAGTCCTGACCCGCGGTGGGGATAGGTGCGGTGCCGGGCTTTCGGATTTCTTTACCTTCGAATTTAAAGGCGAGGGTCCTACACGTTGTATACCGTTGATATTTACGACGCGCGCCAGTAATGAAAGCCAGTTCGGGCATCTCGAGACCATTGGGGCTCTGAGGGATAAGGAGCTCCGGGTCTGTATGCTCAGCGGGTTGGTTTATTATCTCCTGCAACGCTGGGATGTCGGCTGGGAGCCTTTCCCAGACTTCAGCCAGTGGTCCCGGTGGTACGGCATCCGGCTGATCAAGGGCCGCGTCGGGAATGTGCAGGTTGTCGCATAGCTCGCAGCCCGAGTGGGTGGTGATGACTTTCAACTACTCTGAGATAACCTCCAAAAGAAGACTCATATCGGACGAAGTACCGCTGCGAGGCTCGCTGAGGTCAAGGGCGTTAGTCAAGACCTGATTCGGCGTGCAATGACCACGCTGCCGGATGAGTTGCTGTGCCTAATTTGGCCGAGATTAGATCACTGAAAGGGCCGCTTTGCTGCTCATGATGATCCACAGGCTGGTCAGACTAATGTTGACGCAGCAGATGAAGATCTGCCTGCAGTGGGCCTAGTGAAGTTGGTGTTATACCTGCGTGAGGTGGTATTGCAGGATTCGGTTTTCCTACGTCCTCTGTTTCCTGCGCATCCTGTCTGGAATCATGCAGGTTTCCAGCATCCTGCCTATGTCACCCTTTGACGAAGAGGTCAAAGGTGACATAGGCTGTGCGGAAACAGTCAGGTTTCACGTGAGGAATAAGGCGATTCCAGGCAGGATGCTCAGGAAGCAAAGGACGTAGGAAAGCCGAATCCTGTAATACGACCTCACGCAGGTATAACAGCAACTTCGTTAGGCCTGCTGCAGCCAGATCTTCATCTGCATCATCAGTCTGGCCAGCCTGTGGATTATTAAACCGGCCCTTCCAGGAACCTAAATTGGGCGAGGCACAGCAAATCATATGGCGGCGTGAGCATTGCGCGCCGGATCTCGAAGCAGCCTAACTGACATGGATAACCAGCCATGATCCTTATAAATTTCCGCGGTAGGCAGTCCAGGTGGCAGCGGATCCTCAGCTCCTGATTCCATCTGCCTGCACGCCGAATTTGGTCTTGACTGAAACCTCGCACCGGAACTCCGTGCGATATGAGTCTTCTTCTTGGAGGTTCTCCCAGCGTAGCTGAAAGTCTTACGACCCACTCGCGCTGCGAGGTGTACGACAAGGATGTCTGCAAGTCCGGGGTCCCCGACGCGGCCCTTGATCAGCCGGATGCTATGCCATCGGTATCCTGGCAGAAGTGTGGGGAAGACTCAGCGCCGAGATCTGAGCGTTGCAGGAGATAGAAGGCTAACCCGCTGAGTATACAGACCAGAGTCTCCTTATCCCTCAGAAAGCCCCAATCATCTCGAGAAGGCCGAATTGGTTCTCTTTACCAGCGCGCGTCGTAAATAGCAAGGGCATACAACGCGTAGGACTCTCGCTCTTGAATTCGAAGATAAGGAAATCCGAGAGCTCGACAGCCGCGCAGCGCGCCTATCCGGGGCCGCTGCTGTTAGCTTAGTCCTTGGTGGGCGCGCCTTAGAAGATTAGAGAGCATATACGATCCTTAGTCCTTACCTTGAACTCCGGGCTTCTGCTTCGGCAGGTAAGCTATTTCGTATTCTTCGGCCTCGATGCGTGCATGTCCGTCAGAAGAATTCGCGTGTTGGCGAGTAATTCCGCATTGTTCGCGCGGTCGATCGTCGCACGGTCGCGGCCGCTTTGCTGGTTGCCATCTGCCATAGGTAATTTTTATATTGAATGGAACTAGGTAGGTATGCTGGAAATTCGTGAGACAGAAGAAGAGGCATTTGGTGAGGTATCTAGGGAAGGAATTCGCGACCCGGCGACCTAGAAGAAGGCAATTTCAACACAGTAAGCGTGAATGGTGATGCGAAGACTCGTGGCAAAGGACGCAACAGAGAGAGGGAGAGGAAATAAGAGGATCAGCGGGGCTCGCCCGAGAGACAATCAGCGGCACGCGTGATTCGCTGTCAATGTACGCGGTACTTGAAACTACGAGCCGGATGAGCGTAGTGCCCGCGTAGATGGCGACGACTATCCATGGATGGCGGATTTTCCGGGGGCCGAGAAGCTAGGTACCGATTAGGTCTAGCGTGCCAAAAGCTCGAGCAGATTTTTTGGATCATGTGATAACATTGGAGTCTGGACTCTGAGGAAACTGAGATAAGCGCCGAAGCCCTTCCCTTGATACCGTGGACTATTCAGGTAGATCCTCATATTCAACATGACTTGCCATATATTCACACAACCCCTCTCACCAAACAACCAAAGGCAGCTCAACTCAAAGCAAAGCCGCCAACCCAAGAGCAGCCGCAACACCCATAGGCGCAGCCGTAATCAACGGCTTCTGAGCCCCAGCAGCACCGCTAGGAGTATGCGTGGCCTCAGTGGCAGTGAAAGACTCCACACCACCCGTGACAGCCAACTCATAGTAGGTGATTGAATCTGTCGGGACGGTCTTTGTCGAAGTGGAAGTCGAAGTGCTAGTCGACATACCGTTGACCGTGCCAGTCATCTGATAACTAATCGAGCAAGACGCGGATTCCGTGAACGAAGTGAAAGAGCACTTGATGTCACGAGTGGCAGTTACGGCATTGACATCCCCCGTGCTCCAGGCAGTGTAGACACCCGTGAAACTCATGGTGTTCTGTCCCTGGATGATCGTCCAGGGGTCTTCGATGTGGCAGTCCGACTTCGGGGCGTTTTTTAGACATTTCACGACGTAGGTGGTGGCTAGAGCGTTGATCCCTGTGACGCTGGCGGCGACGCTCGCATAGGAGGGAATGGTGATGTCGGCGAAGTCGGCGCCGAAGAAGCCTACTGTTGTGGTGGTTTCGGCGGTGGCTAGGGCTGCCAGGGCGGTGATGAGAAACGAGGATACATGCATTGTGGTGGATTTTGGAGGAATCAGACAAGATCTTGACAGTGTTTATTGAAAGGGAGGGCGGATGAAGTCTTGAAAAAGAGGAAATCCACCAATTTCAAGGGAATCATCTCCTTTTCAAGTCGCTTTCATATTTGCCGAATCGCATTGTGACAGGCAATGACTAGCTCAGCCACGACTGAGGTTCTAGTAGCTTCATTGGCATTTGTCTCAGATTCTGTTAGCGAGAAGGCTCAAATAGTACTAGGAGAAGATCCAAGCGGAGCTAATTAGCCTAACGTATTCGGCTGGAACTTGGCGTTCAGCACCAGGGACTTGCATGCATTCTGCTTATTTTAATTGAATCCAGACCGATTGCCGAATCACATTACCGAGAGGGAAATTAATCGAGGAAGATGGGAAGCCGACATGGGTACGACTCTGCATCCATGCCTTTGCTGAAAAAGATCTCACCCACATAATGCCACATTTGCCCGGGACTAGGTTGAACATATAAACAGCTTCGGGCTACAATCGCAGCGGCTCTAAATTCATCTACTCCGCGGTCCTAGGTAACTTGCAAGCATTACAAATTGTGAGAAGAAAGGCCTGGTGAAGCATTCGTATATTATGCTAACTACCCAGTACAGTCATTCAGCCTCAGCACTCAACGGCCGATGTCCCAACGAACTTGCATACCGCCCAAGCGCCATCAACGGGAAATAATGCGGATAAAATGAGTACCCAATATAGAAATGGCTCGGGAACCCAGTCCCGGTGAAATACTTCTCAGGCCACGTTGCTCCCTGCCCGCTCGTCTTTCGTTGCGTGCGAAGCAGATACTCAACACCCTGCCGAATAGCCCTGCTCGACGGCGAAAGATAAGGAATCAGCGCCATGAGCGCCCAAGCAGTCTGCGACGCCGTTGAGGGGCCGGTGCCAGCTCGCAGCGGATCCTTGTAGGAATGCAATGTTTCGCCCCAGCCGCCGTCGGAATTTTGAGTAGCCTCCAACCAGATTGTTGCGGAGTTGACGCCGTCAAGGATGCTGTCGTCCCGCTCTATCCACTTGGTGTTTTCTCTGGTGCCGACGAAGTATGCTAGGGCACAGAGGGCAGAGCTCGTTCCGTAGATGTAGTTGCAGCCCCAGCGGCCGAACCAGGCGCCGGAGGACTCTTGTGTGTCCGAGAGGTAGTAGATTGCTCGTTGGGAGGCGGCGGTCAATCGGTCAACGAGATCGTCTCGTTCTGTTTGAACTTTGTGCTGTGTGTTATGCTGTCGGGTCGCTGATAGGAAGATGCCAAAGGCTTCAAGGACGTGGCCAGTGACATCTGGGGTAGACGGGTCACAGAGAGCCTCCATGTCGCTGAATGGGATCTTGTTGAGAAAGAATCTGTTGTTGTCTCGGTCGAAGGCACCCCAGCCACCGTCGGCGTTTTGCATCCCGAGGAGCCATCTCAATGCATCCAGGATATGGTGGTTATGCATGGGATGAGTGTCTTGTCTGATCATGGCGACCACGGCCGCTGCGGTATCGTCCACGTCGGGGTACCAGGTGTTAAAATATCCGAAGCTGAAAGCGCCGGGCTTCAGTCTGGGGTTGTAAACCTTCCAATCACCATGGTCACTGGAGATCTGTCGGCGGCGTATCCAAGTCATTGTCTTTGCAAGTGAAGTGCTTGTTGGTAGCATCCCTGCATCACTGAGACCGGCAACCATCAAGCTAGTGTCCCAGAAAGCAGAGACCGTGGTTTGAATTCTCTTTCCACATTTGTCACGCAACGAGAAGCGTTCGATCGCTTTCAATCCCCGGTGCATAGGGTCTGAGTCAAGCGCATACCCTTCCAAGCTCAGTGCAAACATAGACCCATGCAGTGGCGGCATGATGTCTCCAAAGTCACCCGCGTCCTCTTGATGCTCAAGGATCCAATTCACACACTTCTGAACTGCATATCCACGGACTGGGTTGAATGACCTCAGTCCGTTGAGGCGATGTAGAATCGAGTCAAGGAAAGTGAATGCAAAGACAGCGACATCAGAACTCCACGATTGGAACAGACCCGCACTGTAAGGCGCCATTTTGTTTGCAGGGTCGGTCCACAGTTCATCTAAATATGTGTTGGACTTGGACTTGCCATTGGGCAAAGCATAGACCGGACGATGGTGTGAGATGATCAGCAGCGGGACAACCGTAGCCCGTGCCCAAGCCGCCCATTGGTAGATTGAGACGGGTAAGAACGATGGCACAAGAATCAACTCGGGAGGCAGCTCTGGTACGACTGCCCAGGGGAAGAGACCGAACATGGCGAGATATATGCGAGTGAAGATGCGGACTTTGGCAACACCACCGACTGATAGAACGAAGTCACAGGCTTTGCGCAATACCGAGCTCTCCTGAGGGACACCCAAGATCTTCAGAGCCAGGTAGGCCTCTACTGTTAGTGATATGTCCCCTGGGTAGCGCGGGGCAATGCTCCAGGAGCCATCTTGTCTTTGTTCGGAAAGGATCCATCGGATGATTGCTTCACGGTCCTTCGTGAGGTCTATACCCAGGGAGTAGTATAAGAAGACATACTCCGCGGTTGTCGTTACATTCGTTTTCACTTCGCCGCACCAGTGTCCGTCTGGTTTTATCTGCTCTTGGCTGTGCTGAGCGGCGAGTAACAGCGAGTGCTTGACTCTAGATAGCAAAAGTTCGTCTTTGGGACAGCCCACAAGCGTTGTAGTTTGGGTCGTAATCGCGTTTGTCTGCGACATTGTCCTGGAGGTGACCTTGGCTTTGCAAGAGAATGTAGCAAGGGGTATGGTACTGTAATCAGAATTGCATGGATTAGAACTTGCTCTTCTAATAGCGATATCTCGTCGAACATACCTAGTTTCATATAATTTGTTGCAGTAATTGAGGACCTTTGAACTTTGGAATATTTCGTTTGTTCCCGCTTCACTACCTCTCTTATAGCGGACTCTAACGACGCCCTAAGCTAGTTCAGAATATTCAAACTTTGAGAGGTGTATACGAGCTAGAAGAATTCCTACTTAGGTTGCAGCCGAATTGGGTTAATGTAACGTCACGGAATGCCGTCTAGACCTTCGGTCTCGGGATAGGATATTGTGGAGGTTACGGTCCCTATTCCCCAGGCCATAGCGTAGAGACTAGATGAAATGCAGCGAAAGGCCGGAGATTTTCTCTATGATGCGCCTTCCGCACGGCTGTTCCTAGGTGTACAGTCAATCATAGCTGATGATTGGTTCAAGAACCGTTCTCTTGTGTTCGTTACAGTTCGTCGTGACGTTTCCTATACAACCATAGACCGTACGGTACATCACATTTCTTCTCGAAGCGCGCTAGTTGACAAGGGTGTGTGGTCAGCCTTCCAAATCAAAAGATCCCCCTGGTTCTAGATCAGTGGCGGATAACAGCCGGATATCACTTCCAGGGATCCCTCGGCAGGTTCGTGGTGGATTAGCTTGAGTCATTCTGATATCTCGACCTGTATAGTTGATTAAGCTTAGCTTTAACTAGCCGTGGCTCTATTTCCTAGTGTCAACCTTAAAGTTAAGCTTACCAAGTTACCGAGTTAGCTTCCCTTAGCGCCGGCTTAGCCTACCGCCGCTACCCCGTCGTTCCCGTCCGCTGGGTTGTTCGCCAAGGAATGTGAACCAGGGAGCCTTATTATCAAATACTACACGGCTCAACGCGGGACTTGCGATTCAAAATAATATAGCGCCTGTCACGCATTGAGACATACAATTTACAGGGATACTGGCCGTCGCGAGGCTCAACGCGTTTATAGTTCAATGAAAAAGGCGGACGTTCTATCCGCCTCGCCGCAAATGTCCAGTTGGCAATGTTGTCAAAATTCATCACCGAATTACTCTATAGTGAAGTAACCTTGGTCAGAAATCGTTCTTCCAAGACATTCAGGGGGTGTGGCGTCGCCGCATCCGCGAAGAACCGCATCCCTGATTCCGCATCCTCCAAACCGGTATCATGTTGGATGAACAGAGAAAAGAACGGCAGTGGCTTGGATTGCATCGGTGAGCAAGGAGCAACATCAAGAAACTACTTAATCCAAGGATTGGACCTTCAAGGAACGATCAGCATACAGCTTGCTACATCGCAGCAACTGTGCCCTACTTTCAACACGAACCTCATACCAAAGCGCCAAAATGTCTCACCCGCTGACTGAGAACCCTCAAACAACCTTTCTCGGCAAAGAATACCCTTGGTCCCTCACCATTCTCGGCCTCGGAATGGGCATAGGCTGGTTAGCCAACTACATTGCAATGATCCACAAATCCTTCCAAGACCGTACCTATGGAATGGCGCTGATGCCTCTCTGCTGCAATATCGCCTGCGAGTTCGTTTACGGCGTCCTCTACCCACCAGACATACCGATCTGGCCGTACATCTTCGCCGCATGGCTGTCACTCAATTTTATGGTCGTGTATGCGGCCATGAAATTCGCCCCGAACGAGTGGGCGCATGCCCCCCTGGTACAGCGGAACTTACCTTTGATATTTGGGGTCAGTATTGCCGGTTGGTTTACAGCGCATCTGGCCTTGGTCGCTCAATTCGGACATACTTCGGCTGCGGCTTGGAGTTCTTGCTTTTGCCAGCTGTTTCTGAATGCGGGGGCGCTTTGTCAACTTGTTGTGAGGGGAAGTTCGCGAGGCACTTCCTTCTTCATATGGTGAGAGACACCCCGTCGTGCAAATGATGGTATATGAAACTGACTACTTCTTTTTTTATGGCTATAGGATCAGTCGTTTCTTGGGAACGGTTCTTGCGTTGCCTCATGAGATTCTGCGATATCGTTACGGACATTCTAATGTTGTATGGCACAGTCCCATAGGTTGGTGGGCTGGTGCGGCCTTTTTCGCGCTGGAATTCTCCTATGGAACATGTCTATGGCACATTCGGAAATCCGAACGGAGAGAAGAAGCTCTCCAAAACAAGGAATCGAAGTAAATCTAGACCTGAGAACTTTAATAGAATAGCGGATTGTGATTGGCTGTGTCATAGTAGGGACCACAATTAAGCTGCCCGTAGGCCGTAGCTGCCCGTTATCTGTCATTTAGATAATTCGGAGATTAAATCAACCTCTACCATGGTTATGGGCCTCGGCTGGGACCGCAAACGGCACCGACCTAAATCGATTGGCCCACTATCACAATGCTGCCAACATGGCCACGAATACGCATGTAGATCCGGGGCAGCGTAGGATCTGCAGTGGACAAGCTGTCACGAGCATGTCATGGTGAGTAACCTTGCTTGCTTGCGAATGAACAGAAGCAGAAACTTGGTAATTTGAAATTATAGCATCGTAGACTACGGCATCGAAGATTTCTGGAAATGTAACTACCTCTCATCCTACATCTCGCAACTAATCGTCACCAAGTCCCGGTGCATGTTACTCTTTTGAAGACATGACTGAGACCAAATTTACAGTGATTATCGTCGGGGGATCCATTGCGGGGCTTTCACTGGCACATTGTCTACAAAGGGCAGGCATCGAGTGCATTGTTCTCGAGAAACGAGCCCAGATCACAGCTCATGAAGGCGCCTCAGTGGGGATCATGCCCAATGGGGGCCGAATCCTGGAGCAGCTGGGCCTCTTTGATGCCGTGGACAAGGCCATCGAGCCTATGCGTGTAGCCCATGTCCGCTACCCAGATGGTTTCCAATTCACTAGTCCGTACCCCGAGGCGTTGTATGAAAGGTACGTCGTGTAGCATCCTGTTGTGTCTTGGAAAGGTGACTGACTTCCTTCTTCAGCTTTGGATTCCCGATGGCTTTCATTAGCCGGCAGACGCTACTCCGCATTCTGTATCATGGGATTCCTGACAAGTCCAAGATACATGAGGGAGAAACCGTCGTCCGGGTTGATCATCTCTCCAACGGTGTACAGGTGCATACACAGGATGGACGAGCTTATAAAGGTGACCTAATCGTTGGGGCCGACGGCGTCCATAGTGGTGTGCGGACACAAATGTGGCATCTTGCCGACACGCTGCGGCCTGGTACCATCCGGGAGAACGAGAAAAAGGGTTAGGCTGACCTGCATTTTCCTACACCTGAGAAAGAGGCTAACATATCGTTGTTGTATCAGGGATGACAGTGAGTTACGCCTGTATCTTCGGTGTCTCCACGGAGGTTCATGGATTGGATATTGGCCATCTGCATATAACTGTCTACAACGGGAAGTCCTTCATAGTCGCCCCTGGGCTTCATGGGCAGCTTTCATGGTTCGTGGTTCTGAAACTGGATAAAACATACGCTTACGGGGATGCGCCTCGTTTCTCCTCCACCAATGCTGCGTTGATTTGCGAACAGCTGAAGGATATGTACATATGGGAGGATATCCAGTTCTCGCAGATATGGAAAAGGCGGCAGACTTACTCCATGACGCCCTTGGAAGAAAACATATTCCAAACTTGGCACTTTGGTCGGATGGTCTGTATCGGCGACAGCATGCACAAGGTACCTATGACCCAGTCACCAGTAACTATTAGTTGGTCTGACGCATATCCAGATGACACCAAACCTCGGACAAGGCGCGAATTGCGCCATTGAAGATGCTGCTTCCCTAGCCAACGTGTTATATGACGCGCTGAAAACAGGGAGTTACCCCCGCAGCCTCTCTGATCAGGAGATTGATTACCATCTGTCTCGATTCAACAAGCTGCGAGTTGATCGCGTGGCTGGAATATACAAGGCTTCACGACTGGTGGTGAGGTTACAGACACGCGACAACCTTCTTTGGAAGTTTGTTTTGCGGTACTACGTGCCATACTCTGGAAATGACCCGATCGAAAGAGCCATGAAGCTTCTCGAGAACGCAGCGGCGTTGAACTATATTCCTTTACCACAGCGATCGGGTGCTCGCTGGATGCTGTCCAAAAAGAAAAAAGAAACCCATTTTGCATGGCCTAGTGCAGTTTTACTGATTTTGATGTTCGCATTGTTGTGGTATCGCTCTGGCAAGCTTCCTGTGTACAGGGTTTCTGAATGGGTCCTAGATTCATGACGCTATACCATCTTTCACCGAAGGTGATCATGGCGTCTAACAGTCTAGTGGATAGCAAATCACCCGCTCAGGCCCTCTCAGGGTTTGCCTGTTGACTCGATGCGTTTATTTGAGTTTTTCTCGCCATCTTTGGCCATTTGGCCGAAGAGAGAATGCAAGGGAGGCAAAAGCGTTTACAGCGTTGATCATTTTATTGATAGAAAATGTTAGGATAGCATCACACATTGAGCAGCTAGTTCAGGAATAAACGTTATTGTATGTGACATATGTACTCCAACCAACCCAGTCTCCTAAAGATGCCAGATGAAGTTGATGTTTTCCGGGGAAATATATTGATGCCTGAAAGGCTTGGCATCAACACCCTGATGATCGGTCACCGCGGGCCTCGGCTCCCCGCAAAGCCCCAAGCTCGGCGCTTGATCAGACCGGCTATCGCAAAGCAATACTCCACTGATAAACCCACCTGTGTCCTCCGTTCTTTCCTTCATTCTCAGTTTCAAGATTATTTCCATCAGGCATAATTCCCAAAATGTCAAACGAGAATATCATCACCGTGACCTACAAGGATCGCGTAGCAATCGTGACCCTCAACCGGCCCGATAAGCTTAACGCCCTTAACGCCGATCTGTACTACCTGCTAGGCGAGCGCCTGCGTGAGATCGATGCGCGAAAGGATATTTTCATCACAGTCGTCACTGGATCCGGTCGTTTCTTCTCAGCGTATGTTATTCTTTTTTGTTCTTGCATTTGAACAACCAATGTCAACCATTAAAGAAGCAAATCTAACATTCACTCTTCCCACAGCGGCGCAGATGTAACAAGCACGCGCCCCGGTTCCGAAGGGCTAAGCTCCAACGTCCGCCGCGAGCTTGTCAAGGGCTTCGTAGCTAACAATGTCGACGTCACCCGCGCATTCTACAACCACTCGAAGATCCTCGTCGTCGCGCTCAACGGCCCAGCCGTCGGACTCTCCGCCGCGCTCGTCGCCCACGCGGACTTCATCTACGCTGCCCCGCACACATTCATCCTGACCCCATTCTCCTCGCTTGGTCTGGTCGCCGAGGGCGGTGCCAGCCGCGCCTTCGTCGAGCGTCTCGGCATCGCCAAGGCTAACGAGGCTCTTATCATGAGTAAGCGGATTACTTGTGACGAGCTTGTTGCTGCGGGTTTCGTCAATAAGGTTATTACTCCTGATTCTGGGAAGAAGGAGGATTCGGACGGCTTCTTGAAGAAGGTCCTCGAGGAAGTTGATGATCGTCTTGGTACACACTTGAATCAGACTAGTTTGCTCGGCATTAAGGAGTTGATTAGACGGCCTGAGAGGGAGCTTTTGGATCGCCAGAATGGGCTTGAGGCGTTTGCCGGTCTTGAGCGATTCTTGTCCGGTTATCCGCAGGAGGAATTCAGGCGGTTGGCGTCTGGTGAGAAGAGACATAAGCTCTAGTTGGGGGTTAGAGAGATCAGATTCCTCCGTATATAGCTATAAGAATCTACAGCTGCCCATCGGCCTTCATTGCGCATGTGGTACCTTGTATGTATCACCTATGGATCGCTTCGGTCGAACAACCTGAATGTATTATGTCTTCATTTCAAATCACTATATCCTTTTTCGATCCACAATGCAATTCCCAATATTTACTTCATAGCCAAACGCCATCACATCAAACATGCTTTTATCGAGCTTGGAGCTGAATAACAGCCCTGTCCCCTAGTCAGAATCACTGCTATTGGCCTGATCTTCCTGCTCTTGCTTCTTCAAAATCTCATGCCACTGGCCCATGAATTCGCTCATACCGCCAGGTCCTTGGAGCGAAGCATCTACCAGTTCCTTCGGCACCTTGTGAGCCGAATACTGGGTGGAGCTGAAGGCATATGCCTCGGGATCATCCTTCTTGATCAAACGGAACTCCGGGAGGAAGGGAGCCTGTTCGTCATCACCTTCTGCAGCCTCGTTTTCTTCTTCCGAGTCGGAAGAACTTGATTCGCCTTCCTTTTCAAGTTCTTCTGCCGTCCCAGTGCTAATGATCTTGCCATCGTGCAGCGATATCCTCACGAACTCTTCAGCAGTATCATCTTCCTCTTGCACACCAATCGGATCTTTTTTCTGGAGAATCTCAAGCCAGCTATAGGTCAGCGGGTCGGTACGCTGCGCCCATGGGTTGATATCAATCAACCAGACTCGTTGATGCGGTGCGGGGATATACACGTCAAACACAAAGTTGTCCTCCGGGAAGGTATTCTTGAGTTTCTCGTCGAAGAATGACTGGATCCGAGACCGGAGCATATCGCGCATGCCAAAGAGAAAGTCGAAGTGGTTTTGATCGCGCTGAGTCATGCAGAGTAGCACGCGGTTGCGCACAAAGCAACGGAATTCGAGAGACGGGTTGAAATTGACATATTTGCGAAGGACCAGGGAATACGGAATCTCCGGCAGTGGTGCGTCAACGGTGGATGGGGTGGAAGTGTCAGTGGTTCCGTCCGGCACACAATCATCGAAGGCATGATCTAGATCATGGGTAATGAAGTCGCTGCTCTTCAAGAGGAGATAGATGTCATTTGGAGACCGGCATTGGGTGTCATTTGTAGCAGCCATAAATGTTGCATCTTTTGGCGCGCTCCAGTTCAGCTTTGGAGTTACGACACCTCCGAACTCAGCGATCGTATTCTTGATCTGTGTGTGAATCTCATGCCATTCTGTGGATGGATCGGGTTCCTCCTCGCCCGAATCAGAGAATGTGTCCAGGTCATCATCGTCGGTGGGGGCAACAGCCTCAGGTGGAAGGACAATACCGTCGGCGCGAAGGTATTCGACAAAGGGTCTAGTCAAAGGAATCACGCGCGATCTGGGAACAAGAGTGCGGTAACTATAATCTTAATCAGACATGTTCTGTATGCAGTCATACAAGATAACATACCGTTGGTGCCAGTCATGATAGGAGCAATGCAAGATGTGAGAGTAGGTGGTAGGTGGAAACGGGAGGCGATCGGGAAGATCATTTGATGATGGCTCCGCTGGAGCAGGCTGAGACTCAAGTAATGGCATTTTGTATGTAGCTTCGTGTATGGTCTAAAGTCGCAGATGTCTCACGCGGATTCCCCCTCGGTGGCGGCACTGGCGGGGAACTTTTTCTGCCATCATGTGCTGATAACGATAAGGCTGAGTAACCAGCCTTGGAGGCCAAGGCGCTCAGGCATCCGCGGCGCATCGACTAACGAACTACTTGTTCTCTATAAGTCCACGGTCTCATCCCCTATCCTGCCAGCATGGCTCCTGAGGCACCTGATCCTCAGAGCTTAAAGTCATGGCATGATGCATTTCAATACCCGATTCCCACGGTTCGCCGTGTGGAACAGGAGCTACGCCGGGACATCGCGAGCAATAGGGAGAAGCTCCGAGCTCTTGTAGGGTAGGTGATTGATCCCGGATAGATGTGACTTCGCTAACGTTAGCATCATTCTGCAGGACGAGATATCGTGAGCTAGTCGGAACTGCCGAGACCATTGTGGCCATGAACCGCGACATTCAGGACGTGGAAAGCCTTCTAGCCGACGTGGGACGCCGGTGCAATCCCCGACTTGTGGAAAGGAAACATGTGCATGTCCGACAAATAAAAATTGGCGATGCTGAGAAAGGTAAGAGAACCATTGTAGGATATGAACAAGCCGTAGCTGATCTTGGGCCTACAGATGCAGAAAAATACGCGTTTGGCGCGCAGCTTACTTTCCTTCACCGATGCACAACGTCCATCAGCCGGCTGTTACGGCGTCGCGCATCGCTCTTGCTGGTTGCAAAGATCCTGGTTCTCTCACGATTATTACACAATCAATTATCGCAACACGGGTCTCTTCCTCCGTTCCTTGGCGACCTCCGCAATCAGCTGGCCTCCCTTCGGCGAACCTTTCTCAAACGAATTGATAAACGCGTTGCATCTGCCAATGCCACAGAAGAGGTTATCATCGAATCATTGGCTGCATACTGCCTTGCAACGAACTCTTCTTCTGATGATGCCATCCATCATTTCCATAATGTGCGTCTGGACGTTATAACGAGCCAACTGGATTCGTCTCGCGGGAACATACCCAGGGCCCTCAAATTGTTTGTTCAGACGCTACAGGTCTTGAAGGTATTGCGATCCCGTCAGTTCGCCGATGTTCTCTCAAAGCTCAAGGCTCGACCTCTGCTTGCCGATCCCGAGCTACAGACCCTAGATGGCCTGGAGGTTGAACTCTTGGGCCGCTGGGTAGCTCCAGATATCGCCAACTTCATCCCGTGGATCGCGCTGAGTGAGCTAAGCAGAACCCAGGGCATTGATTCGATCAAAGAATGGTCTCTTCATGCTTTCGAGAAATTCGCCGAGGGCTGCCAAAAGACCTTGGTTCACAGCACTGACTTCTCTGAGCTTCTTTCACTGCGTACCCATACCGTGGAGCTGTGGCTATCCTCTTGGGGGTCAACTATTATCCACGACTCAGTGGACGTCCTTGATAGGCTTCGAAGTATTTTCAATGATCAGCTCCGAAGAATCTTGAATGCACAAGCCCAAAGTCTAGAAGAAGTGGGAAGCCAAGTCTCCACTCTGATATCAAACTGGGAGAATATCGACCACAACTCCGTCGGGTCTCTATGGGACTCTGATCTCCTTGCTGCAGAATACATGAATGGCGCACAAACATTCAAAAAGACCGTGACAGACAGATTGCTGGGCCGTGATGAAGACGTATCTACCGTGCTCATGAAGTACGAAGCGTGGCTGTCCTCTATCGAAGAAGTCAACGAGTCAATCGACTCTCTACGACGCATGCGCTGGTCTGATATTTTCATCGGCACCGAGGTTGAGGATGAAGACCTTGACATCACGCCTCTACTCAACGAGAATGATCCCAAACAACTGTCCGATTCCCTACACTCCGCGGTGCGACAGGCATTCGATGCTCTGCAAACATCATTCAGCAGCACCTTCAACTCGTTCGGCCCCTTGCATTCAAGTGAAAAAGCTACTTTCCTACTGAGACTCATCCGACTCGTCCGACGCGATATTCCTGACACTTTCGTATCATCAGATTTCGTTTTCTCGTCCGATATCGTCCCGGAGTTACAAAGAATGCTAGCGGCAGAAGTCGTCGCCAAGGCTGGTCCGCTGAGCCTCATCCCGTCCCCGCTGAACCACCCACAAACCGGGAAGATCAAAGTCGTACCAGGTCGGTCACTCTGGGAAGGCGAGCCCGCTATACCTGTTCAGCCATCGGCTTCAAGCTTCAAGCTGCTGCGCCGTATTACTTCTGCAATGGATACGTGTGGATCGGACCTGTGGGATCCGTCCACTGTACAGGCGTTAAAGCAGGCTTTGAAAACGCAGATTGAGGCTGCTATCTCGTCCTCACTGGATGTTCTTGGTAGTGCAGGTACTACAAGTGAAACCGGGACGAAGGTTAAGGAGCGTAATCAAAGCACTCCTAACGGAGACGAGGAGGAGCAGAAGGATTCCGAGAAGACCACGTCTCAGAGCACTGATTCAGGTCAAAGCGAAGGCCTCCGTGACTGGAAGGTGCAGCTATTCTTTGACTCTCTGTATCTCTCTGAGATACTCGGCGAGCATAATCCGCTTGTTAATGTCGAGCGGACTCAGGAGAGTGCTGGTTGCAATGCGGAGGACATTAAGACGATTAAGAAACTCGCAACCGAGTATTGGTCTCGGACGGAGCTGCTGTTTGGTCTTTTGGCGGGACGTTGAAAGTATCCTTAGTAGTTATATCTGAAGCAATGTTTCTTGTCAATTCCCCATCTATACAGAGAACCATTATTGTACCTACCAGGTGATGCCGGCGACCAACGGTCTTGGAAATCTGACTGGTCACTGCGGAAGGCAAAGCGAACACGTGATGCTTTTAGAACTGAGTCACACAACCAATCAGAATGCGAGATTAAGTGTCAAGAAAGGATTCCTGGCATAACGGCGTCTCCCATGTAGCGCATTGGAAAGACATCTGTGTACGTTTGGACCTAAGCAATTCAGATTGAATAGGTCTAACGTCGCAGGCAGCAATTGTAATGCAAGATACGTTCGTCCCTATGGACCATTGATTTTGTTCATGCAAAGACCCGAAGATGCCTGAGGATATCGATCACGTGCATGCAGCAGCATGTCGCATCTCAAGCTTTGAAACTAGGTACTCTGCATTATTTCTCTGCGGTGATTCATGTAAAATCATGTCTCGTTGGCATCTCATAATTCATTTCTCACGTAATTGTACAGTTAAACTGAGCCTGAGGGCTCAATCCCATCGAGCCTGCTCCTCAATATGCCGCCCCAGTGCCCGGGCTTTCTCCTGGACGCGGTGCAGCATGTCACGCCCTTGCTGATTCCTGGTCACCACACCCATGATGCTCATCCAATCCAACTGCGCCTTCCAGAAATTCCAGCGCTCCAGGGACAAGCTGAGATCCCTCATCCAGAGGTTGGACCCTTTGGACTTGATGGGGGTCCAACACTCAAGGTCTTTGCTGCCGATGCAGCCATACAAGACGCGGCCAGAGATCTCAAACCATGGGGTGAGGCCCTGCAGTTCACACTGATAGGTATATAAAGTCAGTTACTGGAGTCTCGCCATGTTTACTTCAACTTACGTGCAGTGTGGTGCACTCCGGAAGCGGGTAATCATCTACCACTGGGGTGTTCTCGAGCGTGTACGTTATCATCATTAACGCCCTGTCGATTTCCGTGAACTCATGGTTGACTTCAGTTGGGTTATTTTGTGAACCCAGCGCGAGGTTGGTGGCATAAAAGGTATTGTGACGCAGCCATCCTTGAGTGTGCCGGATGAATTCTGGAAGAGGATAGCTGGCCCCAGAGGGGGGTCTGAAGAGGGGCTCCACTGTTTATCATGTGTTGTCAGTTATCGCATGATGCATCATGGATGTCTCGTGACCGGAGGACCCTGGGGCAGGAAAGAACAAAGATGAACTCCAGTGACTTACCATCCAGGTACATATTCCAGAGCTCCCAAAAGCGTTGCATACGCAGCCATTCAATCATGTTGGCCCTGAACCATCCGTCAAGAATCTTCTGGTGCGTTCTCCGGATGTATGCATGGGGGATTTTTCGGACCAGCATCAGGATAGCACACTGGTGCTTCGGCATGTCCAGACCTACGTCCCAAAGCAAATGGGCGACACGCTCCTCCTTATCAATCGGCTCTTCCATGTCGGTGATCTCTTGCACAAGAGACATCATGTCATACGCTGCCTCAAGAACTGGAACTGCATTTGGGGTGCCAAATGTCTCAACGTATTGGCGGAGGACGCATATTTCTGTTGCTGTAGGTGGGTTGTCGCTATCCCCAGCTTGGAGATAGCTCTCCCACCTGTTGTTGTCGTTGTTTGTCATGTTGTGAACCTTGTGTATGCCAAGCAATGGATGTCGATATTGCGAATGAAGCTATCAGAAAAGATGAAAGGGATGTTGGATGTCAATCGGATGAAGAGGTGAAGATGGGATGAGAGAGATGAAATCGAGGATGGATTTAATACTGCCTACATTACATCGTCGGGCAGACAGTATGGTCGAGGTGATACGGACTCGCGACAATACGGTCCCTTCCTGTCCTGATATGAACTTCAGGATGACTGGGGCCATTGACATTTTAGCTCGATTGCCCGAGGTGATACGGTCTCACGACGACAATACGGCCCTTGCCTGTCGTAGTATGAACTCCAGAATGGCAGGGGCCGATGGCAATATTGACTTGAGACTCGTTTGCCTGGGTTCGCGTCATCCTCAACCTCGGAATCGATGAACCTGGGACTTTCATCTGACGATTACATCGTCGGGGTCCTCTGCTGGGGGTCAACTGCCAGGCACCGCACCGGGTTCCATGACGGGGTACTGCCTTGGGGATTGCGGGCACCCATTTCTACTTGCTGCCATGCTGTTATTTTCTCGCATGTTGCTCGAGTCCATCAACCGACACACTTTGCGATAGGACGGGCGGCTCCCGGTCTGCCATACACGGCAAATAACTCATGGAGCTGTTTCCGCTTCATCTATGGATAATATACTGGTTTGGACAGAAGATACCATGAACAAAACACATCATACATTCAAATCCATACATTCAAACTCATACATCCAGACTCATACAGTCATATATCGTACAGGCTGAGACAGCCATATCTCATACAATCATGGTATCATCAGGTCATTAGATAGATCGTAACAAATGCCTCCTCAATAAAAACCTCCCCACTCAAACATTTTTTTTTTTCTGTTTTCGGGCGAGTGTTTGGTAGAAAGTGCTCGCCTAGCAATAATGAAGAAGAACCCAGACTATACTAGTCAGGTCTCTTCGCAATACGCTCAACCTGAGATCGAAGGCCCTCAATATCACGTTGAACAGAACGGAGAGTGCGATAGCCCTCAAGTGCGGAACTGCCGAACTGCTCGGCCGTCAATATCTTCATGCCACCTTGAATACCTCTCGGAGACCAGTATTCAGACATGTACTCAAGCTGCTGGTCGATGGGAATTATGCGTCCGCGGATTTCGGAGAGCTCCTCCAACTTGGCGGCAGACTGAACGTTGTCCAATTGCTGCTTCCAGCGGTCCTTTAGTTGTCGATAGGACTGCTGAGCACACTCAACGGCCATGGTAATCTTGATACAGTCTGTGAAGACCACCTTGCGCATGCGGATCTTCTCCCGAGCCGGCCAATCGGACGCGGGTGATACTTTCATGAACTCGGTACAGGAGTCATGGTAGCGCTGGATAAGCTGACTCTCGCGGCTTTGTACCCCGCGGCGTCTTTTCCCGATGATCTTCATCACCTCCAGCCAGCGTCGCTGGAGATTGATGATCCTGTCAAGCTCATAGCCGCTGTAGTCGCTGACATGCCCGTCTTCCCCCAGATCCGAGGAGAAGGGCCTCTTGCTAACGGATGAGATTTGGAGGACCTCACTCAATTTGACAAATCTAGCGTTGCTCTGTGTAAACGAGCGCAAGAACAGAGGAGCAGACACCCTATTATCAAGTGCAACGACGCACAACTCGTCCTTTCGGTTGTAGCTTGCGTACTCGGCAATACAGCTCTTCTGTAACCTATCGGGGCTCGAGAACTCCACTATCATCGCTTTGGGAGCATGCCTCCGGACCGTCTATTTCACATTCCATCATTAGTGAAATATGTTACCAATGAAAACACTGACAAGTAGAGATAAATACCTTGAGTATCATCGTTGCCACTTCTCCATAGCCGACAGGCTGCTTCGGCCAGTAGTTCAAGTTGAGGACTACGGTCGTCAAAAGATCGACGCAACGGTGTTTAACCATGAAAGGTGGCATGCCAGGGCGGCCAATTCCCCTGAGACGGCTTTCACTGATCGCATCATCAACGAGGTTGAGAACCTCGCAGAAGTCGTTCACAATGGCCAGCAGTAAGTCCAGGTGAATGCGAAGTTCCCTGTCTTTGAAGATATGATCTTTTTCAGGGGATTGCATGATTGTCGGGAGGTGCGTCAAAGCCCACGACCAGGGAATCACGATACCCTTGCCTGGGTTGGTGACACAAAGCTAGAAATATCATCAACATCCTGAAGCAACGATGAGTTCTAGATAACGCACAATGTACGAAACGGTAAACTCGAAAATTGAGACAACCGCATGGAATGACCCGAGGGAACGAGGTGCTTCGAAGAGACATTGGACAAAGTCTCGGAAACT
The DNA here is from genome assembly GCA_028827535.1 of Penicillium sp. DV-2018c. Classification (NCBI taxonomy): domain Eukaryota; kingdom Fungi; phylum Ascomycota; class Eurotiomycetes; order Eurotiales; family Aspergillaceae; genus Penicillium; species Penicillium sp. DV-2018c. Next base: position 2,828,852 of record JAQJAA010000005.1, read on the forward strand.
TTGTTTCTACCAAAAAAGTCAGCCCACTTCGACTGGAAATGCAGCTTACGATCTCACAAGAACTGGAAGATTGCATCTTGCAATAGCAGACCGGATACTTCCAGCCGCCTTGAGCGCTCTATTGGGCACGGAGAACGGATGGTTGGATTGTCCCGCCGAGAACATGTTGCGCTCCATATGTAAGACAGTAGCTCGCTGGAAGCGTGAAGCTGTATGGGGACCTGTAAAGCGGGTAAGCATTACCGTGACTCTCTGAGAAGGCATCCATCATACCGAGGACATGGGCTTGCTGAACCAACTCAAGGGAAGCACTCAGACTGGCTACTATGTCCCATTCTCGGCGCATGCGGTAATAGAGCAAGTCCTCAAATGCGGAGGCTGTAGTTGCGAACTCCGGATCACTTTGCAACTTGAGACTCAGAGTAGTCATCGCAACAGGGGACTGCTCTAGTGAAGTGACCATCGACAACTCATCTTGAAGCCGCTGAACCCAATGCCGACCTATTTCTGTTAAGTCTGAATTGCTCGAATGAGAATGGTTCTGATACTTACGCCACGGGAGGAACGTTCGGTTGAAAAAATCATTTAGGAGTCGCTGGTGATAGACAGGCGTCAGCCGTGCGAAGGCTTCGGCAATGGTGACAAGACACTATGATCCTCACTGTCAGTTAAGCTCCCCTAGCCGTTGATTGGTAGTATTCTATTCTTGCTTACATCCAATTTCGCAGAGGCAGACTCAGGCGTGGTCCGTTCGTGTCCAAAGCGGCAATCGTTAGTCTGAGCCTTTTGACAATGTCCTGTTTGATGGTCAGCATAGAACCAAACAGGGAGAAGGCTAGTGAGTAAACACCTCTCTGAAGCAAGGAGTAGCACGTCGCTGGATATTCCTTCTTCATGAGCTCTTTTGCATTGTGGTGGAGTTGAGCGACAGCAAAGGTGAGCTTCTTTTTCATAAAATCGTTCGCAACGCTAAGCAAATCCTCGAATGAAGATCCATCGAGAGATTTTTCTGCATAACTAATCAATGGTGACCAGCGAAGCAACATTGCTTGTCTCTCTTGTTTTGGGTTGATAAAGATGCCGCAAACCAATGCCAGAGAATTGAGGGAGTGGTCATGCTCCACACTAAAGTCCTGCAAGAGTTTTCCCACTCTGCTGATGAAATCTACCGGAAGGTGTGCGGCCTTTTTCTTATCAAATGCCGTGGCGTGAAAGGCGATCACCTGGCATGTGTTAGCTGGCTGACCACACGTTATTCGATATTGCAACATTTGAGACTCACAAACAGACAGAAGATGTTCTTCAAGAGTCCATGGCTTAAGTCTTTGGTAGAAGCAGGTACATCTGGATCATCAAGCCTATCTAGAGACGAGAAGATGGCTCTCCACTGATCTGCAAGACTCGCGAGCTTGGTCGGCTTGACCAACTTTAGCAGGCCTTTCCGTTCAGAACTGCTGGGTAGCAAGCCCGCGTGTGCATAAAGTTCCTCGGTCATAGCATAGTTAAACAAGGTATCGAGGGCTGTCTTGTCAATTACTGGCATCAACTTGCGAACAACCAGTGTACTGATCGCGGCCGGGATATCACCGACAGCAACTGACAGCTCATGTACCTCGTACCATCGTGACTTTGCTTTGTATAAAGAGCGGAGTTGATCCCACATCTCGAACTCTTTGAAGAAAGCAACCTTAGCCTCATCGGACCCAAGCAGGTTGATGGTTGTCACCCGCAGATGGGTGGAAACACGTCCTTGTCTCAGCAGAATATTGCATAATCTCGAGTAACGAAGCAAAGTGGCCTCGCTGAGATACTGGCGGTTTCTATGGATTGTCAGTTTTATACAACAAGACCTGGGAAATTCCATAATTCGAACCTGCTAGCATAAACGACGAGGTCGTCAAACCGATTTCCACGATGCTGGACTTCAATTGCCGATTCGTACTGGCCACAAGAATGATAGCACTCCGAAGCTTCTACGAACATTTTACCCTTCTCGTAGAAGGAGGCGGCCTTTGGGTATTGTCCGCGACCTTTCCAAATTTCTGTTATGACATGTTAGTATCACCCAAACTGGGCGCGATCTAGAAGACCCACCTGCAACTTTGTCAAACTGCCCGAGGCCCTCGTAACAGCTCGCAGCTTCAGAAATGAGGTCAATTTCAAGGAATAAAGCAATGGCCTTTTCATAGCAAGCGGTGAATGCCTCAATATCTCCAGCTGCTCGGTGGGATCGACCCTCTTGTTCATGCAGACAAGCCTGCGAGTGGCTGATTCCTCGCAAATGGTTGGCCTTCTTGTAGCAGAATAGTGCCTGTTGACCTTAGTTAATACGCTTTGCTCACTGTGTTTCTCACTTTCATCTTACCTCTGCAAAACCCTTCCGGTGAAGAAGGTTTTCCGCCCTTTTGAGCCATCTGTTTGGGTCTACTGAACCACCCGCTCGCAGAACTTTTACCTTCGCCGCAACCTGAAAGTCATTAGCAGTCGACCCTTCATGTGTAGGAATATACTTACATCTGCGTCTGTCTGTCTCACTACTTCAGCAAGATCGGGGTTATCACTCTGTGAAAGAGCTTGAAGAACAGGATCCACGCTGTTCACTTGGGGCTCCATGAACCAAAGCTGCTTCTTGGCTCGAGTGACAGCGACGTAGAGTGACTTTCAAGCCTCATTAGTAAGATAAAATATACATGGACAGGCGGATATGTACCTTGAGCTCAGAGCACAGAGCCTAGATGAGAGACGGTTAGCAATCTGGAATACTAGAAGCTTCATAAGCACTCACCGCATGCTTCTGAGAATCGAAATGGGTTCGCGAAGCCCGGACAAGCATATGAAGACATCGGTAGCTGCTAGCCAGCCCACTACTGCCAAAGAAGTCATACACCAATACATCATCAAACTCCATTCCCTTGCTCTCAAGGATTGTTAGTACTAGAGCAATCTCGCCGATCTGGGCTTGAAGTTTGTCTTTGGACACATCGTCCCGTACAAGGATGACTTGCTCGGCGCCAAAATCGGCGACTTTATCGTTCAGCTTGACCACACCTATCATTTTGGCAGAAAGAATCCAAGAGTCGAATCCCGCTGTATGTCAAGTGTTAGGGACCAAAGTCAAATGTGGCTATGGAACATACCAAAGATCATTGGCTTCGGTCCTCCAATCTGGCCAATCTCAGGGTCCAATTTGTCAATTGTCTCGGGGAATCCTATGCAATGTTCATTAGCAAAAGACAATGCAGGTATCCTCGGAGTCACAAACCGTTCCAGAGCATCTTCATCACCCATGAGGCGAAGCTCAGGATGCCCTGATGCGAGCGATAATTTTTAGCTAAAGAAAACTGAACAGGCCTAGCGAGGGAAGGCTGCTTTAGTTGATTCGCAACAACCTCATAATGTTCGTAGAACAAAGCCTTGATCTCTGGGAAGCGGAACACCGAATCTTTCGAAATGCACTGCGCAGTATCCCCAGCTTGAATAACCTAGTTAGCTGAAGAGCCTATGGGGCGAAGGGATGAGGAAAACGTACCGAGGTGAATCCCACGGGCGTCGGAGAGGCAGCCCAGGAGCAGCACAATATCAAGACAACGCAAGTCTTGGATCTCTAGACACGAATTCAGTAACTGTCGTGTTAAAACGATTGGGACTGGACCCACCATCAACATAGATCTCTTGGAAGCAGCGTCTGATCTGCTCGGCGACAACCTTATTATCTCGCAACGACTTCAGGATTCCGCTAACGCGGTCTAACTCGTCAATTTCTTTGCGAAGCTTTTTCTGCTTTTCGTAGCGCTCATAACTTGCAAAGACCTTCGCTCGATCTGCCTCTGATGGAAAGGCAGGAGAGGCTTTCGCATTCTTTTTCACATATTCTGGCCCAGTTAGCGGCTTTAGTCTTTTCGCAGTAACACCGCAGCCCTTGATCACGCCCATAATCTCCGCGAAGAGCAGCTCTGGAGAGCACGATGCTGGAGCCAATCCAGTCAAGCAACCCCAATACTCTGTCTTGAAAATGTTGAAATCAATCACTCGCGGCTTGTTGCCCCCCAGTGCGTCGATACGCTTTCCCTCGTCAGAGCAAATGTCTTTAAGGAAGTCTTTCCGATCAGCCATCCTAGTTAAAATTAGCATAAGGTTACCGGAAGCATCTGGGACTATGCGACGGACCGGAGTGTATTCTCCAACAGGCCCAGGAACTCATCATAAGTGCAAACAAATGGGAAATGACTATCCTGTAGGGCAAAGAACGAAGTCGGCTCTAGATCAGAGTCAACATCCTCCTCAGTCGGCGCATTCTGGGCCTGAGCTTCTATCAGACTCCTGGCATAAGTTTGAAGCTTTGATGCTAGATAAGACGACCGAGTCAAGAGGAGCTATCGATGTTAACTTCACCTCCAAAGAAATTAGTAAATTGTGGCGTACCTGTCGAATCTGCTGCTCTTCCAATCTCAACTGCTTTGCTTTATGCTTCGTCAACATCTTAAACAGCAGACAGCTTGTCTTTCCGGTACCACTCCGCCCCAGAATCAAGGTAGACGTGCTGAAGTGGGTCACGATCTCCAATTCTTCAGGCGAGAGGTCAAATGGAAATTCCTCGATACCGCATTCAGTGCCGAGTGACTTCAGGAACGGTTCAGTGACATTATAAAACTTGTCTTGGGGTCAAGGTCAGTTTCAATGACTGCAAATGATAATTCAAGGGATAAGAGACATACTCGACATGTCAATGAGCGTTGGGGTGGCCTTTGTATAGGCGATAGGTTTCACTCCATAGGAACTAGCACCTTTTACATTGCCAAATCGCCGTGGCATCCAATTGCCATCGGACTGCTGAACGGGACGCTCCGAACAAAGCTGGACTAGCTCAGAGGGGTAAGACTCCTGGATCAAGATTATTTGCTCAATAGCAGTTTTCATCTATGCAACAAGGTCAGCAAATACTTCGCATCGCGCGATACTGACAATTACCTCTTCTTCGGATGTCACAATTTGCCAGACTGGAAATATTATCAGATTGGTCATAAAGTATGCACGGCGACGAGGTACTTACCTTTGACGATTTGCTGTTGCACCCAAGGGAGCTCCTCATAAAACCCGACGTCAACTTGCCATAAGATTGACACAGTTGCAGAAGCGGCAGCTTCCAGAACAGGAACTCGCATGAGCTTTCTTTGCGTCTTGGATCCCACACGACGTGAAAGATCCTTACCTCTCCATTGGCCACTTGCAAGGTCTCTTAGTCTTTCATCCACACCGGCATACTCGCCTTTGCTGAGCAGACTCTTGGCAGTTGCAAAAGCTATGCCAGAAAGCAATACTTTCCAGGGGCCAACTCGCTTTCCAAATAAGTCTTGAGCACTACATGGCTCTGTAGTTCTCTCCGTGAGCAACTCCGTCGAGCTAGGCAAGGCACATGTAAGACTGCTATTAGTCAGACGATCCAAGCACATCCGGCAGGGGAAGCTTTCCAAGGCAGAACGCAGAAGTTCCGGAATGATCTGATCTTTGAGGCAATCCTTTGCGTAAGTGAGACCTCGGGCAGACTGTGGTGGCACAATGTTGAAATGCTTCATCTGCCCAAGAGTTTCATCTGAGATTTTGAACCCTGACTCAGGGGCTTGCTTCCGTGAACTCGACTTTTTATCATTGGGACCCAAGACTTTCATGGACTCCAGAGATGGTAGGTTCTCAACTTTTCTATGCTTCAGTTCGTCTTGGCGCGAAGTCTCAATGAGCAAGTCGATGGACTCAATTAGTTCTTGAGCCTGAGCCCAACTCTCTGCAGTAGCTTGCATTCCGTGTTCGGCGGAACAGGACTGACACATGTCGATCAGCCTGTCACCCACTTGCCGAGAGAGAGTAAGGTTGAGGTAGTTCCGTTTCGACAGTAGCCATTCCTTCAAGGCGGCGGTGGTCTTCTCATCGGCCACCAGATGATTAAACAAGGTCTTGTTAGCCAGCAGAGTGGCAGCAAGTTCCCTCAAGAATGGCGAAGGTCGCTTCGTGACAATAGGCAGTGCAGATCCAACGAGTTGGGTTACTTGAGCTGGCGAAAATATGTTGTCATTGATGAAATGAAGGACCATGGTCTTGAAGATCTCTTCTGAGACTGGAGCTGGTAATTTCTTTTCCCTTAATATCTCGAAAGATCTCAGCAGACGTGAGTGTGTCTGCTCAGGGCGAAGAACGAGTTGGTCATGAATGGACCTATCCTGCATGGCTTCACGCAAGCGGGTGTAGTATTTCTCAACGCTGGAGAGAGCATGGCTGTACTCATGCAGTCCAGGTTTATCTTGCAACAAGATTGAGGTCCATGGAGTCTGTGTCGACGCCATCGCAATGCAATCGACCAGTATGGTGTTTCTTGGTGTGGATAGACGCGTTAAGCGCGATAGGCGCGGTAGACGTGTCTTGGCACGTGTTCGCTGCGGCTGGGGCGCTTTTTGCGGGGAGTTTTTTTGCTGGGGGTTTTTTTGCTGGGGTTTTTTTTTCTTTTTCCTTTTCTCCTTTTCTTAGATATTCAATCGAACGATGGCGGTGACGAGGATGAGGGCTCAGGGCGGTGAGGAAAGTATCAAAAGGGCGCGTGGAAGGAAATGGAGAAGGTGAGGATTGCAAGAGCGTTGGAAAAGACTTTTTCCTATAAAGGCCACAATATGGGCAGAGCTCCTGCCTTCCATTTGTCAAGTCGTCCTATCTTTCCTTGCAAGGACAATTGGGGTCTAGAGGGCAGGAGCGTACATTCGGCGTTGGCTCTTTCCCTGGCAGTCCGCTTAGGCTTTGTTTGCGTAGACAGACGGGCACCAACTCCCACGCTGTGCAGGTTGACATGGGCGAATGTCAAACACAGCGAAATTCACAGACTTAACCCTATGCAACCTGCGTGGCCTGAATTTGGCTCAAACCTTGGGGAACAGCCCGTGGTCATATTCGTATCATCCTATATTCCTCAGTGAGCATACAAAGGCGCTATGGTCTGCTAGCAAACAAGAGCATCACAGCTTCAGAATCCTAGTTCTCATGCTGGGAATGGTGTGGGCACCCTCATGTGCAGCAAAACAGGGGACGACCTTGTCAAGATGGCAGGTCGTTCACTTTCCCAGGTCCATTCCGCTTGATCAATGGGGTTAGAATCTCACAACGAACTGTCGGACTAGCGTAGAGGGATCCTCCCACCTAGGTCGGCGACAGGCTGTCGGAGATTGGCGGCGTACTGTGTTATCCCTGCTTCATAGCGAATTATCCGTACAGTGTATCGGTGGCTAGGTACCCTGAGAGACTATACGAACGACTTGAGTCGATGACTCAGGGAAAGCACTCTATTCAGGAGTACGCCACCAATGTCCAACAGATTGTTGCGGACCTCGGTCGGACTATTCCCTCTCGTATGTGGTTTGCGCTGCGCGCATGGGTGGCGGCGTCGCCGATGTTATGGCGATACAAAATAGGTGCGTGGCGTCAAGCACAGGGGTGGCAACATGTGGTCCTAGTGAGCAACGATACCAGCGAGCAACGAGCAAGAGAAAGACAGTACTAGTGCTAAGGAGGCCAACAGTTGCGAAGTTTGTATTGTTTCCATGGAGCCCACAGATTAAGTGGCGATAGGAGTGAAGCAGTCTCTGCAAAAGCAAGCTTGACGATCAAGCTAGTGACTCTGGACTCTGCGCAGCTGATAAACGCACCGTTGTGGGCGAAGTGAACGATGGGAAGAGGAAACAGCGAAGGGCCTAGGCGTCAATGAGATGAAGCGACAGTCGTTACTTACCTTTGGGCGGCCATAAGTGTCAATATGGACAATCTTTTGACGTGAGCCGTTTGTTTCAAAATGTCATTAACAAGTAGGGAAGATTTTCTTCTCCAAGCGCCCGGACAAGCCGAACAGTTGATGAAAAAAGGGGTCGCGTCGATCGGGGGCAGTGTAAGCCCGATGACACTGTGCAACGAGGCATGCGCAAGCACAGAGGCCAAGTCGCGGGGTCCAAAAATAGGAATAATCAAAGTGTTTCCAAGACGGAAACTTTCAGAGATTAAACTGAAAAGAACAGATACTACACTTGATCTAAGCCAATAGGCAAAGAGAGCTGAAGAAGAAAGAAAAGAAGAGGAAGTTCCAGGAATCGACCGAGATTAAATAGCAACATCTGGTCACATGACCACTCTCGACAGGGTTACCGCCGCTAACCGATTCAGGAAGTGCAACCCCACAAGCAGGCATCCGATGTCGAGCAGACAAACATAACAAACATCTCTTGATGTACTGATTAGTCATTAAGTACCCGCCCGCGGCCGGTGACGTTGGTTATTCCCCGCGGGAAACAAAGTTAGCTTGTTCATATGCTGGCTAACACCATGGCCACCCCCAGGCTGTCTTTCCTGTATCCCAATTTCATGCGGACAGTACGATCATGCGAACCAAGCACATACCGCTCACTGCGAATCCCGTACAAAACCAATCATCGGTTCCATACAAGCCGTCGTCGGTGCGAGCGCGATTCCTATCAGAAGCGCTATGGTCCAGCTGTCGAACCGAGTACCACTCCCGCATTGCGTCGAAAAGAGGGAACTCCTGATCAAGTTCAAGGTGCACCTGAGGATGGGAACGAGATTTTGAAATCATCTGAGCAGGAGGAAGCCGCACCGGAAGAATCACCGCCGGACCCACGACGAGAACCCGAGAAAGGCACCGAAGAGACCGATTCCTCCGCGACGCCAGCTCTAGACAAATTGGATCAACCAGACACAAAGGAACAACATGCTCCTCCTACAGACCGGGAACCGCATGAGGAGAAGCCATCGGAGGTGGAGGACGGCGAGAAGGAGCAGGTCTCGGCTTCTCCTTCGGCCCCTTCCGGTGGCTCAGCGGAAGAAGATGCGGACACGTCTTCGTTCGCAAAGCAAACGCCCTTCGATGATGTCCTTCATATGCCCTCGCCGTCTGTCTACCTAACGCCAACCGGAGGACCCTCCGGGTCCGACAAGCGGCCCCCACATTTGTCCCCAGCACCTTATGTGCACCATTTCGATACATACTCGTTGGTTCAGGATCTTACCAAAGGAGGGTTCAGCAAAGATCATTCGACTACCATCATGAAGGCTGTACGGGCTATCCTGCAGAATAATCTGGATTTGGCCAGACAGTCCCTCACTTCCAAGTCCGATGTCGAGAATGAAGAATATCTGTTCAAGGCAGCTTGCTCGGAGCTCCAGTCATCGCTTCAGACAGCTCGCAACTCGGAAATACAGCATCAGCGCTCATCCCGTACGCAGATCCAGCATGAAACGGATATCATTTCGCAACGCCTCAGCCAGGAACTTGCTGGTATGAGAGAGGAGATCAAGGGCATGTTCAATGATCACAAGATGACCACACGAGAGCAACAGCGGAGTATCGATACCTCTGTTCAGGAGCTTAACTACAAAATCACCGTGTCGCTTAACAGTGATGGAAAGAGCGAGATTGAAGGTCTTCGGTGGATTTTGACCAGGCGTGCCGCTTCGACAGTTGCTATCTGTGCTTGTAAGTGAGCTATGCCCCTCAGTTGGTTCTTCTGTACTAATGCATAACAGTCATGATCATCGTCTTCTTGAAGTACGCATCCACTCGCAAGGGCCCAGAGCCCAAGCAAGTCAAGGAAGCAGAGAAGCCGGTCGTCACCAAAGAAGCTGTCAATGAAACTCGATTGGTCCAAGATGCTGCCATCCAAGCAGACATTCCTCCTGAATCGCATCTAGGCGAATCGCTTGGTTAAGTTCGACATACATTACTAGCGCCTGGTACATTTTCTTTGCGTCTTACATTCGTTATCTCCACTTCCCTTGTCTTATAAACATCGAGCACACTTTCATGCCTTTCATTGTCCAAACACACGCTGTGTCAATACCTATCATATAGACAAGAGCCGCGGCCAATATGCGGATATGTACATTAGAATCAAGCCACATCCAAATCCAGAACCGGGACAAAATGATGATGACGATGATGTATTCTCTCACGCCTTTCTCATATTGGAACGTCTAGGTATTCCGGTTCTAGAGTTCGATAACATCGCGCGCATAGCCATTACGCCGCTAGTTAACTAGGCTGCAACCTACAGGTTGATAGGTAGAGTGATGATTGATTGAGTTCGATAACACGACGGGCATACGTAAATGGAAGTATCATCCATGCTCCATCGACAGGGTCCAATATCACCAACCTCGGACTGTGATTTCGTTATTATAAGACATGTATTCATATTCAACTAACTCATGAACTGTCATCTGATCCATATACCCTATGCACATTGCAAACTCTAGAAATCCATACGCAACGCTATACTCGGCGCCGCTTGTGGAGCGTTATCCGTCTCTTCAACCCCAGTCTTGGAAGCAACAGCCCCAATCCCAGCACTGCGTAGAACCTCTTCAAGGAGTGCTTTCTGCTCTGGCGTCATACTAGCGACCAGCGCCCGGAAAGTAAGCTGGTCCGCCTTGGCAAGCTCGAGGAGATGACCCGCGCTCTCCATGTGCACAGTCTCTCCTTCACGCTTGGCACGCGCCAACAATGCAGACACGACAAGGGAGATGGCGGCCGGTGATTGGGAGGGAAACGTGCCGTTGGAAACGCATGCCACGAGTGTGCGGGCGACTACTGTGCGGGAGTTCTCGGGGTCGCTGGGGATATCGCCGTTGTCTAGGGGACAGCTGATCATGAAGGCGATTAGTCGCGGGATGAGGTGGCGGCTGATTACTTCGTCGGTGATGGAGCGGGGACCTGGTTTTATGAGGATGGAACGGAGACAGCTGGCTGCCACGGTGGCAAGACCGACGTCCTGGAGACAATCGAGCAGCTCGTTCAGAACTCGGATTAGGACTGGCTCCTGGGGTGGTATGACGTGTGCACCGGCTGTGAGGAGGAAAGTTATGGCTAATAGCGTATTCTTGGCGCATGGGACAGAGGTTTCAGATTCTCGTCGCTGCGCGATAGTGAGGATGGTTAGGAAACGTGTGAGACATCCTCGAAGTTGGAAGGACACGACTTCGAGGTCTTCGGGTGATTCGGTCGTAGGGGTGATGCCGTGAACGAACTGTCTGAAGATCGGAAGGGCTTGAGGAACAACGCCTGATTGGCATACCCCAGTTGCCAGGATAGTGGAGAAGATGTGTAAGATGCAAGCATGGAGGTCGTTGCGAATGATAGATGGGAAGACGGATGCCACGTCGACGAGGGAACGAAGAGCCAACCGAATGAGGGTTAAACACTCATCCGACGTGACATTGAAGCGAGCGAGAGGTGTCGATTCACGGAGGTTGGGAAGCATGCCAGCCAGGACGAGAATGATGCTTCTCGTGAGCTCAAAAAGCTGTTCAATATCATCTGAAAGATGATCGCTGCGCTCTTGGTCGCCCTTTGCTGCGGGGTGATCTAGAGACAGGTTCTGAGCAATCTCGACAATGACGGTCTGGATCGGGGTGGCCTCTGTCAACACGAGACGGTCGAAACTGTCCATGGTCTCTGTGAAAATTGCATCCTGATAGATCGCGTTTCCGGAAATGACTGGGCGCAGGATCCGTTTCAGAGCTTGAAGAATCTCCAACTTTTGTGATGCCGAAGTTGCTTGATCAACCAAAGATTCGAAAGCCAACCCGAACAATACAAAGAAGAAGGCAACGGGCTCCTCGCGATAGTTGATGTCGTGTCCTTTCCCTTCCTCCTCTTTGATAGCCTTTTCTTCTTTCGCCTCGCCTTCGGTGCCGCTGCGCTCGGGCAGCTCCAACTTGCCATCCAAGGCGTCAAAAACGAAATCGATATCTTTCTCGACAAGGCCAGCGATTGCATCAACCAGGTACAACCAAGTATCTTGATAGAACTAGTATATCGTTAGCCATCCTTCAAATACATCAGTCGCACAGTTTCACTTACATTCAATAACGTCTCACGGTTCAACGCAGCATATACCTCATCTAGATCACTGCTCGAGGCTGTCCCCAAGCTCCCGGAAATGTCTGGCTCAAACCGCAGCCGAGCATACTCTTGTAGAGACGATAGCCATAGAGGGGTAAGTTTCGCGATATAAGGCTCCACTACCTGGTTCAGATACTCATGGTCTATGCTGGCGATCTGGAGTCGAGCCCAGGCCGAGAATAAAGCAAGTTTCACCATCACCCGAGCGTTGGAGTTCAGGCCCTTAAGATCACCGATTTCAGTGGTTTCCGGGTTTTTCGCAAAATTCTCGAGGCCCAGCACCAAAAGCTTCAGGATTCTCCCCATACGATCGACATTTGTGACGATGCCTGTTGCGATGAAGGTAGCAGATACATTGATGGCCTCTGAGGCCAGCTCAGCGGAAGAATCAGCGGCAAATGCAGGCGTTAGTGCAGAGCCGATCTGCGCTTGGTACTGCTCAAGTAGGGAGGCTTCAGCAAAGTCCGGATCAGGTGTCTTGCCAAACATGGTAAGAACCTGGTCGATGATCTTCAGTCCCCAGACCCGCAGCTCAATGACATTGGCAGTGGATGCTGAAAAGGCCATTCTCACAATATCGCCCACATTTTTCTGTAGAGCTAGCTCCGCTGGGATGGCAGAGTCTGGGAGGATTGCCTCCTGCACCGTAGCCAGGAGCTCGGATAGACAGCTCATGGCAAAGTTGCGGGTTTGCCATTTCAATAACTCCTGACCTGATACGCCCTCATTCGCGACATCACCTTGCCCTTCCCCAGCAGCTGAGGCAAAACCGGCAACTTCATCATCGGCGATATCTGCCGCTGTAGTCTGAACAGCTGTGGTTGGCGCAGTCTCCGCCTTGTTGCGCGTTTTGGTCATGATATTCTGACAACGTTGAATCCACAACTCTGTCTCCGTCAAAGCACTCTGCTGTAGCCAATCCTGGATCATTGACTTGAGCGACAGGTTGTTCGGAGCTTCATCGAAGGCGAGCCAGATATCATCTTCCAGGGACTGACCCGCCGCCTCCAAGACAGAGGATGCGTCTCGCTTCATCAGGTTGTTCAGTCCACGGACGGCTACATCTCGCATCAGGAAGTTGCTTGCTCGAAGCTCGGTCTGCAATCGCTTCACGTATGCAGCGAAATCCACATAGCTAGAGGCGTACATGGAGAAATGGTCGAGGCATTTAGAGCTTTCTGTGACCAATGCTGGGTGATGTTCCAACTGGAATTGTCGAAGCAGCGTCAATATCAAGTTCCGCGTCTTAGCAATATCCTGCAAGTCCGGCCCCAGGACGTTGATGAGTGAGTCCACGCATCTGCTGACCACGACGGGTGTCAAGAACGTCATCTCAATATTGGAGGTCGCCAATGCGGCTGCCTCTTCGTTATGGGTGTCAGCGTTGTAGAGCTGGGCAAGCATGCCTAGAGAGCCGGAGATAAAGGGCGAGAATGTCAAACCAGCAGAGTTGGCAACCCTCTCCAGAGCCACGAGGGCCCAGAAATGAACCACTGGATGAGGATCATTGCACAGAGACATTAACACGCCGACGATTGTTTTAAGGTGCAGTGCAGCTGCCATTCCGCCAATCTGAGCATGAATACATCCTAGAGCGGCAGCGCAGCCAGCTCTAGCGTTGGGCTCTCTGTTCTCAACAATGGTATCGACCAGCCAGTTGACTTGTGTATTGGTGCAGGTGTTTCCAGCGCTATCGCAGAGTCGCCCCAATGCCTCGGCGCCAATCGTGCGCACGACAGGGTCTGCATCCAGAACGAACTTCTGGAGAAGCTCCTGTAAGATTTTATCGGTCGACGTGTTAAGCTTGCCAGCGACAAAACTTGTCTCCTTAACTGCAACTTTCAGAGTCTGCAGAAGTGCGACAGATATATTGATAACTAACGCCGCCTTTCTGCCGGGGTTTCTCTGCAGACCAGGAGAACTGAGGAAGGTGGCTATTTGTTCGACGCTGCTCTCTTGAATTTTGGGCGAATGAAGAGCGAGGGCCACGGAGAACAGCTCGATTGCTGAGTTGACAACTCCCGTCGTTGGGGGATCAACAGCAAGCTCGTCTCCATCTCGCAAATTGTACAAAAGAAGCGCGTCATGTTCGCTGGCCTGGCAAATAGGGAAATTTAAGGTATCATCCACAATTTGGTCCACGGAATCCACTGCAGACCAAGGGGGACTCTTGTCATCTTCTTGAGTGCCAGATAATGTAGCACGGATATATTCTCGTGACAGTCCAGACACACCAAACCCATAGTTGTCGCACAAATCCCATAGACCGTCAAATTGGCCAGCCGAACCGGAGATAGAACTTTCCAGGTGCTTATACTGGGCATCGGGGTCTGCAAATGAGGAGATAGCAAGACTGAGAAGACTAGAACGAGAGATGACGTCTCCATGGCTGGGTGGGTGGACATGCACGAGCTTGGAGAAACACTGCAAGACACGCCGGCGCACCATAGTGGTGTAATCTTGCAACTGCAGTGATGGATGCAGTCTTTGTGAGAGATCTTCCATCGCCTTCGGCTTAGGCAAGTCATCCAAAAATTCAACGGTATTTTGCAACATCGCAGCAATTCTCTTTGCGCCATCCGAGGTGATCAATTTGCTGTTGAACTCCATGAACACAAGCAACGAGCTCAATGCACACTCCCGCACATGTGTCAGGAAACTGATCTCGAGGTTGCCTGGCTGAGCAGCATTCTCCTTGCTGAGGTGTTTAGGAAGTGCGTTCTTCCAGAGAAGCATCAGTTGAGACAAATGTGTCTTGACGAAGCTTGGTCCAAGGGGCATCAAGCCTCCAATCAGAATCCAAGCCACCTGGATTTGAATACTCGCGACCCGAAGCTCAGAAGTACTGCTCGTCTTGAGAAGATCGGTTGCCTGCGTGAAAACTCGCGCAAATACATCCACTGCTCCATACAGCGGCTGCAGGCGAGAAGTGCTGAGCATCGCGGATAGTCCATTCGCATAGCCAACACATCGGCGGGGGGACTGGCGGGGTGTACCGAGCTGTCCAATTTCCCTGTGCAGACTGTTCATGCAAATCGTCACACAAGACAAAAGATGTTGAGGAGTGGCGAGGACAAAGTTGCGCATGCAATGCGCCACGTGAACTTGAACAGTATAACTGGGGTGGGGAAGCACCTGGAGTAGGGCCTCTCGGCAGCTATCGGCGTGAACGCTAAAAGCGGACCCGAGGGATGAGATCAACGCGGACAGAGCACTGACTGCACATGTCAATGTGTACTTGCTTGCCTCACGCCGTTCCTGGACGACCTGGGGGTAGTCCTTGAGGATGTCGTTGATCAACCATTTGGCGGCGTTGAGTTGACTGTTCTCACGCAGTAGTTCCTGTCCAATGGTATCCTCGAGGATAGACTTGATGAATTTCCTAGTCATGAGTAGACGGAAACGGTTGTATGTGACAGTTGGGTGATTCAACAGCTCGACGAGCAGATTGGTCGCGATTTGTCCGTAACGTTCTTCGACAATCTTGTCCCCAAGATTGCGCAGAACGTATTTGTAGCAAATACAAATCCCCGCGCGTGCGCGGTTTGAAGTGGTGCTCTTCAAGTACTGGGACGAAAGCTGCTTCAGTAGGTCCGGAAGAAGGAAGTACAGACGGGAGTCCGTTTTCTTGGGGGCAACAGACGACTCGGACATCTCCGCCTCTTCCTCGTCGCCAAGTCCTGCGCCGGGTTTCTTCGACATGCGCTTCGATTTCTTGGATTTCGGTTTCGGGGTAGTCGTGACGTGCGCTTCTTTAGCATGCAGATTGATCAATGCCCGCCCAAGCACCGCAGCTACAGCGTGCCGCACCGGCGCAGCAGGGCTGTCGATAACCTTCCATACAATGGTCTTAACGTGATCGAAGTCATTTGCGTTATCGAAGAAAGGTGTCGTGGTAATCAGCTGCTCCAGGCAGCGGCACGCTTGAACTTGAACGAATGTAGATTTGTCGCTAGTGGCAGCGCTCCGGGCCTGTTTCCAGATATCGCGGGCGGTTCCTTCGTCAATCGGGACCCCGATACCCACGATGATCTTGCGTAATACTGTAAAGATGACGCCCCTTAGACCGGTATGGTTGCTTGCGGGTTTGAGCAGTTTGAGTGTGGCCGAACTCGCGACGCTGGACTGCATGAACGCGCTCTCGCCGGCTGTCGCAAAGACCTCGCCTAAACAATGCGCCGCAGCGAACTTTGTCTTGATTTCAGCTTCATTTTTACCAGCGTTTAAAATCGCGAGGAGATCGGTAATCGTTTCGAAGAGTATCCCGCGATCCCCCTTGTTGAGTATTGCGCCAAAACATCGCCCGAGGTTGTTGCGGAGGACTCGAGTAATGGTCGGTGATGAGAGGTTTAAGATCTTGAACAATTCCTTTTTGAGACTCTTCTGCTGCAAAGTGACCTCTGCAGCTTCCAGGCCTGATATATATTGAACTAATTCGGAGGTGAATGTGAGCATGTACAGCTCCTGCTGTTCGGAGGGGAGGGCGTGTAGTTTGGGGATGTCGAGCTCCGGGGCCCCATTTTGGGAAGGGGAGATTGCTGGGGCTGGATCGGAGGAAGACATTAGGTGAATCTAGGATGAGCCTTGCCCCATTAGAAAGACAGCGAGATGAAAGAAAAACGAAAGTGTCAGGTGTTTAGTTCACACTAGTTGCGTCAACCCCATGTTCCTCTTATCGTGTGGCCTCACAGCCCGCGGGGATCGGATAAACACGTGCCCGAGCCCCCGGCATCTCAAGGAAGATCGCATGTTTGTGCGGGCAGCGGGAGCAAAGCATTATGGCTCTCAGTCTTAGCAGGCTGCTGCGGCAGACTGGCCGGGCTGATTCTGTCACCCATGGTGGTCGCTACTTCAGCGCCTCTTCAGCTGCCTTCTCCGGTCACAATAAATGGTCGACGATTAAGCATGACAAGGCCAGAAACGACAAGGCTAAGAGCAAGGAACGCGCGATGGTTAGCAAGGAAATCGCCAGTGCTACACAGAGTATGTGATACATCTACTTGCTCCATATTCTAGATCCTGATCTTCTATCCTAGTTTGGGGAGCCGACGTAAAGTACAATCCACGTCTTGCCCTCGCGCTGTCGAATGCGAAACGAGCGTCCATCCCGAAAACAATTATTGAGGCAGCAATTGCACGGGGACAAGGACTCAGTGTCTCAGGTCAGGCATTGGAATCTGTGACGATCGAAGCCATGCTTCCTGGCTCGGTTGCCGCAGTGGTGGAGTGTCAAACCGACCAGAAGGCGCGCGTGCTGCAGGACATCCGCTACCTAATCAAAGATAACGGAGGTATTGTGACGCCGACGACGTTTCTCTTCGAGAGGAAAGGGAGGGTCGTTATGGAGGCAAAGGGCGGTACCACTGCAGACGACTACTTGGATCAGGCAATCGAAGCGGGAGCGGCGGACATCACGACTGATGATAAAGGTCGCCTTGTGATCTTGACTGACCCATCGGAGACGAAGACTGTTGGTGAAGCATTCGCGAGATTGTCAGGTCTCAATATTGAGGAGCTGGAGATCTTCTGGGATCCCAATCGGGATAGCATGGTTGAGGTGAAGGATGAGGAACAAATAAAAGAGCTTGAAGATCTCCTGAGCGCTTTGCGGGAAGATTCGAGCGTACAGGATATCTATTTGAACTCGACGGAGAAGTTCTGAGGTCCCGGCGTCACACCTTCGTTTATCTGAAGCGAAGACCGTCTCGCCACTGAGACGAAGCCATTGTACAAAATGTATATTACCGGTATGAAGCATTTCACTGGCGTTATGAGAGAACACTGGTATCAAATTACAGTATGGTATCTTTATCACTCTTTGCGCAGGGCCTTCATCGTGCTTCTCATCAGAATCCCGCTACCCCTGCACCCTATCGCATCCAACCAGTCCAGCATGTGCACGCGATACTCCTGCCACGTAATCTTGGCACCGCCATCCTTCTCAAGCGCCTGCAGCACTTTCTGGGTAACTGGCTTTCTCAATCTCGGACGCTGGTTCTGATCTGCGATCTGCTGGTCTTCTAGATCAGCAAAGCAGGCCGCAGACAGGTTGCAAAATGCGGCGTGGTGGCTGAGAGAGAATATCGATGTGAGAGTAAGGTGGAATGCCCCCTCGCGGTCATAGTGTCTGGCTGCTTCGGAGACATCCTTGACGTAGTGTGTCAGGGCAGTCGTGGTCGTTGCTGGAACGAGGCAGCCGAGTGCGTTCGGATCTTCGGTGTTGAGTGCGCGGTTGCGCCATAGTAAATTACACATGTCCATGACATACCCGTTGAAACGACCAACGAGATCCGTGCTGTAAGCTGGGGCATTTTGGGTTTGTAAGACCTGGGAGTTCAGGGACGCCTCGAATGCAGATTTGTATACAGCCAGAGTGGAGGTGAGACTTGAGATCACAGCGACGCTGGATGTGAACGCGAGTGAGTACACTGTTGGCGCATACGGAAGGGTGAGGCGAATGCGACGGTCTTGGGGTGCGAGAGAGTAGATTTCTGAAAGGGCCCTGTAGAAATCGAGCACAGAAATTGTAGCTGGCTTGGTCGTTTTGTCCTCGTCTTCCACCGGGAACTCCAGAATCGAAGATGCCAGAAGCTCGGCATGAACAACAATCTGGCTTAAACAGACCGACTCTTCTGTTGTATCTTGCCGCGATCGAAGCTTCACGCCCCATTGACCAATCAATGCTGAGTAGAAACCGAGCAATGCTATCCTGGAAGAAAGACCCTCGTTTAGCACAGCCGACTCCAATGGTGACATGAAATCAGACCGGAGGACTTCGAGTGATTGTATCGGAATAAACTGGAGAAGCCGGAAGACTTGATCACGGTTATCTATACCGTCCCATATATGCAGATAGGACTTCAAAAAGGTGCGGATCGATGACGGGATGTCCTAGCACGTTGTCAGTCCCCAGCTTACAATAAGCACCCATAAAGTCCGACTTACTTTGGTATAGGAAGCATAGTCACCGACAAATCCCAGCACATATGATAATGACTCAGGCTCGTCGTCCTCACCCTCGCGCAGTGTCTCCAACTTGTCTTCCAAGAAATTCCTCAGCCACTCATCTAGACGATGGTGTGCAAGATCGGATTGGACGAGATGCAGGTACTTTTGCGCCATTGCATCGCCCAATGTTGAGATGATCTGATTTGGCAGCTCGATCCTGTCAAGCTTATCCACGAAATGGCCAATATCACGAAGTTCCTCCAGGGACGTGTGCTTGTGAGAGACCCGCGAAGTTTGTAGAGTTGGGATCACCACTTCAATCCTACTTCTTTTCACAGCGCCCCGATGAAGTACTTGGAAACCTGATCCTCCATCCGCTTGAGCTCTTTCCAGGTTCCGGTCTTGAAGAACCCTCGCATGGCTTGACCATTCAGGATCTGGATGTTTAAAGAAAAGAGCATTCCTTCTCGAAGACCCAAAATCACCAAGAATTATCTCAGGGTAATAGTTCTTGAAAATCCCCAGCAAGCTGATGAGTTCTTTCTCCTCACCACCAGCGGTCTGAATCAGCTCCATCAAGGCTTGAATCCGGAATGGCTTCACATGCTTTCGTCTTGTGATAATTGACAGAAGGTGGCATAGTGGTTTCCGCAAGCTGATCATATCCAAATGATTGAAAAGAACTGCATATAGCTTGGTAAGATGCGTCTTCTCTTCGAAAAGATCATATGCGAGAATCAACCAGCGCAATAGCAGGGCCTGCGTGGCGTGGCTCGGTTTGTTCTTGCTCGGTCCAAGACAACATACCACTTGGGTGACATTTTTGGACGCAATTCTCTCCTGTGGATACAAGTTTTTGATCAAGGTTGTAATTGTTCCTTGGTCGAGGTTATTTTTTGTAGTCAAAATCTTCAGGAGACGGGCCAGCACGGGTTGCGGAATGCCGCTCTCGTACGCGTCTGATGCGATTGTTTTGGCTAGCACACTGGCATCTGTGAACCTTTGCCTGGGTGGGACGAAAGCAACTGTCATTACTTGTTAGTAAACTTCTCTTGCCATGTTCAGACTACCTGTTGGTCATACCAGCCTCTAGGTGCTCAATCGCATCGAGCAGGCCGGTTGGCTTGTTGCTACCTGCAAAGCTGTTAGCATCATTCAAGGAAAGAGACGCACGCACAGCTTACCTGCCGCGCTATCCATTGGCAGAATTTGGCACAAGATTTTCAGGAAATTTGTCTCTCAATTGGTACAGGGATGAAACCTTCACAGGTTCGTATGCGCTCTTAAGTCCGTACGGTGATGATCATTGATAACACGTGTGGTCGGTGATGGGCGCGCTGTTTTTTTCGGAGTTGCAAGTATCACCGCCAAGTGAATAAATGCAAAGATCTTCTCATGGAGTCATGGGAACAGTATGTATTTTCAATGATACATTGAAGAAGCGAGGAAGTATTGATTGCTTTACGCCAACTGCCGCATAGAAGATCCGCAGAGGCGCGAACGGGCTAATCCCAATCGGGCAATATCAACAGTGGGGTTTCTACACAGCCCGTACTTTGAATTCTCTCCCATTGTCTATAACCATTTCAACTGGAAGAACCAGCACTTAAATAGGTTACAGGCCAACCTGAAAGCACAGTGTAATAGACTCGGCTGATTGTTTCGATGTCGGGATGACAAGAGCCGAGCCTCAGATGAGGGAACTTAATCGTACCATGGTCCCTGCCACGTGGATGCCACAGACCTAAAGACCTACAGGCTACCCGCATCATACATACATGCTGGGCTTGCCTTCTCCCTTCATGCTCTGCCTTCTAGAAATCTACAGAAATGGAATGAATGTGAATCTATGTCGTCAAAATCTAGTGATATTCTTGAGGAATCCTAGTTGAAATACAAAGTTCGAGATTGAAGTTTCTTACTGAACATTTGTATATTTGCAATCTGATGCTCACCAGCATCATGCCCGAAAAAAGAGAAACCAAGTCAACTGACTATAAAGATTCAAATGCATTGGTCGCGCGTCTAAGCATCTTTCACTTTCTCTTACGGGTAGTCGACTTGGATGTTGCCTTGGACGAGGATTGAGTGGCAATTTCATCCTTCTTATCGCTCTCGATAGCAAGGGTAACCTCCTCTTCCTCCTCACTGTCACCTCCTTGGCCGAACTCGTTGACGCGTTTGTAGTCAACCTTGTACTTCCAGCCTTGGTAGAGCCAGATAAAGAAGATGACATCGTCACGGAGGGTGGCCAGGCGGTGGAGCCAGGGCATCTTGACTGTGAAAGCAAAGAGATCGTCGATGAAAGTGTTGAGGAACTTGTAGGTCAACGCCTTGCCGGGCATGTGGGCAACGGACTTCAGCCGATAGTTGATATAAAGACTGGGAACCATCATGAGGAAGCCATACGCATAGACGCTGCCAACCAGTGTCTCAATCACATAAGAGTACCACGACTTGTGGGTTTGGTAAATCAAACTGTAAGCGGCGTAGGCAAGCAGCAGAGGGACAGCTACGATGTAGAGGTAGCGGAAAGCAATCTCATCGTACTCCTTCGTCTTCTGCTCGGTCTCGGTGAGCTTGTGCTTGTCCTCGAAGACAATCACATATGGCAAGAACGACAGCCGGGAGCTGGCCGGAGGCGGGCGCAAACGAACGTCGACGGTTTTGGTGACCTTCCAGAATTCCAGGAGAATCCCGAATCCTTGACTGGCCAAAATCATCCAAGAAGTGTTCTCGCTATTATCCATGAGGTAGAGGAAGATGACGGCCTGCATGAAGACGTTTCCGAGAATTGACCGGACCGAAGTACCGACGACATCCTTCTTCTTACGCCAGTGAGCCTGAGAAATGGCAGTATTAGCGAACCGCAGATCTGATATGTTTCAGCGGGGAGATGACTTACAATATCATTCTTGAAAGCCAATGTCTCAAACAGCATGTGTAAAACGGTGACGACACCCGTGGTAGCGAGGAGCCAGATGTTCGTATCTAGAAGAATTTCCTTAACCATCTCCCATTCGGTTCCATCGCCGCCGCCAGGGGCGGGGCCACCATAGGCAGCCTGGCGAGCGCTTTGCTTTGAGCCCTCATCAATACTGCTGATGATGTTGAACTTCCAGTTCGCCATGTTGTTGAGGGTAATCCGCAACGGCACAGTTTCGACAGTGGAGTTCAATTCAGTCATGTGTGTTTTCAGTTGCCAGAAGGTGTTGAGGAAAGCAATTGGATAATACCAGCCATTCTTTCCTGTGGCATCGCGCGCACCGGTCCGCTCCAGCTGCACATACTGGCGAGCGGCGGGGTTCATCTGAGCCATCTTCATAACTCCAGAATCCGGTATCAGAGACAGGGTAAAGTTAGGGTGGTAGTAGGACGAAGTAGTAACAGCCGGGGTGTTATCCTCTTCTTCGTCATCTTCATCCTCAGGGCCCGACAAGAGATTCTTCAGCTTCTTGGTCTTCTT
Organism: Penicillium sp. DV-2018c; assembly: GCA_028827535.1. Lineage (NCBI taxonomy): Eukaryota > Fungi > Ascomycota > Eurotiomycetes > Eurotiales > Aspergillaceae > Penicillium > Penicillium sp. DV-2018c. Next base: position 2,851,210 of record JAQJAA010000005.1, read on the forward strand.
CTTAGGAAGGTACTGATTCAGCGGTCGGAGGAAATGGACAGCATCAGCGGTATTATAGTCCTTGGCCGAAGGGTCTAACTGGTATCCGGCACGAGCCAAAAAGAAGTGGGCCCAAAGAGTTCCATTCTGCTGGACCTGCCTCGGGAGCTTGATGGTGGTGTCGATCTCGCGGGTGTCGCTGTAGTTTCCAATGGTGAAGTTCGTTTCCTGCAACACAAGGATACTGTCTGATGACTTGAATTTAGGCACGGTCATAGACGGGGTCACGTAGATGCTGAGATCGACCGCGCCGTCGAGGGGCCAGATGGGCGCGACGAGTTCCGGGAGCGCGCTATGCTCGACGATCTCGCTAGGATGAGGACGATCGGCAAAGGCGGGGATGCCACCAGTGTTTACGCTGGGAGTGGCCGTGTTCTTGCTTCCCATCCACTGGTTGATGGCGAATTGGACCAGAAGGAAGACTCCAAGGCCCTGGAGAGCACCTTTGAAGCCCGACTAAAGAGGGGTTAGTAAATCGGCACGAAACATTGAATAAATCATACGCACGCTGGACTCTTCCTGTCTGCGAGGCCTCTGTTCAGACATCGTGTGGGATGAGAAGAAGAAGAAGAAGAAGAAGAAGAAGAAAAAGAGGCCAGCGAGCCATCTCCTTTGAGAGCCGCTCGCTAGATTAGCTCGCGATTAGATCGGGGGCCGGGAACTTTGGGACGCGGTCTTGGCATTGAGTCGCCATTCCAACCCTCCGGACTACGGACTACGGGCATCTTCTTCACTCGTACCTATATGCGCTTGCTTGTCACTATCCAAGTAATTTTGGATTGAATTAGTGTGATGGGTAGCGCTTTTAACTCTAGGGTTGCTGGTGTTTGACCTTATGGACAATCTCCCTTCCTTCGATGCTCGCGCGCATTTCCCATCGCATGATGAGCCGCGAGTATGGTTGATCACCGCGGGGGATTCACCTATCGGTCTCTCTGTCGCGCGCCAGATCCTTGCGCATGGAGATTATGCATTTCTCGGCCTAGCACACACGGCTTTGGACAGGGATGAGCGTCGCCGCGATGAATTCGATGCCTTCCTCGCTGAGGTGGAGCAACACGGCGATAGCTGGAAGCAACGCATGAAGACAGCTCCGCTGGATATCCGGTGCGCCACTACCTCGTAGCATCAAATTTGATGCTCCAAGTTTTCTCAAGGGCTGATAGATTGCAATACAGAATGATGGGAGAGTGCCAGGCTGTCGTCGCAGATGCAGCAGCAACATTTGGAAGAGTTGACATCCTTTTATGCTGTACCAGCCAAGGTACATCTTCCCAGTCGAGATGCCACTCATACAAGATAGGATTACATATACTGATCCGCTTCACAGCCCTCATTGGTACGGTCGAGGAGCTTTCCGCTTCAACCCAAACATTGAATCTTGTGCGAGATCAATTCGAAGTCAACTACTTTGGTCCCCTCAACATCATCAAGGCAGCGCTCCCTCACATGAGGAAAGAGCGCTCAGGGCACATAATGATAATATCAGGCATCAGTAAGGCAATAGTCTTATCGTGTTTTGGGCCTCTTTCTGACATATACAGCGGCGCATATTGGTACACCCGGATTAGGAATGTATTGCGCAGCAGGCTGGGCCTTGGAAGGATTCTGTGATGTTAGTCACTCAACACGTATTTTGACATTACGGCGCACGTTGCATGAACTGACCAACGTTACAGAGTCTGGCATACGAAATCGCTCCATTCAACATTAAACTCACCATCTTCCAATGCAGCATTGAGATTGGCATCCTTACCAACCTAGTAACCAGCGTCCCTCCAATCTTCCCCGCCTACTCACCCGCCAACAACCAAGCACCTCTCTTCCGGGGTATTCTGAACCACCTCGTTCCTCAACTACCTGATGCTGCTAGCTCATCTGCCAATCCAGTCACGCCGAGTCGAGCAAATGATCGAGCAAATGATCGAGCAAATGATCGAGCAAATGATGAAAACGCACGGGTCAACTCCATCGAGAACGGCCCGTTCTCTGTGCCCGAGGTTGTCTCCATGCACCCACCACTAAGCTCTGCGCACCTCGAAGTGCTCGTCTCTGAAACAGTATATGCCATCACATCAATTGGTGGCCATCTGAACCCCCCTTCCCGACATATTGTTGGACAAGAAGGTGTTGCGAGTGTCAAGGAGAAGCTCAAGACTGTGAGCGAAGAGCTTGAGGACTTTATACAGGCCAGCTTTGCTGTTGATGTAGCGGCGGACTCGGATCCGGGGCCTTCGATGCAGGAATGAGCAGTGGTAGGTAGCCTTTACAAGTTTAATTTCTTTTTTCTACGTGAATAACTATCACACAATTTCGGAAAGTAAATCATGCTGCTCTGTAAACTTCGCTTCATTGCAAACTTTGATCCTTGGGCCCTCTATTTTCGTGTCTCATTTCTTATTCTTGTATTGTGGTTGCACCTCTGTACTCAATAATCATGGCCAGGTGGTATTGATTAAGTTACACTTTCAACTTCATGCGCTGAACCAGTATCGGTATAGCAGTTGCCAAATACATGGAGACCACCCCTAAGGTCGAGCCATATCTGCTCATTGCTTGCTAACTAGCCCAGACACGGGAACATTCAACCTCCACGGGCAAGAAGGCTGGTATGAGGAATGGTCAAAAAGTATGTATCCAAATATTTATCCACAGGTGGATGCCATCTATTCTTCCCCGCCGTGTTGGAGAAACCAAGCCTCTCTTACGTCAAAGAGACTCCCCATGTCCTGGTTGTTTCGGTAGCATCGTATTGACTTCCAGACCTGACGTATTGGCCCGTTCGGTATGCGGCCATCGATCTGTAGGATCTTCACCCCGAGTCCTCGTGGTGATGCAATATTGGGGACAATTTCGTCTGGCGCATTGGATATTTGAGATGGGACAGTGGCTGCATTCGTATCAGGTCCACGTTGATCAACCTCAACGTCAGCTTTGACAGCCCGCATGGCAGTGTCTGCCTGCGCCATTGTGTCCTGATGTTGTTCTGTGGCTGTGTCGGGTCCAGATGCATGCTGATCTACCTCAGCACCATGCATGTCAGTATCGGACTGGGCCACGGATGAATCCAGAATCATAGCTTGTTCTGTTGGATCGGTTTGGAGGTTTGTATTGACGGCAGCAATGTGCGATTCCTCTGCTTTGGTAGGCGCCTCAGCACCATGCATGTCAGTATCGGACTGGGCCACGGATGAATCCAAAATCATAGCTTGTTCTGTTGGATCGGTTTGGAGGTTTGTATTGACGGCAGCAATGTGCGGTTCCTCTGCTTTGGTAGGCGCCTCAGCGGACTCGCCCGAGGAGCACGGTAGGCAGGATGGGTTCTGATGGGAAGATACGGGGTGCGAGTGCGCCGGGCTTGAAGGCTCTGCAGCATTCCTTTGGCTTTCTGCAATTTTGGGTTCCAATACGGACACGACAGGGAGAGGACGCTCAGGTTTATCTTGTTTATCGTCCTGGTTCACTTTCGTTCCCTGGGCCAGCTCAGACTCGGGCTGCTTAGGTGGTACTCTGCGCGGTCGTCCTCGCTTGCGTTTCGGAGGAGGTTGGGGTACTGGATGAGGAATCGTGTGCTTGGATGCCTGATCCTCCATAGAGGAGCTGCCGAGAATACCGCTGAACCCTTGGCTCTTTTCATTATTGGGGGAAGGGGTGAGTCGTTGTGTCTGTGAGTCCGTGCATGGGTTCACCTCATCTTGTAGAGGTTTAGGGTCCTCCTGGCACACATTATCAATATCAAGTCGTGCCTCTCTGCCAGTGGAAGAGGTGATGCTTATGTGTGTTGCTGAGTCTTCGTCTCTCGTCTTTTGATCATCTGGAGGTGTCGCAAGTGGCCGATTCTCTGTGTCTTCGCCGACTTTCACATCTCCATTACTTGGGGGCAATATCACATCCTGTGGTTCTGCATCTTCATCAACTTTCGTATCCCCATCCCCCAAGGGCAATGCCGCTGGCCGTAAATCTGCGTCGGCATTGACGTTCACGTCACTTTGCCCCTTCTCCGGCGTCGATAGGTGCTCGTCTTTGCGAGGCGTATCACGAAGAAAGACTCGCTCGCCAGGTGGGATCGCAAAAGTCAATTTCGCCCCCTTGATTTCATGAATCTGTAACGATCAGCAAATGGCGCAGCGAAAAGCGAAAGATCAGGTTAATGCATACCCTAGTTTCCTTATCAATGACAATCCTATCCGCGCCCTTGCCATACACATAGGAAAATCTCCAAACATCGCCCACCTGAATAACGCCTTCATCAATAAGAGTCCTCAGTTTCACACGCGCACTCTTTCCAGCAGATGCACTCCAGTGAACTCTCTGTTTCTGACCCCAAAACTGCTCATACTCGCGCTCTTTGAATTCGTCAAATTCACCATTCTCGCGTTGCTGTCTGGCTTGCTGGGCCTGATGTAGCCATTCAGTGTTGTAGCGACCGTTTCCGAGGTCGATCTGGAACTGGCGAACACCGTCTCGCCAGTTATTTGAATATCGAATGAAGGAATCAGGTATTGGTGGTATCTTCGTGTCTGAGTCGTCCGTGATAGCTTGCGCCTCCGGATGTACGTCTGGAGGTAGCAGATCTAGGATTTCGCGCTTCTCGCTTTCCTCAAGGCAATTCCACGCGTCTGGATGTGCGAGCAGTTTCTGGAGAAAACTCAAGATAGATATCAGTCATTACATTCTTATACTGCGTTTGGGAGCTCTTGGTTTCATACCACCAGATCAAGGTCAATGAGGGGGGATTTGTCGCTAGTCAACAGCTGCTCCTTGCTCCATTTGCCTCTGGCAGCAGCCTTTCTTGGAGTTCGAGTCCGTGAAGTCGCTTCATTTTGGGTCGTCATGGCGAGACCCGACTGTTCTCCTATATTGGCAGAACTAACAGCAGCACGTCTAGTACATTATCATAAAACATCCGTGAAGAGAAAGTGAAGTAATTGCGGAGCTTACCCCGTACGTCGCGAATCTGCCGCATATTCCTTCTCCACCGCCTTCGGGGCTCTCCTTCTTGGGGCCATGTCATAGCAAAACAAAGGCGAGTGTCCTGTCTTCCCCAACGAATACTTTACCTCTTCGAAATGGTCCGGTCAACTCAAATTGCGAGGCTAGATGGTGAGAAGTCCCTGAGGTATTGAGAGATTTGGTTTGCTGATTCAGGTCAAATAGGCCTTATGCTGGCCGCATCGGTCGACGATGAGCAGGTATGATGTGACAGTAATTATTAGAGTGGACCTGGAGCTCACGACAGTACCTCTAGGCTGAGTCGGAGCTTTCTGAAATCAAGAGTCAGGCGAAAATGATCTTTCGGCGGTTAAATCGCAACTCCGCACCCCAAGCCAGTATTGAGTCTGGCCAGTACTGTCTACAGTAGGTTCACCGCTTATCAAACAAGGAAAAGAACAAAGAAACAACAGAATGCAGGTGTCTAACTGACTGCAGCTATACAATCCAGGATGATATCTGCTTCCTCTGCATTGCCGACAAGTCATACCCCCGCAAGCTCGCCTTCACCTATCTTGCTGATGTGGCCTCCGAATTTACGACGACCTATACCCCCTCGCAATACCGCTCACCCACGCTCCGTCCATATGCTTTTGTCGAGTTCGATACCTTTATTCAGCGCACAAAGAAATTGTACCAGGACAGTCGCGCATCCCAGAACCTTGACAAGTTGAACGATGAGCTCCGAGATGTCACGAAAGTAATGACGAAGAACATCGAGGACCTTTTGTACCGAGGTGATAGCTTGGAGCGTATGGGCGAACTATCGGGTCGACTGCGTGAGGACAGCAAGAAGTACAGAAAGGCGGCTGTACGAATCAATTGGGAATTGATGCTGAAGCAGGTGAGTCCATGCTTTGCGCCGGGTGTTCCCTAACTGATTGGCTAACTATCCCGCAGTATGGACCTTTCGCTGGCGTCGGGCTTGTCATCTTTATTCTTCTTTTCTGGCGATTCTTCTGATTCCCTGCTCAGCGTGGTCTTGCACTTAGCTTTCATTTTGTATGAATGTATCCATAGTTAATACTCGGTGGTTGCGGGTTACAATCCGCCGATTCTAGAATCCAGAGATTTGCTGAACATGTATCTTATTGATGACATCTAGATTTCATCCTCTTCTTCGTCGAAATCGTCTTCTTCTCCCATATCGTAGAGAATCCGACCTCCTTCGCCGGGCCCATCCCCACTCTGTGCGTCAAAATAAGGCAACACAACACCTTCTCTTTCGCGTCTCTGTCTATCGGTGAGACCGAGCTCAAACGTCGAAGTCGGTTCCTCGTCCCCGGCAGTGGTATCTTGTTCCATGGGGGGATTGTAAAGAACATTATCGTCAAGTAAGGTCACAACCTCTTTCAGATGCTGTGGCGAGTATCGTGACGCAGATGGCAGAAGATACCATTCAAGAACACCACGACCACTCTTTCTTCTGTGTTCCAGTTCAATCACAACTCCCTCTGCTTTCCCAGTGCCGGCTAGTCTGTCCAACCTGCTGAGCAGGACACCTTCTTGCTCTTCCTCGAGCCCAAAGACTGGAGGGGCTAGACTGCGGTCGCGAGCAGCTTTCTGTGCGAGAACATGCGAGAATGAATGAAGGGTCATAATGCTTGTAGCAAGGTATGTTAACACAGAGATGGGAGATGGGGTGTACGGATTTTGCTGCGGAGCTTCGGGGACATCTTGGTGGTATGTCACCACGAGGGACGCATCAACCTTGGCCGATGCGGACGTCGGAGCAATGAATGAGCCGAGGAAGGAGGGCAGATGAAAACCAGGATCGACTCGTTTTGAGTTCAATAGAGGATTGATTGAATCAATAAGGATAAGACGTCCTATAAATCCAGTAAGTCCAGTGTCACAACCGGGGCCAGTGCATTAGGCTTACTCCGCGAGGGGTTAGAAGCTGCGGCAGGCTGATAAGTCGCGCTGACTTCCTTGACTATATCAGCAGGGCTCTTGCGGCGAGTGGATATGAAGGCATCGACCCCTTCGGGTTGTTTTAACGTCTCAAAAGCAATGAGCGTGACATGAACTTTGGACAGCTATTGGACTAGTCAGCATGGCTGTCCAGTCTAGGATAGATAATTCAAATAATGCATTTGAGCGATAGTGGATGATGAACTTACCTTTGCACGTCTGATGTATTCTTTCAACAGTGGTGTGGCTGGTTGTTCTAAAGAGTCCAAGACGAGTGTGAGGGGCGATGCAGTGTCTCGCAAGCTCAAGAGTTTCGAGATCAAGAGCAGGTTATGCGTTCGCCTATGTGAGAGGTTGACAGGTGCCATTTTTCTTTCAATGTAGAATAGTGATCTCAGGCAATACGCTTCTGAAGACGAGGTTGACGAACACATATGAAGTGGGGTCGGGCTGCGAAAATTTCGCGGTGGGATTTAAAGTTGAGGCTCGACGGGCCGGCCCGCTGGCTGCAGCACCCTGAGCCCGGAGAGCTTTACTCGTTATCCAGTCGAGGCAGCCTGCGTTAGTCCTTGGTACAGTGTTACCTACCTACATATCTTCATTGGTGGTATCTCATACCCCTACGGAGGCTGCATCTGGACTGCGAGCATGGCTTAGCTAGTCATCTGTGTAAGGTGCTTAACAGGCTAATTTAAAAGTTCTCCAGCCCCGGATGCTAGAATCCAGGAAGTTTTCTCCGTCCGTGCGCAGTCAGCCCTAGAGGGTTCCATGGGAAGTTGGAACATGTTCAATTGGTGCACTGTTTGGCGCACGTCTGACATGTGTGACTGAGACTTCTGTAACATTTAAAATCCTCTTTTCACCTGGTAGTCATGGACAGGCTACCTCAAACGTACTTGTTTTGACGAGGCGTAGGTACCTATGGATGGAATAAAAGAACCTCAGAGCAACCGCCCGTTCTAACCTATGCCCGATACCTAGGTCCATGTATCCATGAGGGTCCAACATACCTATAGGTATAGGTACCGCAGATCGGCATTGAAGGCATGCCCGTACCTGAAGCGAATACCTAGTGAGGAGACGTATTTCTGGCATAGTTTAACATCGGGCATGGGCTTTCGACGGTTTCAGGTATTTGAGCACTGAGTTTACTAACAATGTATCACAACCTAGTAATATCCTCCCGCACATTGGCTTGTAATAGAACCAATACTACATGGAAAGAAGAAGGCTTTCAGGATTTGATATCGAGAAAGCGAGTCGTAGATCATGACCGAAAGAGGGCATTCAGTTCCAGTCACTGTGATACAAGAGTGTACGTGATTCGACATCAGGCGTTACAAAGATAAGGGATTCTATGTTAGTTTACGGTCGCTTGGATCAATGTATTATGTGACAATCGAAAATCTGGAAATATGTGAAAATGAATATTGAAGTTTGAACTATGGAGCGGTCATGAGCCTTGTCACAAACTGCGCGACTGGCCTCTCTCCGTGACCGGAATAAACTTCTCTTGGGTCCCGGGAGACTCAGGCCGACTCAGCCATTGCGCCAACTTGATACCCTTCACACTCATATTCATAAAAGCGGCTCCTCTATCGCTCCTTCATCCTGATTCAATTGCTCTAGTCTCCAAGGTTTGAGCAAAATCGTCTTCTTCGACCCCTAGCCGCCCAAACATCCACGCCGTACGGGGCAACGCCCATACCAGAACAACCCTCTTCAACAATGGCAGAGCCGCCTGCAAAGCGTGCTCGCCGAGTTGACAGCTCAACTATGTGGGATTCAAATGATAAACGGCCTCGTGCACCCGAGCAAGAAGCAGACCGCGGCCGCATACGTTCGCCAGCTCTCAGAGAGGACAAACGCGACGGCCGGTTTCGCTCTCGCTCACGAGAACGCAATGATGGAAGACGAGAACGGAGCTGGTCTCGAGATCGTCGTGATCGGGACCGAAGAGACGGAGATAGAGACGGACGTGGGGCCCAGGATCGGAAGAGGAGCATTAGTCGGGAACACTATCAGGATAGACGGGGTGGGTCATTTCTCAGCTGCTGGAAGCTACTTGTCTGTATCTTACTAACGTGTCTTCGCTAGGGCCTGCACCGAAAAATGTGAAGTTCCGTGCACCTTCACGCTCTCGATCCCCGCATCGCAATGGCACAAGAGCTCGGTCACCACCCCGAGGACCAAGGAGCGGCCGTCAAGGCGACCGCAGAGATCCCCAATCACGAGATGGCGGGCGAAAGACAACTAGCGCGCAATCAGGATCGGGCCCCTCCGAGGACGCAATGGACATTGATTTCAAAGAAGATGCAGACGAGGACGAAATGGAAGCGCTCATGCGAAAGGCCATGGGCTTCACCAGGTTCCGGACTACGAAGAACTCCAAAATTCCCGGAAACCAGATCTACGCTGTGCGGAAGGAGAAGAAGATCGAGTACCGACAGTACATGAATCGCCAAGGTGGCTTCAACAGGCCTCTCAGCCCCTCACGTTGAAATCCCCTGCTATCAGACTACTACCATGGTTCCTTTTTTTCTGTGTATTCGATACCACTGGACATTTTTTTCTTTTGAATCCTCGACACGATTTGCATTTGCGGAGCATTGGGTCTAGTCGGCTTGATCATTTACTTTCCTATTTCATGGTTCGAGCCTTGGTGGAATTGCTACCATTCCCATTAGTTCAAACATCAGCGAACAAAAACGATATCTGAAACCCCCACTGGTCCAAGATGTAGAAAACCGGTCATAGAGGTGGGCTTGGTCGCAGATGTGAGATGTGACTGGACACACAGCTCCGGTGACGTAGCCGGCCTCTACAATTGAACGCGCACATGCGGTCGAAACTTACCCACTGCAACTCTCTGCAAAGTGGCTTCGTTACGATATTTAGCTCCCAATTTAGCTCCAAAACTCAAAATGTCGGCAATAGGAGATCGCCGTGAGATTGTTATCGTCGGTAAGTACGAGCTGCTTGCGATTTTGGTACCCCGCACGCTATCGCAAATGGCTGACCAGAAATTTGTAGGTGGTGGCATCATTGGATGCTGCTCTGCGTACTATCTTACGAGACACCCATCCTACGACCCCGCCCGCCACAAGGTTACCCTCATTGAAGCCTCCGAAATAGCAGGCGGGGCATCAGGAAAAGCGGGTGGTATGCTGGCGCAATGGGCTTTCCCGAGCAACATCGTCGGTCTCAGCTACAAACTTCACGCAGAGCTCGCAAAGGAGCACGATGGCGCCAACCGATGGGGTTACCGAGAAGTCAATTGTGGCCAGCTCGTCGTGAAGGGGCGTGCCCTCACTGAAAACACAGCAGGAAAAGCGGAGGGTGGGAAGTCGGAGTCCCTCCAAAAACGAAGTGCAGCGGCTTTGTCTAAGATGAAGGCTGCCAAAGTTCCCCAGGACCTGGATTGGATTGAACCGGATCTTCTGCGCGCCTATGAAAGTATGAGCGAACCGGGTGAAACTGCCCAAGTTCACCCCTACCTGTTTACTACGTCCATTGCAAAGCTTGCGCAGGAGAAGGGTGTAAACATCATTCTTGGACAGGTCACAGATATCACCCGGTCCAAGAGCTCTGTGGAATCGGTGACGTATACCGACAAAGAATCAGGCGAAACACAAACTGTCGCCGCTACTGATGTACTAGTCGCTGCTGGGCCTTGGACCAGAAGTATCCTCCCAGAAGTCCCAATTTCAGCTATGCGGGCTCACAGTGTGGTGATTCAGCCAAAGCAACCAGTCAGCGCATACTGCTTGTTCACAAATATTGAGATCCCGGCCAACTTTGACGGGGGAAAGAAGTCACGCCCGACAGTTGCTGCACCGGAGATCTACGCACGTCCGGATGCCACTGTCTATGCGTGTGGCGAGGGTGACAGGGTCGTTCCGTTACCTAAAACTTCTGCAGATGTTGAGGTTGACCAGCAACGCTGCCAGGACATCATAGATCAGGTGGGCAGCATTTCTGACGAACTACGCGATGGTGAGGTTCGCGCTCGCCAGGCCTGTTATCTTCCAAACTGCGACTCGGGCTCCGGACCACTGGTTGGCTTGACTGATGTGAAGGGACTGTACCTTGCAGCCGGCCATACTTGCTGGGGTATTCAAAACGCCCCAGGCACAGGGAAGCTCATGAGTGAGTTCATCTTTGATGGCAAGGCGAAGAGCGCGAATGTTAAATCTCTGGATCCCCGTGACTTCATGTAAATAAAGCATGAATACTTGATACCACGATGTCTACTGTCATAGTCTATAGATTATATGACTGTCAACCCAATACAAAGTTCAAACCCTCCATAATGTTGAATGCGTTCATGTATTGACAAGAACAGCCCGGTAAAGAACCCCATAATCTGGAGTAGACGTGATAAGAGCAACTGAAAGCGGAGAGGGAAAGGTGGATTCATATTCTCCGGTACGGACATGACGCTAGTCCCAATATCGTAGGCGGTCATGCCAGATACCTACAGCTTATCCCGGGGAAAGGACAGCTACAGTGAACTGAGTGAGGCAACACCATGCGTCATTTCAGATTATCGGTGTTATTAACATCGCTCCTTTATGCAATTGGAATTATTGCAAGCGACCAAGCTAACGATGTGTCCGTCTTAGTCAGAGAGTCTGGACGCGCTAGCAACCAGTCCCTACTATGGGGTCCCTACAAGTCGAACCTTTACTTTGGAGTGCGTCCTCGCATTCCGAAGAGTCTCACGGCGGGCTTGATCTGGGCGAAAGTTGACGACTACGCCAATACCCAACAAAGTAAGCGATCTTGGTCAATTGGCTTTATTGGTTGACTATGAAGCTAATATCTGAAAGACTTTAGACACACCTGCGAACAAAATGAGGGGATGGCGGGATATGGCTGGGACGAATACGATATCCGGAAGGGTGGACGAGAGACTATCCATGACGCTGGGAATAGTTTGGACCTGACGATTGATTTCATTAAGGTTCCCGGCGGCCAGCACGGAGGTAGCTGGGGATTCCGAGTCAAGGGTACGCCCAGAGAAGACGCGGACCCCGATCAGCCTGTCTCGATGATTTTCTACACTACTCTCGAAGGATTTGGACATATGAGCGCTGATTCCGAATCGGGATCCGTTGGTGCTGGAGGCAATGTCAAACTCGAAGGATACACCTCGGAACTTGGTGATTTCTCCATTGATGTCACCAATGGACCGGGAACGAACATGCATCCCGTTTACAAGCACCCCAGCTCCACAGACAAGCCACTGGATCGCACTTTTGTCAGCAGTGTATCCTTCCCCGAGGAGCAGCTTTGGCAAGCGAAGGGGATCTTTTACACCCAACTGAAGGCTCACGTTGATGCTGCCCTTGAGCAGTATGGAAAGGAGAACGTCCCCCCTCCAGCTCAGCTGTTTACTATCGGGCACAAGCCTGGCCAAAGCAATGCTCATCTCGTGCAGAAAGTTTTCAGTGGTCCATTTGAGTTTGATGTTTTGTTCTCCTCTCACTCTGCCCCCGAACCGTTAACATCGGAGATCCTCACTCGGGAAATTGAAGATGCCTCAGCCTCATTTTCTGAAACTTTCGATCAGCTCCTGCCGCCACAAGCGCCATTCGACTCGCCAAAGTACTCGAAATTCTCTAAGGCAATGCTGTCCAACCTCATTGGTGGCATTGGATACTTCCATGGTGATGATATCGTGGATCGTTCGGCGAACCCAGCATATGAAGAAGAGAATGAAGGTTTCTGGGAAGAGACCGCTGAAGCCAGGGCTTCCGCGCAGCCTGTAGTCGAAGGTCCTAAGGATCTGTTTACTTGCGTTCCCTCCCGGCCGTTCTTCCCTAGAGGATTCCTTTGGGACGAGGGTTTCCATCTGATGCCTGTGATCGAGTATGATACGGATCTTGCGTACGTATACACCTAAGTTTGTTACTTATTGTTTATAGCTCAATACTGATCTTTCCAGGCTCGAAATCATCAAGAGCTGGTTCCACCTGATGGACGAGGATGGATGGATCGCCCGTGAACAGATTCTCGGCCAAGAGGCCCGCAGCAAAGTCCCTCCCGAGTTCACCACCCAGTATCCCCACTACGCCAATCCGCCTACTTTGTTCATGGCGCTGGACGCTTTCATGGACAAGGTCAAGTCCAACACCAACAAGAGCACTGAGTTCGGATCGTTGGATAGCCAAGATGTGACCGGGAGCCTGCGTTCGGCGACTGTCCGATACCCCGAATTGTCTGAAGCATACCTGCGTTCGTTCTACCCGCTTCTGAAGAAACACTACAACTGGTACAGGACCACTCAGCGTGGCGACATCAAGTCATACGACCGCGAAGCATTCTCGAACAAGGAAGGATACCGCTGGCGCGGACGCTCTGTGCAGCACATCCTTACTTCTGGTATCGATGACTATCCCCGAGCTCAGCCGCCGCATCCTGGCGAGTTGCACGTCGATCTACTCAGTTGGATGGGAATGATGACTCGCACCATGCGTCGTATTGCGGAGAATCTCGGCGAAGAGGACGATGTTGAGCAATTCGCCTACTACGAGACAGCTATTACTCGTAACATTGATGACTTGCATTGGGATGAGAAGGCGCAAACTTTCTGCGATGCGACCATTGATGAGTATGAAGAGAGTGTTCACGTCTGCCACAAGGGCTACATTTCTATTTTCCCCTTCTTGACTGGCATGCTGGGCCCTGATAGCCCGCGTCTCAAGGCTGTGTTGGACTTGATCAGTGATCCCCAGGAACTGTGGAGTGACTATGGTATCCGCAGTTTGAGTAAGAAAGACGAGTTCTATGAAACCGAAGAGAACTATTGGAGAAGCCCTATATGGATCAACATCAACTACTTGGTGCTGAAGAATCTTTATGTAAGTGTTTCAAACCCTGTTTTCTGTTTCTTTTTCTGTGTGCGTGCGAGTTCTAACATACCCTTCACAGGACACTGCCACGGTCTCTGGTCCTCACCAGGAACAGGCACGGGAGATGTATTCCAGCTTGCGGAAGAACTTGGTCGAGAATGTCTTCCGACAATGGGAGAAGACTGGCTTCGCCTGGGAACAGTACAACCCAGAATCAGGTAATGGCCAGCGGACACAGCACTTTACCGGCTGGACCAGTATGGTGGTGAACATGATGTCCATGCCGGATTTGGCCGCAACGGCACAGACCACTCATGACGAGCTGTGAGCTATTGGGCTTTGGTTGTGAAATAAGTCCGTCTCATAAATTAGATAGTGGTCATTCTGGTGCCTAAACCATTTATTGTGCAATCAATCGAACCCATTCCTCCAACGCCAAGCTAATACAGTTAATTCCTATCCCTGATTTGTAGCTCAATGCCTCCGGCGGTCATCGCGGTCTCGTCTGCGTTCTGGGTGCCGTCGGCTAAGTGCTGGGGAGTAGCTTCGCTCCATGCGTCGTCGCCGCTGGTGCTCCTCGTCTTTGCGACTAGGCCGACTTCGCGAGCGGGAGACTGAGCGCCGTCTGTGGTAGTCTCGGCCGCGAGAGCGTGATCGGGATCTGTGGCGGTGGCTGCGGTGATGGCGTTCCCGGTTATCGTAGTGTCGACGATGCCTCCGTTCTTCATCGCGGTCATGTCTTCTTTCCCGGTGTGGGCTTCGGCTCCGTTCGCGCCTGTGTCTGTGACTGGAGCGGTGTTCCTTCTCCCTAGGCCCAGCTTCCGGCATCTCTTCTTCTTTCGGTATCCTATCTTTGCTACCTTCTGTTCCTAGAGGAATCATGTTGGCGTTTTCTGTTGATTTCGAAGGCACCGGCAGGCCCAGTGCGATGGCCATGGCTTCCGCTTCGGCATCCTTGACGCGCTGTAGTTCCTCACGCTCTTTGCGAAGGCGTTCCTCTTCATCTGTATCGGCTTTGGCATACCAGTTTAGATCACGGTTCTGTTGCCATCTACCAACTGGTGCCATCACAGAATGCCCCAGGTAGTTCTCGCGGTGCACGGAGCTTTGGACATCGGACCATTTGAATTCATTGCGGCCACCGCTGTGTATCATAGGGAATTAGCGGCGTTTCAACATGAGGGATGGAATTATAATAAATAAATACAACGTACCGGCTGCCTTCTTTTCGTACACTAGCGACCAAATCCATCTTGTGAGGGTGTGAATGTGTTCGAGGTAGTAGTACTCAGTAAGGAGGAGCCTAAGCCTCACGTAGTCTTGGCACGTGCGCATGCGGATGATCCATTGCGGATTCGGTAATTGAGTTTCGCCGGCAGAAAAGTAAAAGTAGGAGTTGACCGTCCAACATAGACATGGCTCCTTCAACATCCTGATTTCATGATATTCAACCTCTAATCTATCAGGGTATTACTCAACTCTTAAATATTTCGATCGGTTAGATGGAGGGAAGTCCGGTATAGAACTGGCCTCAACAATTACATACAGACCCAAAAGGCGGAGATTAAAGCGGTATACTTGGGTTGGCCAATGATATGCAATCATTACCGGTAACTAAGGCGGTCAGTCAATTCAGCATCGTTATCGCACCTAGCTCCCCGCTGCCAACCAGCAGCTCTTTCCATTAGCTACCTAGTAGCTTGATCATGTTCTATTTACAATCTTCCCATCGCCCTGTGTTTTGTCACGTAGACTTCCCTCAAAGGCAATGACGAAACAATTTGTTTTTGCTTCGTCTTCTCCACCATCCAGACCTCCAACAGTTAATTTCTGCGTATGAGCGCATTCAACTCGCCCGATGGCATCTTCTCTTGATGAGCAGGCTCAATCACCAGTGCCTGAGGTAGTAGAGCTTTCGCGATACTGGTCCCACGTTCAGGTCTTGAATGTAGAATCAAAAAGAGAACGGGTATGTCCCAAACCCCAAGTTTATCAACAGGAACCACGAACTGACAGTTGACATCACAGTACCCGACGTGAGCATGGAAATATCCGCCCTCCAGAGTGTTTCGGGCTGACCATGCTTAAGTACAGATGATGTCCCACCAGGAATAGCTACTTGGAGGTGTAACTTGGTGAGTTGCTTCTTGATCAATGTTGCTGGCGTTCGCCTGGCCTATATGCTGTTCCATTGGATCATTTTTTCCTAGTCTAACACTGATTTGGAAAGGCGGCACTTTCGCAACGACGAAACCTGCTATTCACAGCTCATCGTGCCGAAATTTACGTATGGATACCGAAGGGTCCCCGCCAGCTTCTCGGCTCCCAGCCCGCAGTGATAATCCAGCCGGTGCTGAATGATCCCAATGCTGAAGGATACATTGATAATAACAATCCACACATTATCAATAACATCATTGTGGATGATTTGGGCTTGAACGAGGTTTTGCTATTAGCGACTGATTCTGGGAATGTGACTGGTTATGAGGTCGAGGCTATTTTCTCAGCAATCAACCGGTGTATTGCAAGCGAACTCACCCAGCCATTCAGTATCCCTGAAGTCCGACCTTTTTTTGCAGAAAATGTTTTCGAAAGTGCGTGGGGCTTGGCTACTCACAAATTCGCTCGTTTGATTGCAGTGAGTGCGAACACCGGCCTAATCACAGTATTTGCTTTTGCCTTAGTGGATGGCGAATCCGACAGTGGTGATAGTACTCTATCTTCAAGCTCAGACCCAGCAATTTCGGATGCTTCGGATGCCTCGGATTCTCCCACCTGGGTAAACATTGATTCCGAGCAACGTATGGAAGACATGAAGCAGACCATGCCCTACCATCGGACGCGCAATCTGCGACTCAGCTACGAGGGCCATGATGACAATATACCATGTGTTTCATTCGCCAATTTTGACTTGGACCCTAACGGTCTGTGGATGGTCAGCACAGATATTCACAACGAAGTCTGTATATGGAGGGTCTGGGATAGCCTGCACCCTGTCCATTCATCCATTCATAAGTCTACTGCTGACAGGGGCTGGTTTGTCTTGCCCATCAGTCCTTGTGGAGTTCAACATCACCTCAACGTACTTGATGCCTGTGGATGTCTACCAAAGCCAGAGATAATCGAAGATGAACGGCCAATAATTGACGTGACACAAGGCGCCAAATTTGTCGCTGATTATATGGAAAGTGGACACTTGGATTGTCCAGAGCCAACTGTCGTTCTGCCTGAGGATTTCTTTTCTGATCCATCTATTTGTGATCAGAATACCCCCCTATCATTGAGCCAAGAGCGGCACAGTGCAACTCAGCTAGCTCCTGGGACTGGGACCATGAATGACAGCGGCGATGCAAACACTCAAACTCTACGCTCTGGGATGCCTTTCCTATCCGGGAAATCTGGTTCTCGCGTGAAGAGTAGCGTCACGAACTTGGTTGAAGAGATAAATGGGCACGATGTACTCAGTAATACCAATACAGCGGATGCCCCTGAATGCCAGCAACCTCACCGTACGTGGATGATGCCTTGGTGCATTAACAGATATGCTAACATGTCACCCAGCTGTCGATTCCCCCTTCTTTCCTATTCTCCACTTCTCTCATAATGAAATCACCCTAGATCCCTATCCACTGGACATACAGTCTATGATATCGGTTTCTCGGAACCCTTTTAGTTCATTGACGGGGCTTTTTGAGACCATCATCTGTGACCGCATCAACATGGTCAAGTACTTCCCGGAATCTTGTCTCGTTGTTGCGGCGACTCAATCCGGTGCAGCGGCCATCATCACCCTTACGTGGCAGCGGGATATTGGCCATAGCTTCCGAGTCGACTGGTTACTCCCTTTCTTATCGCAGGAGAGGGAAGACAACACCGCTTACCCGCCTCTCATGGGTATTGCGGCAGGCCCCATGCCTGGGTTCGAGAAGCCGCAGGACGTACCTTGCATCCCCCAGGGCGTCAATCCCAATGATCCGATCCAATTCAGATGGCGGATGCTGCACCCCCACGAAGATGGGCCATATGAGCCACAGCCGCTTGGGGGGAACGTTACCAACCCCCCGGAGAGGAATCCCAATGCCGAAGCTGAGGAGTGGACACTTCCTGAGATTCACGCTCATGCCTCTGGGATTTATCGGCCCCACGAGAGCTGGCATGGTGTCACCCCCTCGCGCCATTACAGGCTGCTCATGCTCTACTGCGATCACTCGGTTATGAGCTACGAGTTCTGGCACGACTGGAGGGCGTAACGGAAATGGTGAAACTGGACTGCGTTTCTTGTGTGGGCGCGAGAAGCGTGTTCATACCAGGTTACCAACCGATGTATCTACCCATGATATGATTTCTAATCATATGTGCATGTCAGAATAGAATAATTGACAATATGAAGTGATGAAACCAATATTGCCAGTTTCCTTATTATACAAAGAGAATGCGAAAGTTCAACATGGCAATGGGCAATAGGTAGGGGCCTGTCCATGGTTTGAACTTTGAGGCTCAGCCAAGCTGATATGTGATTGGTCCGATGCAAGATAAGCTTATAATTGGGGGCTTCTCACCCAGGGGACAGAACAAGGTTTGTCTTTCCGAGGTTGCACGGGCCACTGTTGCGCTCTTCGAACTCGAGGGATAAGGAAATGGAAGTGGGTACCTAAGGTACTGGGAGCTCGAATTGCTCTGTATATTCTTTAGCACATGCGAGCAAGCTTCGGAATCGCCATCTGGCACTATGTACACGTCATGCTGCACTGCTTATACACATAGTCTCTGGGTAAGGCTATAGGATGATGGTCAAGACTATGGATGTCACAGATCTTAAGTCGAGCACCATGGGAGAAATACAGTCAGGTGTCAACTTGAGGGAAAGTAGTGCCATGCAATAAGATCAATATTAGATTGAGGATCTTACATGAGGCGCTAAATGCGTGAGAATGATATTGACACTTCTCGAGCGCATGTGTTGAAAGTAGCAAAGATGAGAGCGAGTATAGATAAACAGTGAAGAAGGCAAAGGACAAATCGGGGTCCCAAGCCAAGGAAATGAAAATGAAGAAGAAATTGGAAGAAACATAAAAGAAACCATATATTCGTTGAATGCATCATATCATTAAGACGCTTTTGAATGCAAATAAAAACCATGCAGTATGTCGTTGAGCGTGGAATGAGGCGTGAAAACTCATTCTAAAAGTCATCCAATTCATCACTGTCCCATTCATCTTCGCGGTCGTCTGCCACTAGGTCAAGAAATCGTTGAAGACCTGGGTGCGCCTGTCTCCTATCTGGGTTGACCCGTCGGACGGGGAGCCTCGCCTGTGGCCCGATGTCTTGGTTTTCGCGATCTCGTACTTCCGCCATGGCACGAGCCTGAGCTTGGCGTTCGGCCGCGGCAGCGCGAGCAGCTGCGTGATCACGTTGGCCTTGTCTGTGACCACCGCGGTTGACCTGGGGCGGAACAGGAGCCGGGGGAGGTGGGTGTCGGTGGAAATCGTCATCTTCATCGTGATCAAATTCGAATGCAGGTCGGTCATCGTCGCTTTCATCGGTGTCTTCGTGTATGTCCACTACTGGTCCATCGTCCTCGAAATGCAAAAGTTCCTCCGGAATGCGGTGGAGGGCCTCGGCTCCATCCGGGTTGATGCCATCGCCACCTTCCAAATCCCAGAGACGATTATAGCATTGACCTTTCGGGTCGTTGAAATGTCTGTATGGATTGTCTGCGCAGAGCCAGGCCGAGCAAAGGTAGCAGAAGTGTGTGTCGCATTGGAAGCATCGCATATGGTTGCATCCCATTTGCTTCTGGCAAGGCACATTGCAAGTTGGACAGGGGGTCGTGTACAAGCGCAGGTATTCTTCAGTTGCCTTCTCTTCCTCGGTCTGCTCGCCATTGCGGCGGCGTGGAAAGCAACGAACCAGTTCGCCATGCCAGCCTTTTTGACATACTGAGCAAAAGGCGTAGCTGCATTCCTCGCAAATAGCCACACGCTCCGCCATGGGAGGGAGGCCCCCGCTATCATTTTCGTTACGAGACTCCGGGGTATCCTCTTCGTCGGAACTGTCCAACTCATCTGACAACGGGTCTTCTAGCTTAGGATGCCTTTTCGATCGTGCAGGCCCCTGGCACCATTCCCTTGGACAATAAACAGTTGTCTTGTCGGCTTCGATCTTCCTCTTTCTCTTGAGGTAGGCGTATCGCTGCACAGTCTCCGGCGCCAGAGGGATCTGAAGAAGCTCGCTGGGTCCGAGGGTACGGTCACGCTTTTTGCGAGGCGGAGTGTCAACTGCACCAGGCGTAGCCACGGGTCTCTTATTATATTCGCAATCCGGTGCCATGCACTTCACCCCGTCAACGTTGCCCTCGGTGATGCAGCAGTTGTAGAAATCCTGCAAGCACCGAACGCAGAAGACATGGGAGCAACGAAGCAATCGATAGCAAACGGATCCCTTTTTCGGTTCCAAGCATACCCCACATTCAAAAGTTCCCTGCTCGAACTTTTCACGCTCCGCTTTTTTGTTGTAATCCAGGAGCCCGACTTTCAGGTCCCGTGAAAGGCAGATTTCGCCAGATGCATCCTGGATATTGAATGTTGATTCCGCGAGCTGTTGGAGATGGTCTATGTACGTGAAGACAACCAAATCCTTTCCGCCTTCTTCCCAGAGTCGGTGGCAATCTTCGGTCAATCGGTCGATGACTGAGGGGGGCAGCCATGCAGAGACTGTGCTTAGATGAACCGTAGGGGGCTTTTCGGTTGGGTAGCCATCGGGTAATTCAATCTCGAGGTGTAACGGAGGCAAGTGCGTGAGTACATGGACATCTTTGACTGGCGGTTGGTCCAACTCCCCTTTGGACTCATCCAAAGATGTTGGAGGGGTAATAGTGGCAGCGAGTATGGCGTCCCGTGGCTGTTGGAAACAAACTGAGGTTGGAACGGCGGGTGCGACTGGAAGATCAAAGACGGCTTTGAAGGGCGAGGAAGGATCGATTTGTATTTCGGGGAAGATGGCGACGATCGAGGAAAGCTCGACCGAGCGCTCATCCTCGAGTAACTCTGATTCTTCGGTCATGGCCGGACGAGATCGGGTGCGACCACCCTGCGAAAAGATTTCTCGGGTTGATGGGGTGTTATATGAGACTCCGCTGTCGTCGAACCGCACGCTAAAGACAATACTGCCCCCTGCAATGTATTCGAGGACTACCCGCTCATGGCGCAACAGAATAAAAAAGAGTATTGGTGTGACTAGTGACCGGTTCCAGATGAACTGTCACTTCAGGACGATCGGGCAGGAATGAGGGTGGGGGTTCCTCTCCTGCAGCAGAATTCACTTCGAATCAGCGTTGCGATTGAGACCTCAGTGGGAAGGTAACGAACAAAAAGCAGATCAAGGTATTCCTTCCACTGGCCAATACTCGGCGGAAAGTCGGGAGGGGTCTAACAGATGATGTAATAGAGAATCGGGAGTAAGAGGAGAGAACAGGTGCGTCATGGTTTGGAAGTGAGAGATGTAGAGGAGGGGAGGAAGAGATGGAGGAGGAAAGAGAAAAGGATTTAGAGAGGAACCTTGGAACCTAACGAGGGCCCAGATACGAGATACCAGTAACTGAAAAAAACCAGAAAAAAGCCAATGAGGAACATCAAATTTGCCTCACTTTCCGCCGCTTTCTTTTTCAGTTCTTTCCTTTTTTTCATTTCCCCGCTGCCCAATCTGTGTTGACTTTCCTAATCGGTTAATCTGCTAATCGGCCCCCCTTATCGTCTAAGAGCACGGACTCTTTCCATTTTGACCCTGAAACTTCGAGTCTCCAAACTTCAATTCGTTCTCATTCACTCTTTCCCTCGTTCAATCTGTTTCCCACTTCTTTCTCACTTTCCTTTACATTACAACACCATGGATGATACACCATTGGCTACTTTGTCTCTGACTCATGTCCATTACGTGTGTAACACCGCTCTGATACTGTGGTTGAGCTCACTAACAGGTGTCTAGAACCCCAATGACAAATTATCCTTTGCCTCAGCATGGTTGGCATTGGTCCCCCAGGCACTATGTGTCTCCTATGCAACATTGATCTGGTCAACAAGAGAAGTCGAAGTGATCATGATGTTTGTGGGACAGATGGCGTCTGAGGTCTTGAATTGGACCTTGAAACGCGTCATTAAGGAAGAGCGACCGCAAGGTAAGTTGTCGTCGGACCTTGGGTATCAATCTCCTTTCCGAGTGGATAGCTCGACTGACACATGGATCTTACAGGAATTTACGGCAAGGGGTACGGCATGCCTTCTTCTCACGCTCAGTTCATGACCTTCTTCTCCGTCTACCTCACCCTGTTCCTCCTCTTCCGTCACAGCCAAGCCTCTGCGAGCTCTTACCCTAATGTCGCCGTGCTCCTACGAATCCTGGTCATGCTGGGTCTTTGCATTGGAGCCGCCGCCGTCGCTGCTAGCCGCATCTACCTCAACTACCACACCCCCAAACAAGTCTTCGCCGGCTGCGCTGCCGGGTTCGTATGTGCCTGTGGATGGTTCATGATAACTAGCCTGCTCCGACGATCTAAGTGGATCGAATGGACCTTAGATACGACTATCTCCCGGCTGGTCAGGGTACGCGATCTCGTCGTTAGCGAGGACTTGGCTGAGGCCGGCTGGCAACGTTGGGAGTCCCAGCGATTGAAGCGTCGCGGTCTCAGCGATGGAAAGAAATCGGAGTAAATGTTGCCCCCTTTGGACTATACCTTGCACTATTAGCGAGCGAGTGTCTACTTCCTGTTCTTTTATATTAGACCAATATTAGATCAAATCTTTTTCATTTGTTATTACTTGTCATTCGTAGATAACAGATCGAGAAAACGCACAAGGCCTTTGTATGGTGGTCACGTGAGTGGTGGTTTCCCGTATCGACACCGCAGTTGCCAAACTTCTCATGCGCCGTTGAGAACTTATGACAAATGTCACAATGTGTATTTGTCTATCCGTATGAGTCTAACCTGAGTTCTACTCTCCTCGTTGCTCATTGACCTGATGCCTGGAGTGCCAATATCTGGTGAATGGTGATCCACCCACACAACGTTCTGCCAGGAACACAGAACCCAACAAGTCTCCAATAATGGACGTGCCTTCAGATGCACCCGAAGCCACGATGCAGGAGCGTTGTATTGTCAAGGCCGATGAGGTCGATCAAACAGGCACCGATATCTCGCCGGTTTCAGATGACCAACTCATGGAAGAGGTAGCTGAGGGGCTCCGTCAGGAACAGGCCTCTCAGGCCGCACCCCCCCCTGAGACGGCGCCCTCTGCCCCCGAAAAGTCCATGAAACGACCAGAACTTCGCCGTGAAAACTCGGTTCCACCTCCGCCTCTGCAACCGCCACCGCCAGCTCCAGTTCAGGAGAATGCGGACCGAGGAGCGAGCTCGCTGAGCTTATCTGACCTGCGGAAGCTGGTGACTGATATGCCCAGAATCGAGCAACCCGCCTATGCTTTTGAGTATGCCGATGCTCAAAGTTTCCCTGAGGAGCTCGATGAGTGGTTCCAATACAATGATTTTGATCGTGTCATGTTGACCGGCACCAAGAACACTTTCAATCAAAAATGGCCCGCCTTTTGCCGGCAGCACGAGCCAAATAACTCCGCGGTGTTCTGGCTCGATGCATCCCACCGTTTACGGCACTTGTTCATTTCTCGGATGATG
Source organism: Penicillium sp. DV-2018c (assembly GCA_028827535.1). NCBI lineage: Eukaryota > Fungi > Ascomycota > Eurotiomycetes > Eurotiales > Aspergillaceae > Penicillium > Penicillium sp. DV-2018c. The sequence continues at coordinate 2,874,696 of JAQJAA010000005.1, forward strand.
GAGGACTTGCAGCACTCGGAGGTTTCTGTGCGATTGGAGGCCCTTGAAACCGTTTGTTATGTCGTTACTGGTGTGTGGGGCCTTACCGGTGGAAGAGTAGCGCCCAACTATACGTCATATGCGGACTCCAAATTAGCGACTGAAACGCCGTTGCAGAAGTCGTTACAGATCCAATGCATCGAGGACAATGTTTGCCTTCTCCAGGAATGCTCTGGCGTGACCGCTTTGGTGGCGTACATGCGCCGCCTCTTTGATAAATCCCGTTCGGCAATGAGCTCGGACTCGAATGGCATCGACTACGAGAGACTCAGTCCGGGTGATATCGCTGCTCCGGAGCGGGAAGCTAACTTAGTACTTACAATTTTGTACTTTGCTGTGGAAGTCGGCCGCAGACAGCAGGCGCGCAATCCTCAATGCAGTTTGATTCGCGATGCATTGACTGACTCATCGCCGAATCTTCTGGTATCCATCGTTGAGATAATTGCCCGGCTGCGCTGGGATGAGTCTGCTAATATCCCGCTGACGAGGATTCTCCTGTTGCTCTGGAAGTCCCTGCTTCTTATCTTTGGAGGGACCAACGAGTTAAAGCGCGCAAAGGAAGTCCTCGAGCCTGCTCTCTCGGCTGAAAAGGATGACACAAAACGCAGGACGCCATTTTTACACGCCTCCCCTTTGGACTATCATGTCTTCCGTCAGGAAATCACGTCCAAATACCCAGCCTACAACCCTCCACCGCTTGTCCTTCCATTGGAACTGGAAAACAACTCCATCCTCCCTCCTCTTCCGCATAATTCAGCTAGAGTGAACGCATCCAATGGTATCTTCTGTGGTGTTGGCCCATCGGTTGCCGGTGGAAATGGTTCTATCCTCCAGCAGGCTGTTCATATCGCAACCCCGGCGCCATCTCCACCGCCTTCGCCCGCCGGTCCAGGAGGGAAGGGTGGTAAGAAACAGAATTACCAGACCAATCAAAATTTCCCCTTCATGTATCCCCCCTGGATGATTCCAGCAACCGCATTGGCGGTAAGGGGACAACCGAACGCCAGGACACATTGGTTGGCAAGAGATGGGAAGGCAGCGATGTCCCTGCGTCCATCATTGAAGCCGGAAGGCTTTTCTCTACCCATGTCAAGATGACCCGTGCGATGCGGCAGCTTTGGCAGGAGCGTGAACACTTTATGAAGTATGACCGTGGCTGGAACTCAGAGGATGCTGCTCACTTCCCCGACAATGTCTCAGACGATCTGCCGGATGACTTTGAGTATTTGGATTTGTCGGATGATGAAGAGAAGACGAAGTCTACACCCGCACCGAAATCACCAGTCAAAGAGACAGATGATCCAGATATCCAGCGGCGTCTGGATGCGGTTGAGTCATTCTATGTGAGTACAAGTTTTGTGTCCTAGCTTTATAGTTGCTTACGTTCTTCCAGTCCCGTACCCTGTCGCATCTCCAGTCCATCACCATCGTGTTCCTGAAAATTATCTTGACAAATGTCAGTGCGGTGGTCAACCAGGCTGGTAGCCAGAATACCAGTAACGGTCATTCCATGAGCAACTCTGTCGATCTCTTTTCCAATGAATCCATCGACGAGCTTGACAACATCCGACTCCGCGAGATCACGGGCAAAGCCGTGTCTGGCACCCTTTTACTTCTCCTTAAGTGGTTCAAGCGATCTCGTGAGTTTGCCCCGGGGGTATTCAAACGAAAACCCGTTGCTGACCCATTCAGATATCTTGAAATTTGAATACATGACACAACTTCTACTTGACTCCAATTACATTCCCTTGATTCTCAAGATGTTTGCACACCAAGACGTCGATCAAGCGGTGGCACATAAGAACGACCGCGAAGACCTGTCGTAAGTCCCCCGACGTCACTTCTCGCCAGAATCGTCCACTCACGCATACCAGATTCTTCCACTTCTGCCAAAGTAACACAGATAACCCTCTGGAAGACGAATGCCACTCGGACGGCGACACGGAAAGCGAAGACGAAGCAATGCCTCCCCCAATCTCCCGCTTCCGTCCCGATCCAATAGCAAACGGCAGCGCACTCGGTCTCCATGATGAAGATAACTTGGAAGACATGTTAACCGGCATCGCCCATTCCACGCGGCCCGAAGTCGACGAACTGGGCTATCCAACCGGCCCTCCCCCGAAAGAACCCGTCAAACTCTACTCCTTCCGCAACTTCTTCTCCGCCATCAACTACCTCCACATCATGCAAAAGATAACCCGCGACAAGGCCCACCGGTGCCTCCTCCTTGTCCAATACAAGTCCAGCAACATCCTCAAAAAGGGCCTCAAGATCCCAGACCCCCACCTCCGATTCTACACCCTCAAACTCTTCAAATCCCAGGTCCCCTACTGTGGCCGCAAGTGGCGTCAGAGTAACATGCGCGTTATCACCGCCATCTACCTCTACTGTCGTCCGGAGCTGCGCGATGACTGGCTCGCTGGCTCCGATGTCGATGCAGAGGTTGAGGAGGCGTTGCCGTTGGAACAGGCTTTGCGCGGTCTTACCCATTGGTGGCATCTAAGGCAGTATAAGGATGTTATGGGTGGTGAACAGGGGGCGTCGTTGATGGAGGAAGAGCGGGATTTCTTCGGTAGAGAGCTTGAAGCTATGGGTTGGGGTGCTGCTGAGGAGGCTTTGAATGGGGTTTGTGAGGAGGAGATGGGGGGTGTTATAATGCATGGTAATGAATGGGATGGTGTGCCGCTACCTATGGAGGGGTGGTCGTAGATACATACCTGGTTTACTTTGCTATGAGATCAATGAAGTCGTTTTATCTCTACTTACTTCTTCCCTAGATCTGGTATGATCAATGAATAAGCTGCCTACATCCCACATCCGAATCATTATTTTTGAAGTTATAGTTACCTACAGATCCCGGGCACCTAACTATAACTATGTCTTTACCTCAACAGCCTAATCACTGCAAAAACCAAGACGGCACTTCAGGTCCCCAAACAGCCAGAGACTCATCACCCGCCGGACCATACCCGATAGGAGTCTGATCATTCACCAGATCCCCATCCGCATAATGCTCAATCATATTTCCCGTCGTATCCCACCAGTAATCGAAGATCTGGGATCCAAGAATATGCCGACCAACACCCCAAACAGACTTGTATCCTTTCTTGGCAAGCCATTGATGCCCTAACTCCTGCGTGTCAAAGTCGTGCACCTCAAATGAGCAGTGGTGGACGTGACTGGTCGGATTCGAGCTCATGAAGAAGCTGTGGTGATCGACGGGCTTGTCGCCTCGGTCTATGTGCGCGAAAACTGCGACGTTCTTCTTTGTTCCTGCTTCTTCGATGTAGAGGAAGTCCGTGGGGACGAGGTTGAAGTTCTTTGTGTAGTATTTCACAAGGGTTTCGAAGTTGGTGGTACATAGGCCGTAGTGGCCCAGCTATCTTGGGTTAGACTTGGTTTTTGCCATGTCGATGCAAGCATAGACTTACCTTGTGGACTGCAGCTGGTCCTGGCTGGAACCGCTGGAACTTGCGGACGCGGGGTTTTTCGGTTTCATAGTTGAGTTCAAGGGTTTGGGGATAGGGCCCTGGAGTCGTTGGTGTCTGTCCGAATAACAAATTCATTCTAAAGCCATCGGGGTCTATCAATGTCACCATATGGCCGCCACCGGGGGCATCTTTGAGTTGTTCGATGTTGCCGGCTGTTGGTAGTTTCGTCGCCCTAAAAACATTAGTATCCAGATATAGCATGCCAGATTGTAGGAGATGTTCACTTCTCAAGGTCCTGGTAAGATTCAACCTCGAATGCCCCACCGAGGAACTCCTTCGGTCCCTTTTTCGCATAATAGACGTAGGGATCTACTCCGTAACCTCGAAACCAAACTTCTTCATCGGTTCGCTTTGCAATGGTCATACCAAAGTCTGAATTCGTCAGCCATGATCTCTTGCGGGTGTAAGGACTGGTAAACCCCCGGTGCATACCTTGAAGAAAAACACTGATCTCATCCAGATCAGGATGCTGATATCTCATATGGGCCAATTTGACAAGATGAATCTGGGATCCGGTCTCAATTCCACATCTTTCGCGCCAGACCTGTATACTCTCCGACTCAGGACCGATGGCGATGTTGTCCTCGATCGAAGCACCTTGGCTAGCTTGTGTGGCCTGGTGATTCCATCAGTGAGATACTATGGTCGTCCAGTGGCGAACTAAATCCTACCATATTTGTTTCAATCCACTCTTCAAGTTATGACAAATTGACAATGGATCAATCAGTTCAATAGTTGTCCGTGCCCGCCTTGAGAGATCTGGTTTTATCGACGTCGACGCCCTTAAGAAACCCCCTTGGGGCTCCCCACAGTCCCGCATAGCGGTCCCACGTCCCACGTCTCTCCGCGAGACAAACAAAGCGAGGAGTCTCCGCATGGCATGCGGGGCCCCAGCTCGGATTTAGATCGGATATATGGATGTCGATCATCCGAGGCTTATTGGTGGCAATTGGCCGGGATGTCGGGCAGGGCCGCACGGCTGTTAGGGCTAATTTAGGGCCTAACCCGACCCAATTTCCAGCAGTTGGAACTTGCTGATCGTCGTTTGTATCTAGATCTCATGCAGCTCAGAGCACACATGCTAACCTCGATTCAATAAGGAAGTGGAAGCCGATTTATACCTGGGCGCTATACCCGACTAGGCAAGACCCAAGTTTGAAGCGCCGATCCGGCATCGGGGTCACAGCCCTCGAAGAGGTAAAATCGCTGGCAGTTTGTGTGATCTTCCCAGGACCCCAGCACCCATACTTACTTACTGCAATCTGTTCTCTGACGGAGGGCCGGACGGTCTATACTAGTCTGGTATAGCGCCCGGGATGTACTTCCCTTACTAGGTGTTATAGGGTTCGTGCTTTGAACAGCATAAGAATGTATAATGCTATGGAACTCGGTACTTTGCACCTTATTTGGATATCTCAGAGCCTCACTGCTGATCTGAAAAATTCCCATTGCTCAATCCTCGGCGATGTGCTTTGCCGACCCCTGAATGAAACCCAATCGCGTCGATAGCGGCGGCTCGGCGCCTCGAGCTCATTTTGGTTCAATGTGGCTTGGGAAAGTCCACACACGCGCGCAATGGCCGCTATCACAAGCCATGTGAGACAATCCCAAGATCTAGAGCACGAACCATCTAGCAAACCCGATCAAAACCGATCGAACTCTTGAGCCTTTAACTACAATATGCACCTAATCCCCTTAGCGCGGTAATAGCGCGGCGCTTCGTCGATATGGTGGCACTAACAAACAAAGCCAACAAAGAACCAACAAGCTAGACACGAGCTACTATCGAAGGCTCAGAAATCACATTGTCATATCACAATTCATATGCCAATACATAATAGTTTTGTAAGTCCCATCCCGGCTCTGTCTAATCTTGCTCTCCGTCTCCTCTCCCGAATGAACCCATTCTAGCCTTCTTCTACACATACCAAAGCCCAACAACAACCATGTCACAGCGTCTCCTAAACAAAGTATGCCTCATCACCGGCACCGGCGGCAGCATGGGACGAGCAGCAGCCCTGAAGTTTGCGCAAGAAGGCGCCAAAATTGTCGGCTGCGATATCCACATCGAAAGAGAGGCAGAAACCATCAAAGCCGTGCAAGAACAGGGCGGCGAAATGATATCAATCTCTCCATGCGATATCACCAAGCGCGAAGACTGCGAGAAACTAGTCAACCTAGCTATCCAACCCTACGGACGCATCGACGTGCTATACAATAACGCCTCAACAGCCTACATGGCCTGGGTCGACGACTTCCAAGATGACGACTGGTACAAGACGATTGACCAGGAATTGAATCTGGTATACTTGCTCACGAAAGTCGCATGGCCACATCTTAAACAGTCTGCCGCGTCTATTATCAATGTCGGCTCGGCTAATGGCTGGATCTCTATTGCTCCTGTGCCGGGCCTTGCGCACACGGCTGCTAAAGGTGGTGTGATTGCTATGACTCGCCAGCTGGCTATGGAAGGACGGGTTCATGGGATCAGGGCCAATTCGATCTCGCCGGGTATTGTTGAGTCGGTTCAGACTAAGCCTTTGCTTGAAGACCCTGCGTTCAAATCGGGGTTGTTGTCGAGGGTTATGCTTGGGAGAATTGCTCAGCCTGAGGAAATTGCGGCTGTGGCTTGCTTCTTGGCTTCCGATGAGGCCTCTTATATCACTGCTGCTGATATCCGCGTTGATGGAGGGATGACATCCTGGTAGTGGTGATACTAGGTACATTGTTTCTATTTGTAGATATATCTTGCTGTTTCTAATGTTACTATGAGAAGTATCGAATATTCGGCATTCTGCCTGGGTCTCAGTTGAAGATGAGTGAAATGGCGATTTCTTCGGTATACCAAGGTGAAGCAGATTGAATTCGGTTGAGTAGAACCAGGAGAGTCTTGCGATAGCAATCATTGTCGATTCCGACGTCGTTCACCCGCCGAGGGATGCAATATGAGGCTGAAGGCACCTGGTTGTTGATGTTGGGTACTCTAACTCGAAAGACTCCACACCCATGTAACGTCGCATCAACCCTTCCCCCGCGCCAGTGAACAAAGACTTTGACATACACACATCCCTGCTCCTAAGTTGCATACCTCGTTTACCAGCTCGAGGGTATCCAACTTATAAAGAACATTTCGAAACAACATACATCAAAAGCTTGTCCCTGCACCACTTCGACCGCACACCGAGCAAAAGGTGCACGCAGCACCATCCGACTTTCCATTCGCAACTGAGCATTCCATTACCACGCTCGGTGTTTCCAGCGATATAGAAATCCAAACCTTAACATGAGTCAAGCTAGTTCTCGACCAATTCTCGAGATTGCCTGTTTCAACCCGGAATCGGCCTTAATTGCTGCAAAGGCCGGAGCGGATCGCATCGAGTGAGTGTCACGTCCCTTCAATTTCTCGGCTTCGGAATGTATAATTCGAATGCAAGCCGCGCAAGCAGTTTGCAATCTTGGACGCAATTCTGATATTATTTGCGTTGCAACGTATATTCACATCAAAAAGCTGACTCCAATCAAGACTATGCCACAACTATCGCCTCGGTGGCCTATCGCCTGACTCTGCAACCCTCAAAACATTGAAAGCACAGTTGATGATTCCAATTCATGTGATGATTCGACCACATGCCGAGCACTTTTGTTACGGAACTTCCGATTTCGAGGCGATGAAAGAGACGCTTCAATCTCTCAAGGCCTCTGGGGCCGATGGTTTCGTATTTGGAATTCTGAATCGATCTCCACAAGGGTCATACGATCCGGATGTACCCTGGGTTGATGTTGCTCGTAACAAGGAACTCATCCGACTAGCTGAGGGTCGCCCTTGTACATTTCACCGTGCCTTCGATCTCATCCCCGAGTCCGATTGGGAGACTGCTTTGGCGGATATCATGGATTGTGGTTTCGCTTCAATCTTGACGAATGGTGGTCCTTCCGGAACGGCGGCGGTCGAGTGTGTTGATAAGCTGCAAACTCTTGTGCGCTGGAACCAAGCCCAATCATCTGGGTGCCCGACAATGCGAGGCCGCAAAGCCCCAGAGATTATTATAGGAGGTGGCGTAAGGGCATCGAACATAGCCTTGCTTCATGGCATGACCGGGGCCACAGCCTTCCATTCCGCTGCCCTTCAAGGTCCGAGAGAGATGGTTTGTGAGGAGGAGGTTCTCAACATGAAATCCCAAATAGCACCACCATGAGCATGATCAAGTATGGAACGATGAGGTCTTGAGTTTGACACCAAGGATAGTAGCGATGTTCTTGTATGGTCCTGTTGTGAACATACATAGTAAGACCTGTGCCTAATTTCTCCAGTAGCGAGAAAGGAACTGGTTAATTGTCAGCCCGAGGACTCAGGACACCACACCTTGCTGGGTTTATTGTGCATGTATTTGGCAGATATGTTATAGAATATTAGACTGGCCATGAGAGGCGGCCTTCGCATGGAAAATCTGAAGGCTCCGATTCATAGGTTCAACCACATTCTCACACGCCGTTTGCAACCCCATCGGTCAGCTTCCCTACATCCTCTGGTTTTGCCTGGTTCGCGATCGCTGCCGAAACAAAGCCCAAATACGGTTTGCTAGGCTGCAAAACTCGTGACAGATATTCCGGGTGGTACTGCACACCTACATACCAGGGATGATCTTTGAGCTCGATGATTTCCATACGGACATCTTCTTCATCTTTGCCAATGAAATGAAGACCGGCTGCACTGAGACGCTCGACATAGTCGGGGTTCACTTCATACCGATGACGATGGCGTTCATAGATAACTTTCTTTCCCCCGTACAATTTCCGTAACTGAGACCAGTCGCTTCCGTCTTGGAAGACAGTTGGCCGGCTGCCTAGTCTCATTGTTCCACCCATATTTGCTCGGTCAATCTCTGGCATGAAAATGATAACCGGGTCCGAACAATCGGGCGAAAGCTCGATTGAGCCCGCTTGAGGTATATCGCACACGTGGCGTGCAAACTCGATGACTGCAACCTGCATACCAAGACATATTCCTAGGTAGGGAGTTTTGCTTTCCCTGGCCCATTGGGCAGCTGCGATCATCCCTTCGGTGCCTCGTTCACCGAATCCACCAGGCACAAGAATACCGTCTGCTCCGTGAATTTTCGACCACGCCTGGTCGTAGTCTGCTTTCGAGGATGATAGAGTGCCATCTTCCAAGTGCGAGGCATCGACAATAACGAGGTTGAGCTTGTGCTGCCGAGCCATCACGGAGTGCTCCAATGCCTTGAGAACGGATATGTAAGAGTCCATGAAGCCGGTGTACTTGCCAACCAGAGCGATTGTTACGCTCCGACATGAGCCATTTCGAGATGCCGTTAAGGCCTTCCAATCTCTCCACATATTAGCGCCTTTGTCAGTCAATTGTGGAGGCTTCACCAGGAGATCAAGATGGAGTACTTTGGAGATCGATGGGAGTAGGCCTTGGTCTTCCAACAGGGCAGGGACGAGATAAGTAGATGGGACATTGTGAACAGCGATAATTTCAGCTGGCTGCACATTGCACGACGAAGCAACCTTGTCTATAGTGGATTTCGCGAGCGGCACTTCGCAGCGGCATGCAATCTGTCCTGAATTAGTAGAGCCGAATTTGCGAGACGAAAAGTATGTGCTTACCAGATCAGGTTTCAGACCAGTAGAAAGCACATCTCGCATAGCGACTTGCGTCGGCTTTGTCTTTTGCTCCTCATTCATTATTACAGGAACCAAGGTCACCAGCATGTGCAGCCATTGGTCCCTTTCAACTCTCCCACGCAAGCGTCTCAGAGATTCCAGGAAGGGTGCATTCTCTATATCCCCTGCCGTTCCACCAAGCTCAATCACACACACGTCCGGTGTCTGATTTGTCTCGTCAACTGGCACCCGCGCCACCCGCTCTATCCATTCTGCGATCGCATCAACAAGATGGGGAACGATCTGAACAGTTTTGCCCAAATAATCGCCGCGTCGCTCAGCTTGAATAACGTGCTGGTAAACTTTGCCAGTAGTGATATTATGCTCCCGAGTTAACGTGATGCCCAGGTAACGCTCATAGTTCCCCAAGTCGAGGTCGGCCTCACCACCATCATCAAGAACAAAGACTTCTCCATGTTCAGTAGGTGCCATAGTACCTGCATCGACGTTTATATAGGGATCGATCTTGATCATTGTCACGCTCAAACCCATGGTCTTGAGTAGCAGGCCGGTGCTCGAAGCTTTTGCACGATGAGTACAGTTTTGCGACAGGCTTTCCCACGGAGGGTGCTTACCGATGATACCTTTTCCAACACCGCTAACCACACCTATATTTTGGTTAGATAAATGCATGAGAGTCTAGGGGATCTACCTGCCTCCTGATACTAGAATGTACTTCATTTCGTGGCAGTCGACGTTTGACGAGTCGTTAAATTGAGGGGTGGGACAATGAACGTTTTAATTATCACCAAATTTCGACCCTGGGCAGAGTCTTCGAGCTCTTCATTGAAACGTGCGGTGTGGGAGGACCAGGATCTGGCTCGTGACTACACTGTCTAGACTCTAGTCTCGGATGGAATGCATACCTAGACATTACCGATTTTAGCGGCCCGTAATCTGATTTCCATAATGTATGTGTCGGTAAAATGGCGCCTAGCAAATCCTATGAAACAATCTGTAAGTATACTGGTACTTTTGATTCTAACCTGTGGCGTAGTCTGTTGTTAGGGCTAATGCAAGACCCATCACCCGTTTTCCATCCGAGTTGATTAAATTACTGCGTAGAGTACATCCAAAAATCAGGTGACCGTCTAATAAGGTATAGCGCGGGTCCCAAAAAAAGCAACCAGGCAACCTTCATGTTTTGTACACATGTGGTCGACTCTATCAGAATGTCGGACTCTACAACATTCCTGAGACTTGCAAGTGAGTGATAGCACCTTAATTGGGAGATATCTCCTCGCTAACGATCTCAGGTCCCAATGAACGCCGTACAATTAGTCGTGAAGACCTCGGCTTCTACAACGCTCTTGTTGTAGGCGCAATTTATGAGTTTGCAAGTAAAGATGCGGATGTCGAGGCAGCTGAGTGTTTTCTTGCGCCTTTGAACTACTGCGTTGAGAGAATCCCGCACCTGAGTGTGATTGTCAAAGGAAAAGACACCGAGAAGCCTGCATTTGAAGCAGTCTCCTATGTAGATCTCCACGACCATATTTCTATCGTTCACGGTGATGGCACCAGTAACGGCGACGATAACGCAGCAATTGAAAAGGCCCTGTTGCCCATACTGGACCGGCCATGGCCTGCTGATACTCCGCCCTGGCGAATCGTCGTTCTGCCTCTGGCTCCGGTGCCAGACTCCAAGGTGACGCGCTGTTTCATCGCATTCTCATTCTCCCATGCTCTTGGCGACGGGATGATTGGAGTTGCATTCCATCACGACTTCTTACAGGCATGGCGCCATACCAGCCAGACCACGGATGAAAATGATAATGTGTCCTGGTTGGTGAAACCACCAACACCAGCACTGCCAGCACCTTTCGACACGCCAGAAAGACTTCCCATATCTTGGAAGTTTCTTCTCGAGCCATTGATTGCAGCTTATTTGCCAAAGTTCCTAGGCAAACTTCTTGGGATCCGCGCATCTGCCAGCACTGTGGATGCAGGCACTTGGACTGGCACACCCATCTTTTTCGATCCGACAGCTGCACTCCAGAGCAGAGTGAGACTCCTTGAGATTGAGGCACCGCTGGTGAAAAAGGCCCTGTCTTTGTCGAGAACACATGACACTAAACTCACTGGGATGCTCCACCAGATGATTGTCCGAGCCCTGAGCAAGGCCATCCCCTCCCCAGACGTCACAAACTTCGTCTCGGGGACGCCGATTGATATGCGGGCATCCGTGGGGATTCCCAGCCTCGCATGGGGTCTATATGTGTCCGGTTATTATGAGGTACACCAACGGATGCCGAATGCGGCGACGCCTGGCTTCTCTGAGGAGATGTGGGCGGCTGCGAGTACGATGACCAAAGGTCTCGCTACATGCGCTGCGAGACTGCAGGACCAGGCTGTTGGTCTTCTGAGATACGTCCCCAGTATGAGGGGTTGGACATCGGGTAAAATTGGGCAGAAGCGGGACTCTTCGTATGAACTGAGCAATCTGCTTGCTTTTGATGACAAGGATGGCGGTCTGGATCAGATTTGCAAGGTTAGCAAGATGGTGTTCTCGCAGCCTGCCAATGTGCCCAGTGCGCCACTTGTCTTCAATGTTATCAGTGTCAAGGCTGGGAGTCTGGTGTGTACGATTAGTTGGCAAGCTGGGGCCTTGGGTGTGCCAGTAGCAGATGAGGTTCCATTCGTCGATGGGATTGCTTCGTCGATTCGGGAGGACTTTTCCACTTTGTTATCTTTGCAGGGTTGAGCTGTTTCACCGTCTGAACTGCGAATCTCGGGAAAGGGTTCTGCACATATTAATTACATCGTCTAGTACATAATCACAGATCTAATACATAATCACAGAATCAATATAATCAATATAATCATCACTTTGTCCAGTACCTAACCCCAGGATTCATCCGCCTGACGTGTCTATTCCGAATGAAACACAACTCCACCTCATCCGGCATGTGTGCACTCGTAGCATAAGTGAAGGAATGCATCTGTGACCGACGGTGCCACATCTTTAGGCATACTGAAGACCTCGGTATAGCTCATATCCCAACGTTTCGAATTCGGTGGGCTTACTGCGAAAAACACAGATCAACCATCCCCCAAGACATAGTTCAATCACTTTGACCTCAAATCGGCCCACGACAGGATCAAAATGGATGCAAATCCTCCAAAAAATTGACCGACGCAGGGATCGAACCTGCAATCTCTTGATTCGTAGTCAAGCGCCTTGCCATTGGGCCAGCCGGCCTTGTTGAAGACTTTTGCTTGGTTGTGATATATGGGGCAGCGTGTGGATTAGGGCTTGGCTTCGCTTTTGAAAGATTTTCGTTTCGCCTTGTTGGCCATATGTGAAGGCCATTCTCCGCAGCAGCAATCCCTGGAAGTATCTGCTTAACGAATATGCGCATACCTGAGGGTAAAAGTGTCGATGAGCCAAAAAGATAGAGCCAAAAAGATAAACGAAGTGATCTTGGTAGTTCGAGTAAAAGCAAAAAGAAATCTCTCCCTCGGGGAATCGAACCCCGGTCTCCCGCGCTTATCGGTTTTAATGACAAGCGGAAATCATCACCACTAGACCAAGGAAGATAAGTTGGCTGAGTTACTGCTCGGCCACTTGGTTGGTTGATGAAATAACTTGTTATTTTATGTTTTATAAGCAAAGAGTACCTCGGATAGGTACTGGACAGATGTTGCGGGTAGGTATGCTTATCTAGGTCAATGCCCATCATTGGAATCATCTGCATGGAAATAAAAGTTCCAGTTTATGCTCGCGCAGAAAGCAGTACTCAGGCGGGATAATGATAGCCCTGATAACCTTGATTAGGTAGGTAGGTACTGGCGCCTACGGGCTATGGATTGATAGGTATTGGCGTGCATATGTTGGCGATATATATCCATCCCATACAGCAGCACATCCATGCATGTAGCGACGGGACTGAGCTTGAGGATATATCCAAACTAAAAGCATAGGTACCTACATGGATGCTGTATAAATTAGATATCGTAGGCACTAACTCGCCCCAAGAATATTATCATGAATAGAGCAGTAGATTTCTCAATTGTCGTTCATGTATGTGCCTCGGCAGTCTCGATGGACTCGAACGGCAACCAAATCCACCAGGTGCATACTGTAGCACAAGATCGACACATGCAAGGGCCAACAATGCCCTGCCACAACCGACAACCTAGACCAAATTCATCTTGCAAATGGATTTTAATCAATCGCGCTACTGCCTCACAGAGTCCAGACTCGCCGACTTGATAACCTGGCTCAGAGCTCGTGTTCGAGGCCCAGCACATGACTCAGCGCCCATTAGCAGGCCGCTTACATCATCATTTTGTGTTCCTTGATCGAGGTTGCGGACTGCGCTCTTCCACCAACTCCAAGCATCCAAGCTCTCAAAACAAATTCCTCGCTCAGAAATTACACCCTCAAACAGTCACAGCCGCCCTCGACCATATCGAAAGTTGACCTTACCACTCCAGTACAGGTTACAACCGCACTCGTAATCCTCCACGCGACAGCTCCGCGCCTAAGCGGCGCCTTCACCCAGCCTCCGACACAACCCCCAATTCGCATGGTCAGCTACAACAAGACTACCCTCAATAACTGATTACGCTGGTGTGTCGCCAGTATGACAGGCCCAGACCGGGCTTTGCTCAAGCGTCGCTCCTCCACGCAGCACTACCAGACCTTCGATACCCCGCCGCCAAAATCGCGCGGACGACCCAACTCCGGCCAGTCCGAGTCCTCTGCAGACGGATCCTACGATCACCGCCATGACACCGCCGATTCTCCGACAAAATCCTCACCGCTGCCAAAGAGGCAGATGGCGGTGCTGGCCATGATTGCATTGGCCGAACAAACGGCGTTGAACTCCATCAGTCCGTACCTGCCAGACATGGCATCCACATTCCCCGAGGTGGAGGGTGCGCAGGTGGGTGTATACGTGGGGACCATTGCCTCGGCGTTTGCGCTAGCACAATTCGCCACGAACTATTTCTGGGGTTGGCTGTCTGACCACATTGGTCGCAAGCCGGTGATACTGCTCGGCACGTTGCTGACTGCGGCGTGTTTTGTTGCGTTTGGATTCTGCAAGACCCTCGCTCAGGCTCTTGTCGTGCAGGCTTTGATGGGCATGGTAAACGGAAACCAGGGGCTGGTGTCTACGTGCCTTGGGGAGATTACCGACCGAAGCAATCAGTCCAAAGCCTTTACCTATTTGCCGGTTTTATACGGCATCGGAGGTATTACAGGACCCCTCGTGGGAGGGCTTCTCATCTTCGAGACAAACCCATTCACGGGCAACAAGAATCCATATCCTTACCTTGTACCGAATTTGGTGGCCGCCCTTGTACTATTGGTGGACCTCGTTTTGACAGCTATCTTCCTGGAAGAGAGCCTCGAAGACGCAGACAGTATTCCGAAGCTCGGTAAAAAGGTACGCAGCTTGTTCGCGTGGCTGTGGCAGTTCACCGGTTCTTCTCGTCATCCGACATACGTCGAGGCTGCTTCGGCACCACCCACTCATGGCCACGGGATGGTGACGGAGGATCATGACAGCGATCTGGATTCTGCGTCGGAGGTATCCAGTATCCTCAATCGCCACGAGGAACTCACATGGGACGAGATCTTCAATCGGGATACGGTTCTACTTCTGTTAACGTATTTGATCTTTGCTCTCTGCAACGTCTCTTTCAACTCGCTATTTCCGATTTTCGCACAAGCCAAGCCTCCGGCTGGGAGATCTCTCACCCCCTCTGAGATTGGTCTTTCCCAAGGATTCGCTGGTGTGGTCACTATCGTTTTCCAGATTTGTATTTTCAACCGTCTGCGGGACAAGATGGGCAACCGCTGGTCATACCGTGCTGGACTCTTTGGCTTTGTGGTCTCTTTCCTCGCGATGCCTTTCATTGGGTACAAGAGCAGCAATGACAAGGGTCTGACAGGCAAGTCGGCCCTCATGGCTGTCGAACTCTGCTTTGTGTTGCTTGTGAAGACCATCGCCTCCGTGGGTGGTCTGACCAGCGCTCTGCTTTTGGTAAGAAACGCCCTACGCAACGCATTGCAATCTTTACAGACTGATCAAAGCTAACATCTCCCCAGGTCACCAACTCCGCACCAAACCACGCCGTCCTCGGCGCACTGAACGGTCTTGCACAGACCCTCTCCGCCGCGGGACGTTCAATCGGCCCATTCCTCTCCGGAGGACTGTTCTCGCTGACAGCCAAGATCCAACCAAAGGGCGAGGCCATCGCCTTTGGAGTCTTTGGAGCCGTATCGTTCATTGGATTCATCATGAGCTTTGGCATCCGTGGTTGTTCACTTGAAGCAGAAGGTTGGTGCGAGGATAGTGATGATGGAGATAAATCGGATGATGATGAACCGAACAGGGTCTGATATAGACCATTGGAATTGTACTGCCATGATGTGACGAGTTTATGTTTCTTTTCTTCTTTCGTTCCAGCCTTTCATTTGACTATACATCAGCCCAGCTTTTTTTTCGATAGACTTTGCTGTTGCTGAGCTAGCGAGGTGGATATCCGGGACATTTGAGTCTCAAAAGTTGCGATAGATGTCATCGTGTTCAATCTCTCAGTTCTTAATGTAAAGCCAGGTTATCATAAGGTCAATCTAGGTATCGAGTAAACCTCCCCTTCTACAGTGTAGGTCAACACACATAGATAGAAAATCTTCAATGACATAACGCGTAACGGGGGTATAGTACATAAACCAAACATCCATACCAAAAGAAAGACAACCAGCAAAAAGAAGTCCAAAAAATCAAAAACAAATCTAAAAAAAGGAAATTCAAGCCCACCTCCACCCCGACCCCTGCGACTTTTGCCGTTCAATAACAGAAGAAAGCAAAGTCTCACTCCCACTTCCACTTCCACCTCCATACCCCCTAAGCAAATTCCGCTCATTCCTCCTCCACTCCCTCTGCAAAAGCTGCACAGCAGCCCGCGCATCAATTCCCTCCCCCGTATCCGTAATTTTCAGCGCCCATTTCGCATCTTCAGCTGCGAAGCCCAGCTCATTGACTATCATGTCGATTGCTTTGTCGACTGGGTCTAGGACTTGTGGTCTCAACGGGCCAGGTATCGGTACAGGTACAGCAGCTGGAGCTGATACAGATAGTGGAGCTGGTAGAGTCCCGGATGTGTTGTATGTTGCGTATGCGGTTGATGGGTCGGATGGGTATGTTGGTGTGAGTGGGGCTGTATCTCTGTCTGTATCTGTATCTGCTGTTGAAGTGGATGATCGGTCTTGGATTAGGGTTGGGACTAGGACTGGGACTTGTGGGATGGAACTGGGACTGGAACTGTCCAGATCGTGCATTATGGTGCTGAATTCGGACATGGGGCGTTCGGTTGAGAAGGAGAAGCGGGAGCGGGTTGTCATCTGGTCTTTGTCTTTTGCTTCTTGGGCTGCGCGACGGGTGCGGAGCTCGTTGGCGAGGTTTGTTTGGCGTTGGCGGTGTTGGGGGGTTATCTTGACTGGGGATGGGGAATTGGAATTGGAATTGGAAATCGGGGTTCTGTCTGTTGGGGTGTTGGTGTTGAGGGATCGTTCTTGGAGTTCGTAGGCGCGGGAGATGGCTTCTTTGAGGAAGGAGGAGCGTGTTGCTTCGGTTTCTGTTAGCTCCCATTTTGTTAGGCCTATTGCCTGTGCTTTTTGGAAGGTTGCGAGGGTTGTGTCGGCTGGACAGACGGCGCTGAGGGTTAGGACTGCGCCTAGGCCGAGGGTTAGGATGTAGGAGGTCCACTCTTCTGGCTTTTGTGTTAATTGGAATTTGGTACTTTTGTGGTGGACCGTGGGGAGGAGGGCTCACTTACCCAGCATCTTTTCCTCGCGCACTAGATCGCCCTCTGGAATTTCCATCCCATTGAAGATACCGACCTCGCGCGCCTCAGCGCACTTCCCATGTAACGGCTGCAACAGAACACCCATGCACGTCCAGATCTCGATCATATCATACATCTGCTTCTGCGATAGACCGGACAGATTTCCATGGCCAAATCCCTCAGGCGGCTCAAAGAGTACATTGTTGATCCCAAACGGTTGTGTCATAGTCGAAGCCGTGCTGACATGACTCCTCGCCTCGACACCACCCTTCAACCAGTCCATCTGACCAGCGATATCATTCTCACGTCCCTTTCCACATCCGAAAATCCGACAGAAGCTCCAAACCCGCCAGAATGCATCGTCGACTTCCTCCGCGCGCTTGCTGTCTACGCCAGCTAGTCCGCGCACTGTATCGCGGCGCAGGAACGGTACGCACCGTGCCAGGACGAGCGATTTGAGCTTCGCTAGTGTGTAGATGTCCTGTGCGTAGCGCTGGAGATAGATCGTGGGCGTGTATTCGGGCACCTGGGAGTCTGGATCTACTAGGAGCTGCCACTCCATTTCCCAGGGTGGACTCATCTCGCGCAGTTCCCAGGCTGGCGGGGACATCTTGAACAGGGTATTCTTGAGAAGGGGTAGCTCGCGCGACTTGAAAGCTGTGTAAGTTTTCTTGCTCACGAGCGCGAAATTGAATAGGTCGTCGAGCGCGTCGATGCGCTCCATAATCGACAGGATCAGAGCCATTGGCATATCCTCCGGTAGCGTGACATGGACCGGCAGATCCATGAGCTCTGCTGGGAGCGCCGATGCCAGTGACGGCGTCGTGGCAGGGAGCTCATAGATCTGGTCTGGGATTTTGACGCTGCTCGCTTGCGCCGTGGAGACCAATGCCCAGTTCTGGCGGAGTTTGGGCGTGAAGGGCTTGTCGCTTTCTGCCCCCTCCAGTGCTCCTGGACCCAGTGAGCTAGACAGAGCCTTTTCAGCGACGTTGTCGATGGGCGTGCTGATGAGATCGTTTGTTAGTAGTCGGGGTAGCTTCAGCAAGAGACTGTCGCGCGTGGGGGCCGGATCCTGGGGATCGGCGGAATGTGAGGATGCGACCGTCGCGGGGAGGGAGTCCTCCGACCGCGAGCCGGTGCTAACTACATCGCGAACCTCTTGGTTCTGCTTGCGAGCAAAGGCCGAGAAAAATTTCTTGGATTTATCTTTCTTGGACATGCCCTCGGTCCTGGAGTCCTTCGTGTTAATTTTGGCCTCGGTGGAGGAGGCAAGGAGCTTGTCTCGCGACTTCTGCATGCTCAATCTGAAACCGCTTTGTTTGGTCGGACTTTTGCCGATTCCCATGCTGTACTGAGCATATTTCTTGAAGGCTGCGCGTGGAGTCGCGCGTGGTGTTCGTGAATGTGGTTTTGCCGAGGGTGGAAGAGGTGCGGGCCGGGTCGCCACCAAGGCTCCATCGTTTCGGCTGATTTGCAGCGGCCCGTCGACGATAAGCAACGTCTTCTGCGACCAGTCTTTGTCTGTCAAGCCTGCGAGCGCATCTTCGACTTCCTCCGCGGCGCGCGATAAAGTCGGAATATGGCGGGCGCGATGGCCAGCGACCATCAACTCTGACCTGTGTCGGGCATGACGGGGCTGGGGCTGAGGCGGAGGCTGACTGTGTCCGCATGAATGGCACGGGTGCGAATCATTCAGCAATTTGTGTAACTTGTCATGTTTTCGGTCTTCCTGGTTGACCGTGGCGGAATGCCGCAACGGCGCGACAGACCAGTCATTCTGAGAGTATATTGTGGAGCGCGGCGACTTGGCCGCTGACAGAGGGGAGTCGCTGTAGCGTCTGGGAGTTACCCTGGTGCGATGAGAGGGTTCCAGTGGTAGTGGCTTGTTTCTGACGTCGGTCATAGACACTTTTCTGATTGGGCCTGGGATGAGCTGCGAGGGGCGGTGGTGCTTATGCAGGCGGGACGGCGATGCCGAGGCCGAACGTGAGTGAACAATGGAAGCAGCATCGTCGAAGACGCCCGCTTCAACGGGGGAGAAGATGGAGTAATCGTCTGCTGTTTTGTAGGGGAAGCGTGGGTCCTCTCCCCAGAACTCGCTGTCAACGGTAGTGATTGAAGAACGACTACTATAGCATGATGAAGCACAGTCGAAGTCCGAGATCTCTTCCGACGAGGACTTGGAGTTCCTCGGTGGAGCGACAAATCCATCTGCAGGAGCAGCATCGGTCGAACTGCGATATAACTTCTGCACTCGTTCTTCCAGCTCGCGTTCAAATATTGAAGGCCCCATCGAACGGTCCATATTGGAATTTGCGCTGGAACTTGCGCTGACGGGTGAGACGACAGAGAAGTGCGAAGACAGTTCTGGAAAGAAACGTGACAAACGGAGTGCAGAGGGCTGGAGGGACGGTCCAGACGACAATGAGGAGATTTCAGAATCATCTTCGGAATCCTGGGGCGAATCCAAGGGAATCATAGTATCCCGAGTCCTCGACGGGGAGGTAGACCTGGAGTCCCCGGTCTCCCCGACTAAATGATCGTTTTCTTTGAGACTCGACTTTTGTGATTGGCTTGGCTGGCTTTGCGGATTCTCTTTAATGTCGGGTGCCATGTGCGTTGCAGGGGATGGGGTTGTTCCAGAATGATCCCGTCGATGTCCCCGGTGGCGATCATGTTGCACTGGCACTGTTGGTAGTTCTTTGTTGGGACTCGAGATGCTCGACAGACTCGACATGCTGCCACGAACGATTGTCACAGGTTCCACGTTGGGGGAAATTATGTTCTTTATCTTCAGCGGCGGAGGTCGATGCATTCTTTTCTTTTGGCTGGAGGACCTGCGACGAAGCTGAAGAGGCTGGATCATCGGAGTGGGCGCCATATCTCAGTCTTAGTTCTGATTATTTCTTGGGCATTGTTGGCTGGTCTATACGGGTCTTGTGTCTTGTTAGTATGTTACGATATTCCCCAAGGCAGCAGATCATCAGCACATACCATTGAATAATGAATCATAGATACTTAGATAGGCTCCGACAGGTTAATAGAGCTTTTGATTGATTGATTGACCTTTGAATAGAAGTGGGGTGGTAGTGAAGACACATTGACTCGGGGAGACGTTTCTTTGTAGAAATAGTTCGTCCCCGGTTGTGGCTGGCACTGGCTGCATATAGCCAAGGCCGATGATTTTCTTACAAGCAGGCGCAGTGAGAGAACGCAACAAGGAAAAGTGACGATAATGATCGCTTTTAAAGATCAGCACTGGGCAAGGCTACACAGACCGAAATCAGCAGGTGGTCGGGAAGAGGATTACGGCAGATCTGGGGCCGAAAATGACCTTCGTGTTGAGCGCAATTAGAAGATATCAAAGCTCTTAAGCTTCACTACTATTTTTATTTGTTGTTCGCAGGTTTCTGCAGCTTTACGCTCTTTACGCCCCACTCAAAAGAGAGGATGGGGGCGGATACGGACGGACTCCGGGGGCCCGTGGCCCGTGGGCGTGGGCGGAATCGACAAAGCCACAATCTGGGGGATTGTCTTGAATTCGGATTCGAGTCTCTTGACCACGTGGGTATTGACTTGTCAGTGGTCACTTATTGTATCTTCGGGATACTGAAGCTTGAGATTGGTCTAATCTACCACCACCTTCACTCGGCTTGATCAGTTTCCTAAAAGAGTTAAAGATCCCCAGTCTATGTCTATCAACTCCTCCAAGGTGGATTACAACGAAGCAAATACATTGCTAGGATCCACCAATGACCTAACAGACAGCATGAATATCACTATCTCCACCTTAACCTATTCCCATCTAAGTAAATCCCTAGATTGGGACGAAACGTACATGACGGCACGATCCACGAAGCTCTCCTGAAGATCATCTAAGGAGGAGAAGTTCCAAGAGAGAAGCTCGAATTGAAAAAGCGAAGTAAACCCAGCCAGATATCCAGATACTAAAGAGATTCAGACCACCACCGCTGAGCCAAATCCTCACCCAAACGGCCAAACCCATCTCTATCACTATCCGACATCATGTTCGGCAAACTTTCTTCAGCCAGCCTCCTGGCACTTAGCTTAACCGCTCAAGCCATCCAACCCTTCAAGAACTCCGGCACTACCTCAGGCTGGGACTCAACCAACCAAGAAAACAAAGGCACCGTCGAGCAAGTGTCCGACGTCGTCTACAAGGGTTCCACAGCCCTAAAGATGACCCAACAATACGACGACTCCTACTCAGGCCGCTACCACTCGGAAGTCGTACACAACAACGCCTACAAGCGCGGCGACACAGGCGCCTACGGCTTTTCCTTCCGTCTGCAGGACGACTGGCAGACCGACCCCGCGCAATCGTACAACATCGCGCAATTCATCGCCGACTTCGGGGATACCGGCTGTGATGACTATATGCCTGCCACCATGGTCTGGTTGGTTGGGGACCAGCTGTACTCGCGGGTTAAGCAGGGGGCCGTCTGCGACCAGAACACGGAGACGTTTGAGAATCTTGTCACGGTCAGCGTTGGGGATTGGCATCGGGTGGAGATTGAAGCGCAGTGGGCATCGGATGAGTCGGGGTATCTCAGGTTGTGGTTTGATGGAAAGAAAGTGCTTGATAAGTCAGGAATTGCGACGACTGTTGATGATGGACGGGCGTTCCAGTTCCGTGTTGGATTGTATGCTAATGGATGGCACGATGATGGGGGTATGAAGGGTTCGCAGGGAACCAGGCAGGTTTGGTATGATGAGATTGCTATTGGGTCTGCGCTTGGTGATGTCCATGCATCTGGGGCTGCAAGCTCGGCGACACAGTCCCCTACGGCTTCTGCTACGGCTTCTCCTTCCGGCTACAGGACTGGCAGACGGACCCTGCGCAACTCACCTTGGTAATCTTCATGTATAATGATGCTGCTGGATATGTCGAATGTTTAGTTTTACATTGATAGATACTACTTTACCGAGCTATGTATTATTCTTCTTCATATGAGGTCCCTGTCACTGCCAGTCAGTCATGGAACTGTTTCCTGGTGCTTTTGCTTGAGGCGTGTAGAACCTAGGTAAGGACTAACCACAAATGTCAATATCTTGCGACCGAGCCCACCTGATTATACGAGGAAACGAAGTTTTCGAGAATGAGATTGTATGATTGTGACTAACTAGTGAGATTGACGTCGTGATGTTGGGGCCAAGAGCATCTAAGCATCCAAAGAATACGAAGGCAACACAGCCTTCCGATCTGCGGAACTTCTAAGAATAGATTTTAGAACGACTTGAAGAATCTTTGTTTTATTTAGAGTAGTAACGTTAACTCTAGTTGACTATATTACAAAGAATGTCTTCTCTATTAGTAAGTTGTAACCATACTCGAGTATCAGGGTTGTTTTATTTCTTGCATGGGAGATGAACTCCTTGTAGCTATCACAATGCCACCAAACGTCCACAAGCTCTCGTCTAAATTTATCCTCTTTGTCTTTATCTTCTGCTCCTAGTAGAGCTCATTCTCTAGTCTGTAACATTAAGTGTCAAAGAGATAAGTAATATAAGCTGAACAGTCACCGAAGACCCTATTCATCTCTCCCGACCATCACCGTCACATCCTCTTTATCTACAATGGTCAACTTCGACGTAGCAGCGCTGGACGCTTGGGGCCCAGCTGTCTGGGACGTCATATTTGACCGATTGCAATCCGGAAGTATCAAAGGTGGTGTAATCACCTGGCCGAGTATCACCGAGAACAAAACAAAAACAGCAGCCCAGCAAATCCAATGGGCCACCAAGTTACCTCTGGCCCAACTACCACAGAATATACTCGAAATTATCTACGGCCGGTTCGTGGGCTTTCCCTCGGCCGTCCGATACATAGATCCAAGCAAGATCCATGCTTTACATGGACTTTTACAAGGAGTTCTCGGATCAAGCGTGGAAACATGGTTGAAACGCCCTCAGACAGTCGACAAGATGCGAGCCCGGATCCGCTCTTACAGGGACTACGACGAGGCAATGGCCCATTTGTCACAACACACTGCATCCGCAGAGCCAGAAACAGACAGCGACCCCAAGACAGACCCTGCATATGATGCTGCAAAGGAATGTGCCGAATGCCTGGAATTCCTGATCAATTGGGACATCGTCAAATGCAATGGATATGACCAGTCAGGCAGAAACTGGATCGAGGCTGCATTAGACGGTCTCAACATGAGATTACTCACATACCTGGTCAACAAGGTAGACCCTAAGCATCTGCTCGCCCGGAGAGATCTCAGAGAACCGCACGAAGACCACATCCTCCTCGCTCTAGCCGGCATAGGTGCATTCCCCCAATTCGAAACTGCACTCACAAGACTAAGCGATGCCGGTCTCGCGTCACTCCAGGAACTGCGCGAGATCTTCCACAATGCGGCCATGCACGAACTCTGCGCCATAGCACCAGTTAGCATAGCCTCAGCACTACACAAACACGGTATCAATATCGCCAATGTCAAACACCAATACCACGAGCTAGGCGGACAGCTGGAATCATCATGGCATATCGCAGCAGCTTTCAACCCCGCCGGCTCGGACTTTATGGAATTTCTCCTCGAATACTCCGTGCTCTCTCCAGATATCCGCAACTCGGAAAATATGAACCCGTTGATGTACGCAGCCTGCTTCGACGAGCCAGCTTCCATTGCCTGGCTATGCACACATATCGATCCAACATTACCCAGACTACCAGACGGACCGAGGGGGTACGCATTAATCTGCGCAGCGCGCAGTTCCCATATGTGCAGCGGTGTGATCTTCGCGATTATCCTGTCCCATCTCCCCTCGGAACTATTCACACTTGAATACGGCAAGATTATCGGCTGTGAAATTGCCGAAGGATTGGTGTCCCATAAACGTCGTCTAAAAGACGGCCGTAGCGTCGAGCCAACACAGGGCGTTATGGAGGTCCTGGCTGTAAGGAAGATGCAAGCGTTTGTTCGCCGTTTACCAGCTGACTGGGCGGGAAGCGACTGGTACCTGGCCCTTGAAGCTTTTGTAAGGGATCATGATGTGCCGATATTAAAGCATAGTATGGGGACGGTGACGAGGAAGCTTCGTAGTGGGATGTTATGTGAGGGTGTGGAGGAGTATCCGGATAGTCCGTCGCTTGGGCAGAAGTTGCAGAAGATGAATGATGATAATGTGCCGATTGATATGGCGGATATTGATCCGTTGCTTGGGGTTGTGAGGAGGGATTCGGGGGAGATGAAGGCTTTTAGGGTTGAGATGAGGATGAAGAGGCCTGGTTATCTTGCTGCGAGGAGCAAGGGGAGACCGAGTACAATTGGGAGGATGAGGGATTCGAATTATATGGTTACGAAGAGAGTAAGGAGGCATTGGGGTTGGGGATGGAAGTAATCTTTTGCCAGTTGGCTGGATGGGATAGGGTATCGGAGCCAGGTCCTTATATTCTGTTTTGTTATGCTCTCCAACCTTGCACTTGTATGCATGAATGGTTTATACGCCCATGTAAATGCCTTGGATAGAACTCTTCTTTAGACTTTGATATCAGATCGTCAATTACCTTAGCATGAAAATATCAGGGGTAGTCTCCTTTCTTCAAGTAGATTCGTCTCCAGTCTGCATCTGAGCAATTTACCAGTCCAACGCAGGATGAGTATCATTCCCACCGAGACATTCTAGCTCTTTACACACTGCCTTCAATCAGTACCGGAAACAGCATAAAGGTAAAGCAATGTATCCAGTACTGACATTGTTCCGCCTGCTGGAAGAGTGTGCTCCCCTTCGGCTTGTGCATGGCTGGGAGGATCTGACCTCCTTCGGCCCTTTCGAGCTTCGTATGCTCCTGCAGTCGACTCAAGATCTGACGAGTGGCTGTATCCACTTAGACGAGGAAGATCTGATACGCTGGGGACTTACCTGTGCTATCTAACTCGCTTAGTGATCTAGTGGAAAGGGAAGATCAGTCGAAGAACGACATCGAACATATAACAGCATATACCCACCCTTGCTTGTCCAATACAGATTGATAATCCGCTTCCAGCTCCCCAACCAGCTTCTTTATGGCACTCTGTAATACCTCGGACAACCTCTGCATCTCAGGTCCACTCACATTGGAGCAAGTGAAGAGGTCATAGCGAACGTTCGTTTTTGACTCGGAAGCTGGGAGGAAGGACATAACCAGGGACAAACCTGTATCTTCCAAGGAATAGAAGTATGTAGTCGGAAATAAGAAGCGTTCTTTCCGGGTGCTCTTTCGCAAGATTGACATAGCTAGCTTCATGCCAAATGACCTCAACACTTCGGATACCCCATGATCTAGGTCTTTGGCAAAGGCATCAAAGTGACGAGCACTCGCTTTACAGCATCAGCCATACCCACGGTCAAATGGTCAAATGGTCAAATGGAAAGAATAACTTACCCCCAACCTTCCAATTGAAATCCCCCAACAGAGTCTGACCCCCAACCCAACTAGATCCCACCCCCATCTCCGCAACACGCACATCACCACCAAACGCAGCCGGCTCTCCAGAAGCAAGATTCACAAATACCAACCCTTGATCCGTCATACAAGTATGAACCTCAAACAAACCATTCCGCTCCTTCTCGAACCCGGGTAGCCCATCAAACTGCGGAGCTTTCACCAATCTTCCCATAGTATCATAGCTCCAACCGTGGTATCGACACCCCAGCACCGTCGTCGCACCACTCTCTTTCCTGGTAATAGTATACGCGCGGTGTCGACAGACGTTATGGAAGGCGCGGATCTTACCGTCCTTACTGCGAATAAGAAAGACTGGAAAGCCGGCTATATCGAAGGATTGGTATGCGCCGGGCTTGGTGAATTGCGCGCTGTGGGCGATGTACAGCCATGTCTGGGGTGGTAGGTTGTTAGTCATGGATATCCGGTGGAGTTCAAGGCTATGTGCTATACTTTGCTGAATATTGCGCGGCGTTCGAGCTCGAAGATGTTTCGATCGGTCCACCATCCTTCGGGGAGGTCTGGTTCTTTAGAGACGGTAGGGACCGGGTTTGGAGCTTTGATTGGGATGGGTGCTATTTTGGGAATCTTCGATGGTATATGGTGGGTAAGTCGGGGCCATAATCGGTGGAGGAGAAAGACGATTGTCGCTAAAGCTATAAGCAGCGAGGCTGGGAAGGAGGCGAATTTTGTATCTGTGGATTCCATGGAGACGAGGTATTGTTTGCTGTCGATTGCGAGTGGATAGATGAAGGGAGTTGTGGTAGATATTGTACAACTTCATATACTTGTGAACAGGCCAAAGTACCTCCTTCATCTCCACCTTCGCACATGATTCATGATACAATCCCTGCTATTACCCGATTAGGTTGAAATGTCCTGTCTGCAGCTATTCGCTGCAACTCGATATGTTGGGCTCTCAACTGATGTTCTTGACCTATCCTACAGAGAAACATCATACTGATTCCATTCCGGTCAGATCTCATAGATTGGTACGTTTAACCCTAATTACTACGTACCACCTACGCTGCCATCTGCACCATGGAGGACGCAGTTTGCTCTCCCAATCCAGACCCATTAGCTACCTTCGCCTTCTTCTCAGACTCATGTTGCTCACAGACCATATCAAAGACACGACGCTGATAGTCTAGAACATAATCAGTTATCAGCCTAATATCACGAAGAAGTTCTAGTAACTCACAGGAGACACCATTCTCCTTCTCCGGGTTCAGGATCCCCTCATGATAAACCCCCTTAGCTAGATTACTCTGAGCCTTCTCGCAGAGCTCAAAGTCTTCCATCGCAACCTGACGCACAAACTTGAAGTACTCTTCAAACTTGTCCCCAGATTCCAGATGATAGTAATCGAACTCCATCCGGGTAACCTGCGGATCAGCGGTCGGACACACCCTGAACGAGGACATGCCGCCTCCGTAGACGTTCAGCGTACAGTTGGGAAAGAAGTATAGGAAAAGACCATCATCAGGGTTCTTCGGGTCGGCGATATGCTGCGAAAAATTGTGCTTGTTGCGCACTGTGTAAAAGGTCGGCGGATAGTAGATGGAGAACGAGGGATGTGTGTACTGGCAGTGTAGACATTCTTGATATCCATCGACCCTGGTCCGAACGTCAGCTCCGGCGCGACGGAAAAGGAACATTCAACAAAGGCAAGCTTACATGGTCTTCCAGTTGAACCGTCCCTCATACCTGATGCTCCGGCGGTGCGGCAGCTTCCTGAAATCGACTTTACCGAGCAGCTCCTCGAGATCTGGCAAGAAGTCGTGGAAGCTGGGCGCATCGTCGGAGATGGTGGAGAAGAGTAGTCCAGTTGGCGTGAGATGGCTGCGCAATTTCTTGCCCTATAGCACAGTCATTTAGAGAAAATGCGACTTCCACTCGAGATAAACATACAGTCTTCACGCAAGCCACCTCTAACTCCTCAGCAACGGGGTTCAGAGCCTCCCCTGAAATGCGAACGACAGAGACGGTCTGTTGTGCAATTTCATACACCACATGTTCGTCCACAACCTGAAATCTGGTGACTGGGCCCAGCAAGTACCAGGACTGGACCACATCTCAGCATCGTTGAAACCCATTAGAATATCCCGCGACATACCTTGAGAAAGACTGCCCGCCTCTCTAACTGGTACAGCGGCTGACTGCAGTACCAGGAAGCGGGCAAGGTACGAGCGAGTTCCGACATGGTGTTATGGGCGAGGCGTCCCGAGCGTAGTTATGAGCTTCGATAAAGAAAAAGATGCATGTTTATATCCATGGCTTTTTCTAACCTCCTCGCAGGTTGGTATCCTTGATTGTCCAACTTTGGGTGAGCTGTACAAGGATTGTATATCACTTCCCGAACAAGTTATCGAGTCCCGTTAATGTCACAGCTGATCGGCCAGCTGGTACTCCGTGTGGATGAGCTAACTCAGAAGCTTGGGTAGGTCTGGCCTTTGGAGATTCTAAACATAGACCGGAGGAGTGGGGGAGTCTTATGACCTGGTTTGAGTTGGATGGGTGGTATCAACGAATGTTGAGTTGACTTAGACTATAAGTCAGCCATGTGCCCATATCTCAACCCTTCTATACTCGGGATAAATCTAGACATTATGATAGTCTGCGATCAGCTTGTCTAGGCAAGAGCAGCTATAGAAGAGCAGCTGTCTAAAATCTGCTCCCCTAGCAGTACCTGTGCCAGAGACTTGAGCAATCTTTGATGCAGGATACGTTTGCATAATGCCAAACAGCCTACCCACTGGATATATAAACGACTGGGAAGCCTGACAATACTGCGTATATGACTTCAAAAGAACTTAGCTGGATCAAGAGATCCTAGAAGTTGGCTAAGCAAACTGGCCGGTTCAACCTGTTTCTGTTGTCATAAATTCGGCTGCCTGATGGGACGTTGGTGGCGAAGCGCGAAAGATTCATATTGAATCATTGATTCCATATCAAGATCAAATCACTATTGCCATTCTATCGCAGTACTGTGGCTGTAGAAGAAAGAGAAGAGTTGAAGCCCCCCTCATAAGGACAAGGCGGTTATCTTTATCTTATCGATTACGTCGTCAGCTGCCAACTTCTCTACAGCGCTTTTGCTCCTTGCAACTTAACAAGTCCGCTTCATCATGGGCTCAGTCAAATATACTCCTCCTCCGACACCCTCACCTCCAGCATCCTGTTACGCCATGAGTGACGAGGAGGAAGATGAATACAATACCATCTCCCAGAGTGCCGAGCGCAGAGGGGTCAAGCTGCTCTTCTCCAAAAGCAAAGTGAGCTATTTCTTACCACAAATTAGAACCAGCGGAGCATGTCGAACCAGGAGCTAACGAGGAAATATAGGTCTATGTTCATCCTACCTCCTCCTCCAAAGACAATATCCCTGGCTTCATCGCCCTCATCCAGCAAAAACCAGTCCCCGCATCACATGCTTCACCTCAGTCCAAGGACTCCGTTACACCCTCATACCTCCTCGCATGGGTGCCCGAATCATCCCTCGGGGAAGCCTACGATACATACGTGAAAGTAGACCTCTCGGAAGGCGACTCGCCCCCGCGTCAGACATATCTCGTTCCGCCGCTTCCGACTACCACCACCTACAAAGACCCCATCGGGTTATATGCATTTGCAGTCCCACTCTCGGAGATATATTCGTTACTAGTACGGCCGCCGAGTCTAGGATGGTGGTTCGGAAGTGTGGTGATCAACACCCGCGCGGGAGATGGCTTTCCTGCGCTATTCTTCCACGATGACGAATGCGAGTCAACTATCTTGCAGAAGAGGAAGAGAGTGAAGGAAAGTTTTGACCCCTTCGGTAACGAGGGTGGTCTGTTCTGGGGTGGGGATGAGGTATTGCGGTGGCTGCGGAGGTATGTGGAGGTGCAACGCTCCGCAGTGGACCGTAATGTCTATCTCATCAACCCGTCGGAGGAGGACCAGCAGTCGTTTGGACGGCCCGTCAGCCATGGCGATAATTCTATCCCCGTAAAGGCACAGCCTGAAGCTGCTGCTCCGGGGTCCAGTCGAACTGCGCCGCCCGATGCGACCATGGATCCGTTCATGAAGACGCTCAAAGAAACTCGGTGGAAAATGCTGGAGCAACTGAGCAAAATCACCACATTCACCCGCCGAACCGCGAACGAAATCGCGGATAACCCCCGGATACCGCCTCAAATGCGCCGTCTGATGAAAAACCCGGAGATCCAGACGTTGCAAGACGAGTTTGACAGCGCCAGGGTCTATCTGGCTCGCTGGGCGATGAGTGTTTCGGAGCAGAGTGAAAAAGAGCGTAACCAGCGCATATGGACCGCGCAGGATATGTTGGAGATGGAAAATAGTTCGGTCGGCGACTTTGAGATTCTGGAGTTGGAGACCGGCAACCTGGCTCTCCAAGAGCGACGACGAGTTCTCCAACTAGCAGAGTGGGAGGGCTTCTTCGACCCCGAAACCGGTAGACTTCAAGTGACGGTGGAGGAAGTCAAGGAGCGGATCTTCCACGGCGGCTTGGATCCTAATGACGGCGTCAGAAAGGAGGCCTGGCTCTTCCTGCTCGGGGTGTATTCCTGGGATAGCAGTCGCGAGGAGCGCCAAGCGATGTTGAATTCCAAGCGCGATGAATACATCCGGCTGAAAGGAGGCTGGTGGGAGCGAATGGTCGAGGGTAATTCCACGATCGAGCAGTTTGACAATTGGAAAGAGCAGAAGAACCGGATAGAGAAGGACGTTCACCGCACCGACCGTACTATTCCTCTATTTGCGGGCGAGGATATCCCTCATCCCGATCCCGATTCTCCGTTCGCTGAGACGGGCACCAATGTGCATTTGGAGCAGATGAAGGACATGCTCCTGACGTACAATGAGTATAATCCCGATCTCGGATACGTTCAAGGAATGAGCGACCTCTTGGCACCAATTTATGCAGTGATGCAAGATGATGCCGTTGCTTTCTGGGCCTTTGTCGGCTTCATGGATCGAATGGTATGATTCCTATACGACGAATCGTCGCTTATCCCCTTACTGATCTCACTATACAGGAACATAACTTCCTTCGGGACCAATCAGGAATGCGTGGGCAGCTGTTGGCATTGGATCATCTTGTCCAGCTCATGGATCCGCAGCTCTACTTGCATCTACAGTCCGCCGACAGTACCAACTTCTTTTTCTTCTTCCGCATGCTATTGGTATGGTACAAGCGCGAGTTCGACTGGAGCGATGTACTGCGTCTCTGGGAGACATTGTGGACAGACTATTTCTCTAGTAGTTTCCATCTTTTCATCGCGCTAGCCATCCTCGAGAAGCATCGCGATGTGATAATGGATCATCTCAAGCATTTCGACGAAGTGCTCAAATACAGTATGTCACCACTTGCAAACATAACAATTGCTCGTCCCATCACTAACCTCGCAATCTCCCAGTCAACGAGCTCTCCAACACAATGGATCTCGTGCCTATTCTCACTCGTGCCGAATCCCTCTTCCGTCGCTTCGAGCGTTCCGTCCAAGCAATCGACAAGAAGGATAACTTCCCCGCTGCTCCAAGCGCCCACCAGCGTCGACCAGGTGCACCGGACCGCAATGCTTCAGATGGCAGCGGCAGCAAGGGAAAATCACCACAGGCTGCAGTTGGCGCAAGCAGCGGTGTCAATGCTGGCCCCTCCTCGTCTCTGCAGAAGGCTATCGATGCCGGGAAGCCGAAGGTCATTTCTCCTGAATTACGGGAATTACTCCGCAAAGATATTCCGTGGAAACGTCAACAGACTTCGTGATCGATGTTTGAGGTCTGGTTCGGGAATTCTCATCACTTCGTCTTCGCTGGTTGATTCCCTTGTGGTTCTAGCTAATGAGCGTCCATGATTAACGACTGTCTTATGTATATTCCCTTTATTGATTTTGATAATCGGCTTCTGGAGTTAAGGATCATGACTGGGGCTTTTTGCGATTCGCATATTTACTTTGAAATGAACCTTAACTCGTCTTTTCTGCTGTCTTACATTTTCACAGTAGTCTCCTTTTCGTTATCCTCATCCATTGAAGAACGTCGATCTATCCTATTCCCATGAAATTGTCATAAGGTTATCGTCTCTACAAAGGCAGGCCGAATGGTATAACCATGGCTCGGGCTAACACGACAACATTGAAAGAGCTACGTGATGAGAAGAGGACTGTAAGTAAATGCAAATATCACTCTCTAGACCAGATAAAAATGTAGGGTATTATTGAGCTCTGACACGACACCAAATCCCGAATCATAAAAAGGCCACAACAGATTCGCCACGCTGATGCAAGTAGAGGAAGAATAAAACCCGAAAAAATAAGACAAAAACTGGACGGCATCTGAGGTATACTGCCGTCGGCCAGGATAATGCGAAGAGAATAAGAAGACGCTTTTTACTGCAGACCCAATCGGGTGCAGTCAGGAAACAGAAGATTGGAAAGCACAGGATCAGAGTATATGCGAAGATCGCACTGGGATGGAATGTCTACCACTGCGACCTCCAAGACCTTTCAGCACGACTCGTCGACTTGTACCGGTAGAGCCGATGTCACCGATACTGCGGACTTTGGGAAGGTGGTGACCAGCGAGACTGCCGTCGATCTCGGATCGATCGTCGGTGTCGTGGTCTGGTGGGATACTCAGCGCGAATTGAGAGGCGAAGTTTTGAGAGCTGGAACGACGGGTCTTTTGAAGGACGTCGGCGACCCAGGCTTCGCCCTCTGGGCTCATGGACTCATATCGAGCACGTGGCCTGGGTCCAGCCAAGCCTAGCGGGGTTGCGCGAGGTTCGCTGGCTGCGAAGGCGGCGGCGGTAAGAGCAGGGGAATGGGTGTCGCTGACGGAGTAACCAGAGGACACGGAAAGACGTCGGCCGGCGGAGGAAGGGAGGTGGGAGACAGGAGGTGGGGGTGAGGTAAAGGAGGAGATGTGAGAAATGTGACCCGTTGTCACTGCTCTGGTGGACGTGACCTCGGAGGCGGTTGAGTCCCGTCGTTTCTTGCGGACGGTCAGAGATGAAGGCGCGCGAGCACTAAGCACTGACGGTGGCCGCGAGGGGCTAGCTCTGCCGCAAGAGAGAAGGGCCGAAGGCGCCGGAGTCAATAAAGGACTTGGAGAGACAAAAGGCGGAGAAGGACGGGGATTTATGCCTTCGACCTCCACGCGTGGAGTTTCAGACACCTTCCGGTGACCATGATGAATGACATATTCGCGAAGATATTCCCCGAGGTCAGCCCATCCGCCGCCGACACGGACCATCACTCGCTGCCCATCCTCTCCCACAGTGCGAACAAAGAGTTTTGTCGGCGCCGATTGGCCGCCGTGGTGAAGGTGGTAGAGCTTGACACAGCTGTCCTCTGTCTTGAAAGCATGGCTTTGGCGTCTCCTGGCAGCGGGCATCAGGGTCAGTGAATGCGCAGGGGTAGTGCTGCGAGCTGGAACGGTAGGCGATTCGGACCGGTATCGCCTTCGACGATCCACGGAAGACGATGAGGAAGATGTGTCTGCTTCGTGGTTGGAATCGACCAGATGGATATGACCAGGTAACGAATTCAAGATGGTGTTGATCTTTTCGTCGAGCTGGTCTCGAGGATGCTTGGAGCGTTTGGATGACGACGGAGGACGAGATCCAGAATCTGTCAATTCAGATTCATGTTCCTCTACATACGACAGCTCCTGTCGCTTGACACCCAGGCTCTCGAGACTTGGATGAGCAGTCAGTCGCTGCCGCAGGCGGATGGACCTGGGCTGCGTAAGATGTTCGATGGCTCTTCGGGCAGAGTTCATGCCGAAGATCTTTTTGTTTGATTGGGCAATATTTGACACCTCGTTTTGAGAATGCAAGTCGTTTGCAGACTTTCCTCGGCTGAGTTGAGGACGGCGGGCGGCGGCACTCGGGGCCGGTGGAATGGGTACCGAAGAAAGATCCCGAGGCGTGCTTCTGGCGCGAGACTACAGTAGCAAATTAGCGATGAGGCAAGAATGTAAGATCATTCCAACATACCTTAGGGGGCTGAGGGAAGTCGGCAGATGTGACAGAACGTGTCGTAGATGGTTTCACGAGAGCCAAATCTGGCGCCGACTGGGGTCCCAGGCCCATCTCTAGTCGCTCATTGATGAACCGCTCGAGAGGCAGGCTAACCGTGCGACTCTCTTGGAAAGAAACCCGCGTATCAGGTCTTTGATTTTGCAGGCGTCGTAGACGATCCTCTCTCAAGGTGTAGTCTCCATGTGTGGGACGATGTAAGGATTCCGGACGAGGTGATGCCCCGAGGGAGGTCACGTTAGAGGACACAGTGCGCGGCGCTTGCACCTCTGGACTGGATATCAAGGAAGAACGGTCTGAAAGTGAAGACCCCACAGACTCATTGGACGTCTGGCGACGATGCTTTTTATGCACCGCTTTAGTATCCTTTCCCACTGGGCGGGATTTGGAGAGTTTGATAGGGCTCTGTAATGGCTTGCGGACAGTGCGCTGACCACGACCTGCTATTGCTTCATCCGAGCCATGAGATTTGATGGGAGTAGAGCTTGAGCCTATCTTGGGCGACGGGACAGCCATGGGGATCTGGGAACTCCTAACAGATTGTCCCGATTGTGGTAGTCGGGTTTCCGACCAGTTCGGCGTGGACAGTGGAGAGTCAACTGCTGCTACCGGAATATCGCTCTCAATCCGCCTATTTGACCTGGTTGGCAACCTGGAGCGTTGGCCAATACTCGAGATAGTCTTGGGAGTGTGCTCGGTTGACCTGGAGGGGGTATCAGGTCGGGTTTCACCAACCGACTGCTTCTCCTTTTCCAATTCAGTTGCCATGTCAGTAGGCGAATCAGGACAAACGTCGACTTCTCCGGCGGCGCCCTTGAAGGCAGAAACAGTAGCTGCGGAGAGCTGAGCTTCTGATTCAGGTGCAGTGGCAGGCTGAACGAAAGAGCTTTCTGCGGAGGTTCCACGCTCAGACAAGGGACTTGACTTTGTCGAAGGAGTCTGGCAGATAGGCGACATACTGCCGGGGTGTTCGAAACCTGGCGGAGGAACGTTCTCTTTGTTGTCTGAGTCGCAGCCATTCACACAAAGCGTCTGCGCAGGAGTTGGGGGTGTTTTGCGACTGCTCGCAGGAGCTGGCGGAAAGTCAGACTGCGTCGGTGTGTCTAGATCGTCGGTGACTGGCAAAGATGTGAGATTCCCTTTCGGCCTATCAATTTGAGGCCTGGGCAGAGATGTTGGGAGTTCGAGGATTGGTGGAGCGTTCCCACGCAGGCATCCATCAGGGGGCGCCGTCGCGTGCTGTACGTCTTGTTGATCCGGTGCCTTGGCTCCAACAGACGGGAGTCCAGGACTATGCTGATGTTCAGTCTCATTTTCAAAAGCCTGCCCAGGCAGGACAAGTAACCCATCTGCCGCGGGTTCTCGGACAGATGCGTCGGGTGATGAGTCTTGCCGTATTTGCTTCACCGACTCTGTAACTGGGAGCTGCTCGGCGGCACGCGCCTGAGCCATCTCAGATTCAGCTTTGGACCGCAACCACTCAGTCTGGACTTTGTACTGTTCAGCCTCCACAACCCATGCAGCGAAATCAGACTCGATGGACTCGAGCTCATCGATCCACTTCTCGGGCAGAGAGTCCAGGCGACCTTCCAGCGCATCCAGGACTCTGTCCATCCGCCTTCCGACAGCCACAACTGCGGACTCAAGGTTGAAGTGATCGGCGGAAAGAGATGCATCAGGGTATCGGATCGAGTCGGTGGTTAAAGAATGTGGGGTTCGTAGGGCATGGGAAGCGGAGTCAAGGGCAGACCGGGTCAAGGTCAGCTCTCTCAGCAGACCAGGAACTTGGCGCAAAACAAACAGGCGAACGTCCCAAGTGGCGAGTAAGGCATTCAATCGTGACAGGTACGGGAGCGCACGTAGGATAGTGGCGGTAACGACCGCTGTGAAATCGCTCAGTTGTACATAGCTGAGCGGCGGAGGTACGGACATACAGCTTGTGGCAGACGAGGGTCGAGATCTGGATGGAATGTGGGCATTTAAAACGTGCTCCTTTAGTTCTTCCACGTTGAGATCTTCCATTCCGTCGCGGATCTCGTCAATTCTACTTTCATATCGCTCGACCACGCTGACTGGCAAGCTCCCATAATAGCTCTCTTTCGGGCTGCTAGGGGCAGAAAGACCCGTGACTGGTGGATTCTCCTCATGATTTGACTCACGCGAAGGAAGAAATCCCTTTCCAGACTTTGCATCATCCTGATCTGGCCATGCCCATGATGCAACCTCTTTGTGCCACAAACTCAAGTTTTGGGCAGCTACCGCGGCGCGTATTCCTAGCGCGCGTTCCGTCTGCGAGACTTGGGAGATGCTTTGAGAAAGTATATCACGAACACCTTTTTCGTCTGAAGGGACCGCGTCGGTTGATGTGAGGGCCTCGAGGGTGGATTCGGGGGAGAGGTTGCTGAGAAGAGGGTCAAGCTTTTGGAAGATGGAGCTAGGGATTCTTTCTGGCGAGGTCGAGCGAGAGTTATGGCGGGAGTGGACGGGGGAGAGGCGGATGGAAGGCCGGTTAGGGTTTATTCGACTGGCTGCCATGCCGAAGGTATGTGAAGCTTAGGTCAGATGAAGTCACAGTGAGCCTCAACTGGCTCAAGGATGGCATGTAAGTGACGGAGGTCGGAACGAGGATGGGAAAGAGGACTGCCGAACCCGCATGCTGAGACGCGTGTTACAATATATTGCAGCACTCGGGCGATGCAAGAAGCTTGGTAGAAGGTTTGAAAAAGAAATACGAGAAAAAAGATGGTCAAGTTTGGAAGTTGACGGGGTGATTATCGAGGTAGGAAAGGTTGGAGGAAGTGAGGAGTGCGGAGTGCAAGGTGGGCACAAATGAGCGGACAGAACAGGAAGACCGGCTTTCTGCTCTCACAATAGATCAATAGAACAATAGTTAACACCCTTTCGGAGGATTTTGTGAAGTTGAATTTATGTGGAGATCCGATCAGGGGGGAGTAGAGTGGAGTTGCTGACACGAACCATTCGAATGCCGGGGGATCCGCGTTTTGCTTACTTTAGTAGTAGTAGGAACGACTCTACTCCGTAATGCCTGTATACATCTACAATGGAGGTATATTTCTTCATCTGGACTATTTCATACTCATATCGATACATTGGAACTCATGTAGACGTACCTGATTGTTCAAAAATACAAACGACCTGGTGGAAAATAGGCTATTTGGAATATCGATCTATGGAAGCAAGGAGCTACAGATTCTGATGATATGAGCTCAATTATTTCCTATATTCTAGATATTCATTGATAGATAGAGGCAAAACACATTACCCATTCAATCAATTGAATATATCGCCATTAGGATTGCAATCGCTAAGCAGATCATAATGGCGTTCTCGGAACTTATGGCGAGTATGGCTACCCAGTAGGGCCATAGCAATATCCCCGAGAATCTTCATAGATGAGGTGGATATTCAGGTATGCATCGATAAGCCAGTGGGCCATCATGCAAGGCTTTTCGTCAGATTCCAGCTTTTGCAAAGTATTGGCGAAGAGCTCGCTCCAAGAGTTGAAGAATTAGTATGAAGAAGCATTCACAGTATGGTACCCGGGCCCTGATTAAGGTGGGACTTCCCAGAGGCCATGAGATAGGGCAAGATGATTAGGAGGAACCAATCTGCACGTATGTGATGTACTTTTTTCGACACGCAAGGGCAACTTCAACCAAACCCAGGGAAGGTGAAAGCTTCCGGGCCAAGTGAAGGCCCGCACGATGGGATCTCATTCGCGCAGAGTCGCATTATCTCTCATTGGTAACACCAGTGATTCGCCACTGTAGAGCCCACTGCCACTGTCATTCACTTATTCGTTTCTCGTGGAGCAGAGCTCATGCGCTGCAGCTTTCTGCGGCGCTCTGCAGCGCTGGCAAGGACTTTTCAACGTTCGCGCAGTGGAAGTGTCCAACGTGGTGTCTCAACTAGAGTTAGGATGCCCTACGGACATGTCACATTGGTCGCTCTACCCGAGGACAGTGCAGGCACCCTCGTCGCATCGCGTTAGTTCCGCGAATCTCAGTGACCTAAGAGTGGAATTCAAGCAGAGCCTCAATTTGAGCCGAGGACGGATCCGGGTTGGAAGCAACTCTGCTTCCAATCTTAGCTCCGGACCCAAAAAGACCAGCAGGGTATGATGCAGGTGAAAAGGTAGGAGTCATAGGACAAGATGATATACTGCGTAGAACTAAGAATAGCTTTCTTCCTTCAAATCAATGAGGTTGTAGAAACAAATGAGCCCCACGCGCGTAGAGTACGCGTCGGCGATAACGATAAGCACTTAGTCGGACGATAACGAGGTCTTCTCCCTCCATCAACCGACAACAATGCGCTTCCGAACACAATTAAAGGACAGCAGAACGTTCTCCAGTAAGTAATCTTCCTTCTACAGATAAAAGGACAAAATCTCACCAAATAAGAGCTCACCGCATCCCTGTCCTCCTTGGGCAAGGTATGTTGGATGCGCCTGGAGTACGAGGTAGTCCGATTTACCATCATTCCGGACCAAGGCACCCAAGTATGGGCCTCAATACCAGTCGTATGCATACCTAGTCTGAACAACCACATGATCGATGTACTAACGATTGTCAGAGCACCATATTCGATGAAACGACCTACGAACTAGAATCCAATTCCGACGCCATCAATATCGAAGTCAATATCAGCGTCTTGAACCGAGCCCTGCGCTCCTCCTGGGACTCAACACATACGCAACTTCGCTTGACAAAGAAAGACAGGATACCGCTTCTAGCCTTAACAGTCCTTTCATCAGAATGGACAGACGGGAACATGGCCTTGGCCACGAACAACGACCAAAATGCTGGCCCGAATACGGCTGCTGCGACAGCTGATACCACAGGGGAGCGAGGACCTCGCGAGCGCCAGACATGGATCACCCAGGAAGTCCCTATCAAGATTCTCCACGAAGCAGCAGTTGAAGGCCTTCATGAGCCGCACTGCCCAGACCCGGAAGTCCACATCATCCTCCCTAATCTCGCGCAGCTGAAGAGTATCTCCGATCGCTTTACGAAGCTCGCATCTACAGATACAAAAAATCGCCACCCGGGGGTTATGGCTCCCGATGCGCCGGGGATGCACTCTGCATCATTCAATGGGTCGGGCGCTAGCACTGCTGCCACGGCATTGTCGACTAATTCGTCTCCCAAGTTGGAATTATCTGCCAATATGCATGGCTCGTTGCGGCTGGCTATTGCAACTGATGAGTTGCGTATTGCGAGTGTCTGGTCTGATCTTGTGAACCCACCTTTGGACCCAGGGCAGATGTCACAGGAGCAGATCTCGCAGCTTCCGAGTGAGCGAAATCGCATGCGTGAGGCGAGGGAGGGTGATGAGTCTGGTTGGGCGAAAGTGCGGATTGACGGCAAGGATTGGAGTCGGGTACTTAGTATTGGCCGACTCAGTCCGAAGGTTGTTGCTTGTAGGTTTGAACACCCGGTGAGTATACTAGGCTATGCGCTGACACGGTTTCATCGCTCGTGGCTAGGTTTCATCAATGAAATGGCACTGGTTCTATATGTTTATCTGCCGAGCACCCAGGATGGGGCCGAATCTTGTTTAACGGTGAGTCCGTCCACATTGCCCAGTCATTGATAGCAGGTGTTCTGACAGGCACGAACGTACACCAGTATTATATCAATTCCTTCACCACATGATACAGCGGTGAACTCCAAGCTATGATGTCTATGTTCGAAGAATCCAGACATGAAAGGTCGCAATGCATTATTAGAAATCGTTACTAAGACAAGTGCATGTCAAGGGCATGCAAGAAGCAACCTCCAGATGAAAAGAACTTCAGCGGAGGGGATGATATACATAATGCCAGGAGGACGAGTCCTCGACTCCATTGATGGGGTCGCGCCAAAGAACAACGAATATCGAGCTATGTGCAAAAGCAAGGCTTTGAGATGAAGTTCAGTGAGCGCGAGATGCAGAGAGATGGCATGTCTGCCAAGGTATGAGGCACGACACATGCAAGATGCTAAGGCAATGACAAATCCAACAACAGGGGGAGGGAGTTGTATTATTTAAGGGTAGGGGTGTTGTTCGTCAAAACAATCATGGAAGACAAATAAAAGACATAAGGATGAAACAAACACATTAGAACAAAAGAAATGACATGATAGAACTCAACCAGTTGAACGACTGGTAAGCACTATCATCGGGGGTCCATGAAGAACTCCGAGGACTATTGGGCCATGACGTCGACGTAACGGCCCTTCTTCTTGCCACGAGCCGTGGCCCCCTTGCGCGCCTGGGGTGCACCGATCAGATCGTCAATCGAGCTGGCATGAGTGAGGGATGAAGATGGCCGCGGTGGCGGACCGCTGGAACTACCCGGGGGCGTAGGCATAGCCGCTCCCGTGGAGACAGACCGAGGAAGCGACGGAGGCGCGAGACCAGAGATACCTGGGCTGGAGGACTGGAGCGGAGCAGCGCTTGTGGAAGATTGAGGTCGGCTACCAGAAGTCGGCATTGGAGAGATTGGAGGTCCACCATTTGGTGGCATGCTACTCGAGCTCACTGTTCGACTTGGCGGCGCGGACCCGCGAGGAGGCGGCGGAGTGGCACGGACCGGCGCACTGCTGTTAGGGTCTTTCTTATTGACCCATTTCTTCAAGTCTTTATCATAGTAGAACGAGTTCTCTTCGCCAAGCTTGGCCTTGATGGGGCCGCCGCCGGAGTTGTTTTCCTCCTTCTTGCCTCCGCCGAACCAACCACCAAACCAGCCTTTCTTGCCAGATTGTGGAGGACCTTTCTTAGCTGTAGAAAGAAGTCAGTTTAGCGGGTGGATAGAGTAATAGAATCTTCGATACGTACCATCTTCTTCAGCTGCCTTCGCGAAAGCTTCATTTGCTTTACGGTCATTTTCGGCCTTCTGAATAGCTGCCGCCCGGGCTGCTAGATCATCATCCTCGTCATCCATGATTGACTTCTTCTTTGGCTTCTCCTCCGTAGAAGACAGATCCTGCTCCTCGTGAGAAGCATGACCTGTGCTTGCACCAGACCCAACTGGCTCGTAAGACGAGGTCATAGCGGGAGGTGCGTAGGATGACTCGGGGCCCGACGCACCGACCGGCATGCCAGGGGGCCCTTGGTAATAGGGGGATTCGACAGAGGCGGCAGTAGGTTGCCCTGGAGGCTGGTAGAAGAGGCCATTGATCGCAGGAGGTGCGGCCGAAGCAGGCTCGCTGGGCGACATAGCCTCTTCTACTGGAGCAAGAGGAACATAAGATGATGACTGGGGCGGACTTGGTTGATATCCAGATGCATTCGGCGACCCAAACATAGGAGCTCCGTAAGACATTTGGTGATCAATTGAAGGCGAGATCTCTTGTGAGCTGCGGCGTTGTCCAACCGGCGGGAAATAAGAAGTAGATCTTTGAGAATCCATCGAAGATCGACCCTTGTACTGCTCGGGTGACGCATTGGGCGCATATTGGCTCGACGGCTGATATTTCGACGGGCCGCCGACAGGGATAGGCTGCGGTCCGGCTCCAGGGTAAGAACCGTACACATCGGAGACAGAGGGTGGTCGGCTGATTGTCGGAGTCCCAGCCACGTTTGCGAATGGACCAAAGTCCGCTTGCTCACCACCTTTTCCAGATCCAGCGGATGCCGCGTCACTATCATCACCCACCACAAAGCTATTGAACCGAGCCCACATCGAACCCGAGACCTTTTCCATGCTCGGTCGCGAGATCCAAGAGCCACTGTCGCTGGTTGTTTGGCGCAGACGCGCGGATAATTCTTCAACTTCAGCAAACAGATGTTGGTGATAGTATGGAGAAGGACGAGTGGTCGCTTTCAATGCCGCTGCCACTGCATCGCAGTATGCTTGCGCCTCTGAATTACGGCCCCGGTCGACAAGACATCTGGCGTTCAAGACCTTGAATCCCAAGAGATACGGCAGCTGGCCCGTCGGGGAATTTCCCAGAACAGATGTGGCATATTCGTAGGCCTCAGTCAGCGAGATGCCATCTTCATCGAGCAGAGAAGAAGGATAACGCTTATGGTCAGCACCAAGGACAGTGATGTCGGCCTGCGGGTCATCGGCGCCACCGAAAACGGCAGCACGCGAGAATATGTAGCAAATATGAGCCGCTTCTGTCCGTCCATAAGAGGTAAGCAAGCGACCGAGAGCAAGAAGGGCCTGATGATCCTCAGAACTTCGGTTGCTCAACACCAGCCCCAGAGTATCCTTCCATTTATCCAAGCCTTCGAGTGCGTTCTTAACAGAGCCCTGGCCATTGGCCTTGTTGACGAGCTGAAGACCTGCGCGTGCAGATGGAGGCACAAGCTCGTCGATACTTTCTTCGATATTGCCAGCGAAGATCTCATAGAGGGCTGCAAGTGGCTCAGTATTTGAGGCCTTAGACCTGACTTCTCGACGGACAAACTCCTGCGTGACTTGTTTCGAAATAGATTTGTCCAAGGTAGACGCAATAAGCATTGCATGCCCCCAGAGGCGTCGGTCGACAGCACCCCACACGGCTTTCTCGCGATCGCCACAGATCAAGTGTAGACGAAGTTCCTCCAGCCATTGAGGATCAACAGCATCAGCTTGGATGGGCATTCCCGAAGGTCCTCCCAGAGGGGCCAGCGCACTAGCGTATGACCCATCTGCGTCTGGAGCTGGTATATTGGGGAAGATCGCACTGCGGAGAGTCTTTTGAACCTCAGGAGAACTGTCCAAATTGCCGTCATTCTCCACTAGAAGCTTGACAACCTTCCATAGAAGAATCTTCTCCTCGTGGCGTTTGTGCGTGTCGGACTGGACTTGCTCGTAGCTGGGAAGACTAGAATTTTCGAAGGCTGCAATCTTGCTGGTGAGCCAAGCAACCAGGTCCTTCTTCTTTGATTTTGGCTTAAGGGGCCCAGGATGGTGGACAGCAGTATCAACAGGCGGTAACAATTCACTCAGCCGAGAAATCTTTGGTTCGCCAGGAGTGGGTTGGATCATCGGAGTCAATTGACCAGCAGAGTAGCGAGGAACTTGACCAGGGAAGCAAGACACCACCGATCCACCAAATCCGAACTTGAAGATCGGGGCACCCTTCCATCGCTCCAAGGGGTCTTGTTCCCGTCCGTCATTGGGCGCAATGAATTCCAAATGCTGGGTCGGAGCACGAATCTGAGCTGCACCTATAGGCGCATACGGATTCACTGTTTTGGTCGGTGATCCTGACGTATTAACCGAGGCAGGCCGAAGGGTATCGATGCTTGGCCCAGATGAAAGAGGGCCCATTACGTCCCGACCAGGTGACTGGGTCTGAGACCTGCGGAGAGGAGCTATCTGAACATCATTTGGTGGGGAAGAAACGCGCTCATTGGTTGCCTGATGAGGAGCAGCATATTGCGAAGCCGGTGCAAGACGCTGGGCGAATTCATTGATGTATTCCGGAGGAGCATACCGACTTTGAGGCGGAGATGCCTGCAGAGACGAGCCAGTACTTTCCCTCCGTGCTAGGCCAGCAGGACCATCGAGTTGCTGCGGCACACTAGGCTGAATATGCCCGAAGCTAGCTCCTTGCACATGTGACGGAGATAGATTGATCGCAGGCTCGAGAGATGGTGCATTCTGTGCTTGCTCGGGCTGATAAGAGACCTTCTCGTGGTATGCAAGTGGGCTCGAAGTCCGTGGCTGGAAAGGCAGGTTCTGGCTGGGAACATTCAACGGTTGTGAAGCGTAACGATTACGAGACGATGAGATAGGAGGGGGTGCAGGAGAATATCTCGGCGACGAAGATGGCTTAGCTGAAGGTTGCAAGCTGGGAGGTTGCGGAGAATACCTCGCAACCGCAGGGGGTCCGGCAGGCGCACTCGAAGCTAGGCTAGAATACGGATCCATCGTGTTAGGCGGCTGAGGTGTGGGCTGGATAGGAAATCCAATAGGCTGTGAAGCTGATGATGGTGCAGGTGGTTCGTTTTGACGCAAAGGCGGTGCTGGAGGGGACAAACCGGTCATTGCCGGCACTGTCTGAGCATTGGGAGTGTACCGCCCTGAGCTGGCAGGCCTTGATCTAGGTGGCGCCAAAGGAAGTTCTTCGTAAAAGTTCTTCGGCGCGGGAGGAGCAGTTACTGGAGGAGGAACTCCCGCAGGGGGCAAACCAGCTGCCGCAGGAACCGAGGTGCCAGAAACCGCTGGGCGAGGGGGCGGAGGCATACTAGACACAGTGGGAGGAACAGGTCTGTGTGTGACGGCCGGCTTCCGAGGCAAGGTAATATCATCCGGAAGATCGTAAGGAGACTTGTAACCCTGTTTCGAGCGCTCGGCAAAGCTCTCTCCTCTAGTGGTCACTGGGTTCTGCGGTTGCTGTGAGAAGTATGATGACATAGCTCTGGTAGTTGGCGGTGCCGTACCTGGCAGGGGACCCCCTGCAAGAGGTCACCTGTTGTCGGTTGGTGAGGAGTGTATATATTAGTGATGGGTTTTGGCCCAGAATTTGCCTCAGGAGTTTGAAACGGACTATTCAGGCCAGCAGTCAGACCGCTCTGGGTAGGCTGGACGGGCGTTTGGTAGATGGTGTCAGGCACAGACACGGGCTGCGTAGCTTCGGTCTCCAGCAATAAATCATCATCATCCAGTGCCGCCTCCCAACGAGC
The DNA here is from genome assembly GCA_028827535.1 of Penicillium sp. DV-2018c. Classification (NCBI taxonomy): domain Eukaryota; kingdom Fungi; phylum Ascomycota; class Eurotiomycetes; order Eurotiales; family Aspergillaceae; genus Penicillium; species Penicillium sp. DV-2018c. The sequence goes on from JAQJAA010000005.1 coordinate 2,918,836, forward strand.
CGCCAAATCGTCTTCCGGTGAATCACCCAGTTCTGCTGCCCACCGTGCAGCCAGCTCTTCCTCTGAAGGTTCAGCCGTTGTTTCGGGCTTCGTTGACGCAGCATTAAGGGCTTCTTCAAACTGCGCTGCAGCAGAGGCGTCACTGACTGGAGAGTCAACAGCGAATCCAGCTGATTCCAATGCCTGGGCTGTGCTCTTTCGAGCGAGATGGGCGACTGGTTCCTCCGGAGCCTCGTCCTTTGGCGTGTGGCCAAAGAAATCACCCCCTTCATATTCTGCTTCTGGTTTCGAAACAGAGCTGAAAAACCCTGCTGCATCGTCGTCGTCGTTGGCAAACACGTTGTCAATGGATCTTTCCTCAACTAGTGGGCGTTGAGGTGATGTTGGCGCAGACTCATCCAACAGCGGAACACCTTCTTCAAATCTGGATTCGGCTTCTGGCGGTGCGAAGATAGGCTTTGTCTGGGAGTTGAGTTGGCTGAAGAAGTCATCAGAATCAGAATCAACTTCACCTCTCGCCTGGCTTGCCCATTGCGTCTGAGAGGTTGTGTCCGCGTCCGCTGTGGCCGTATCTGACTGGACATCGTTGGGCAGCCCATATGCCGCTGTTACGGGGGCCGGCTCATTCTCGGTCGGGATAGCCTTTTCTGCTTCACCCGATGGGGTACCTGCAATTGCTGTCTCTTTCGGCGCCTCCTCGACAAGAGTCGGCCCATCGTTTTCATGCTGGGGTTCACCGAAAATCGAGGCCCTTGCTGACATATCAAGCTCATTTGCGCTGGAAGGGATAATCTCCGCGGTAGAGGGCAACGTATCGCCAAGGGCCTTCTCAAAACCGGTCCAGACATCCTCATGATCGACGGTTTTGTCGTCGCTTGGTTGGAAAAGTTCTTGAGTGGAGATGGGTTCGGTAGAATATTCGCGCTCGAACGCTTCCAACGCAGTTCCTGATGCTCGTGTTCGATTTTCCTCCGGCGATGCACTCTCTCCAGCGACTGTCGGGTCCGGGATGGTTCCTTGCTCAGATTCGACTCTGGGAGGCGTAGTATCAGCGGGTTCTGTGTCGATAGAAGGTGAATGGTCTTCGGTTATGGGAATGGTATTAGGATGCTCTCCAGGTTCGGTCGAAGGTCCCTCGTTCTGAACTGGCTCGGCCGGCACAGCGTGAATATCTGGCAGGGTCGGGCTCGGGGAAGCATCCGCAGTATCTAGGGAGGGCACCGCATGTGCATGAACGGGTCCAGGCATTTCAACAGAAACTTGAGTGTCCTTATCCAGGGAGTCACTGGTCAAGGACGTGGCCTGGTCTACCACTAGCGATGTATTGCTCACTACCACATCGGCCTCATTGGACATATCCCAGGCAGAGAAATCTTCGCTTTGTGGTGAGATAACATCCCCTAAGGACTTGTCCTTCGGCTCGTCCGCCGCAATCAAATCCAACAACCCACCCTCGGTCGATGTCATTGTGACAGGAGCATCATTATTCTCAGGCCGTATTGCTGGATTCCAGGAGTCCGAGTCGTTATCAGTCGCCTGATGCGCCATATGTGCGACGTGTTTCTCGATCGCCGACGTGACTGGAGAGGGGGGTTGCAGTCCGGAGGAATCAACCTGACACGTCTTCCGATGGCGGCTCAGGAGATCAACAATAGCAGGTAAAACGGGGCCGATGGCGTTGGCTTAGGAATCCATTAAAAGTTGTAGGATAGAACAGATCAAAAAAAAAAAAAAACGTCAAGTAATAATCGATCATGAACTCATCAATCGATGATAGCGAAGACGAGTCCCCAAGCAGTGGGATCGGATAGTCTTCAAATGCGACAGCTAAGGGCGATTCCAGCCTATGGTTCTGCGTTAACCCCCGGACCCCCGGGACGACCTGCCCGACGGACGGAGCTGAGTCATCCAATTATGAATGGAGGTGAGAGCATGTGATCGCGTGGCGCGAAGCTTCAAGGCAGTCGTCAATCGGAATTCAGCGCTGTTTCACCTTTTCATATTCCCCAATCTTCTCAAATCTTACCCTGACTGTATAGGAAACAAAAACTCGTCTCGTTCCTATCGCGACCTTGGACAACATTCTTACGGTCTTTCGTCGTCATGCTGCACATGTGTCTCGATCAATGCCACTGCATATGACAACATATACTTGAGATGAATGTTCCTTTCCAATGCAAGGCATAGAGGCATTGCTTTACATCCAAGCCACAATTGAACTGGTTGGAACCGTACCCAGTCTCCAAGGATGCCTTCCTCATCCGACTACCTCCACCCCCTAGACCATCCAGATGCACCGGACACCTTCTCGGACTCGGACGACGACTTGGATCTAGAAGAACTTGACCCGAACCCAACATCACCCCAACAGCCACGGGGGTCACACGATCACGCCGGCCGCAATAAAAGTTATGGGCCGGGCATCGCGCTGCGAAACCTGCGCGTCGGGGCGGGAAGTCGATGGAAACGCAGTGTGTCTGGCCATGCAGACTTGGGGGATGATACCGATGCGCTGTTACAAAACGGAGGTGGACAAGGCTTGCATGGCGCACACAGAAGCTCTGGAGACTTGGGAGACGATGATGTACCGCTCCTGAATCGCAGATCCTCGACTCGCGATTTCAAAGATGAGCCTTCCATCAGAGGCAGCCGCTTTGGATTCCCGGTATTGAAAGTTCCCGCTTTCTTACAGGGCAAGTCAATCCGACTCGGATCAAGTGACATCGACCATACGAGCCAGCCTCCCCGTGAAGTGCTTGTCGGGCAGTACCAGACGGCCAAATATCCGGCCAATGTGGTTTCGAACGCAAAATACACACCTTGGAGTTTCCTACCAAGAACGCTCTATAACGAATTCTCCTTCTTTTTCAACATTTATTTCTTGCTTGTGGCTCTGTCTCAGGTCATCCCGGTTCTCCGAATCGGTTACATGTCGTCTTATATCGCGCCCTTGGCCTTCGTTGTTTCAATATCATTGGGCAAAGAGGCACTCGATGACATTGGTCGTCGGCGGCGAGATGCCGAAGCCAATGCGGAGGAATTTTGCACCGTAGCACTTGGAAGATCTAACGCGATGGAAGTTACGAAAAAGTCACGAGACTTGAAGGTTGGCGATGTGCTCAAAGTCCGCAAAAACCAACGTCTTCCAGCCGATGTGGTGATTCTGAAGAGCATCTCAAACGACTCCACCTCGCCTCGTCATTCCATGGCGGAAGAGAATGCTCAAGAGGCATCTTCTGACTTGCTTGAATCAACCCAGGGACCGTCCGAGTCCGCGGTCGACACCGCAACCAAGGCTGTTGATGTCGCTGAATTTTCATCTGCAGGTGATACGTTCATTCGAACCGACCAATTGGACGGTGAAACGGACTGGAAGCTTCGCCTGCCATCTGTGTTATCTCAATCACTGTCCTTGTCCGACTTTGGCCGGCTAAAGATCACTGCTAGTGCCCCCGACAAGAGAGTGAATGAGTTTGTGGGGACCATAGCTCTTGAACCTCCCAGTAGGCTCTATGATGCTCCTGTTGGCAAAAACTCGGGCTCTCCGAACAATGCCGAAACCCCTGAATCTGGGGAGACCCAATCCGCTCCCCTGACTATCGACAACACCGCCTGGGCCAATACTGTTCTTGCCTCTAATACCGTCACCTACGCTGTCATCATCTACACAGGACCCCAAACTAGGGCTGCACTTTCAACTTCTCCTTCCCGCTCGAAGGTCGGCTTGTTAGAATGCGAAATCAACAACCTTACCAAGATTCTCTGTGCCCTTACGCTTACCCTCTCCGTCGTCCTCGTCGGATTGGAAGGATTCGAACCCACAAGTGACAAGAAATGGTACGTCGCTATCATGATCTATCTCATTCTCTTCTCCACAATCATTCCCATGAGTCTTCGAGTCAATTTGGACATGGCCAAGTCGGTATACGGGCGATTTATCCAACGGGACAAAGACATTCCAGGGACGGTTGTGCGTACCAGCACAATCCCGGAAGATCTGGGACGGATCGAGTATCTGCTTTCAGATAAGACTGGAACGTTGACCCAGAATGAGATGGAGCTTAAGAAGATCCACGTCGGTACCGTGTCATATGCCAACGAGGCAATGGAAGAGGTTGCCTCATTCATTCGTCAAGCCTTTGCGTCCGCGGGCGATACCTTAATCACGCCTTCGACTGCCTTTGGGACTCAGGCCGGCCATGCTACTGCGCCGCGGACAAGAAGAGAGATTGGTTCCCGCGTTCGGGACATTATCTTAGCGCTTGCTCTCTGCCACAATGTCACACCAACCACCGAGGAGGAAGACGGCCAGAAGGTGACGAGTTACCAAGCTTCATCGCCCGATGAAATCGCTATCATTCGGTATACCGAAGAGGTGGGATTGAAACTAGCGTATCGCGACAGACAAACCATCCTTCTGGAATCCACCGACTCCAAGCAGGTTGTGGTCCGCGTCCGCATCCTTGACATATTCCCATTCACTTCCGAAACTAAACGGATGGGCATCATCGTCCAGTTCCAGTCCGATGAAAATACGCTTGATCTTGGCGAGGACGGTGGCGAGATTTGGTTCTACCAAAAGGGTGCAGACACAGTCATGACATCCATTGTTGCAGCGAATGACTGGCTGGATGAGGAGACTACCAATATGGCCCGAGAAGGGCTGCGAACTCTCGTTGTTGGGCGCAAACGGATTCCCGCACAACAATACCAGGCGTTTTCTGCCAAGTATAAAGAAGCATCTCTGTCTTTCCAGGGGCGAGATGCAGGCATGGCCAAGGTTGTGAGCAAATATCTGGAACAAGATCTAGACCTTTGTGGGGTGACTGGCGTGGAAGATCGACTACAGCGCGACGTCAAGCCGTCCCTTGAGCTTTTACGGAATGCTGGTGTCAAGATTTGGATGTTGACTGGTGATAAAGTGGAGACAGCGCGATGTGTGGCTATCTCTGCCAAATTGGTTTTCCGGGGCCAGTATATTCACACTGTCACCAAAGTCACAGACAAGTCGACTGCGCAAGAGACCCTTGACTTTTTGCGCAACAAAACCGACTGCTGTCTGTTGATCGACGGCGAGTCTTTGAACTTGATGCTCGGGCAATTCAAAACAGCTTTCATCTCTGTCGCGGTCCTACTACCCGCCGTAATTGCATGCCGATGCTCCCCAACCCAGAAAGCCGAGATCGCCGAGCTGATTCGCCAACACACAAAGAAACGTGTCTGTTGCATCGGGGACGGCGGCAATGATGTCTCGATGATCCAGGCAGCCGACGTCGGCATTGGCATCGTGGGCAAAGAAGGCCGACAGGCATCCCTAGCTGCCGATTTCAGCATCACCCAATTCCATCATATCACCAAGCTACTAGTCTGGCACGGACGCAACTCGTACAAGCGGTCCGCCAAACTAGCTCAATTTATCATGCATCGTGGCTTGATCATCAGTGTTTGCCAAACCATGTACAGCATTGCCAGCCATTTCGATCCCAAGGGATTGTTCATCAACTGGCTCATGGTTGGCTACGCTACTGTCTACACAAACGCACCGGTATTCTCGCTTGCCTTTGACCGAGACGTCGACGAGCATCTCGCCAATCTCTACCCAGAGCTTTATAAAGAGTTAAAGACAGGGAAGAGCCTAAGTTACCGCTCATTCTTCGGCTGGGTTCTCATCTCTGTCTACCAGGGTGCAGTGATCCAAGGCCTCTCCCAGATATTGTTGGACACCATCACAGGGCCACGTCTGATCAGTCTTTCTTTCACCGCCCTGGTTCTCAATGAGCTTGGCATGGTTGCTACCGCCGTTACAACCTGGCACCCGGTCATGATCTTTTGTCTGATTGGCACCCTGCTTGTATATGCAGGTAGTGTCCCCTTCCTAGGCGAGTACTTCGACCTCAGCTACGTTATCACTCTCGACTGGGTGTGGCGTGTCTGCGCTGTGCTAGCTGTGTCTCTCGTTCCTGTCTGGGCGGGTAAGATGATTAAACAATCGTGGCATCCTCCAAGCTATCGGAAGGTCCGTGGGTAGAGTTGGATGTGTTATAACTTGGTGCATCTCGGCTATTTGTTATCTAGACTTCATCACTATTCTCTCTCTTTCATTGCCATGCCACTGATCCAATATCTCGTGGCTCAATTTATAACTACTCTGAGGCCCTTTTATGGCTCACCTGACGTTCGGCTACTTCTATAGTACTGCGTAATCCATGAAAAGAAATCTTCGTACGCAGTATGAACTGATGCCAAGACATGCTCCTACGGCGGCGGCGTAATCGATAAGGCAGCACGTGATCACTTTCTTCGGCAGGCGGTCAACGCCTATCGATTCTTTTTTTTCTTCGGGGTGAAACACTTGCTACACCGGTACATAGACTTCAGGACCAACCACTAAACGGTTGCTAATTCCCTTGCCTATCATGTCCGACGAAATTGTTTGGCAGGTTATCAACCAGCAGTTCTGCTCTTACAAACTCAAGTGAGTATTCATTCTTAATCGCTCGATGTCCAACCCGCAGATCCTTCGATCTTCAATTTGCATCGACAGAAAGAAAAAAAATGAACCTTCGACTGACCATTGCACCCTTCGTCTAGAACCACAAAAGATCAAAATTTCTGTCGCAATGAATACAATGTCACCGGTCTTTGCAATCGGCAGTCCTGCCCGCTTGCCAACTCGCGTTATGCAACGGTTCGAACTGATCCCGAAACCGGCGTCATGTACCTGTATATGAAGACCGTCGAACGAGCCCACATGCCCAGTAAATGGTGGGAGCGAGTGCGCCTGTCATCAAACTACGCCAAGGCCCTCGAACAGGTCGACGAGCGCCTCATCTACTGGCCCAAGTTCTTGACCCACAAGTGCAAGCAGCGTCTCACCCGTCTGACGCAGGTCAACATCCGCATGAAGAACATTGCTAAGGAGGACGAGCGTCTCGGAGAGAAGATTGTGCCCAAGCTGGCACCCAAGGTCCGTCGGCGTGAGGCGACCCGTGAGCGCAAGGCCGAGTCCGCGGCCAAGGTCGAGAGAGCCATTGAGCGTGAGCTTATTGAGCGTCTGCGCAGTGGTGCTTATGGTGATCGTCCGCTCAACGTTGAGGAGAATATCTGGAAGAAGGTCCTTCGTGGACTTGAGCGGGCTGGTGATGGTCAGCGTGACCAGGATATGGATGATGGTGAGGAGATCGAAGAGGAGGAGGAAGAGGGTGTTGGTGAGGTCGAATATGTCAGCGACCTTGATGAGGAGGAGGATCTCGAGGATATGGAGGACTGGCTGGGTGTTGATTCGGCAGACTCCAGCGACTACGACGACGACTCCGATGAGTCTGATGATAGCGAGGATGATGACGAAGCTGCCAGCGAGAGTGAGACGAAGCCCAAGCCTAGTGCTAAGCGGAAGGCACCTGCTCCCCAGTCAAAGCCTCGCAAGAAGGGCCCTCGCATCGAGATCGAATACGAGACCGAAGGTGTCGGCAAGGACCAGGTCATGGCATGATTTTGTCGTTATCAGAGGATCTGGGAAAAGTTTACCTGATCTTGCATGGCGTTTGGGCTCTTCGTTCTTTTGTTTTATATTTTCTGTGCTAGTGATCGGGCATCATACCCTGCTATTGCATTTACTCCGACATTCGATCATATCTCTTCCAATGTACATTTAATGGTCAGCTGTATTGTGCAATATACATTAGTCAATTGCTCCAAAACATTGATTGGATTAATGAACATTGAGAACCTAATGCCTGTCGATGTGAAACACGTGATCACGTGGCAACCATCCGCGGCCCAACCAACATGCACTGTCTCTGCCTCCGTTTCAACTTCCTTTCTACAAGTTTACCTTGCCTCAGGAGCCGGCTCTTCTGAGAATAACACCATTAATAATACTCCCTCACGATTGCATCATCTGCATCCCTCTCCAACCTTCCATCCTACGTACCTTGCGTTGAGCCCCCACAGGGAAAGCTCCAGCTCCGCCCACCCCGCATTCGAGCTGCCCTCCCGTAGACCACATATCGCAGAATCACATCACACCCTGCAGCAATATGACCTCTTACTTCTCATCTTTGACGTCGTCTTCCGCCATCTCCACCCTGGGATCCCGGCTCACCAACCTTCGCCGCGCCATTACCCTCGGCGACGAGGGTGACGACCCAGACAACGAAGATTGCTCCCACATCTCCAACGCTCTCCGAGCCTACTACTCCGAAAAGGGCCGTCCATTCCCACCATGGCTCCCACAAGACCCCAAGGGCCCATCTCCGACACCCACCCGACAAATCGCTACTTCACAACTACCTGCCAGCAACTACAGCCAAGGGTCCTCCAGCTCCGGCCGTAGCGGCGGTCTAAGTGATCTGTGGGGTGACTCCCCCGCATCTCAGTCGCCCAATCCTCAGACAGCAAGCTTGCGCCGCGGACGTGGTGGTACAGCACCGCCGCTCGCCTCCGCCAACAGCGCACCGTCTGGCCCTGTCGCTTCGCCCGGTCCGAATATCACACTTACCCAGAGCCATTCGCCCGGATCGGCCTCAGCTCATCCATCTGGAGCTCGGCCATTGCCCAGTCAGCGATCTGGGTCGCAGCAGGCTCCTCTTCCAAATCTTGACCGTACCGGATCGGGTGGGAGTTCAGCTCAGGAGCGACTGCGGGCCCGATTGCAGGGTGGAAGATCTCCTAGTCCCAATGTGGATGCCAGTGTTCGCAAGCCAGTTGGATACTCGGGACGACGCTGAGAGGAGGTTTGCATTTCATACGACAACGTGGTGGAGAGCATAGGAGAGCATGGCGCCGGGAGTTATCTGTTTTATGTCTGATGTGTTACATACATTTTTAGCGGCAGAGTTGATTCTTCTAAGGATGAACAAGCGATTGAGTGCATGATTAGTGCACTTACGCTTTAGTATGTAGTAATTCCCAGGTTCGAATGTATTATCTATTTCCTAACTCGTGCCTAGTTACCTTTGTTCTGAGGAGAATCTACGTAAGTCCATTCAATCGCATGTTCCGCCAAGGTTATACGGGGAAACATGAGCCAGGGATGGATCTCTCCGCTCAGACTCAAACCCTACGCAAGTATCCAATAAGTAAGCCATGATTGATGTAATACCGTCGCACGGGTGGAGAAGGTTGAGCTTGTTCAACTCGTCATTAGTCAGGCGAGCGCTGTCTCTTGCTATGACCCCAATCCTCGAGAGTCGAAGGTTCTGGGATCTCCGACTCCGTTAGAGGTTATGACTCGGAGGATATGGGAATACATGGATCCCGACGTCAACGAAAATTCCCCGGCCGCCACAAAGCCTCTAACGGAGGCTGAAGCCCAAGATCCCAGAACCTCGAGGATCTGGGTCACAGCACTCATCTTACCAATGACAAGTTGAACAAGTCCAACGTTCTAACCGGAGACCATCAAATCCGATATCTGCTGCTGTTGATTCCCAAGACCATTGGTCGCCGGCATCAACCTGGTATCAAATGGCGTCAAGCATAATGAAGGTGAAGAAGGAAAGAAGTCAAGTATGAAGAAGAATCGGGTAGGTGACCGGGTAGATCACCAGTCAATCTGCGGATATTCAATCTGCCGCATACGATAGCCAAGAAATGCTTGGAAGTTAGCGCACGCCACCAAAAAGCTAAGCAGCAAACGCAGCGAATGACCATCTCGGCTTGCGCTGGGGAAAATCCCGCAATTTCCCTCGCCGAGCCCGACGCGGCCCTCCCGCTCTTGCTTTCGTTTGGTCAGGAACCTCCGAAGACTCTCGGAAGCTGGTTTCCTGTGTTGTCACCGCTGATTAGGCACGTCCATTGGCTGAAACGGAGAATATCTTGGCTTCTGCTGCAGAAAATAGTCTGAACCTTTTCTGGTTTCCCCGAAGTGTTGCCGATTCGCAGTTCTCTCCACGGGGACCCCAGTCCGATTGCTTTGTGAGTCCTAGCGTCGTTCTAGTCCCGGATGTTGTCCGAATTGCGGCACGCCGAGGTGGGGTTTGAGTTTCTCCCCTGTCTGGCTTAGAATGCTCTTCAGGTTGTGATCGTCGTGGGGGTCTTCTACCGGGCCGGGTTCATCTCACTCTCCGTACAACACATGTTGGCTAAGCAGACGGCGTCAGCGGGAAGCCGGGAATGTTCCAGATCGACAAAGCCCTGGTCTGATGAAAATACTGCCGATCCGAGGCTTGGAAGTGATGGAATTCACGCATTCAATGTCTGGAACAGACAACATAAGCTTCAGCTAGTCGTGGCACACAATTTGCCCGAAGGCTGAACGTGTACTGTACATTCTTGATCCCTGTCGCGCAGTGCGTCTATGCACGCTTCCCTGTTTCGCCTCACCGGGAGCCTGCGTCTTCGTTCTTGGGTTCCATTCCTCTCGAGTCTCATCCAACTCAATTCCCCGGAGTGGTTGGCCCCGGTTCTCCACCTCTCCCCACACACAGAGTACGGAGCTGTGCAATGGGGTATTTTACAGGTGAACTTAGCCTGGGCCTCACGAGTCCACCAATTGTAGGTTAACCCACGCGGACGATTTACTTTGTTGACCACAGAACCCCGCGCCGGTCATGATTGTAATGCGAGAAGCCGTGCCGATCATCGTCATCGGAATTGGCCTCAAATAGTCCTGCAGTTCCCCTCCGAATCTCCGATACAGATCGTGCCGTCTTCTGTCCCATCCTTTGTTCCTGTCCTGGCAGAGGTTGAAGTGACACTTCGTTATACTCATACCTTTAATAACCCTTTTATTCACATATATCACCTTCAGAAGGAGTCTTGCCTATCATGGCCGACGTCAAAGATGTGGAGGCGCCGCAAAACGTCCACAATGAAGAGAAGGAGGCCGTGGCCTTCGAAATGGACGACGTGGCAGACCAAAAATTACAGAACGAGCGTGAAGCCGCCATGGACTTCGAACTGCAGCAACTTGAAGAGCAGGTGCACGTTCTCCCCAAGTCTCGCTTCGAGATGACCTTGAGCGACCCGGCGAAATTCACCTGGATTCTCGTTGCTTTCGCTTCCATGGGTGGTATGCTGTCTGGTCTTGACCAGTCGCTCATTAGCGGTGCCAACTTATACCTACCTGTTGATCTGCACTTGACTTCAGCAGATAACAGTCTAGTCAACGCCGGTATGCCGCTCGGTGCTGTTGCAGGCGCTCTCCTCCTTTCTCCGGCGAACGAGTACCTTGGTCGTCGTATGGCGATCATTGTCTCTTGCATTTTGTACACTATTGGTGCTGCCTTGGAGGCAGGCGCCATCAATTTTGGAATGATATTCACTGGTCGATTCATTCTCGGCGCCGGTGTCGGTTTGGAGGGCGGTACTGTTCCTGTCTATGTAGCGGAGTGTGGTACGTATCCATGCTTTTCCCTATACCCACAGTCCCAAGCCTAACCTCCAATAGTCCCCCGCAAGATTCGTGGTAACCTCGTCTCTCTCTACCAACTGAACATCGCCTTGGGCGAAGTCCTCGGCTATGCCGTAGCCGCAATGTTCGTCAGTGTTGAAGGAAACTGGCGGTACATTCTCGGCTCCTCGCTCGTATTTTCCACCATTCTCCTTGTTGGAATGCTCTTCCTCCCCGAGAGCCCGCGCTTCCTCATGCACAAGGGCCAGGAGATCGAAGCATATGCTGTGTGGAAGAAGATCCGCGGTTTCAACGACTTGGAAGCCAAAGATGAATTCCTCGGTATGCGACAGGCTGTCACAGCCGAGAGCCAGGAACAGTCGCAGACAAAGAAATACCCATGGATGGACTTCTTCACCGTGCCACGTGCTCGTCGCGCCATTGTATACGCCAATATCATGATATTCTTGGGGCAATTCACCGGTGTTAACGCGGTGATGTACTACATGTCGACTCTGATGCAGGCAATCGGGTATGACGACAAGGAAGCTGTCTTCATGTCTCTTGTTGGTGGTGGTTCACTGCTGATCGGCGCCATCCCCGCCGTGCTGTACATGGAGCGGTTCGGCCGTCGGTACTGGGCTAACGCGATGCTCCCCGGCTTCTTCATCGGTCTCGTCCTCGTTGGCGTAGGATACACCATCGACGCAGATAAGTACCCGGCTGCCGCGCAGGGCGTGTACCTCACTGGTATCGTCCTGTACATGGGTTTCTTCGGCGCATACGCTTGTCTGACCTGGGTCGTGCCGTCAGAGGTCTTCCCCACATATCTGCGTTCGTATGGAATGACGACCGCGGACGCCAACCTGTTCCTGTGCTCGTTCATTGTCACGTACAACTTCACCCGGATGATGGAGTCCATGCAGCGGATTGGACTCACACTTGGTTTCTATGGTGGTATTGCTGCCGTTGGCTGGGTGTATCAGATCATCTTCATGCCCGAGACGAAGAACAAGTCTCTTGAGGAGATTGATGAGCTCTTTTCGCTTCCTACTGCTGTGATTGTCAAGCGGAATCTGAAGCAGACCGCACAGGTTATTCGGGACTTGGCGCATCTCCGTTTGGCGAAGGTGTTTTCCCCTGAGCCCTATGAAAAGGGACAGTAGATAGGTGTTTCAAACTGAACCAAGCATGGCCTATGTGGTTCACCTTGTGTAATATGATATCATGTGATCATGAAGATGTCTTTGATGCGGATGTATCCCGCTGGCAAATGCAGTCGATGTCATGAAGCCTTTCTTTCGTATATAATCATTGATTCTTCTCCTCTTCCCATGGTCTGTTTCTCTCTTCTTCATATATTCCCCTACTATATATTTACCTATATTATTCATTACCTTGTACCTAGTTGTCCCTCATCCATTTCTATATGAATCATCAACAACAACAAATCTGTTCAACGTCAGAACGGTGCATGTGGTTGTGATTCTTCGCGACCTGATCAAATGTCGTCGAAAGCATCAGACAGCCATGATCATCTCCTTCGTCGTGGGTCAAATGATCCCACAGATAGCCGGAGGCTGTACTTGGCAGTCAACTCAAGCGGTCGTGCATCACGATTCACTGAAACCATGAAATGTGGAGTGGTTGTCGCAAGTGACGGGACGAACGAAACAGAGTAATGGTTTCTCGTTCTTGTCAGCTCGGCTCGTAATGCTTTCAACATCTTGGAGCTCTTGGGCTGCACTGACAGCCCTGACAAGGAAAAGTATAGTCCGTCTGACAGCCCAGTTTGCAGAAACATTGAACTAATACTATATAGGTAGTCACACTCAGATCGCCTACATAGTCGGTTCGACGGGTGCGATTTGGGTGGGTCAACATCGACTTGGTTGGATGTTCTGAACAGAAACACTGAATAGGAAGAACAAAAACACTGAATAGGAAGAACAAAAAATGCGAATCACTGAACCAGGATATGATCTACTCATGCTAGTTGATTGGCCTGGCCTATTGTTTTGACCTACGTCAGGATGGATCACCACCATCTTCCTGTCTCGACGGAAGCTCCATATTGGCATGGCTGAATGGGCCGATCGACCGGCAGAACTTTGGCACTCACGAGCCTGGGGATCTTCAATTCGCGCTACCTCTGGAGAATCTGCAAGATACCCCGATAACGCGCCTATATTCCCTTTGGACTTCATTTATTATAGTGATCCAACCCAGAAACCAATTCACCGGCATGATGCACCAGAGCAACCTGATCCCTCCAAGGGCCAACCAAAGGCCGAGCCCTGAATACATTGAAATTTGAATGCATGCGGCATCATACCTAGCAGCCGGGGAAGACCCTTGCTTCGCACTAAGGTACCTAAGTTCTGCAGGGCTAGGCGTCTTGTTCTGTGTTTAGTGCGACCTTCATTGCATCCGGTTAGACTGACACCTATGGTGACACCTACTATATGGGGATCGGAATGGGCCTGATTTCCATCAACTCCTCCTATCACAGATGGACCTGTGGTAAGTCATCTGTCGCCTAAGCCACAACACTAGATCTATATGATTAACCAGCGAATAGGATAGTGCAGCCTCCAGGAAAAACCCAATGGCCACACCCAACCCAGTCAAAGGATGAAGTCTGCCACTGAGTCAACCCGATGATGAAGGAAGCTCCACGGAACTCACCCCAGGAGCTGGAGGGTTGGGTAAAGCACGACTTTGAAAATGCATGGAACGTCCTGAGAATGCGACAAGAGGAAATTCAGGCACTGAAGAGCGCGGTCAGCATTTCATCATTTTCCTGCTCTGATGAGATGATTGGTAAATCAAAATCATTCATGCACACGGACAGAGTGAACCTATGCATGGTCTGTGGGACGAACCTACAGTCTTATGAAGTGGCTCTTGGACCTTCGCGCGTACGGGCTCAAGGTGTATGCATCACAACAGCACCACGATTGGCCATGTGAGTTGGATGAACCAGGAACACCTCCTCTATCAGCAACACGAATTCACAATGCGTGATTTTCGGTCCTTGATTCATGGCCTTGTGGCGTCTATCAGACAGATCCTGCTCGGGGAGCTCCTCATGAACCACGAAGGTTCGATGGCTCGTCCATTGACCGCGACAATGAAACCAGCCACGAGAGTTCGACGGCTGTCCCTTCACCGCGACAAATGAAACCAACCATGCCAAGGCGGTTCCCCAGATCCCATGGCGGGCTTTCTGAGACCGCGCGTGGTTGGAGCTTTTTGAGCGATACCCGCACCATGCGAATCGAGGCCTATTTCAGACGGGTGCACTGGAGTTGTTGACCTGGAGCATTCAGAGCTGAGCGTAACGCGACAAGCCACATGAACTGGGACTGGGGCTGGAGCGCATGGGGAGGAATGATAAGAGAACTGGACCAGGTCACGTCAGGTCTCTTTTCTCTTCTCTCCTTTTGTTTTTCTTCCTTCTTTCTTCTCTTCTCCAGGCTTGTTGGTTTTTGATATCCAAGCGAATCGAACTTTTGTTTTCGAAAGAGCTTCCCCGTATCTAAACACTGAAAGCTGAGCTTCGGCTCTAGGCAACTGTTCACCGGAATCAACGTTTTGAATCCGTTGATATGTCGGAGTTGATTGACATACTCAAGTTGGCACCATCCTCATTGCGATCTCTTGACTTGGAATTTATCGATATACCCTTTTGACCAATTATACATGAGCACCCTCATTCATCGGGGCGGTTATCTCTGGCTTCCCACATGTGCTGTGTATCCGTGGTATCTGTTCGGTCTCGAGGCATAGATGTCCAATCTATCTAGTATCTACAAGCCTCGGATATGTCCTCTCGTGAAACCCGTCCCTGGTCTAGAATCACAGGATAACCTATCAGCATCCTTGACAGCTTATATGCGATGCGCAATCGTGATGATAGTAGATTGCTGCAACTCCTCCCGGGTAATTTGCTGAATGTCAAGTAACGTCTCATGATCAACAGAAGCAGAGTGTAGCTGCTTGGACAGAGATGATGATAAACAATGCCCATAGCCAAGGCCGCACATCCTCGCGCGGAGATGGAAGTTGGTCTATCGGGTTCTGGGGCATTGAACAAGTGTAGATGCCCAGTCCCGAGACTGACTATGACCTCCCTCGCTCATAACAGTAGTCTGCTCATATGCCTCTCCCCATTCTTTGAGGAACCATAATTGCCCAACAGCAATCAGCTGGTACATTGCCAGGATAAGTACGAGTGTTAACCGCCACCGGTACTTCCCGGCCCTGATGTAATTCCAGTAAATCCGAGCCTTGACACCTCCCTCTGCCCGATGCTCTTCCTCAATAAATTTATCTAGCAGCCGCCTCTCTAGCAGCTGCCTCAGCCCTTTGTCTCTCCATCTCCGCATGTCTTCGTCTTTCATCTTCGTCTGTGTCATGTTGAATCCTGTGCTCATTGGTCAGTCTGATAGATGGATTACGCTGGCGCTTCGACGGTCGTGCGGTCAAGTGCATTTTGGAAACGCAGACGTAGCTCATTTTCGTAAACCTCCCTGTCTTTCAGCTTTTGCTCTATGACATCTTTAGTATCCACAGCCCAGTACTCGGATACTATTCTCGAGAACTCCAATGGCTGATCGCTTTGAGATGGGGCAAATATCGGCTGAATATGGTCTCGGAAAAGGTTATATAGGCCCTTGGGGCTGTCCAAAGCGTGGAAAAACCAAAAATTTCCAACTTTCCAGCCCTTGCTCATGATATTTGTCCGGAACGTGCAAGTACTGAAAAGAGGCGGAAATTGTCTCTCTTCCTGCTCAAAAATTTCCATGAGTTTGTCATGTTCTTTGCTGAATGTAGTCAGACATTCATCAAGAAGATGGTCTATAGTATGACCGGTCAACCAATACGGAGGACGCAAGGTCTCAGCTGGAAGTGAGCATGCCCATTCAAGGTCGACTAGATATTTGATATGCCATTGATCGTCGACGAATATATTGCTTGGATGCAGGTCCGTGAAGCGGTAGAAGAACGGTCCTTGGCGTAATTCTCGATTGGTGAAATGAGGGAGCAGCGCCCGCATGATGCTCAAATTCGCAACCTGGTCACGTCCGTCTTCCTCGTCATCGATGGAGTTCGGCTGGTGCCGTATACGGCTGTCGTGACAGGACAAAATATCTAAATAGTATGAATCGGTTGATGAATATGTCAAATCCCTGCTGATGTTGGTCGGGACACCAGCATTTTCCAACTGATGAAGGCGAAGAGTGAGAGGCCGATTGGAAAATTGTAATACTCCGTTTGAGTCTATTGTCCAAGCCCCTATCCGGGGCAATGGAATCTGGCTCAAGGAAAGCATAATGCGAGATAGGTCCCGGTAGAAGTTAATTGTTCTTTCTGGGTCGTGTGGCACATTATGCCAAGTTTGTGACAACATCTGCACACCTGGCTCGTCGATATAGTCCATGATGAGGTATCCGTGCTCCAGAACCTGTTGACGATTATGGATGACATAAGGGCATGGTAGCGGAAATCCCAGGAGCCATGACACGCATCGCCTGAGATACCAAATCGCCCTCGTCATCGCAGGCATGCTTTCGGGCGTGGTGAACTGTGAGCACCACTGTTAACCTCCAAGTTAAAGGTTCTGCTAGGCTTGTAGGACATACAGTTTGACCTCCCGACAATCCAAACCCCCAAAGGCGGGGAATGGGGATATCAAGGTGATGCTTTCGTATCCAAATGAAAGTGGCAGCCTCACAACGGAGTTTCTCATCGGCATTTCCAGGATAAGTTGATTCCCCCACCTTGTACGGCAGAGGGAATCGGATGAGGACCCGCTTAGTTGGACCCTTGTTCCAATTGTCGACGTAAACCGGGATGCAGACGTTGAAGCTGCCGTACAACCACTTCTCCACCTCTCCCAAGCGACACTGATTGGATCGATCTAGTCCCAGGTGGTCTGAAACGAGCGCTGCGATGTCGTCGCGATGAGTGACGAGAAATACAAAGAATTCGAGTCGGGAATCTGGATAAGACACTTCGAGAAGCATATCCTCTTCCTGCTCAAGAGCATCTTCTAATGTTATACGGCCCCGAAGTAGCGGAAGGCTTAATGCTTGGCTTGTCATCGCGGCCCAGAGAATGCTTTTGCAGATGGAACCAGTAAATCACTCGCTTGTTTGGAAATAATGCAATGATAGCCAGCTGTGACTGGGTGCTTTCAAGAAAGGGGGTAAGATACCTAAAGGCTAGCTTCACAATTCACGTGATTATCCAATTCCAATTTCCAGGGGCTGGATTTGCCTTGCCACTGAGGCTTTACTTCATGTAGCGGGCCTAGCGGCTAGTCCGACCCTTGCGTTGGCAGTCAGAGCGCTCAGGTGACGCAGGATGCAGATGAGACCGACATGGAATATGTACTAGCCCGGTGGCTCAGGAAGCATGCCTGTAGGGGGAGGGCTCAGGGCACACACCTCCCTCCCCACTACACCTAACTGTCGACCTTTTTTACTTATCAAGATCAATTTGACTGAGAGGTACACGAAACTTTCATTATAGGCATTGCATAAGAAAGACTCAGCTGTTTATTGGAAGAAGCCTCCAACAATGGAGGACCCTGTGAGGGAGTCAATCAAGCAGGTGGATGAAAATACGTGGCTCATCGGTCCCCTTATTCTCCATCGTTCAAGCGGTTATACTGATACCGCAACATGGTACGATCAGGATGATGATACCAGTTATATCATCACCGATGCGCCCGATCCTGCGCCCCCATCCGTGCAGCTGCCTCCTGATCATCCAAATTTTGCGCTAGTGTACGATGCTGGGGATTGCTCCGCTGTCTGGTCCGTGGGAAACACTGCTTTCTGTAAGGTCAAAGTACGAGCCAAGGATACAACCCCAGAGGCTACGACAATAGGGTTTGTCCAGAAACAACAACCTGGCTTTGATACACCCAACGTTCTGCACGAAGCGGAGCATGTTGGTCGTTCCTACCTTTTCCTCAGTAGAGTGCCAGGCCGAACCCTCGCAAATGCTTGGCCCACTCTGGATGAGAGATGGAAACATCACTATGTGAATGCCGTGGTGAAAATCTGTGAAACTCTTGAGCGCTGGAAAGGCGATAGGATTGGGGGCGTTGATGGGAAAAAGGTATCAGCTGTATCTCATCAAGTACAGGGCTGATCACAATTATGATCCTGAGAATCTTCGACAAGCATGTGAATCGATGGGTATGGACTGCTCCGAGTTGGTTTTTTATCATACCGACCTGGGCCCCGGGAACATTATTGTGGAAGATATTCCGGACACTGGATCTGTTGGTATCATCGACTGGGAGACTGTGGGATACTTTCCTAGAGGATGGATCCGAACAAAGTTTCGAATAAGCAGTGGATTGGATCTTCCAAGTTCAGTGGAAGACCAACACTGGTGGCGGTGGGAAGTTCAGAAGTTACTTGGAGCACGTGGATTCGAGGACTCTTCGGAGGGATGGGAGTCTTGGTGGTACTGAAATGTCGTTTAGCGGAGATATTGACAGCTACTAGGCCTATCTCTTAGCTCTAGAGAACTATGGCTGAGGGGGCCTCGGGGCTATCGGGCTTCTTAGGTGAGGCGCTGCCCAGGATAGGTAAGTACTGAAGGGATATCTATGATTGCGAAGACTATACCTAGTAGCTGTAGGTATGACAGGACTAAACTTGCAAACGAAGACGTATATTCACGCCGCTATGGAACATATACCTATTTCATCAGCAAATCAACAGCCCAAGGAACACTGAGTCCGCGCAGATCTCCATAATGTTGCCCAACACCCAGGAAAACGATAGGAATTCCCGTAGCATGCACCATGCTGACCAGAGTCCCCACCATGTCGCCAACGGTGTCACATTTACTGATGATGAAGCCGTCCAAATTCCGACCCGTGCCAAAGGCTTGGTTGAAGTTACGAGCCTGCATGACACTGTCTGTGCCAACCAGCGCCTCACCAACCATAAAGATCTTGTCTGGGTTAGCGAACTTGGCGAATTTCTCCAGCGAAGACATCAGTCGCTGGTCGTTGTGTCGGCGGCCGGCGGTGTCAATCAGAACGACGTCGAACTGGTTAGCCGCGGCGTAATCGACGGCATCCTTGGCGACGTTGGCCGCATCCTTGCCGTAACCCTTCTGGTAGATCTCCACATCGCCTGCGTTCTCGCGAACGCTCAATTCCTTCAATCGGTCAGCGTGCACGCGGAGCTGCTCCACGGCTCCGGAACGGAAGGTATCGCAAGCGGCAATGAGAACACGATACTTGTTCTGCAGCAAAAAGTAGCAGATCTTGCTCAGGTTGGTCGACTTTCCGACCCCGTTGACACCGACAATAGACATGACATATGGGCGAGGCGTCTGCTCCTTGGTAGTAGGAGCGACCACGGCATTGATCTCGCGCAGCAGATCCAAAGAGGAAGTCGGCGTGAGGATCTTCCGCAAAGAGGATTCCATGGCTACACGCAAAGCGGCGTCAATACTCTGGAAGTTGCCGGTTTTCTTTCCGACCAGCTCACGCTGAACTCCTTCGCAGAGACGGACAGCAGCCTCGCGGGCCACGTTCTTCTTTAGCAGGTGTTCTTCCATCGCCTTGAGAGGCTTCGCGAGATCGGATTCAGTCAGAACCTTTCCACCAACAATGTTACGGAAGAAGCCGCCAATGGCGTTGAACCCAGACCCAACAACTCCAGATGAGGGAGTACTCTTGGACTTCTCCGCATCAGCTTGGTCCAAGATTGACTGAACTTCCTCGCCTAGTTCCTTGAGCACGAATTGGCCCTTGCCAGTTCGGCGACCCATATCCGCCTCAGAGACGGTCTCGACTGCTGGTGCGGCTGCATTCCCCTCTGCGGGAGCAGAATAGTCGAGTATCTCCCCGTCATCCTCATCTGCCATCCCACTATCATCCCATTTGCGCATTTTCTTAGCGGGGGTCTTGACTGGCTTCCCTTTCCGAGTCTCATCCCCGGATGACGCGTTGGCCGAATTAGCAGCCTTGCGAGCACGGCGCGAACCGCGACCTCCCGGTCCGGCTTTCGCAGTCAGAAGATGGCCTTGAGGAGTCGAAGTTCTAGAAATATCTGGTGTAGCTGGTGGCGTACCCTCGTCAGAGGTCGCCCCGCCTAGCGCAGCTCTTGGCTGCGCTTGGGGATTGTCAGCACGCGCTTGAGATTTGGGGTACAGGCGTCCATACCTTTCACCAGGCCAGGCGATGGTGGCGGCGGAGGACCTCCATTGTCCGATGAAACGAGCGGATCTTTCTTCTCGCCCTTCTCTAGCACATAATCCTCTCCAAAGCCACCAGGCTTGTCCTCAAGCTCCCGAACTTGTTGCTCAAAGTATTGGTCAAACCGATAGGTCTGGATCCTCGCGCGATTTCCCTGGACTTGATCCTTGTAAAGGTCGATGAATATCGTCGAAATATTCTCAAGAAGTTTGTCGATCCAGCCCAGGTGCAGCAGCGATTGGTAGACGGCCTATTTAAGACAAGTGTTAGTGCTGGGAAGCACCGAGGCTCATGCGACAGACGTACCACGAAGATCAAATCGAACTCCTTAACTCTCTTCCACTTCAGTGTGTATTTCTCTTTCTTGTACGCCGGAGAGACTCCAGCTGTCGTACTCTGAGGCACCACTTTCTCCTCAATAAAGACATCGTTGATCAAGCTGTTAATGATATGTGCGCCCACTGGAGCGTAGGACTTGGACCAGAGCACCACGCCCGAGGCGGTTAAGATTTCAAATGCTTCCAACATCCCGAGCCCAGCGATCTGATATGTGGAAAAGAAGAATGGTTAAAGGAGGAAAATAGTAGCCGACGTGTGACTTGGTGGCGGAACGGAGGTCGAGAGCTCGGAAGCGGGACTGGATCTTCAGCCACGTAGAATAAACACTTAACAACTTCCCTCACGTTCTATCAACTTCACTTCTTTCAACCCCGTCACACAATCAAGCCGACACATTCGCCATTGCATATCACGTTGCTAAGCCTTCTATTTCCCTCTGTTAATTAGGTTTGCATCATGTATCGGGGCTCTTTCGCTCCGCCGCCTGCGCAATCGCCGCCCCTTCACCATCCCGTTCCACAACATGTCTCTACAGTGCCGATGATGCGCTCACCTCCACCACCATCTCAGCAAACTCCAAGTGGTGGATACGGCGGTAATGCATATCAGCCATCGCCGGCTCAAGGCGGAAGCTATATGCCTGGGTTCGGAGGGTTCATGAACGAACCCACCGCGCAGATGGGCTTCCAGGTCGGCAAGAGTGCAATGGCGGCTGGCCAGGAATACATGGAAAGCAACGTATGAAGTCTTTGGGCAATTTGAATTTGAAGCCGTGTCTGACCTGAATCACAGTTCAATCGCTATGTTTCTATACCCGCTCTTAAGCATTACTTCAACGTCTCCAACTCCTACGTTCTGAACAAGTTGTTGCTTGTTCTCTTTCCCTGGCGGCACAAGCCCTGGTCTCGGCAGCAAGCTCGAATGGCGTCGTCTACCCCCGGACCGAATGGCCAGATCGTCCAGCTGCAATATTCATCCATGTTCCTACCTCCTCGTGACGACCTGAACTCACCAGACATGTATATCCCCGTTATGGCTTTGGTTACATACATTCTCCTCTCCGTGTTACTGGCTGGCTTCCGAGGTGATTTCCACCCAGAGCTTCTGGGATCGATCACTACTACGGCCATTGCTGTGATTGCTTTCGAAATCTTGTGTTTGAAGCTGGCTACCTACATCCTGAGCATTAACAACGACTCTCAGTTGCTGGATTTGGTGGCTTACTCGGGCTACAAGTTTGTCGGAATCATCGTCACCATGGCGGCGGCCGAGATCTTCACTCCCGGACAAGGAACCCGCAGTTGGGTTGGCTGGACCGTGTTCGCGTACACATTTTTGGCGAATGCATTCTTCTTGGTAAGTGATCCACCACTCGGTTATTGAGAAGCGCATTCGCAGTCGCTGACCTTGTGACTTTAGCTTCGCTCTTTGAAATATGTGTTGCTTCCCGATTCCACAGACTCCGCCATGCATGCCGGCTCAATGCAGGCCGTGGCTCGATCGCAGCGCAACCGACGCGGCCAGTTTCTGTTCGTGTACTCTTACGCTGTCCAGTTCGTTTTCATGTGGGTGCTTAGTCGTGAGGGTCCCGCATCTACGGCATCTGCTGGCTCTGCGTCGTCATAGTTGGAACTGGGGAAGAGTAAGGAGTTTTATCTCTTGCTCTTGGTCATTGGAAATGGTGGAAGGCATACCATGAGACAGGTGAATGGCTTCATCTGGGTCTCTGGGTATTGCGCGGCCGAGGTAACGATATAGCACGACTTATTGTAATCAAACTTATTTGCATTTGTACGAGAGCTCGACTACAGCTTCAACGCACTACAATTACGATACGACAAGAGGGGTTTCAGAGAAAAATTTATTGCATTGACTATCTGGACAGTGAGCTGCCAATCCGATACACGACATCCTAGATGATTCTTTGAAAGGTTAGCGACGAGTCCCAACCAACATTCCAGACAATGATGTGCAAGAAGATAGAGTCCTCAGAGATCTTGGTAGTTATGGTAATATCATAGCGTAAGCTCAATTACTATCTAGGCGTGATAAAGTTTCTTAATCATCGGACGGGGGAAGGTGCTCTTGGTATGAACGTACCCTGTGAAGGATTGGGAGCTGAGAAGCTGTCCGATAATCGATATGTAGTCCTAGAATCTTGAATACAGTCAGCGCGAGATCTCTCAAGGGAGTCATAGCATGTAATGAGTGGAATAATCCATATCAGAATATGTAAGAAATTGAATATCAAGCGACAATGCTGTATAGAGAGCCCCGGCGAGGGCCTCACAGACATTGCGTCAATCGCAAATTACCGCATCATATGAGGATGAGGAGTCGAGAGAAAAGGATATGAACTTACTGTTAGTGAATGAAATCCATGAGTAGTTGGCGATTGAATCAAAAGCAGACTCGTCATTAAAGTCTTAACATTGCAAAGCTGAAGAGCTTGGAGAGATCAACAAAGTCTCCAGCGAAAAAAAAGGCGATAAAAGCACGGCTACGGAAAATGGTTGTTGCGGACGCTGAGGTAAGCACGAGCCCTAGACCTGCGAGTGGCCGGTTAAGCGAGAATGTTGCGACTGTGGGCACATCCGAATTTCGAGACAACTCTTGGACAATTGAACTCTTTCGACAACCCCTTCTCGACTTATACCCCCTGTCGACCGTGAGTGTGCCAAAATACAAAAACTACGAGAATCGCGACGCTGAATTTTTTATCTTCCCAGAATTTCGCCATGGCCGAGATCGATGTCAAGGTTGCTTCGTGGAAGCTGGTCGAGGTTGGCCGCCTAGTGCTGATCCGCAGCGGTCCCTTCGAGGGCAAGCTCGCCGCCATCGTTGAGATCGTGGACCACCGCCGTGTATGTGGAAATCGCCCTATACGAAAATGATGATATTCTTGGAGAAAATCGGATTTTCGGAGATATGAAATCGGAACGTTTTATTGACTTGCGGTTCTTTCTGTTCAGGTCCTGGTCGATGGTCCCTCTACCGAGGAGAAGAAGATTGTGCCCCGTCACGTTCTCCCTCTCGCCCACGCCACCCTCACCCACTTCACCATTCCCCAGCTTCCCCGTGCTGCCGGTACCGGTCCCGTGAAGAAGCTCTGGGCTAAGAACGAGATTGACGGCAAGTGGGCCAAGAGCTCTTTCGCTCAGCGCACCGACCGTGCCGAGCGCCGCAAGAACCTCTCCGACTTCGAGCGCTTCAAGGTTCTGCGCCTCCGCAAGCAGGTACGTGACGACCGGAGATCGGGAGGGTTGTTTCTGGCCGATGCGCCTGGGCCAACCTCTCCGATCGGATTATATGAAGATCCACGAGTCGACAACTAACATGAACTACAGGCTCGCTACGAGGTCCAGAAGTCCCACGCCAAGGTCCGCGCTTCCGCCAAGGCATAGATGATTACGAGGTTTCGGTGCATGGGTTGAAGGAGGTGTCCTGGAAGGGTTTCCATTGCTGGTATTCCTCTGGCAAAATTCGCTGTAAACATTATCAAATGAACAGCAAAAATGATTCAAAATCCTTGATATCCCGGCAAAGGGGCCTTTTTGTCATTGGTTTTTCCTTTTTTTCGCCGATTTACGGGTATATCTGACTCTACAAAAGAATAGAATGAGCAGATGCGTAAATAATGACTTGGTCTTGTATTGTGGTGTAATTTGTTCTATATAGTAGTTATTTAGTATCTATTAGGTGTAGTTCAGTGGTGATGTACTGCGTAGTTCCATAGGGCAATGTGTGCAGGCCGAGTCTGGGGTGGGTGGGCAACTCGCTAACGATTTTCGGGTCCGGTCTACGCACAGCTACACACCTTCAACTTCAACAAAATCCATCCCCTTTCACCACAGCTTGATATCTACCTCTCAGGTATGTAGAAGCATTTACTCGATCGATTCCTCGCCTTTTCACCATCAAATTTCGTCCTTTCCCGAATGTTGTGCGATTCGTGGGGGAAAATTGACCCGATTTCTCCCACTTTGCCCGCTCACCTTCAATCCCAATCTCACGCCATTGCGAACACCCAAATAACGAAGAGCTCTTTTCTGATCATTCTCTAGGCCCCTTATAACCGCAAAAATGGCTGATCCCCGCGTTGAAGAAATTGTCGATGATGAGGTCCCCAAGACCGTCGAGGAGAGCTCTGATGAGTCTGGCTCCGAGGCTGGTGATGAGCCCAACATCCCCGCCGGTGCCGCCGTCGCTATCCACTCCCGTGGTGAGAAGAAGGCCCGCAAGGCTATTGGCAAGCTCGGTCTGAAGCTCGTCCCTGGCATCACTCGCGTCACTCTCCGCCGCCCCAAGAACGTATGTGGTCCCGATGCGCCCGTCATGAAGAATTCTACCCCGCTCAGCGCAACTTGGTCAATACCACCAACTGCAACGTCGGGCAACGCTACGGAGAGCGACTATGCTATTTGATATGAAGATGCTAATTGTTGTCACTCCAGATCCTCTTCGTTGTTAACCAGCCCGAGGTCTACCGTTCCCCCAACAGCAACTGCTGGATGTATGTGCAACCGATTGCTGTCATGGTATATAAAGAGAGTTTACTGACATCTTTTTAGCATCTTCGGTGAGGCCAAGATTGAGGACTTGAACTCCCAGGCCCAGGCTTCCGCCGCTCAGCAGCTCGCTGCCTCCGAGGCTGCCGGTGATCACGCCGGTCACGACCACGAGGAGGTCCTCGGTAAGGGCAAGGCCCCCGAGGAGGATAAGAAGGAGGATGAGGAGGATGATGGTGAGGAGGTTGACGAGACTGGCCTCGAGTCCAAGGATGTCGAGCTGGTCATGGCACAAGCAAACGTTTCCCGCAAGAAGGCCGTCAAGGCTCTCCGGGAGAACGACAACGATATTGTCAACTCCATCATGGCTCTCAGCATATAACGAACGACCGGAAGTAAGGTTCTATGAGGGACTTGGGTCGCGACGCCAGACGAAGATTCTGGCGTATTGTTGCCTATAGTGTACACAATTCAGCCCAAAAAAGCAATTGAACCCACGATTGAGTCATTAACATTTTACATACTTTATCTATATGAACACCGAACAGTAGTTTAATCTTGTTCTCCCATATCTATTACATAGTCAACGTATGGAGGTCCAATCTGCCGTATGGATGGATGGACGGTGGATTCCGGAATAGACATCACGTGACCGTGAACAACCAAACCTTGCCCGGATCGCTCCTCGTTCGGCACCTCCCTGCACATTGAATTCCCCTCTTCTCTCCCCACTCCCAACCTCTATCATACCCGTCACAATGGCTGCTGTATGTTCCTCTCCTCTTCACCGACATGGCCACACCCTGTCCCCCCGTCCGGATGGAACCCGCTAACCCCTTCACCCGAAAACAGCGCAGCGCCGCTCTCAAGATCGACTGGGCCAAGGTGTCGACCTCGCTCGGCCTCCGCGGTCAGACCGCCGCCTCCCTGCAGTCCTTCAAGAAGCGCAACGATGACGCTCGTCGCAAGGTCACTGTTCTCTCCGAGCAGCCCCAGACTGTCGACTTCAGCCACTACCGCGGCATCCTGAAGAACCAGGCTATCGTCGACGAGATCGAGAACCACTTCAAGAACTTCAAGCCCGCTTCTTACGATGTTAGCCGCCAGCTGAAGGCTATTGAGGCCTTTGAGGCTCAGGCTGTTCAGAACGCCGAGGCTACTAAGGGCAAGGTTGAGGCTGAGCTGCAGAACCTGCAGAAGACTCTCGAGAACATTGAGACTGCTCGTCCCTTCGAGGATCTCACTGTTGTACGTATTTCTTGCTGGGGTTTATATTGGGTGATTGTTTCTGACGGACTTTTTTTTTTTAGGACGAGGTTGCCGCCGCCCAGCCCGAGATCGACGAGAAGACTGCTTCCCTCGTCTCCAAGGGCAAGTGGATGCCCCCTGGCTACAAGGTATGTGTTGACTGTGCTGGTGGAAGCGTGTTCGTCCTCCGGAGTTCCGGTGTTAATATGTTCTATAGGAGCGCTTCGGCGATCTGTCCGCCGTTTAAGCGTGGACTCTTGTGGCCTACAATCCGCCTTGTTATCCGACGTTCAGTCACACTATGTGATCATGCCTTTTGGTCCCCAGAAGATGGCTATTCAGCTGATATATGGTCAAATACCTCCGATAGTGTGTTGGGCGATTGGAGTGTGTATAGAAACAATTCATCTTTCGTTTCTGCGTTCATAATATTCGTTACCGTAAAGCTATGCTTGTCTGCATTCTATCCATGGCGTTAGAAGGATAAGCAGTGGGCTATAAGTCAAGCTATATAGTAAATCAACATGGTAACATGAAATTTCATGCTGGCAGCTTCTCCGGACGGGTGGATCAAGCCGGGATATATTTCCCATGGATGGAAGCCCGTCGCTCCCGTCCATCGAGCATGGACCTTTGATATGTCATGGAAGCGAACTTCCTCCAACCTCACTAGGTAACGGCGAAATACCTATTCCAAATCTATCCCACATGAGACTTGAGTAAGCCATGGAGAAAATCGAGCAATGTACAATCCTACTCCATGGATTGATGCGGAACTTCCAAGCCGACTGCCAAGACACGCAAGTGCAACTAGTTAAGAGGGCCAGTTAACTAACCTCAGTTTACCCACTTCACTACCCCTCCTCCAACACCGGGCAGTGTCAGGCGACTCAGGCCTCAATCCCATTTCAATTGCCTTGATTGGAGACCGTACTGGAGACACTGGCAAATACGCTCCTGATAGGCCACGGCCCACCCAATCCCACAAGGACAACGTTGAACGGTATGAGAAGTCTTGAGTCTGCTGCCTGCAGTCGATACCCTATGGACCTAGTCTCTAGTTCCCATTAAGATGAGCCATATCGTCTCATCTACATGCATCATCACACCACAGTCCACTCCATCCACCAAAGCCAGGATCCATCATCTTGTCACGAACAAGTCGTACTCGTACCAGTCCAGAGATTGAGAACATACACCTGAATTGCGCAAACCGCAATTGCAAATGAGCCCAGGCCCCCCATCCGACCCATTGGCCGACCACCCACGCTCGCGCCTGGAGTCACTGCCCGTGGAAATCCTGCAGTTGATCTTCCTCCATAGTCTGGAAGTGAACTTCCCGCGTGCCTCGCCGTTTCTCAGTCGTGCTCTGTCGACGCCGTTGATCTATACCTGGCTTATTCGGCTGGTCTTCAGTAGTACCAATCCTGGTTCCAGGGAGGGATTCTTTACTCCGGAATTTTTACCTCCGCCTTTGGATTTCTGGGCTTTGTCCTGGGAAGAGCGGCAATATCTACAGACTACGTTACTGGCTTGTCGGTGGTGCACTTTCCCGCTATTGAGGAAATGTCAACGTGAGTACGTTGCTCATGCTATCCGGCGGAAATGTGCGGGTTTGGTTTTCAGCGAGGATGACCGGGCGGTGCTGGCGAATTTGGATTCATGGTTCGAGAATCTGGATGTCTGTGATAAGGCTGTTGATGGCCGGCGCGGGAAAGGGGATCTAATCATCCCCGCGCATCTGGGGGATGTTGCGCAGGTTTCGACGTCTCGTACCATCGACCGCAAAGTCGCAATCTGGTTCCACTTTGGCGCGGTGCAGATCCGTGAACCGAATGAGGTCTACTATGAGAATGATCTCTTCCGTTTGCCGTGTTCTGTGGGTATCAGTCCTGGACGCATTCCGGATAAGGTGCTGCGCGCGCCGTGGTCAGAGGAACAGTTCGAGTTTCTGCAGCTGCTCGCTGCTGATTTCTATCTGGACGAGGATGAAGCCAGTGCGGATCGATCCTCGGAGATTACATATCGTCTTATTCGCAAGCGTATGATTGAGCCTTTCCGTCGGCTGTTGCGTATTCCGTTTCGCGCGGCGAATTGTCGTGTCCCTGGTCCCTGGCCGTTACAGCCTTCACATTTTTCCGTTGTTCGACGGTATGGGACTGGAGCTGGAGATCCGTTTGCGAGTGTCATCTTGGATGAGCGCTGGGATGATATTTCTCCCGAGGCGAGGGAGGAGTTGTTGCGATATGTGGGGAGTCCGTCATAAGCTGCGCCATGACGTACCTAGCCATACCCTTATCTTCATGATCATACTACAGTACTTACGATGTCTTAGATATCCATATACAGCTAAAAGAAAGCCAGAAAATGATGCCGTAACCCATATTTGATTAACAATAGTTTCATTTCATTGCAGACGATTAAAAATGCGCCTCAGGGGGTATGTACTCCGGAAACAGAAAAGCAAAAGAAAACCGCGCTGGCGTCACAATCGTAGAATCCCATAGCCAGCCATTCTATTCCTCATCCATTCATTGAACTGGCGATCGCGTGTGTAGACATGGCTTGTCTGGTATCAGACCGCTGATCGCCGACCTGCTCTTCTGCGTTTACCACAGTAGCCGCAGGTCAAGCAGGAGATGACCACATCGATGACGGTGACGATGCCGCTGATGATGGCGTGGCAGACGGAGCCGATGGCATTGACGATGCCCATGAGGCAGCTTCCGATGGCGCGGAAGACGCTTTGGATCTAGAAGAGATGTTAGTGGGTTGGCTATGGTGTATGAGGGTTGTGAGGATTGCATACGCAAGAGACGACGGCACCCATGTTGAGTTATTCCTTGGTGGATTTGTATTTGGAGTTGGAGGGTTTATTTGGGTTTGACAGGATAAGTAGTTTCGGTACTGGATGTAGCGTGTGTGTGGACTGTTGGATCACTGAAAGGGTGCATAGTGAAGAAGAGGATGAAGTACAGCGTAGATGGGGTGGTTTAAATAAGAAGAGAAGAATGGGCAATGACGATGGACGGAGGTGGAAGTTTCTGGTTCAGGTACGTAAGTGGTGTACTCCGAAGCTGGAAAGGGCGATGATAGACCCTTGTAACTGTGTACAGGTGTAAAGGTTGTGTCTTGGATCACGAGGAAGGAGGGGGAGATTAAAGACGGCGCCAGTGACGTCGTGTTGGGAAGTTATGACAACACTGAAAATTTCAGCCCTGGGGGAATGAGGAAGGAACGATGGGAACCTTGGAAGTTGCTATTTAGGAAACTACAAACATGGTGTCATCAGAATCAGGACCAGGGTAGGTTCCTTGATTTGACGGAGTACCAGAGTAGATCTAATCAAGGCACAGACTCAACCTGGAACCAATTCCAGACATTCTTAAGATCACAGATTTAAGAGTCTGGTGGGGCTTACTATTTTAAAATGGATCGTCAAGATTCAAAAACGTTCTTGATATCATGCCACTATCTCCACAGATGCTGTTGAATTCTTCATTGAGCCTTGACTTCTTTTCTTCACCTTCATTATACTTGACGTCATTCGATATGAGACTAAACCTTATCCGGTGATAAAATTAGATGCGGGATACAGTCATGTGATCTATCAGCCCGCCCGCCAAGCCCTAACGGAAAGCTCGTCGGTCTTTTCCGCCAATCGGACCGTCCCTCACCATTGTGTACATTGATAGCTCGTTTCGGCAATTTGAACTTCGACAACCTTGACATCCTTGATACATGATTTGAGCTGCAATTGAATGCAGACAAAAGATTTCTGTACACGGATTGAGCATGGCCTAGTACAGATTGACATAATTGAAGAAACTAGCAGAAAATCCAACCCATGAGTCCTCATGAGTCCCCCAAAGCTCGACGATAAAACCGTGACACGGACCGAGTCGACAACTCTCCAGCCGGTGCGTCGATCAGCCCGCATCTTCAAAACCCCGGTTCGAAGCAGCTCATCCAAGTCTTCGCGGTCTTCCCGGTCAAGGGCTGGCCCCTACGATCGTCCGTCCAATTCGCCGAGACCCGAAATCTCGCGTCCGCATACGCCTCGCAGAACACTGTCTCTCCTTGAGGTCCTACCCGTCGAGATTATCGAGCAAATCTTCCTACACTCGCGCAACCTCAATTTCCCAAAGGCATCACTATTCCTCGCCCGCGCCCTCTCGGCTGAACACATATATCGCGCTCTCATCCTTCTCGCGTTCTGGGATAATGGCGGTGATGTACCCCGCAGCGAATACGTCGACCGTCTGATGGCACCGGTTGAAGACGTGTGTCTATCCTTTGACCAGCGTAGGGAGCTACAGCGAGCCATCTTCAAATGCAGATGGTGTACACTCGACCGCATCTGCGAGCAGATCCCTACTATACACTTGTTGGTGATTCACCATCGATGGACACTAGCTGGCATTGTAACGGCCGAAAACTCGCGAACCGATTTTGAGAGATTACTAGCTGGTGAGGATAGCGGGGACATCGACTTCTTCACCGGGGATGGCCCGCCACGACGGAAACGGGCCGAGGGTATCATAGCGCAGACTGAGCGGCAGCTTTCCACTGGTTACTTTCTCAATATCAGTCCCATGGTCATGACCAAGGTTGAATCCGCGTGTATCTGGGAGACTGTCTGGCCTGTTTTGTCCCTTACTGAGTTCCCGCCCCATCTCCTGCGTGGCCGCAGCAATGGGTTTACAGCGGAAGATGTTGCCATGTTAGAGATGCTGCGCATTACTTCGTATAGTTGGTTCGATGGAGATTGTTGGCAAGACATGCCTTGGAGAGAGCTGCCGGACGATGTGATCCACGTCGACCGCAAAGCCTTAAACCAGGGTATTCAGAATGCC
Source organism: Penicillium sp. DV-2018c (assembly GCA_028827535.1). Classification (NCBI taxonomy): domain Eukaryota; kingdom Fungi; phylum Ascomycota; class Eurotiomycetes; order Eurotiales; family Aspergillaceae; genus Penicillium; species Penicillium sp. DV-2018c. The sequence goes on from JAQJAA010000005.1 coordinate 2,950,360, forward strand.
ATCCTCCATCCGAATTTGGACAATTACAGGGCTATGGTATCTCTTCTCAAATTGGATGAGTATACTTTCCGTTGCAAGCCTGAACATCGACACATCAACATCATCTATAAGATTCCGGCCGAACATTTCCTCGCTGTTACTCGTACCGGCCGCGAGAATCCAGACCACAATCTCAAATTCTTCGCTGCTCTGGTACGCGCCAGTGCTGAGTCTCTCCCCACAGACTCGCCTGAGATCACGCAGTGGATTGTGGATAATATTGAGCTCGGCGAACAGGATCCCAGCGCTTACGGCGAGACGAATGCCAAGTTCGCATCCTGGTTGTCGAACTTCTTGCTGCGACTCCCTGCGCACCGCTATGAAGCTACTAATTTTCCGTATTATCAGCTGTTTCACTATGGTCAGTTGAACACCAGGGATCACGAGGGCAGGCACTTCATCAATGAGTATCTTGAAACTTCCAAAGAGTTTATGAGTTATACGTCAAATTGGCTTGAGGAGACCTCGTTCCTGGTTGAAGATCATTGGCTGAAGAAGGAATGGCGAAGGAAGGTTCAAGAAAGATTGAAGAAAGGATGATCTGGTCATGAATGCGGTATTACATACAAATCCTGACTCAATAATGTACATATCACTCACTTAACTATCCCCTGAACAAACAATTCACATATTCCCCAACAATCGCAGTATACCCGCAACACGCCCACCAAGCGTGAGCTGATACCCCGTCTCAACAACCCCCTTACACATCTCCCAAGCCCTAACTCCACCCTTAGCATCAGCCGCATCCTCCCGATTCTGAATAGGATAGTCCAACCGCGGCGGAATCCCAGTACCAATCAAAGCCGGGAACCGATCCACACAAACAGCCTTGATATTACACAACCCGCGCAGTCCCTCCTCGCCCGCAAATCGGCCATATCCAGACCCTCCAACACCACCAAATGGCAATTGCGTCGCATAATACGATCCGAAGTCGTTGACGGCGACCATCCCGGCCGTGATCTGCGATACGCAGGCTTCGACGTCCTGCTGGTGGTGACCGAAGACGCTGGCGCCCAGTGCGTAGGAAGTGGAATTCGAGATGGCGATTGCTTCGGCGACGTTCTCTGCGCGCATCATTAGGAACACCGGGGCGAAGAGCTCGGTTTGCGCGATGCGCATGTCCCGTGTTACGTCTACTAAGAGGGTTGGAGTGAAGTAGTGGCCGTGCTTGTGGACTGGGTGTTTGTATTCTGTGCCGCCGGCGAGGAGGCGGGCGCCTTGCTGGACGGCTTCGTTGATGAGGGTTTCGAGGTTGGCGAAGGAGGCGGGGGAGATCATCGCGCCTACGTCTGGGGTTTCGGGGTCGAGGAGGATGGAACCGAGGTGGAGGTTTTGGATGCGTGGTGTGACGATTTCGATGATTCGGTTGTATGCTTCTGGGAGGGCGATGATGCGCTCGATGCCGATGCAGTTTTGGCCGGAGGATTGGAAAACGCCGCGCATGAGGAGTGAGGCGATGGATGAGATGTTGCGGATTGTGCGGGGGTCGTCGAGGATCACGGCTGGGTCTTTGCCGCCTAGCTCGACACAGACGGGGATGAGGGCCTTGGCGGCTGATTCGCAGACTTTGTGGGCGACGGGTCGGGAGCCGATGAAGGTTAGATGCGCGATGTCGGGGTGTGAGGTGAAGGTGTCGGCGACGTTGGGTAGGCAGACGACTATTTGGACCAAGTCGCGTGAGTGGCCACAGCTGGAGAGCGCGCCACGGACCATTTCGAGGACGTAGGTTGCAGACCATGCGGTGTGTTCGGACGGTTTGACGACTACTGCGTTGCCGCTGAATAGCGCACTGATGATCGGGCCGATGACATTGTGCAAGGCATAGTTCCAGGAGACGCAGGCACCCACCACGCCCAGCGGTTCGTATCTGACTACGTTCTTCTTATACATCATCAGGAAGTTGGTCGGCCGCCGCTCTGGTTGCAGTGCCTTCTCGCCATGGTCGATTGTCCACTTGAGCTTCTCAACCGTCACGAGGATTTCACCGAAGCAGGCATCGACTTTTGTTTTGCCAGTATCGAGACAGCATGCGGTAGCGAGGTCATCTTGGTGGTCTAGGACGTATCTGCGTGAGGTTAGTGGGACGCACGACAGGCTTCAGGGGATGCCCGGAGGCAAGCGTGTTCGACCGGCTTGGAGCCGACGCAATAATTCACGTACTTCAGCAGTGTCCGCAGAACCTTTCGACGCTCCGCAAATGTAGTCTTGGCCCACTCCGGCTGAGCAGCTTTCGCATTTCGAACGGCAGCATTGACGTCGTCGACCGTGGCGGGTTTAATTCCTTTACCGAGCACTCTCCCATCGGCAGGACAGTAGGACATGATAAGTTGGCTGTTCCATTTCTATATAGTGTAATCGACTAGCGGTTAGCTCGGGCACACAGAAAAGCAGCCACGGAGGGCGTGATCCTTAGTGAAAACGGGGTCTGTCGACTCACTCCTTTGGCTTGATCTTCCAACACCATCTTCTGCTGCCCCTGAACCTCGTCCCATGACTTGGCAGACGCATTGTTGCGCACCTCGGAAGGGATAGGAACATTGAAAGCAACAGCAGCCTCTTTCCAGCTCTTGGTGTAGAGGTACCCCACGTACAGCGCGACAAAGGAGGCGAGCGCGACTCCAATGTGCGGAGTAAATTCGAGTATCTCGGGAGACACGCGATGCTCCAGGAAGGCTCGCAGCGAGGGCGGCATCGAGGCCAGACAGTCCATGGCGGCGAATGCAATTGAGGCCCTAGGCAATATTGTCTGGCGAGGTGAACAGGGGAAGCCCATTTGTTAAGGATCATATCGCGCGCGATAAGCCGATAAGCGGATTGACTCCGAGTGCCCGAATGGGAAGGTCAAGCCCTATGATACCTACTACAACTATTTCTACAAGTAGATTGAGAGAGACCACTCATGGTAGACTGGATAATCCATTGTGATAAATTTTGGCTGAATTAGACATGCACAGTTGAGATGGCCGACCCATAATAACAATATATTCAGCAAGTCGTGTTGAGAACGGCAGCAACAGCACCTAGAAGAGGCCAGCAATAAGGGGAATCTCAATGATATACCTATGAAGCAATATGGAAGTCTTGAACTGGAAGGGTAATATATCTCTCGAGCCGATCCCATTCATCGGGCTCATATCGCTGCAATAATGGCCAGTTCATCTTACATAGTATCGTAATCATAGATTGTTCATTCATCACTCGTTTTGTCGGAGATTGACCCCTGGCTTTCCTCAGTCTCTTCTTCGGAGTTTTGATCCTTTCTTTTGCGTTTGCCATTCGCCTTCTTCTTAGAAGCCACGACCGGCACATTGATCTTGCGCTTTCCATCGCGCGTCAGTAGATGGTCAATAACACAACCATCCTCCCAGCCGGCACTTGACGCACCGGTAGCAGCTCGGCACCTGGGGCAGCTCTTCCCGTGTCGAATGAACAGTTGATGGAGCGAATACTTCAGGTGATCTGGGATACGCACTTCCAGATGGCTGAACGCAGTAACCTCATTGGCGCGAGGAGGAATCCATCCCAGCCAGCGACTGATCCGGAAGATATGAGTGTCGACGGCGAAACAGGGCCGTTGGAGGCAGAATAGGATCACACAGGCAGCTGTCTTGGGGCCAATTCCTGGATACTTGATCAAATTGGTCATGGCTTCTTCGGTGGTGAGATTGTGGAGATGGTTGAGGGACAGGAAATTTTGGTCTGCGCAAGCAATCTCATATTGCTTGTCCTTCTCGGCCTTTTCAGGTAGCAGCTTGGATGTGGTGTCATCCTTTAACCCAGAATCATCCAGAATGGTGGCTCGACGTGCCTGATTCTCTTCATGAACGATGTCAAGAATCGCTTTGAGGTTTTTGCTTTTGATGTCGGCTAAACCACCACTCTTGATGGCTTCAAACACATCTTGCACGCTAGCCTGACGAACAGCATCCCAGTTCACGCTTCCTTTGCCGATGCCTTCTGATAGAATGCCGAATCGCTCAACGAGCCCACTGAATGCCTTGGCAGAATTGCTTCCTGTGGTGGCACCACTGAGAAGTGTGCGGATCAAAGCATCTAGGACAGATGGGACCTCGCCACAGCCGGTGACGGTCAATGAGGGTTCAGGGATATTTGTCGGAGCAGTGACAACACCATGGATGCTGGAAAGCAGCCGATTTACTTCTTCACACTCCTCGGGAGTGGGCCGAACCAGTTCTGGAAAAGGAGAGACACCAGGGGTCAAGCCGTAAGTATTCTTCTTTGGCTTTCGGCCGGTTTGAGATGGCTTGACCTTTGATTCTTGCTTCAGGGTTGTGGTAGCTGCATCCACGGTGCTTTGAAGTTCAGCAGCCAGTTTTGCAACTTGGCTTCCATTGGATGGGGTTTCCTTGTCAGAATCAGCAGCCGAAACAGCAGGCTTTGTCTCTGCAGACAATGGCAATGACACAGGCCCTAGGTTGTGAGGGAGTTCATCAAACGACGCCGTTTGCAAGGATTGATTTTCATGCTTGATTGCTCGCTTGGAGCTGCCACGCGATCTGGCCTTAGACTTCGTAACAGGTTTGGATGCATTGAGAGATTCAGAGTCAATGGAAGTATTGGCGTGGTTGGAACGCTTTCTTTTGGTCGCCCTAGGAGTTTCTGTCGGTGCTTGTGTGGGACGCCTGCTTTCGTTCTCCAAGACCAAAGCAGCAGCAGCCCTGACTGTTGAGCGAGTTATCCTTCGTTCCATTATAGAGGTATTCAGCCCAGAGGGCCTACAGCTAGTCTCTCTCAATGGCGCGGGTGGCAACGGCGACTATACGATATCCTGAGGATGTCAATTGATTCCATCCATTGAGAAATAAAGTATGAAAATCGATACCCTACCTTATGGAATGCAGATGATGGCTTCGTGTTTTCATCGATGATGAAGGATAAACTACTCCGTACAGTGAACCGGATTCTTCGATTGGTCGGATATCGGGCAGTTCCACGTGATCTTCGTCTTCGGCACTCATACAAGCCAGCGTCAAGTCGATAGCATTGCATATCGCAGTTATCATTTAACTCCATTATGAATTATCAAAAAAAAGTGTACATGAGACACAGGGTATTGGTATTTTCAATGCATTTCCACATCAAATGAAGTCAAATCGTCCACCCACCATGTGGAGCATTGACTATGCTCCTTCAAACAAACGCCCGGACACCAGATGCAAGTTGCCAAGGAGGCCAGATAAAAAAAAGGAAACTGTATAATATGTTCATAATCATGCCTCATGATGGTCAGCCATATTGTGAATGCTAATATCCATGCGATCAGCGACCTTCGGGTTCGTTTGATCTTTGTTGTCATTGGTGTGATTGGAAGCAGCAGAGACAGTTGACTCATCACCACTGGCTGGGATAATCTTGCCATTGGTGTCCATAGTCACACCGTGGGCCGCAATTTGGAAATCGGTCAAGTTGGCAACGCCGTGAGTGACAGCTTCCTTGGCCTTAACGAGAGCCTTAGCCTTGCGGCCTTCGCCGCGGACGGACTCCAGATGTTCGAAGTAACCGGATGAAACGGGGGTGACGTAGCTACCACAGAACACACCGACTTCAAAGTTGGTAGGCTCTTGCTGGCCATTCTCACGGGCAACCTCAGCGCAGGCGTCTTTGAGATCAGGCAGAGTCTGGAACACGACGGCCTCCGCACCAATGTGCTTAGCGATGGCGTCTGAGGTCCGGTTGTGCGCAACCAACTCGTGAGGAGAGGCAAGATCGATACCGTAGATGTGGGCATGTGTGATTTCCGGAGCACAACTGGCAAGATAAACCTTCTTGGCGCCGGCTTCCCGGGCCATGTTGATAATCTCACGACTAGTGGTGCCACGAACAATACTGTCGTCAACCAGCAGGACGTTGCGGTCCTTGAACTCAGCCTTCATGGCATTGAGCTTGCGGCGGACACCCTTCTGCCGGGTCTTTTGCTCCGGCATGATGAATGTGCGGAAGACATATCGGTTCTTGACGAAACCATGGCAATAAGGCTTGTTCAAGTAGAGCGCTACATTAGTCGCCGAGGTGGTCGCAGTCTCAGGGACAGGGATGACAACGTCAATGTCCTTGACAACATCAGGACCCAGAACCTCAAGAACACGTGCACCAAGACGGTCACCCATGCGTTGCCGGCTGCGGTAAACACTGATGCCATCCATGACGGAGTCAGGACGGGCAAAGTAGACATACTCGAAGATATCAGGAGCATATGCCTTCTTGGGGGCGACCTGACGGAAGACGGGTTCACCACCCTTGGCGATGATGACGGCTTCACCGGGCTGGATGTCACGGTGGTTGGTGAAACCCAACTGGTCCAGAGCGACGGATTCGGAGGACATCATGTAGTCTGTGCCAGGTCCATCCAGAGACTCTCGAGAACCCAAGATGAGAGGGCGGATGCCGTATGAGTCACGGAAACCGAGAATGCCGAAGCCTGATTGGTGAGTTAGTACTGCATACCGATACCATAGATTATTCATCACTTACCAGCAAGCATAGCAGTACAAGCCCATCCACCCTCACAACGCTGATACATGCGGCTTAAGCTAGCAAAGAGATCCTCGTGGTTGACACGGGCCTTCTTAGTTTCGCTCAGCTCATCGGCGAAAACGTTGAGCATCAGCTCGCTGTCACTGTCCGTGTTGATATGACGGTGGGCTTCTAGATCAAGGTGCCTCTTAAGATCCGGGGCATTGATCAGGTTACCGTTGTGCGCAAAGCAGATACCGTAAGGGCTGTTCACGTAGAAGGGCTGGGCTTCGGCGTTGGCACTGGATCCCGCGGTCGGGTACCGCAGGTGACCGATACCCATGGAGCCCGGCAGATTGGCGACCTTAGCACCGTCCTGGAAAACCTTAGCAGCCATGCCGTTGGCCTTCAATTGGTAGATTCGACCCCCGGACGCGCATGTTGCGATACCGGCTGCATCCTGACCACGATCTGTGACACAAAAACGGTTAATCTCGCGGTCAAGGTTACATGACTCCGGACTGGAACTCACGTTGAAGGAGGTAAAGTGCCTCGTGAAGGTCCACGGCAGCCGCGGATGACGGGTTCGCCTGGATCAGCGCAATGATACCACACATCCTGACGCGGGGTAAGGGTTCTGAGTGAACAATGGACTGTTAGTATTGATGTTCACCCATTGCATTCACAGTACAAAGTGGATATTGCAGTGTCTCAAATCAGATCAGGTGTTTCTCCTCAACAATTGTTTAGGAAGTCTAACATCTATAAAAAAACCAAAAATCATCATGAAAGACAGGGAGAAGCCAGAAGCAAGCTGAAAACAAGGAAATAGACACTTACCAAAACCAAATCACGTAAAAGAAAGGAATAAGTTCAGAGAATGGTCATCACCGAGAATGAATAACCATCCTAAAGAGACAGAGGGAGAGAGGGAAAATCTCCATGGCATTTGTATATGGGAGGAGGTGCTGCCCCACAGAATTGATTTTTTTTCTGCCTGTCCTCGCCGACATCGGGATGATTATTATATCCATACTGCGTAGGAATGACAAAGCATTGCCCCACATTTTGGAAGGTTCCATGGCTGCATTGCCCTAGCTTCCCGAACAAGGTTAGCGTCTGTGATGTGGGAATGCATACATCCGAGCATGGAGATGTTAGGGAGGGACGACAAGCCAGGATGATAATGGTGCTGATTTTGAATGAAGCTCATGAAGGTCATGGCCTATGTCAGTCTTTCATACTTCAGCCTTTCATGGTACACGTAACACAACGTAGGATACCATATCCGCTTTGTTTGGTGGTTAGAAATACGCAAATGAAGCTGCTCTGCTTCATCAGTTGCTCGCTACGTATAGAAGCTTTGGCATGAACCCATTTTCTCTTCCTAGACTCATCCGCATCGTTGTAAGCTGACGAAGTTTTGAAATTACCCGCAAGCTGGTCCGTCGTACCTGCAACAATACGTACTGCGAGCATAACCTCGTCTTGGGCCTTTTATACCATCTGAGTTCTGATCCTGTGAGACATCCAATGATCGATAGCAGAGACCGACGCCGTATCCCAGTGTCCCCGTTCGGCGATGCAACTGCTGCGAAAGTAATGGGCTCTCGAGCAGTGAGCGACGAGCGGGTCATGGCAGATATCAGAGATCAACCCCGGATCACTCCTTCCCCCTTCTGTGAACCTATCGCGCTCGATACGGCAGACATCAGAGAAATGGAGAATGACCAGAATGTAGGGAAGCTCGACGATCGATCTCGGACCTCCGTTTCCTCATTCGGCGAACCAATTGTACTCGACACGCCAGATTCAAAAGAAGCGAAGAAGGCTCGGGATAGCGCAGACACCGAACAGTTTCACAACTCTGTGCTCTCCTTCAAGGATTCCGCCAGTCGCAGCCCAGTAGAGCCTGAAGCGAAAAGTATCGACCTCACTATAGCCAACGACGACATCATCATGTTGGACTGTCCGCCCTCCAACGGCGCTGCCGACAGCACCCGCGCCACTCGGGATGTGCGAAACTTCATCGATCTCACAAATGACGATGAAGCTGAAATGGCCATACGCGAATTGACCTCGGGTATGGCACATATTGTAGCCACTGCCGCTGACGACTCATCGACTGACCAGTCAAGCCGAGGCAGCTCGCCCAGAGGTGAGCATATCAACAGCCGCAGCTCATCTCCAGACGTAACAGAAGTTGTGGTTGGTGGGATTGTTTACAAAGCTGGCATGTCTCTGGAGCTTGTCGATGGCTCTTTTCTGCGGGTACAGGGAGTGATCCCTCATCCACACAACGTGCGGTTCTTCGGCCGGCGTCTTTACCGGACGACGCACCCGGAAGCAAAGACTTATCTTCCGAAAGTGCACAATGAATTGATCTGGCTCACCCAGAATACCGACCATGTCAGCTTGAAGAGCGTCAAGCGGATCGTGTCCATTGCTTTCACCAACTTTCGCACCGACTTCGCTAACATCCCATCGCAAGAAAAAGGGAGATTGGCCTGCCGGTTGAAGCTCACTATCCGGCAGAGTGGAGTCATAATTGACGATGGACATTTACCATTGACTGCAGAGCAGTGTGCAATCGAATGGCTCAACTTATCCGAGTCAGACTTTGGGCTCGGCCTCCCGAGTCACCAGTTACGCCATGACTGGAGGGGACCTACTGTGCCTTTCGGAGAGGCTGCGGTGTCTTCAGCAGCGCTGGATCTTGCGCAACAGGGTTTCATTGACTTCACTACCCCTTCTCGTGCATACACCTTTGGTGACGCATACTGTGGTGGCGGTGGTGTGTCCTGCGGGGCAAGACAGGCCGGTGTAAAGATCAAATGGGCCGTTGACATCGACAGACATGCGCTGGAAACATACCAATTGAATTTCCGGGACGTGGAGGTTGAGCATTCTGACTTCTTCAGTTTCCTTACCAACGATCGGGATTTCTTGCGAGTAGACATCGCTCACTGCTCACCCCCTTGCCAGACCTGGTCCCCTGCCCACACCGTGCCATGTGCTCGCGACGATGCAAACTCCGCTTGTGTATTCTCTGCTGGCAGCTTGATTCAAGAAGCCCGTCCCCGGGTCTTGACACTAGAGGAGACCATGGGTTTGCCTCAACGGTTCCCTGTTATCTTCAACCGGGTAGTGCTGGATATGGTGGAGTTTGGATACTCTGTTCGCTGGGCGGTATTGGGGTGTGACGATTATGGCGTGCCACAAGAGCGCAAGAGGTTGATTCTCATTGCTGCGGGGTAAGTGAAGCGGGAGAAGAAGCTTTATTTACCTTTACTCTAAAATTGTACTCTTGATGTGTCTAACCACGTGCCTATAGACCCGGTGAAGTTCTGCCGCACTTCGCCCAACCTACTCATGGCTCACCTGAAAAGGGTTTATTGAGTCGCGTGACCATCGCTTCCACCATCGATAATATTCCTCCTGACGCCGAGGACCACGATGTTGAACGGGCATTGGAGCGATGGGCTTTGAGTCACCATACAGCATTTGATGCTAATGGCCTGGCTAGGACAATCACCTGTGGTGGCGGCGAGTTTAACTACCACCCTTCCGGCACCCGTCCTTACACCTGTCGTGAGATGGCTTCATTGCAAACTTTCCCTCTAAGCTACCGGTTTACAGGGAAGTTCATGCGCAAGCAGGTCGGGAATGCCGTGCCCCCACTCTTTGCCAAGGCCATAATCGGCGAGATCGTTCGATCTTTGAAGGAGAGCGACGCCCGTGAGGCCAATGGAAACTTTCACTGATTCAATGGCGCGAGAAAGCGTTGAGGGAGCGGGAGAGAGAGGGTGGTCACGGATAGGATTTTGAGGATGTGAAGACGGAGCTCAAGGGCTGATCTGCATGTGAGGCCGTCGATCAGCCGAGGGCAATGGCGTGAAGTCGGTGTGGCTCCAACTGAATTGGTCTTTGCTCTCTACTTTGTATGTTTGTTGCTACCTTTTCTTCCTTGTGTGTCTGTACAGGTTATGCTCCGATTTCGCTACATCTCGTAGCTGTCATTTGTTGTGCACAGGTTCAAGCTAGATCCGATATTCGGATTCTGGGGTTCAGGAAGTCGAACAGACAGTCATATAGCCCTCAACCTGGTCAATTTGGGTCATATATGTGCAATTGACTTGTAAAAGAAGTAAATAATTCTATCTATCAGGTCTAAATAGCATGAAGCATGGTTGGGATGTCCCATAAAACACCGCTGTTCAGGGGTGAAAGTGATAACCGGCTTTAACCGACCCTCGGCAGGATGAAGTCAGCCAGGAATCTTTCCCCGGGCTTTTCCTCCCTTTGCCCCAACCTTTCTCCTTTCGTCCTTTTTTATTTTTTTAAATAACAAGGTCCCTCCCCCCCAATCTTCATCTTTCGTTAATTGTTGGATCGTGTAATTGATCCTATTCCCAATTCTTCCTCCTTCACAATGTCCCTGCCCGCAGTGAGACGCCTGACCCACACCTCTCCCCGCACTTTGGCCCGCATCTCCAGACTGCCCACTTTGGCTTCTTCCCCCTTCATCACTCCCCGTGTCTCTGTCCCTCGCACTTCTCGCTTTTCCACCATGGCCGCCCGTCTCTCTGCCGCCCCGGGGGCTCCCAACGATAGAGCCTATGATCCTGAAATCCAGGATATGGCCTCTTACATCCACGGCTACAAGGTGGACTCCGACTTGGCGTACGACACTGCCCGTCTGGTCTTCCTCGACACCCTTGGCTGTGGTCTTGAGGCTCTGAAGTTCAAGGAGTGCTCTAAGCTCCTTGGCCCCGTCGTCGAGGGTACTGTCGTCCCCCATGGTACCCGTGTGCCCGGTACCCCTTATCAATTGGACCCTGTCAATGGTGCTTTCAACATTGGCGCCATGATCCGCTGGTTGGACTACAATGACTGCTGGTTGGCCGCTGAATGGGGTCACCCGTCTGATAACCTCGGTGGTATCTTGGCTGTGGCTGACTGGATCTCCCGCACCAACCGCGCCGGTGGTAACCTTGGCAACGGCAAGATCCTGAAGATCCGCGATGTTCTGGAGGCCATGATCAAGGCCCACGAGATCCAAGGTGTTCTCGCTCTGGAGAACTCCTACAACAAGGTTGGCCTCGACCACGTTGTCCTCGTCAAGGTTGCGACCACTGCTGTCGTCTCCAAGATGATGGGTCTCACCGAGCAGCAGACCGCCGACGCTATCACTCAGGCTTGGGTTGACGGCCAGTCTCTTCGTACCTACCGCCACTCGCCCAACACCATGTCGCGTAAGTCATGGGCTGCCGGTGACGCTTGCCAGCGTGCTGTCAACTTGGTCCTCAAGGTCCAGAAGGGTGAGGGTGGTCTCCGCACCGTTCTCTCTGCCCCTACCTGGGGCTTCTACGATGTCCTGTTCAAGGGCAAGAAGTTCGAGTTCCAGCGTCCCTACGGCAGCTACGTCATGGAGAACGTTCTGTTCAAGGTTTCCTACCCTGGTAAGTGCAACCATCTTTCGCTAATCTGATATCGACACCCGATGTAACAACTGCTGACTCTTCATTCCAATAGCCGAGTTCCACTCTCAGACCGCCATCGAGTGTGCCCAGAAGATCAACAAGAGACTCGCCGAGATGGGCAAGAGCGCCAAGGACATCAAGGAGATCACCAACCGCACACACGAGGCCTGCATCCGGATTATCGACAAGCAATTCAAGGAGATGGACAACTTTGCCGACCGTGACCACTGCGTCCAGTACATGGTCGCCACCATGCTCGTTTTCGGCCGCCTGACCGCCGCCGACTACGCTGATGGCTCCGAGGCCGCCACCTCCCCTCTGTTGGATTCTCTCCGCAAGAAGATCCGCTGCGTCGAGGATACCCAGTTCACCGCTGATTACCATGACCCCGCGAAGCGTACCATCCCCAACGCTCTGACTGTCACCCTCAATGATGGCACCGTCCTCGAGGAGATCGCCGTTGAGGCTCCTCTGGGTCACCGTCTCCGTCGCGAGGAGGCCAAGCCCGAGATTCTGGCCAAGTACAAGCGTCACATCGAGGCGCACTTCGACAAGGCCCGTGTCGATGAGCTGCTGCAGGTGGGCTGGGACCGCCCTCAGCTTGAGAACTACGATGTCGATAAGTACGTCGACCTCTACGTTAAGGATAAGGTCATTGATCCCTCTTCCTAAATGCGTGAATGAATGGGTTGACTTAATGTGTTCTTTTGAGATCACACATGTATGATGAAGAACTACTTTTATACTCCACAAAATGGCATAGATTTCTGGACTTTTCCTTTGCTCATACATACAATCGATCACCTTGTTTGTAGTTGTGACCCTCTCAACCCTGAGCCCCAGGAGAGCAACTGACTCCCAGGTTCGATGGGGTATTCTCACACAGCACTTTACTTCCCCCAGAAGGCGCCTCAACTGTATAAGACCTGACATTAACCTCACAAGTTCCCCCAGATCCACAATTCAAGTTCCCAGTGACAGCATCATATTTCCCACTCGTCACTCCACTAACCTTCTCAAATACAATACCCGTCAAATCCGTCGTTCCAGGATTCTCCGCACAATACTCACTATCCTCCCCATAACAACTCTCAATCTGAATGGCATAGTCACATCCATCCACCACAATCTCACTGAAAGTAACATTGCTGACCGTCGACACACCATGTGACCCACCAGACGGATACGTCTTAATCCCGACTGCCTTGGTCGACTCAACCATCGTCGCCCCCAAAACATACACATTCTGCACCACGTCGTCGGATGCCTTCCCGAGGGATCCCACTGATAGGCCATGACTTCCAGTGCAGGTAATGTTCATGACGGTCACGCCGTCTGCGCCAGGCTTGAATGCGACGCAGTCGTCGTCGTTTTTCACGTTCACGTTGGTGATGGCCACGTCTGTGCTGGCGCCGATGTCGAAGCCGTCTGTGTTTTTGGGGGGATTGTTGTTTTTGGATGTCGCGTCCATTTTCAGGTTGGTGAAGTTTACGTTCTTGCTGTTTCCTTTGACGGAGTTGAAGACGTTGGGTGGGTTCTTCTGGCGGAGATTGGAGACTTCGATGTTTGAGCCGCCGGTTATGTAGAGTAGGGTTGGGCGGGCGTAGCTGTTGTCTCTTGCGAATAAATCCCATCTATAGATGGGATTAGTATACTTCATCTTGTAGTTAATTGAACTTGGGGCGGATATTAATCCCATGCTATAAAGACGAGGAAACATACGCATTTTGACCATTCCCATCAATCACACCGTTCCCTGTCAGAGATCGGATCTTGATTCCATCAATGTTCTTGAGGTTGATCATTGCTGTCCGTCCTTCCCAGTAGCTCGTCGATGAGCTGAACTTCAAGTGTCCTTCTAGCTGGAAATCGCAGTCCACACAGCCTGCGAAATCGAGGACACTGTTTACATGGTAGGTCGTGCCAGCGGGAATGACAATTGTGCCTCCCTTGCCGCAGGATTCGATAGCTGATGTTATTGCAGGGACATCGTCAATTGAGGAAGATCCACCTGCTGTAGGTGTGCAGACTGAGGCACGGACATTGAGGGATGTTGTGCTTGGTAGAGCAAAAGCCGAGGCGAGAAGTGCGAAGACTGAGAGGGATCGTGTTGGACACATTGTGAAATCGATTGAGGGTATCTACTATCATAGTCATTTGTGGCTGGACATATGGTCCTAATAAAGCAATTTCACATGTGAATGTTCTTTAATCTATCCAAATCCTTCACGGTGAAACCGACCACATACCTGAAACATCTCCTATTCAGTTCCAGCTCCGCCATTCGAGGAAGATTTTCATGCGGTTATCAGATCTGCCAATAGAGTGGAGTTTCTCATCAAATTCTCCGAGACATTTCCCGAGTCAGTACCTGCATTTCCGTGCATGAAGAGGAAGCGTGCCAGATATGGAAATATCCCGGAGTAGTCCGTACCCATGAATATTTCCAGATCCTATCTATGAAACAAGCGCGACTATATGCTAGCCATTGTACTCCGTATATGATGCTTTCAAGGCCCAGATATTAGAGATTATCTTCTCTGCCCCGAGTAACCACGAATATCACCACGATGAATCTACAAACTCTCGTCCTCACAGCCCTATCCCTCAGCACAGCGGTCCTGAGTGCACCCACTGAGCTAGCCCCTCGCACAAGCAGGAACAGCACACCCTCCGGCTGTCTAACAGTTGGTGCAGGTGGTTCATACTCAAGCATCGCCAGAGCACTCGAGGCCCTCGGCTCGTCCTCGACGGCAGCTTGCATTTACATTGCAAGTGGCACATATCAGGAACAGCTTACCATCAAATATGCAGGTGCTCTGACATTTTACGGCCAGACCCCGGATACGGCGTCCTACAAGCAGAATACAGTGACTATTACGCACAATATTTCTTCACCGGAGGCTGGGTCGCTGGATAAGAGCGCGACTGTGAACGTTATTGCGGCTGGCTTTAGGATGTACAACATCAACGTGATGAACGGTTATGGGAAAGGTGCCCAGGCTGTTGCGTGAGTTGTTGTATTCTTTGTGCGCAATTATTTACTGACTTGTATCCCCCAACCTAGACTTGTTGGAAATGCGAATAAACTTGGATTCTACGGTTGTCAGTTCACGGGATACCAGGACACCCTGTACGTCAAATCGGGGACTCAGTATTATTCTAATTGCAAGATTGAGGGTAAGTAGCCTTTCACGAGAACTGGCTATCGAGTATCAGCATGCTAATTATATCCAGGAGCCGTGGACTACATCTTCGGCGATGCCTCCGTCTGGTTTGGAGAATGCGATATCATCTCCAACGGACCGGGCGCCATCACCGCTAGCTCGCGCGAGACAAACAGCGACACGGCCTGGTATGCAATTGATCACTGTAATGTGAAGGCAGCGGTGGGAACTAGCATTGATGGGAGTGTATACCTTGGCCGGCCGTGGAGAGTCCTCGCTCGAGTGATATATCAGAACTCCGACCTTGGTAGTCTGATCAATGCTAAGGGATGGACGACCATGGCTGATGGGGCTACGCCGCTGTACTATGAGCATAATAACACCGGAGACGGGTCTAGCGTTTCTAAGCGTGAGTATATGACGACTATTTCGGCCGGAGTTACGAAGCAGACGGTTCTGGGGAGTGATTACGGGGATTGGATTGACGCGAGTTATTGAGCGGTTGGTAACTTGGGTTCTTCAGCTTTATCATGTACATCCATACCTAAAGGACTACTCCATACACAGTAGGTGAATTGTGTACCTCGAACTGGTTTTTGCTGGTGAGGGGGGCTGGGGGTTGTCGTTAGCCTGCACACTACCTACGGAGTAACGTCCGCCAAACCGCTTACTACTTATCTGATGCCAAAAGAATCATACCGATTGTCTGGACGTGGTAATCTAGTAACTGTCTGCAGATGATAACCCGAGATGCAAGCAAACTCCGGGAGTCATCTCAGCTTTGGCGAGGAGCTATAGGAATTCTATAGAAGAATCACTCTGGTGTATAAATAACTTGAAGAACTTTGCACGTTCGGTGTCATATTGGGGGATATCTCAAAAGCAAACTAGTAGCTAAAATGGAAGCAAAGAGAAAGAAGGGTATGTCTGACAATGTTAATGCCAACATATCAATGTAGATGGATGGTCAATCGTCATCTCATGACGACCCACCCGCAGCAGACTCAAAAACCAGAAATGGAAATCATCCTCGTGCCTCTTCATCTGGCGAATACGAAGCTTGGCAAACCGGGCACTTGTATCGACGGTATTCGAACCAGGATCGCAGACATGCGAGATGAAATGCATGCTTGCAGCGGTTCAGCACAAGGATCTCGCTCTCATGAGGACGGTGCGCTCCGCATTTGCCGGGGTGTTGGTGATGGGCCAGAACGGCTGGATCGGGACAGGAAGGATAAGGCGATGACGAAAGTGCGGAGAGGCAAATGGGGCTTGGGGCTATTGTTAGCATTCTTGGTTCTAGAAGGTTCAGATGGCTTGACCCGGTTTATCACGGCCTGTTATCTCCAGCCAAGACAGCTCTGAATTGATCCAGGAACATAGCGGTGAATTGGCTTTGTCGTGTGAGGGGGAAGGACTACTGCCTTGCCAGAAACGTCAACCCGCCTCGGCCAGGATCGTCGTTCCTCATAGGGCAACGAGCCCCAGCGCCCAGCCCTATTGCCCCCACACTATATCATCGAGCCGCAGGGCCAAGATATTTTGATGAGGGGAACCGGAATTTGGATGTGGTAAAGATAACTATGTCGACTTACCAAGTGTCTTGGCCGTATTGCTGGGCATTGGTGGGTATGTTCTGTTCTTCCAGCCATCGGTCCACGGAGATAGGTTCCCCTAGCACATTCTGCAGAGGTACCTGATGGACAGCTGGAACAATCTGGATGTGAGCAGCTCGTATAGTACGTCGTCGATGATACCACATGATCAACCTTAGGAACTCACACAAATCAGTGATCAGCACGTCAGAATTTCGAGAACAATCGCATGCATAAGGTGGAAGTAAGCCAAGACTGCCGCTGGATTGTAACGTACAATGGTATCATGCTGATCAGGGAAAACAATACCACGGCCCCAATCACAACCCCAATGATCTCCTCTCGCGGCATGGAGTCTTCCGCCATAAGTGGCGGGTCATATAGATCTGGGTCCCAACGAGCGTCGAGCGATACGAGACTGGGGAAAAAGAGATGAAGTACCGCCCAATGATAATGGGGCACTCGCAGTAAGGTAAGACAGTGTGACCTTAATCGGATCACTCGGGGTGAATGGGATTCCAGGCACCGTGTCCCGAGTTGACGCTAATATCCTCGATGGCCCATTTGTTAAGGCAACAAGGACGCTTGAATCAGTCTGGCCACCTGCTCAGAGAGTCAAAATAGCCCTGGCGAAGTCAGTGGCTTTGAACCGGAGGAACTCTCATGCCCCGACATGCCAAGGAACGCCAAGCGCCAAGAGCCAAGATGCCCAGCCATGGGAATTCGACTAAACAAAGCAAACGAACCGAGACTACCCAGAATATACAGTGCCAAGAACTGTCCGCACCAATCAGATCACGCGCTCAGATCGCATGCGATGCTATCGGGCAATCGCCTAGAAGTCTTTGCGTCATCCCCCCGAAAACGGATGAATAGGAATTATGCGCCAAGAGAAATATTTCATACCGATGACTCGTTAAACGCTGTGACTGGACTCACTAAATATGATAACCTTGGTAAAGTGCCTGGTTCCCCGGATAGTCGGGTACTTGAATTGATTTCGGCGTCGCTATCCGGGGCAGAGTATCGCCTTCGAGTTTGATGTCACATTATTTATACTTTCCTGTATCCCCCCTCCCAGTGGAACTGGGAAGCCAATCTTCTTTATATATTTGTATCTGAAGCAATCCTGTGAATGGACTCTCATTCTCTTGCAGATACTTTCTATATGACACCTCCTTAAGACTCTTGATCTATCAGAAAGTAACCTATCACTCGCCTACTCGACACGCTCTTTTATCTCGCAATGTCGCAGGACGGGGCCCAGACCCAGAACAGTCCTGCCGACACTCTGCAACCTCTTCCACAGCCTGCTCACAGCCTCACCTTTGACGATGTCATCCGTGAACTGGGTACCGACTTTGATAATGGCCTGGTAACGGCAGAAGTCAAAGAACGACTGGGGAAATATGGCGAGAACATGCTTCAGGGAGACGAAGGCGTCTCCCTCACCAAGATTGTCATTCGGCAGATCGCCAATGCCATGATGCTGGTGAGTACCGTGCCTAACAGAAAGGATTGAGCAGTAATAAATACTAATGTTTGCAGGTGCTTATCATCGCTATGGCTGTCAGTTTCGGCATCAAGTCCTGGATTGAAGGTGGATTCATTGCCGCAGTCATTGGGTTGAACATTGTTGTCGGTGTTTATCAGGACTACGCAGCGGAGAAGACTATGGATTCACTTCGTTCTCTTAGTTCACCTACCGGTGTCGTTACTCGTGATGGAAAAACATCCACCGTTCCAGCCAATGAGATAGTGCCCGGTGATATGGTCGAATTGAAAGTGGGAGACACCGTTCCTGCTGATGTCCGGTATGTACCTTGTATGCAGCCTGAATGTACCCGTGAAACTAACCGATCTTCAGACTGGTCGAAGCATTCAATTTCGAAACCGACGAAGCTCTGCTAACTGGCGAGTCCCTCCCAGTCCTAAAGGACGCCGACGCTACCTTTGACGTTGATACCGGCCCAGGCGACAGATTAAACATCGCTTACAGCTCTTCAACGGTCACCCGAGGACGCGCACGCGGTGTCGTCGTGGCGACTGGAATGAAAACTGAGATCGGAGCTATTGCCGAAGCCCTTCGTGGAGGCGACTCGAAGCGTCGTCCGGTCAAGCGTGGACCGGAAGGCGAGACCAAGAAAAGATGGTACATCCAGGCTTGGACATTGACCACCACCGATGCTATTGGACGGTTCCTAGGTACCAATGTTGGAACTCCATTACAGCAGAAATTGTCCAAGTTAGCGCTTCTGCTCTTTGGTATTGCAGTTATCTTTGCGATTATCGTGGCCGGTTCGAACGAATGGCGTGGTTCTAGCGAGGTCATCATTTATGCTGTCGCCACGGGCCTAGCAATGATTCCAGCCTGTTTGGTGGTGGTCTTGACAATCACCATGGCAGTCGGAACAAAGCAGATGGTGAAGCGCCATGTTATTGTGCGGAAACTGGACTCCCTGGAGGCCCTCGGTGCCGTGACCAACATTTGCTCGGACAAGACCGGTACTCTGACCCAAGGCCGCATGGTAGCAAAGCGGGCCTGGATTCCGTCATTGGGAACTTATTCCGTCGGTGCCTCGAACGAGCCTCTGAACCCTCATGATGGTGAATTGAGTTTGATCCCTCAGGCGCCTGTCAAAGTGACTGAGGAAACCGCTAGCACCGTGACATCACCTGACGACCTGTTGAAGGACAACACTGAACTTATGGACTTCCTCAACGTCGCGGCAATGGCTAATCTGGCCCATGTTCACAAAAGCGACGATGGATGGCAAGCTCGTGGCGAACCCACTGACATCGCCATTCAGGTCTTCGCATCACGCTTCAACTGGGGCCTCAACCGCTGGACCAAAGGCGACAAGCCCATCTGGAATCAACGGGCCGAGTATCCATTTGACTCTAGCGTGAAGAAGATGTCGGTTATATTCTCCAAGCGCGACGAGGACTCCGGAGAGACTCGCGAGATGATCTTCACTAAGGGTGCTGTCGAGCGTGTTCTTGAGGCCTGCACCTCCATCAAATGGGAGGCGGACTCGGACCCAGTGCCTATTGACGATGCTATCAAGGATGAGATTTTCCAGAATATGGATGCTCTAGCCTCCGAAGGTCTGCGTGTGCTTGCTCTGGCAGGCCGCGAGAACGCTGCTGGAACCAAAGAAGGTGACGAGCCTCTCCCCCGAGAGGAGGTTGAGAAGAACCTATCTCTCTATGGCTTGATCGGTCTTTATGATCCTCCTCGCCCCGAAACTGCAGGCGCCATTGCTCAATGCTACAAGGCCGGTATTTCCGTGCACATGGTCACCGGTGACCATGTCGGCACCGCACGCGCAATTGCAGCGCAAGTCGGAATTATTCCTTCGAACATGGATACAGTCGCCAAAGACGTTGCCGATGCAATGGTCATGACCGCTTCCGAATTTGACAAGCTGACAGAAGACGAGATCGATAAACTGCCTACGCTTCCATTGGTTATTGCTCGCTGCGCGCCGAACACAAAAGTTCGCATGATTGATGCTCTCCACCGTCGTGGATGCTTCGTCGCTATGACTGGTGATGGAGTCAACGACTCTCCGTCACTTAAGCGGGCTGATGTCGGCATTGCAATGGGCCAGAACGGTTCTGATGTCGCAAAGGATGCCTCGGAACTGGTTCTATCGGATGATAACTTTGCCTCAATCATTAACGGCATCGAAGAAGGTCGCCGCATTTTCGACAATATCCAGAAGTTCGTTCTGCATCTTCTTGCGGAAAACGTTGCTCTCGCTTTGACCTTGCTCATTGGTTTGGCTTTCAAGGATGAAGACAACCAATCCGTGTTCCCTATCGCCCCTGTGGAAATCATCTGGATTATTATGGTTACATCTGGTCTCCCTGATATGGGCCTGGGAATGGAAATCGCTGCTCCAGAAGTTATGGATCGGCCTCCTCAAAGTGTGAGTCTTTCTCGGCCCGTTCATATCACGCTGCAATTACTAACTCACTGTAGAAACAAGGTATCTTCACCTGGGAAATCATCGTCGACACTCTCGTTTACGGAGTCTGGATGGCTGCGCTCTGTCTAGCAGCTTTCGCCCTCGTTTTGTTCGGATGGGGCAACGGCGAACTTGCTACAGGCTGCAACACCCATTACAATGACCCGACCAAACCTTATGACTGTGACACTGTATTCCGAGCCCGCGCCACTACCTTCACATGTATGACTTGGTTCGCCCTTTTCCTCGCCTGGGAGATGATGCATCTCCGTCGCAGCTTCTTCCAGATGCAGCCCGATTCCAAGAGACGCTTCACGCAATGGATGCATGACATCTGGCGCAATAAGTTCCTCTTCT
Organism: Penicillium sp. DV-2018c; assembly: GCA_028827535.1. NCBI lineage: Eukaryota > Fungi > Ascomycota > Eurotiomycetes > Eurotiales > Aspergillaceae > Penicillium > Penicillium sp. DV-2018c. Next base: position 2,971,455 of record JAQJAA010000005.1, read on the forward strand.
TCGGCATCATGGCCGGTTTCGTTCTTGCTTTCCCGATTCTCTACATCCCGGTTATCAACCACAGTGTCTTCAAGCACACCAGTATCTCCTGGGAATGGGGTATTGTATTTGTTGAGACTATTCTTTTCTTCGCCGGTATCGAGACTTGGAAGTGGTGCAAGCGGATTTACTTCCGTCGTCAGGATCGAAAGGCTGCTGTTCGGGGTGATAACGCCAATGCGGAACGTCGGGGCCTCCAGATGCGCGATTTCAGCCGATACACCACTATGGACCGGTCTAGCACTGGGGCCAGTGATCTGAAGGACGAGAAATCTATGGTTTGATTTTCCGCGCTGTTTTTAGCGTGCATCTTGCATAGACTCCTCGATCTTCCTCTTATTTCGATAGACCGATTTTGATTTGATACCTGAATTTCATTAGTTATTTTTTTTGACATCTACTTGGATGCCGCAGGAAGATAATTTCCTCTTCATAATCTAGACAATGTATACTAGCAACTATAGTTTCGATGCTGTTAGATGGCTCCGTTCCAGCCACGACTGAATCACCCTCGCCAATCCATCAATCTCCCCTTCCGTATTCCCAGCATGTAGACATACCCGCACCCGCTCCTTTCCCACGGGAATCGTCGGCGGCATAATGGCACGAACGACAAAACCCTTTGATTGACAGAAACTGGCTAACTGTCGTGGCTGCGATGTGCGAAGAGAGATGATGGGAGACGTGGGGAAGTGGTCGACTTCGAACATGACTGACTGCTGAGTATTGGGGTCATGGAGGTCGTCTAGCCGCCGTCGGAGATGGCGAATCAATTGCTGGAGTCGGTGTTGTAACTATCACGCTCGTTAGCCAGGGGAGAAAGAGGTAACTAGCTGGTGATAGTCAAAACTGACTGATTCGGTTTTCCCGGATGATAGGAGCTCATATGCCGTGCGGATTGAGGCTAGGAATGGGAATCCTAGAGCTGTGGTATAGATCACGCTTCGGGCATAGTTGATCAGGTAGTCTCTTGTCTCTGGTCCACAGAGGACGATCGCTGGATAATGTTAGTTCGATATTTCCGAAAATATGAATTCCAAGGACGTAAGGTAACATACCTCCATGACTGGCTAATGCCTTCCCAAAAGTATGTACTCGAATGAACATACGGTCCTGCACTCCAAGTCCCTGAACGACCCCGGCCCCTCGCGGTCCAAATACACCAGTCGCATGGGCCTCGTCAACATAGAAATACCCATTGCCATGAGGCAGCAGATCATCCACGACAGCGATGAACTCCTTGATGGGCGCAACGTCGCCATCCATGCTGTAGATGGACTCGATGACCACGAAAACATTGCGTCGGCCATTCTTGATTTCAGGGTCGTCGGACATCAGTGACTGAAGAGCTTGTCTCAGACCACTTGGTGAACTGTGGGCAAACATTTTCCGAGGACCAGCTCGCGACAAACGCATGCCCTCGTGGATACTGGCGTGGATCAGTTCATCATACAAGATTACATCGCCTGGTTGGGGGATGCTAGAGAGTGCGCCGACATTGGCGTCATATCCGGAATTAAATAGTAGTCCGGTGGGAGCTTGGTGGAATGTCGCGATGAAGTCCTCGAGCTCTTCTGCGTACGCTGAATTGCCGTCTAATAGTCGGGAACCCCCGCTGGCGAATGGGAATGATGGTGGGGCATTGTTTAGAATTGCTAAGAAGCGTTCACGATATGCTGATGAGGTTGATAGAGAGAGAAAGTCGTTGGAGGAGAAATCCACTGCTGTCCGGGGTAAGACGGTCAATCTCCGACGGGCAGATTTGGCTTCTCGACGCGATAATGCGACGGAGAGAGAGTCCACGAGGGTTTTCGAAGAGTTGGCCATGATGTGAATGAGTCAATGGCAGATTATTTATGAAGCAGAAGTGGGTTTATTCCGAGGAATGTATTCAGGAACGGAGGCTGGGCATCGGCCAGTACACCGGGGGATCTGTGGTTATCCACTTTTTATGCTCGTCGGCTTCGGTGGTGAATCATCTTCCCTCATTCTGCTTACCCCAACAACTTCAGAACGCCAATTCTCAGCGATTGAGTGATCCAATTGAGGACCAATTCCCATCTCTCTCAATTCCTCAATCAGAATGGCCATCGGAGCAGCACTTTGGCGCAATTTACGCGCCCACCAGGTTTATGGCGCCAATACGGATGTCGGCAAGACAATCGTCTCAACCGTCTTATGCAATGCAATTCAACAGAAACAACAAGCGGCATTTCTCAAGCCTGTATCAACGGGGGCATCGAATGATGCCGATGACCAGTTAAGCAGATTCACTGGCTTGTTAATCGGTCCATCGCTGACGGTCGCAGGCACTTGAAGCGCTATGGTGCAGGGACAATTACCAAATGTCTCTACCAATTCGATGAACCTGTTAGTCCGCATTTGGCAGCTAAAAATAAATTAGTAGGTACTCTTATTATGCCAGAGAATATACAGAACTGATGGTGTAGATCCGAGATGAGGATCTCCTGGCCTCAATACACAAGACGCTGTCGGGCTGGGCGAAATCGGACGTCGACTTTGCCTTGGTTGAGACTGCTGGAGGTGTACACTCCCCAGGTCCTAATGGCAACTCGCAAGCAGACTTGTATCGACCGCTCCGGTTGCCAATTGTGCTGGTGGCAGACTCGCGTTTAGGGGGGATTTCCTCTTCCATCTCGGCTTACGAGTCGCTGTTACTTCGTGGCTACGATGTCGAATCGGTTCTCTTGTTCCGAGACGATTATTATAAAAATCATGAGTATCTAAGGGACTACTTCCAGAAGAAAAGTATTCCGTTGGTGTCACTACCCGCGCCTCCGGCTCGGCCATCCCAGCTCGATGCCGATGCCCAATCGAGGGACGAAGAGGCCATGTTCGACTATTACCGCAAGTCGGCGAAAGAGTCGGAGATCCTTCATCTGCTGGTGCAAATGTCTGTCAATAATACTCAGCGCGTTGAGCGTCTGGAAGAGATGGCCGACCGTGCTCATGATTTGATTTGGTACCCCTTTACCCAGCATCAAGGGATGACAGCCAAGGATATCACCGTGATCGACTCTGCACACGACGACTACTTCCAAACATTGAACGCAAATAAATCAGAGAAAGCCGAGGGCGAACTGCGCCCGACATTTGATGGCTCCGCATCCTGGTGGACTCAAGGATTGGGTCATGGTAACCCCGAGCTGTCACTATCTGCAGCCTACGCGGCCGGTCGGTATGGACATGTCATGTTCGCTGGGGCTGTTCATGAGCCAGCATTGTCGCTTGCAGATCAATTGCTGCAGACTATTGGAAATCCGCGCTTTACCAAAGTCTTCTACACTGATAATGGAAGTACCGGGATGGAAGTCGCCGTGAAGATGGGCCTTCGTGCCTCCTGCGACCGCTATGGCTGGGATGCGAGCCAGGAACAGATTGGCATCCTCGGACTCAAAGGTAGCTACCATGGTGACACTATCGGTGTGATGGACTGTTCGGAGCCATCGGTCTACAATAAAAAGGTTGAGTGGTATCGTGGTCGTGGACACTGGTTCGACTTCCCGCTGGTCAAGATGGTTGGCGGGTCTTGGAAAGTTGAGATTCCCGGGGAGCTGCGGAGTGAACTGGGTGAGGATGTTGATTTTGCCTCGTTGGGTTCGGTCTTTGATCTCCGCCAGAGACTGGAGTCTGCTACTGCCCAGCGTTACAAGTACTATATCCGTCAGACCATCGCGGACCTGGTGAAGCGTCAAGGAATGAAGTTTGGCGCATTGATTCTGGAACCTGTTATTCTCGGTGCAGGTGGAATGCTTTTCTGGTAAGCCTCTAGCTTGGATCGTTCGAACAATCTACTAATGGTCTTGCATAGCGATCCCCTCTTCCAGAGATGTCTAGTTGATGTGGTTCGCGAACATCCCGAGTTGTTCTCCGATGGCGCAGCCTCTCGGCAGTCTCCCTCGTGGTCTGGTCTACCAGTCGTCTTCGATGAGGTCTTCACCGGTCTCTACCGTCTCGGCCGCCCAACATCGGCGTCTTTCTTGGACGTGCACCCCGACATTGCCGTGAATGCGAAACTTCTCACCGGCGGACTGATCCCGCTCTGCACTACTGTGGCAAGTGAGGAGATCTTTAATGCATTCTCGAGCCCGGAGAAGAGCGACGCGCTCTTGCATGGTCACAGTTACACTGCCCACGCTGTTGGCTGCACGGTTGCTGTGGATTCCTTGAATACCATGGCTAAGCTCCACACGGATGGATCATGGGATTCATATCGGGATGACTGGCGTGGTAACTCGTCTGTGACTTCTGCAACTTCGTCTCCTGATGTCTGGAGTGTCTGGTCGCACGGTCTGCTTCAAGATCTGTCTTGTGCGGACTCGGTGGAGAGTGTATTTGCCATTGGAACTGTACTCAGTATTTCGCTTCGTGATGCAGAGGGCGGAGGCTACACTTCCAACGTTGCTAAGGGGCTACAGCAGACGCTGGCGGCTGGCAGTGATCAGTTCAACGTCCACTCGCGCGTCCTCGGGAACGTTCTCTATTTGATGTCCAGTGTGACCTCAAAAGCCGAGTCACTTCGGGAGTTAGAAAGACTTCTCCGCTCGGCATTGATCTAAGCATGTGGTGGTGATGAACTTGTATACGCAGAATAACATGACAATCAAACATTCAACGCATTATCATACCAACAGGTTATCTAGGGCAAGGGCCTGAAGAGGCACGAGGCAAGAGGCAACATTGGGTAAAAATGAGATTTAGTGTTATTCCACATTTAGAAGGTCCCTTGAATGTTCCAAGGTTCGACATTGCTTAACCGATCCCAAGTGGCACAGACCCGAACATTTCGGGTCTGACAGGGCTCAAATCGAAGATTTGTGTGGCAAAACGCTTCAACTTGGATGCAACTTTTGCCACGGAAAGGGACGGCTATTATCGGTCACGGGGGTTCGGTGAATATTGGCCGATTCCTGTTAGATAATAGTTTGAAGCCGAGACTATGACTGGGCCAAGAAACGGAAAAATCAACCGCAGAGACCCACTTTCCGCCTTGCCCTGTGGATCCTGAGACGCTTAATTCAGGTCCGAAGTACTACGGTGATGGATTCGGCATCAGGGCAATTGACCAAATGCCTTCTGTGTGAAGATTGTCACTTGAAACATAATGCGAATACGCAATGGAAACCCCGTATCTCCTCACAATTACACAACAGTTGGGCCCCAGAGCCCCACGCCCTATTTCTCCATACAATCTCTCAACATAAGCTGGGGCATTGTCTCGGTTGACGCGGGTGCTCCACCTTTGGGTCGAGGATTTTTCTTGTGCACATTGATTTCTTTCTTTCATTGCCTGCGCTTCCAGCTCCTTGACTGCGTCTACACATTGGCATCATGATTCACGAGGGAGTTGCACCATACCCGGACCCGATTGACTCGGAGTCGGGGTACAATGATGAGAAGAAGGTAGTCGATCAGACGCCTCAGTATCAGGATGCCTTCGGTGATGAGACGGGTGCGGAGGTCAAGTATAAGACTATGAAGTGGTGGTAAGTTGCGCATTCGAAACCTGAGGTCAAGCAATATGTGCTAATCGTGTTATGATAGGCAAACCGGAATGTGTAAGTGCTGGCATACTCGCAGTGTCCTCGTGATCTGGCTCTTGCTCGGCCATTCGAACCGACATTAACAGTTGTATAGTCATGATTGCCGAATCCGTCTCCTTGGGTGTCCTGTCTCTGCCCAAAACCCTGGCCCAGCTAGGTCTTGCCCCGGCTGTCGTTCTGATCATCGGACTCGGACTCCTCGCTACATACACTGGATACACGATCTTCCAATTCCGCATGCGCTACCCCCATATCCAGAACTTGGGAGATGCAGGCGAGGTTCTCTTTGGTGTTTTCGGACGCGAGCTGTTTGGCATCGGCCAGCTTCTCTTCTCGATTTTCATTATGGGAAGTCATATCTTGACATTCAGCGTGATGATGAATACAGTCACGGAGCACGGCACATGCACGATGGTTTTCACCGTCGTTGGTTTCATCATCTGCTTCGTGTGCTCTTTGCCTCGCACCATGAAGAACATGACCTACATCTCGTGCATGTGTATGTACATCCCGTTGCGCCAAAGTCGGAATCTCTGCTAACAGTCGCATATAGCCTTCGTCAGTATTGTGACTGCAGTCATCATCACTATGGTTGCAGTAGGCGTCCAGAACAAGGGTGGTGAGAACCTCAGGGCCACTATCGACACTGATCTGTTCCGGGCTTTCAGCGCTGTCACCAACATCGTCTTTGCCTACTGCGCCCATGTTGCTTTCTTCGGTCTGATTGCTGAGATGGAGGAGCCGAGAGACTTCCCCAAGGCTCTTCTCTTGCTGCAGTCCTTTGAGATGATCTTCTACACTGTTGCTGCGGTTGTAATTTACTACTACGTCGGCCAGGAGGTCACGTCCCCTGCATTGGGATCTGCGGGGCCTATCCTCAAGAAGGTTGCTTATGGTATTGCCATTCCAACTGTAAGTTTCATTCATTCTACTTCAATCACAGTCAGTGGCTAATATTCACAGATCATCGGTGCCGGTGTCGTCAACGGCCACATTGGTCTCAAGTACATCTACGTCCGCATCTTCCGAGGAACTGACCGCATGCACAAGCGTGATCTGACAGCCATTGGCTCCTGGGTTGCCATTGCCTTGACTTGCTGGGTGATCGCCTGGATCATTGCCGATGCTATTCCGGTCTTCAGTGACCTGCTGAGTCTGATTAGCTCGCTTTTCGCTAGTTGGTTCAGTTACGGCCTTGGTGGTGTGTACTGGCTGCACATCAACAAGGGGAGATGGTTCTCTTCTCCCCGGAAGATTGTGCTCACTGCTATCAACGTGTGTATCGTTCTGATTGGTGCTTGCATGTGTGGCCTTGGTCTCTATGTCTCTGGCAAGGCTATTCATGACGATGCCTCGGACAACAGTTTCTCCTGTGCTAGCAATGCCGAGGTTTGAGCTTCTTGGACCGTAGATTGTTTGACCTGTATGATTTCAGGCGGTACAGACATGACATTCTTTATAGATTTCTGTATATAGATCATCATTCATTGTGCATATTTCTGCATCAATAACCATGACAAGGATGCCTCGTACCCTAGTTCTATGCCACAAGCCTAAACCACTCACCCTGCCCGGTCGTACCGCTATTTGGATTTATCCATCTGTGCAGCGCCCATTCCAAACTACACAGTAAATAAATCTACCTACCCTCTTCCTCTGCTGGAAAGAACGCAGGGAATCTCAAATGGCCCACAAGGGAAAGATGCCTCCCAGTATGCCCACCCATCTCAGATATTCTCATACGCCTATGCTAATTCTATTCTAGACGATAGTGCTTTCACAGGCTACCGATGGTCCTATCTCTCAATCGCTAATGAAGCTGTACGACTAAGAGTGCAAAATTTCATTGAATACGCAACCACAGTGCGAGGTGGAAGTAAGTGCAAGATTGAATGCACCAGGGATCTCGGGAGGCTGGGTCCTTTCTGCAAGAGATGACTTGTGTATTCATTGTAATGATAGCCCTAAATCATCTGACACAGCATTGATATCTCAGGTTTTACTTGTTGGGACATCATTCATAAAAGAGCGATGTACAGGTCATCCTTGGTCTACCAAAGTCACCATAGATGCCCATCATCTTATCAAAGACACCAATCTAAAACAACGGCATCGTAGCCCTATCCTCATAATCCACATTCCCCGCCGCAGACTCAATCCGCTCGGTACATGTCCCAAAGATCCGATCCCACAGCCGCGTCTGCTTGCCATAGTTATGACTCTTCCGCCATCCCTTCCGATGGTGCAAATCATGATCTTCAATGACAATCTCAGCATCAAACATCTGCAACAACCAACTCAGTGTCGACGGCACAGTCATGTGCACCCGTAGCCCGCTGTGACCGAATACCTCTGCGAACGCCACGTACTCGTGGCAGATCCACCATTCATAGAAGCCCATCGGGAGACCCATTAGTTTTAGACTGAAGTAGGTCATCATAGGCACGCCCACCATGTCGAAGAATTCTTGCTCGTGGTCTGCGTAGGCGGAGAGCAGGGCGTTTGGGTGTTTGGTTAGGTGGTGGGTGCGGTGGTATTTCCATAGGTAGCTTACGTCGTGCATAAGGCGGTGATACCAGTAGAACCAGAAATCGAGGACGATGCCGTACAGCCCAATCTCGAGGGGGAGCCAGCTCCAGGACATTTGAGAGGGTCTTTCGGTTTGGTTGTAGCATAGGAAGGTTGAGAGGATTAAGCGTGAGCCGGTGGTTTTGTATAGTGAGGTTACCACTTTGGATACCCCGACGTCGGGGACTCCGTCGCGTTCGTGCTTGTCGCCGTCCAGGAAGCCGTATTTGTGCCCGAGTCTGCGGAGGATCTGCACTTGGTAGATGACTGTGGCGTTGAAGGCGAAGAAGTAGAAGTTGAAGGCGGCGATTGGGCCAACGGTGCGACCGGTGAGGGCCATGTATGTCTCGTGGAGGAGTAAGGGAATAGCAGCGTAGAATAGCACCCAGCGCTGAAGAGACCACTGGGGCATATATGGCAGTTTCTCATCTTTGCTGTGCACCGGTACTTCCTTGTCTTTGTCGATAGGGTAGGCATTCAAGGCATGCAACAGATAGTGGTGCAGGTTCCACTCGCTGCGAGGGGCGGTAGGCCATGTTGATCGCATGGAATCTTTTGCTGGTGGTTTGGAATCCATGGTGGATGGTTGGCTTTGGATTTGCGGCCATGTTGGCGGCGGGAGTTTCTGTTTATATCATTTCCACGAGCGAGTACACTGGGCAGCATGTGGATAAGCATGAGATTGAACCATGTGTGGATCAATTACCCCAACCAAACCAAACATCTCATAGATCAGCCAGATGATCTTTGAGTGAGGTCGATTTGGCGAAGATCGGCGTCTGCACATGTCAAATTCTCCGCACAATAAGAGAGCCACGATCGGCTAAGTCTTGCCCAGGCGTCAAAGTGGAGTTTCGGCGAGCGCCGTTGCATCTAAAAGGGGAAGCAGTGCGATCTTGAATGTGAAGATTGATCTCTGCCCAATAATAGAAGCGAACGATATGGGTCAAGATATTCATCGAGTCTGCGTACTTAGTATCAGCCTCGGTATGGCAGGATTTGGTGTCACAAGTGGACTCCTTGGGATTCAACTGGCTGTGTGGGTATTCCCAACGCTTTTAGGGCATTTGCTCGGATTCGAAGATCTGGTGAAATGACGAGTTCGAGACATAATGCGGGGGGTAAGTATAAACCTGGGGAAAGTGATCGACTGATCGGAGTTAGGCAGGAAATGCCACAGGTGTTGTTTCCTCAATCTTCTTGTCAGTACGCACACCTTCTACCTCATCATCTCTGCCCATTGTTGAGAATGCCGATATGCTACATGATTTCCTGTTCTCCCAATATGCAAAAAAATTTGACACCTACAAGTGGAGGTAAATCTATATCTTCCTTGGAATTTTCTATACACAGCCCGGGTATGTTGCCAATAATCATTTGAGAGGCAACAGATGTCACTGCAAGTCTAAGCACTGGCTGCGACCTGCGCCGTAGAGGCCTCGGGGCTTACAGCCGGCGAAGCAGTAGCAGCACTAGGCTTGACCTCTGGCTTCTCGAAACTCTTCATGGGATAGTATCCCCAGCGTTCAAACATTACGCGGTCCTCATCCCAGCCATTGCAATCAGTGGTCAGCATCTTCTCGCCTGTGAACACAGCGTTAGCGCCCGCTTGGAAACATGCAACCTGCTGCTCTTCAGTCAGGGCAATGCGACCCGCAGCTAAGCGGACTATGGTGCCGGGCATGACGATGCGGGCGGTGGCGACGGTACGCAGCAAGCGGTCGAAGGGAATCATCTTTCGGTCACCGAGAGGAGTACCGGGGATAGGGACGAGGGCATTGACGGGGAAAGACTCGGGGTGGGAGGGCAAGTTGGAGACGGTGTGCAACAGACCGATGCGGTCGTCATCACTTTCACCCAAACCAAGGATGCCACCCGAGCAGACGTTCAGACCGGCATCACGCACGTGTGAGAGAGTCTTGAGGCGCTCGTCATAGGAGCGAGTGGTGATGATGGTAGGGTAGAATTCACGCGAGGTGTCGAGGTTGTGGTTGTACGCCGTCAGACCCGCCTCTTTCAGCTCCTTGGCCTGATCGCCATCAATCATACCCAGGGTAACGCAGACCTCCATGTTCATCTCCCGAATTCCGGTGATCATCTGCTTCACATTCTTGAGACTGGTCTTGCGGCCACGCATGTCACGCCAAGCGGCACCCATGCAGAACCGAGTACTACCATTGGCCTTTGCATTGCGAGCTTTCTCGAGGACTTCATCGACCGGGCTCATCTTGGTAGCCTTCAGGCCTGTATTGTGCTTGGAAGATTGGGCGCAGTAAGAACAGTCTTCACTGCAGCCACCGGTCTTGATGTTCATCAAGGTACACATTTGGATGGCGGCGGGATCATGGAAGCGACGGTGAACGGCGGCCTAGACGATTCCAAGGTTAGGACGAGATTGGTATCAAGCTAGAGTATGGGTTCCACTTACCGCTGCATAGGTAAGTTGGTGCAATGGGGTCTCATAAATTTGTTTGATTTCATCTCGAGTCCAGGTGGTCCGTGGTGCGGTAGCACCCGTCGCTTGGGTCAGGGCCATCGGGATTTGGTTGTTCAATGATGCAGCACCGGTTGTACCTTGGACGGTCCCGTAGGATCGTATCAGGGTCCTTGACAATGACCGAATGGGAACGGGAAATGACATGACGGGATAATTGGTGGAGGGTAGGAGGAGATGGGGGAAAAGAGAAAAGAGGGCTTACAAAAGGTTGAGCAGGATGGATGACTCGGTGAGGGGCAGAGGATTCACTTATCCGGTGGAGTAGCAACGTGATCACATCATTGGACTCGCAGATCTTCGCTGGAAGTCTAATTTCATGACCCCTGCAGAGTCCAGACGGGAGAGGTACTTGGTTAACTAAGGTTATTCTTATTACTATCATGTTATTGGTTATTGCTCAATGCACGGAGAGAATAGGAATGTGTTGAGGTCTCGCATTGGCCCATTCCCAACCTCCCTAACTCCCCCGGAAACAGGTCGGGGTAGTCAGATCTCCGGTGCTAACCGTATCTAATTCCAACAGCACATACTTTCACCTATATGATACCTACCCCCTATAGTATATGCAATTTTAGCGTACAACCTCAATTCGATTAATTCTGTCGCAATTGTCTCCCCATTACATCAAATTATTATCCAACGTCTCTCCAATTCTCCTGCACAACTCATCATCTCACACCCCATCCATGGATCCATGTACGTTTATTTCGCCCCACTTGTAGGTCTCCAACCAATGGCAACTCCCTCATAATAAACCAATTTTAGCTCACTGGGTCACCGGTGTGCCAAGATATCAACAGTTGAGTCTCAACATATTCGGAAGATCACTGATCATAGCACAATGCACATATAACAAGGTCAGTCAGCGGAGCATACTGTATGGACAATAGTTATGCACAGCAGACTTGGAATATCCCCATTAATCCTGTTGACCAACAAATCATATCAATTCCAGGACTGCCAAGGCCAGGGCTATAGCCTATGACTAGTTCCCCCGCATTTTGCAGCGTTGGAGGAACATCCAAGTGACTGAATCCATAGATTGATATTAACATTGAACTATTTGAGGACTGATTGATTGGATCTGAGAGACATTAATAACACATAAGTGGACATAATGATGCATAATTATGCAGGCTAATGTCCAAAGTGCGGGGAGAACCATCTTGAACCGAGGTCGGTAGCGGCAATCACTGGGATCCCCTCACGGACAGGGGCATTGACAGTATCAAAACTAGGTCTCTGTTCATTGCTTTTTAGTCCTTACACCCCGAGGACTCGACTATTAATACAAGCAGTCTCTACAACACTAAGGAACATTGACCGGGAGCAAGATGGATTTAGGTACGTACGAGTCTGGAGTTGATGCGGAGTAAACCATGCTAACAGCAACTTATAGTCACTGCCGCCGCTGCCCTCGTTGGTGGCACCACAGTCGCAGCATATCTCGATGCCAAATTTCACTTGCGGAAAGATATATCAAACCTGCTCGCTATCAAGACATCCGAGCGCAAATATGCCACCGCTGGTATGGATCTACTCCGATACCTAGTTACAATAAGTTGGAATTGACTACTAACAGCTCTCTAGTCAGTCAGAACAAAGCGAATGCATGGTTCGTCTTTCTGGAGACGGTAAAACAATACCCTGAAATGACCTGTCTCTGGACTCGGGAGCAATCATATACATACCGAGAAATCTTGGATCAGGTCAACCAGTATGCCCATTTCTTTTTGTCCCATGGCGTGCAGAAGGGGGACCTTGTCGCCATCTACCTCCAAAACAACGTCGAGTTCATAGTCGCATGGATTGCACTCTGGGGAATTGGGTGTGCACCTGCCGCGATCAACTATAATCTCACAGGGGATGCCCTGATCCACTGTTTGAAGATCAGTGGCGCGGCCATTCTTCTGGTGGATAAAGACGCCGGCTGTCAGGCCCGCGTGGAAGAGTGCCGAGATCGTATCATCGGCCTAGGGATGAATCCCATGGTGGTGGACGAGACCCTGAAGGCGCATATTCGCACTTTTCCGACAGCACTGCCACCGAAGGAATTGAGCAAGCATGTAACTCGCGAGTTCCCGGCTATTTTGTTATACACTTCCGGTACCACCGGGATGCCCAAGGGCTGTGCATTCACCATGGAACGACTCTATACCACGCTGTTCTTCCGCGCTGACATGATGGGAGACACACTTGGACCAAATGGGGATCGCTGGTACAGTTGTATGCCCTTGTACCATGGCACTGCGGCGATCAGCATGATTGCTTGTCTGGTAGTGGGTGAGAGCATTGCGATCGCGCCCAAGTTCAGCGTCAGCAGGTTCTGGTCAGATGTGCGCGACTCGGAATCTACCATCTTCGTCTATGTTGGAGAGACTGCTCGCTACTTGCTCGCCGCGCCCCCGTCACCCGAAGAACGGAACCACAAGGTCCGCTGCATGTACGGCAATGGGCTCAGACCGGATGTCTGGGATAAATTCCGCGAACGGTTCGGCGTGCCGGAGGTCGGAGAGTTCTTTAATAGCACAGAGGGTATCTTTGGCCTCTTCAACTACAACCGCGGTCCTTTCACAGCGGGCTGTGTGGGTCACCACGGTCTGCTTATGCGTGGCCTCTTGCATAATGTCTTCATTCCCGTTGCTATAGATCCGGAGACGGGGGATATCCTTCGGGATCCTAAGACCGGATTTGCTGTTCGCGCGCCGTATGAGCAAGGAGGCGAAATAATTGTCAACGTTCCGGGGAAAGAAGCCTTCCAAGGATATTGGCGCAATGACGAGGCCACAAACAAGAAGTTCCTGCAAGATGTCTTCAAGAAGGGTGATATTTACTATCGATCCGGAGATGCTCTACGCCGCCAGAGCGATGGCCGGTGGTATTTCCTCGACCGACTTGGCGATACATTCCGCTGGAAGAGTGAGAACGTGTAAGTTGATGGTCCTCCCAGACGAAACTGCGAAGCAAGCTGATGAACCTGTGTCTTGAATAGGGCCACCGCCGAGGTCTCAGAAGTTCTCGGCAAATTCCCCGGTATCGCCGAGGCCAACGTCTATGGTGTTCGTCTTCCTAATCACGAGGGCCGCGCCGGCTGCGCAGCCATTCAGATCACCCCGGAAGCACGCCAGACCTTCGACTTTAGAGCTCTTGCAACATACGCGCGGTCTAAGCTGCCAAAATATGCCGTTCCGGTCTTCCTTCGCATCGTCGAGAATTCCACCCATATCCACAATCATAAGCAGAATAAGGTGCCACTTCGTGCTGAGGGCGTCGACATTTCATTGATCGGCACCAAGGCGCCTGAGGGTAAAGATGATACTTTCTTGTGGATGGCTCCCGGTGATCAGTTCTATTCGCCGTATGGACAGAAGGAGTGGGAGCAATTGTCGAGCGGGAGTGCTCGCTTGTAGTGCGCGCTTGTGAGTTAGGAGTTCGAGCAGACTATCCTGGGTCATGCCGTAACTATCACTACCTTAGACGATTTCTCGACTATATACTATGTCCTATAAGCATGAACTCATCCAGCGCATGCTGCAAATTTATAACATCTTTATACTGTATTTAACCTTGGCATTTGAGATTCCCGTCATTGATCAGACTGTTGCAAAAAGAATCTATATATTGCACATTTACCAATCAACTGGCACCAAAATACTAGGAAAGTCTCGCTAAGGAGGACGAGGACTATACTAAAAAGACACAAAGCTCGCTTTACGCTGTTTTCATCAGTCAAATCCATCAAGAACAATGGGACACGGCCGCGCCAGGCTACCATATCAGATCTATTTCTTGACAAGGCCCAAGAGGTTGATGCTCTTGGGGCGCTCAATGGGCAGACCCAGAGCGCGATCCCAGATCAATTGGGCAAGGGGACCAAGGGCACGGCTGACACCGAAGGTGACAGTATAGTAAAGGGGCTGCTGGAAGCCGTAGTGGTGGAAGAGGACACCGCTGGCGGCATCGACGTTGGGGTGGGGGTTCTTGGTCTATGGGAAGAATGGTATGTTAGCGAAAGAGTCTTTTCGAAGTGATGATAATCGTGAAACATACCTTTCCGTGCTCGGTAAGGACACCAGGAGCAATCTCGGAGTTTTTCTTGACCAGCTGGAACACTGGGTTGGCCATCACATCGGGACGGGTGGCGGCAAAGTCCATCAGAGCCTGGAAACGGGGATCGGGCTTGCGGAGCACACCGTGACCGTAGCCAGGGACGACACGACCGGACTTGAGGGTCTCCCAAAGGTAGTTGCGAACATCGTCATCAGTGAACTTAACTCCGATCTTGTCCTGCATGGCGAGGACCCAACGGAGAACCTCCTGGGCGGCAAGGCCGTGAAGAGGGCCAGCCAGACCAAGGAGACCAGCGCTGTAGCTGAGGAAGGGATCGCTCAGAGCACTGCCGACCAGGTGGGTGGCATGAGCTGAAACGTTGCCACCTTCGTGGTCACCGTGCAGAGCCAGGTATAGACGGAGCAGGTCGTGGAAGTCGCTGTTCTCAGCGCCGCCCTTGCCGAGCAGCTCTGCGAAGTTATACGACCAATCCTGAGCGGCGTCCAGCTTCTGGGTACCAACGGCATCAATCTCGTTGGGACGGAAAACGAGGGCAGCGACACGGGGGATCTTGGCAAGCAGGGAGATGCTGTCATCAAAGGTAGGCTCCCAGTACTCGGCCTTGTTGATACCCTTCTCGTAGGCCTTGGCGAACTTGGACTCTGTGTTGAGAGCGGCCACGGCGATGGAAAGCTGGGTCATGGGGTGCATGTTGGAGGGGAAGGACTTAATCAGATCAAGGATGTGTGTGGGAAGGTGCGACTTCTCAGCCAGCTCGCGCGAGAAGGCGCGAACCTGCCCAGTGGAGGGCACCTGGCCAGTAAGCAATAGCCAGAACATGGCCTCGGGCAGCATCTCAGTTCCAGTGGTACCCTTAGGCAACTCCTTCTGGCAGTCCTTGATGGTCTTGCCGTGGAAACGAATTCCCTCATCGGCGTCGAGGACGGAGCCCTCCCAGAGCATGGCCTTGAGGCCACGCATGCCACCAATGACATTGCTAACCTTGGCATCACCAATTATCTCATCACCCTGAGCCTTCACCTTCTGGAGGAGCTCCCGCTTAGCGGGGATAACCTCCTTCAGGGTGGTCTTCAGGTCAGGTTCCGCGGTCGCATAGTGACGAGCGGAAAGAGCAGGGCGTGTTGCCTGTAGAGAAAGTCAGAAGAGCATGTCAGATACAGAATTATCAGTTGGACTGACCTGAGCAAGTTTAGAGACATGGCGGGCAGATCTCCAGCTGAGAGCCATTTTGTGTGCGGTGGTTGATGGGGTCCGGGGGTGGATTTCGCGGGGGCGGGAGAGACGAAGTGTGGGGAGGAAAACGGGGATGAAGCTTAACAACAGCGATTGAGTGAGGGAGTGAGGTTTCAGAGGAATTGGTGATGGTAGAAGGGCACGGAAGGGAAAAAGGAAGAAAAAAGACTTGTGAGTTTAATGATCGGCCGAGCATTCAGCCAACGAGTCGGTTGAACGCGGGGGACAGGGGTGTCTCTCTACCGAGGCCCGGGGGCGGTTGCATGCGGCCGGAGATCACGTTGTTTGGAAGTGACTTTTTGGTTTGTACTTGAGTCTTGAGCCTTGAGGAATGTCCATAAGACTACTGCGTAATCTACAAAATGCTCATGAGAAATTCAATCTGTCCAACTATACTAGGTAGTCTATAGACAATGTCTATGTAGTAGTATGTTCTATGGAATGTTGTTGCTCAAAGACCCTCGGACCTCCCTCGGATTGAAGGAGGTAATCCAAACCAATCGCAAGTGATCTCAGCTCAGATCGGCCCCGGCATTGTCCCAGAGGCTGCCTCTTACCGGATGATCCATTTAACCGGGGAAGAGGATTGAGTTTCGGCCAGTCGGTCTGTGATTCTCATGACGTGGGATGCCAGGATTGATGCCTCAGGCCACTTCAGACAGCCAAGACATTGAGGCAACGAGGCACCAAAGATCAAAGATCAGGCACAAATGTCTGTGACCCAATCAGACAAATCGGGTTAGCGGCTTTTCTAGATCTTCCCCAGGGCGGCACCGGATTGCCCCGCTGGGTGGATGACTCAGCTAAAAAAAAAAAAATTTGGTGCGGGTGGGTCAGCAATCAGCGATGGCGAAGATTGTTTTCGCATCTTCTTCAAGACCACTCTCCCCTCTTTGTGCTTTTTTTCTTTCGTCTGTCGTTGTTTAGGGTTCTCTTGGGTCTCTGAGAATCGTGTTGTATATACCTTACGATTCTACCCAATCCTATCTCTCTTCCTGTTCTGTGTGTGCTACTTGCGCTCTGAACAGAACCCTTTCTCTTCGTTAAGGGCGATTTGCCCCTCTCTCATATAGTCAAGGGCCTCTTATCTTTGCTCTTGTCTTCTCGATATCTCCTCTTGATATCGATACTCGATCCCTCGAGTCTCAATCTTCTGGACGATGCCACACACGGTCGACCCCTCTGAGACGCACGCCATGCCGACCATCGTCGCAAAGGGCCCCTCCGGCGTTCCCCCCACCGCCGAAGAGATTTCGTCCCTATTCACCACTATTTGCACATCCGAATCCTCCCAGGACTCTCTCGATACCGCATATGCGTTGACCAACCTGCTCATCGAAAGCACCGGCCCTGCCGGCCTGCTGAACTACAATGTTCTCGCCGAAACCCGGAAGGCGGCCACTAATAAGAAGGACGGCGCCGGGCGCGAGAGTGCCATGCTCATTCTGGGTGCCTTGTTCGAGCGCTTCCCCGCCAAGTACCCCCTCAGCGAGGCCATCTTCCTTCTGCACGATGGGGGTGTCTTTGACCTTGCCCTGGATGGCCTGGCCGATAAAAGTTCCATTATTCGCGACGCTGCCCAGTACGCCATCGATGCTCTGTTCGGAAGCCTGAGCCCCGAGGCTATGGTCAATGGCCTGCTCCCTGCTCTCGAGCGATACCTTGGAAAGGGTTCCGGCAAGTGGCAAGGTTTCGTCGGCGCCTACTCGCTCATCGAAAAGATGGCTGTCAAGGCGCAATTGGGCAAGGGCTCAAAGGAGGAGGAACGCCAGAAGGATTTGCTGCGCGATGCGATGGGCAAGACCTTGAAAGAGCTCATCCCTATCGTTGAGTCCGGCATGCACGACCTGAAGAGCGAGGTGGCCAAGCAGGCTGTCAAGACCATGACCGCTCTCACCACCCTGCTATCCAATGACGATGTTGCTCCCCGCATTCCTCTCTTGATTAAGGCCATGGAAAACCCCTCCGCTGCGACTCTCCAGAAGACAATCCACGCCTTGTCCCAGACCACTTTTGTTGCCATTGTCACATCTCCCGTGTTGGCCATGCTGACCCCTCTGCTGGCACGGTCTCTCAACACCCCCGCCACTCCCCAAGAGACTCTTCGCCAGACTGTTGTCGTTGTGGAGAACCTGACCAAGCTTGTCCACGATCCTGCCGAGGCCCGCACTTTCCTCCCCAAGCTCCAGCCTGGTGTGAAGTCGGTCAAGGAAGGTGCCTCGCTGCCCGAGGTCCGTGAACTCGCCACCCGTGCCCTCGACGTCATTGAGACCGCCATGGGAGACAACAAACTCGCCTCTGGTTCCATTACCAAGACCACTCCCGAGGACGTCCTGGTTGTGTTGGATGCTCAGATCAAGGAGCACGGTGGTTTGGGCGGCTTCGGTGATGCCAAGCTGCATGATATGGCTAAGACCTTTATTGCAGGTATGGTCCGTGAGGATATCAACTGCCGTATGCACGACCGCATTCCCGGTTGCATTGACCCCTACCTCCGCGGTCTGCTCGTTGGAGACACGGAGGCCGTTGCCACTGCTGTTCAGGCTCACTACATCGCAGAGGATGAGGCCAAGTTCGGTAAGCCCGTTCAGGACGATCCCAACGAGGTCGAGATTGTCAACGCCGACTTCTCCCTTGCCTACGGTGGTATGCTGCTGCTGTCTCACACCAACCTGCGTCTTCTGAAGGGCCACCGCTACGGTCTCTGCGGCCGCAACGGTGCCGGCAAGTCTACCCTCATGCGCAGTATCGCCAACGAGAAGCTCGAGGGCTTCCCGTCCCAAGACGTCGTTCGTACTTGCTTCGTGGAACACAACCAGGGCGAGGATGCCAACCTGAGCATCTTCGAGTACGTTGCCAAGGACCCCAAAATCGCTGAACAGGGCGATGAACACATCTCGAAGGTCCTTCTCGAGTTCGGTTTCACTGATGGCCCCGAGGGTCGCCAGTCCCAGCCCGTGGGCTCCCTGTCTGGTGGTTGGAAGATGAAGTTGGCTCTCGCCCGTGCCATGCTCCAGAAGGCTGATGTGCTTTTGCTGGACGAGCCTACTAACCACTTGGATGTGGCCAATGTTAAGTGGCTTCAGGAATATCTGAAGTCGCACACCGAGATCACCAGTTTGATCGTCAGTCACGATTCTGGCTTCCTTGATGAAGTCTGTACAGATATCTACCACTATGAAGGCAAGAAGCTTGTCTGCTACAAGGGTAACCTTGCCGAGTTCGTCAAGCAGAAGCCTGAAGGCAAGAGTTACTACACCCTGTCTGCTTCCAATGTGCAGTTCAAGTTCCCGCCTCCTGGAATCCTGTCTGGTATCAAGTCTCAAACTCGTGCCATCATGCGTATGAGCAACGTTTCCTTCACCTACCCTGGCGCTTCCCGCCCGTCTCTTCAGGATGCCTCCCTGTCGCTTTCCCTCTCATCCCGTGTCGCCATTATCGGTGGAAACGGTGCCGGTAAATCCACTTTCATCAAGATTCTGACCGGTGAGACTATTCCTCAGAGCGGAAAGGTCGAGAAGCACCCCAACTTGCGTATCGGTTACATCAAGCAGCACGCTCTGGAGCACGTTGAGATGCACTTGGAGAAGACGCCCAGCCAGTACCTCCAGTGGCGTTACGCCAACGGTGATGATCGTGAGGTGTTCCTGAAGCAGACCCGTATCTTGACCGAGGCCGACAAGGCCCAGCTGGAGAAGCCTGTCGATCTTGGCGATGGCCGTGGTGCTCGTCGCATCGAGGCCCTGATTGGTCGCCAAAAGTGGAAGAAGTCCTTCCAGTATGAGGTCAAGTGGGTTGGCCTTCTCCCCAAGTACAACACCATGATCTCGCGTGAGACTCTGCTCGAGCTTGGCTTCTTCAAGATGGTTCAGGAGTTTGACGATCACGAAGCTTCCCGTGAGGGCTTGGGATTCCGTGTCCTCGACCCCAAGACTATCACCAAGCACTTCGAGGACATTGGTATGGACCCCGAGATCGCCAACCACAACGAGATCTCCGGTTTGTCCGGTGGTCAAAAGGTCAAGGTCGTGCTTGCTGGTGCTATGTGGAACAACCCCCATCTCTTGGTCCTGGACGAGCCGACTAACTTCTTGGATCGTGACTCCCTTGGTGGTCTGGCTGTTGCTATCCGTGACTTCAAGGGTGGTGTCGTTATGATTTCCCACAACGAGGAGTTCGTGGGTGCCCTTTGCCCCGAGCAATTGCACATCGCCGATGGCCGTGTCGTCAGCCGTACCAACAACGCTGTCAGCCTTGACCGCTTCGAGGACAGCGCTGCCAACTCGCCTTCCGGCCCTGGCACCCCTGCCACTGGCTCGGCCGTTACCAGTGCCGCCCCGTCAGCTGTCAACTCTGGCGCTGAAGACACGGGTGACCTCAAGTTCCGTGCTAAGAAGAAGAAGAAGATGACCCGTGCCCAGCAGAAGGAGCGCGAGGTCCGCCGTCGTTTGCGCCACATTGAATGGGTAAGTTTCTTGACATTTCTGTTCTTTGCATCATATTAATATCTATCGCAGTTGAACTCCCCCAAGGGTACTCCCAAGCCCGTTGACTCGGACGACGAATAGGCACGCTTTACAACATTATGATTCGCAATGTCCGGGAGACAAAACTCGGAATTTTCTCGCATCATGAGCACCATGTTAATGTTTTGGTCTGGCATAGGATCTGATAGACGGTGTTTGGCGTTTTCTTTCATTTTCGTTTTTTTTTACGGCATAGATTCCGTTATGTGCCGCTTTCGCCAGTATTGTACATGATTTGAATAGATACTTCAGTGCGTCTATTAAGCGACAGCAAAAGTTATGCATTCTCATTTGATTGTGGTTCTATAATGGTCCTGTGCCTTCTTCGCTAGGTTATATCAGTCTCGTTATTCCATTCGACTAGAAGCTTTAAACCTATCTGTGCGATAACCAGGATATTCCGGGAATATGAAGAAAAGACAGTGACTGTGTGTAGAATACAAACGCCCAATCCATGATCTGGGCCACAAAGATCAATACTCAACCATAAGTGGAAGATCCCTAGAACTACGTCCGAGCCAGATACGGAGCGTCCCCTCTGGAATGATCCAGTTCTGCGCTCGAACGCTCCAATAACTGAGATCTTTACGAGTCAACGTCAACT
Organism: Penicillium sp. DV-2018c; assembly: GCA_028827535.1. Classification (NCBI taxonomy): domain Eukaryota; kingdom Fungi; phylum Ascomycota; class Eurotiomycetes; order Eurotiales; family Aspergillaceae; genus Penicillium; species Penicillium sp. DV-2018c. The sequence goes on from JAQJAA010000005.1 coordinate 2,992,557, forward strand.
GGACAGTCCTAGTCTCACCGGGCTGCATGAGGACTTTGGTGAAATTTCGCAAGACTCGGTCAGGGAACTCAATCGGTTCGCGGGACCAGCCTAGTCCACGGTGCTCGGCCACATCTTCAGGGAACGAAACATATACCTGCACCACATCCTGTCCGGTACGCTTACCAGTGTTTGTTACTTGCACAGAAAGTTCGACCATGGGTTCGTAAAGTGACGGATTACCACCAGGTCCGCCGCCTGCGGCGGATAGCGTCTGGCGCTGGTTGTATCCTTTGGGGTACGGGTACGGGCCAGGTTCAGTGCCCGTCAGAGAGTCGAGGTAGGGGTATATGTACTTGCGGAGAACGCGGAAGCCGGGTGGGAAAAGGCTGGCAGAAGGGGATTCCCCTTTGTTATCATAAGTGGGATGCTCAACCTCATTAGCGGGTCGCTTAGCAGGCAGCTGAGACCGGTGTTGTAATTTCTCGATGCTGAGTGTAGAGTAATCGAAGGTCGTGTATGACAAACCGAACCCAAACTCGAACCGAGGAGTTACATTGAACTTGTCGAAATAACGATAGTCAATATAGAGACCCTGCTCGAGGTTGACCTGGGGAACGGATGACCCGGAATGCTCATACAGCACTTGCGCCCCTGGGCCATAGTCTTCGAGGCTGCGACCAATGGTGTATGGCAATCGTCCGCTGGCATCGACGTCGCCGAATAAAACCTCCACCAGAGCATTCCCGCTTTCTTGGCCGGGTAGATTGGCATACAGCACGGCATACACACCAGGAAGGTCAATCCAAGACTCCATCACAACAGGGCCAATGGAATGTACAACGACCGCTGTTTTGCCTTGGCCACCGCCGCAATGCTTCGCGACCTTCTCTACCAGCTGAGTGCCGTTCTTTTGCAAGAACAGATCATTCCGATCAGCGTCCACCCCTTCGCTGCGAATAAATCCTTCGCCGCCATCTGCGTTTGCAAAGACCAAACACAGATCCCGGTCTGCGAGGTCCTCGAGGGCAACATTATTCGTCAGATAACCTCGAACATCAACCGAGTCCTTCGACCAGGCAGACTGCAGTGCCTCCCATGGACTGACCAGGTATGGGGACTCGACAGCGCCGCTGCCCCAACCAGACGCCAAGGTCCCTTGGTTGCATCCTCGGTCAGGACAGGCATTCGGTCCTTTGCCGGGACCAGCGTCTTCGCCGTATACACCGACGCGGTATTTGCCGCTGGGAACGGACTCGTCGCGCAGGAGTGGAAGGGTATTATTGATATTCTTCAAAAGCACGGTGCCTTCGGCAGCGACCTGGCGAGCAACATTACGATGGGCGTGTGGGCCACTCCCCTGTGCATTGACAAATTTGTTGACCACACCCGTAGCATCGTTATCTGGTGAGCCTTCATATAGATGTCCGATTCGCTCCTGTGTCCAAGAAGAGAAATTAGGCCCGCCCTCTCCGTCCGGAGCTGGCTTCTCCCACGAGTCCTGTCCGAATTGGTACCAGGCGGCCACGATACGAGTGACCATGTCGTTCAAACGCTCCACGGGAACAGACGTATTCAAAGCTGCGCGAGTCAGTTCGCTCCCCCATAACCCGATACCGTCAGCCCAGTGGAGGCCATCGCCAGGCATGCTCATGTCCAGGCCTCCGATGGCGCTCTGGACCCCTGAACGCTGGGCCAGCCAATCCGACTGCACGAATCCTTGAAAGCCCAGCTCGTCTTTGAGCACCCCGTTCAAGAGTTTACTATTTTCACAGGCATAAGTGTTGTTGACCATTTGATATGAGCACATGATGCTGGCCACATCGGCCCGTACGCTCTCGGCAAACGGCCAAGCAAAAACCTCGTGTAGTGCACGATCATCAATATTCGACGATAGTGCAGTAGGCGTACCCCATTCAAATGACTGACGGAAATGTTCTTGTTCGTTCCCAATAAAGTGTTTTGCGGTTGCCATGACTCCGTTCTCTTGGATACCACGAATGGTCTCTGCCGCAGCCACGCCTTGCAGAACTGGATCCGAACCGAATGCCTCCCAATTACGGCCTCCGGCAGGCATCAGGCCAAGCGGCCCCATTGATGGGCCGAGGATGACGTTCACGCCTTTCAGTCGTGCTTCCCGCCCCAGAGCAAAGCCTCGTAGTCGCATAAGGTCGCGGTTCCATGTTGCACCAGCAGTTATTCCCGCTGGGAATGCTGTGATATTTTGGGCGTATCTGAGGCCAAGAGGTCCGTCTTGTAGGCAGAGGGAAGGAAACTTAACGAGCTCGGCAGGTCCTGAGCAGAAAATGTCAGTCTCGGTGGGCGGACGCACAGCAGTGAGATTGATCCCAAATGCTTACCGGTATTTCCAACGCAAAGTCCCATCTGCCAGCCTGTTCCAGTAGTAATGTTCACCTTTTCGGGAAGTGACATCTTTTTGACCATCTCTTGGGCCTTGATATAGCTTTCGGCCCATTGTTTACTCGTTCCACCAAGAGGAGTAGGATACCAGGGGTCCGCTTGCTGCGACTGTCAGAACCCGGTCTCGAATTGACAACATCTCATCCAGCGGTGAGGGGGCAACCTACAGATTCATTGCCTGTGGCTCCGGAAGAGGACCAGGGCAGGCCTCTAATCGCAACCCACACTACCACCAGTGCAAGTATAAAGAAGCTCAAAACACTCCACCAAGAGTGGAGACGAAATAATGACCTCCAGCCAAATTTCTGTTTATCATCTTCATCTTGGCTCTTCCTGTGGTTCAATAACAGGCCCTTGTCCGATGGTAGGCCATAATCGTCACTGTACCGTCCACTGAGCGCCACAGAGGTTCTGCCCGAGTCCCCTTCCTCCAGATCTGTAGCAAACGAGTCCGACAGAAAATCGCGATTTGCTTGAAGGATACCTTTGATGCACTTCGACGTATCACGCTCGTCGTTGAGGGCATCGATCGGAACGGAATTCGCATGGTTCGTTGTCGAGCTTGAGCTTTGTGCATGCTGAGATCTGTCCTTTTTCAATGGTAGAAGTCTGATATTGATTCGATCGGAAGACCCCCTTCCACTCGATGGGGTTTCTAAGTCATCGTGATTCTCCCAACTGCTCTCCGACGTCGACTGTTCGGCCGGTGGATTCTCTGGCGCGTATTCGCGACGCGTCGAGCGATTGGAGTTGGAGGGATTAGCCAAACGTGGGGCTTCTTCCTGAGCAGGTGAGGAAGCCATTCAGTCTTCAATGTCCATGACTTTGCAGGATCTCTGAAATGTTCCCAAGGGAATGGAGTCTGGTGTTTGTGACTATCCATGTACTCCGTAGTTATCGAAGAGGCAGGGAGATGGTCACATGACATCATTTTTTATCGGATGCATCTGTGCCTCCAAAGGGGGTACGAGAAGACACAATCCGAGATATCACGATCTATTGTGTAGTCAGGACTCAAGCATTACGAAGACTGAAGTACTAAGTAGATGCTTTCCTAGGAAGGACCAGGTAAAATGAAAGTTGTGAAATTGACTAATTGTTATACAACTATGCTAACTCCAGATGGTAAATCCAGGCCATTTTCAAACGGCAGACAGTCAAAAAGCAGAAACAAGGGTATTCATCATCATAAAATCAAAGCCCGCTCAAAGCTTGGCAGCGCTGCCGGCAGAGGAGATCTCATTGTACAGCAGGCTGGTCAGGAAATCAGCGTAGTCCTCGCCGGTGACCTGACTGGCGAAGTAGCGAGCAGCGAGCTGGAACTTGTTGCCCTTGCCAGCCTTGGAAGCCAGGCTGTCAGCCTGCTCCTGGAGGAGACGCAGGGCAAAGGCCTTGTCCATGCGCTTGCCATCCGAGGTGGTGATATTGTGACGAGTCCACTGCCAGAGTTGACTGCGGGACACTTCGGCAGTGGCGGCATCCTCCATGAGGAAGTTAATGGGCACACAGCCGACACCACGGAGCCAGCCCTCCATGTAGCTGAGGCCGATGTTCAGGTTCTTGCGGATACCCTCCTCGGTGATCTTGCCGGGTACGTTCGTGTTGAGAAGGTCGTTGGCGGTGATATTGACGTCCTCGCGGCGGACAAACAGCTGGTTGGGAGTAGGCATGTGCTTGTTGAAGACCTCGGAGGCAATGGCGGCCAAGGCGGGGTGAGCAACCCAGGTGCCGTCGTGACCGGCACGCACTTCACGAAGCTTGTCGGCACGGACACTCTCCATGGCCTTGTCGTTGGCGGCAGGGTCGTTCTTGATGGGGATCTGGGCGGCCATACCACCCATAGCGTGCACGCCACGACGGTGGCAAGTCTTGATGAGGAGCTTCACGTAGGCATCCATGAAGGGGACGGTCATAGTGACGTCAGAGCGATCGGGGAGAACAAAGTTGGGGTGCTGGCGGAACTTCTTGATGAAAGAAAAGATGTAATCCCAACGACCACAGTTAAGACCGGAGCTGTGATCACGAAGCTCGTAGATGATCTCGTCCATCTCAAAGGCAGCAGTGATGGTCTCAATCAGGACGGTACCACGGATAGTACCACGGGGCATACCAATATAGTCCTGGGAGAGGTTGAAGACGTCATTCCACAGACGAGCCTCGAGGTGAGACTCCATCTTGGGCAAGTAAAAGTAAGGACCGGCACCGCGGGCGACGAGCTCCTTGGCGTTGTGGAAGAAGTACAAACCGAAATCGAACAGACCGCCGGAGATGGGCTCACCGTCGACAGTGAAGTGCTTCTCATCCAAGTGCCAGCCACGAGCACGGGCGATCAGGGTGGGCAGTTTGCGGTCAGTACGGAGCTTGTAGTCCTTGCCGCCCTGCTGGAAGTCGACCTGGCGACGGATAGCATCGTACAGGTTGATCTGACCATTGATCATGTTATCCCAAGTCGGGGCACTTGAATCTTCGAAATCGGCCATATAAGTCCAGACGTCGGAGTTCAGAGCATTCACGACCATCTTGCGGTCGGTAGGACCAGTGATCTCGACACGGCGGTCAACGAGACCAGGAGCAGGGGGAGCACCCTTCCAGGCATCGTTCTCACGAATGTGCTTGGTCTGAGGAAGGAAGTCGAGGAGGGCGCCCTTGTCGATTTCGGCCTGACGATCAATGCGGCGTTGGAGGAGAGCTTTGCGGGTAGGGTTGAAGGCACGGTGCAGCAGAGCCAGGAAGGCACATGCCTCCTTGGTCAGAATCTTGCGAGCATCGTTGCTGATGGCGCCCAGGATGGCGACATCCTTGAGCTGTGTTTCGACTTGAGACATGGCGTATGTATATGATGTGTATGAATGTGAGTATATACTAGAGCTATTCCATTCAAGAATAATTTTTAGAAATGGGAAAGTTCAATTAGGAAAGAAGAAAAGAAAAGGAAGCAGGGTAGGAATGACTATATAGAGATGAGCAGAACCCCATCTGCCCGAGGGAGGTGCAATACGTCAGAGACACCGATGTGCCGCGGTTGTCTGTTTTGGGATTTGCCAATGATAAGCCGAACTCGGTCCTGCCCATTTGACCGTTGTCTTTTCACCGCTTCGGGGTAGTTTCCCGCGGGAAACGCTACCAAAGCTTCCTCTCGGCCGATCTTTCCCGCTTCCCCCATTTTCATTCCTTATTTGGGCTGCTACCCCATAAAGCTCGAGGTTGAATCTTCGGCATCGAGTCGCTTTTACCCCGAATAAAACCGGGATACGCCGTGTGCCGAGTCTTATCAGGTCTCAATTCAATTCGATGCTTGACTGATTTGCTGATGATATTGCTTAATATCTTTACTACATCGACCTTCTTGCCATCAATTAATCTAGGTACTTCTAGTACCCCACAAGCAGGCATCGAACAGTTTCTCTCATCCTTGCATTCGCCCTGCTACACCCGAGAGGGCGGCTGCAGAATACCGCCCGTATGCTTCGGACCTCCAATCAGCCGCGGCTCAGTCTCAGTCGGGAGTCTCCCATATATAGCAGGGTTCATCAGTCTCATCCGAATCCGAAATGTCCCGGAGTGTTGAGGAGTCATCCTAAGCTCATCAGCATGTGACCGCATGTGACGCTGCGATCGCACTATTTGACAAAACTTCATAACTAACATGGAAAGCCACTTGATACTTGGTCTACGATGTATATTCTGACAGTATTCCTGCAAAATAGATGTACTACCTTCCCTTACGCGCCCTGATCCAACCCCGTCTAAGCCAATGCGACTATGTACAATCCTCTGACAAACTCGATGCTCTGCATACCAACTGGGCCGTAAAGATGAAAGAATCATGTGGTAGCGACAAATCTTAACGCGACATTACACGGTCTCGATGTATCGTTTCAATTCCCTGAGAAACAGTGAAGTCAGCATTCGAATCAATGCCGCAGTAGACATTACCACATACCAATCAGTGACCGCCTCTTCCCACAAGCGCACCTCGTGTTCCCGAGTCCCAGCAAAGTGCTCGACGAATTTATCACCAAACACCTCCCGTGCGACACTCTCCGGTCGTGCAAATGTAACAATGGCCTCCTTCAGAGACTTGGCCAACCGCACACCCTGGTCGCTGGCGCCACCCATGTCCTCACCGCGGGCAAGAGGCGGGACGGGGATCTCGAGCTTCTGTTCCACTCCCCGCCATCCCAATGCCAGGATCGCCGCCAGGACTAGATGCGCATTGGTATCCGCACCCGGCACGCGTACCTCGAACCGGGTTGCTTTCGCGCTTGCCGTTGGGGGAGTGATCAGGCGGATAGAGGCAGCTCGGTGTTCCAGGCCCCACGAAACCGTGACCGGCGCCCAGAAGTTCTCCACTAGTCGTTTGTAGGAATTGATGGTCGGGGCCAAGATCGGCATGATGTCCGGGAGACCGACCAGAAGGCCGGCCAGGAAGTGTCGACCCAGATCGGACAGATGAGCGACGTCGGGGTAGGGTGGAGATGGATCGGGTGTATCGCGCGTGAAGGCGTTCTTTCCGTCTGCAGTGACGAGTGAGATATGCATGTGTCCACTGTTTCCCGGTAGGCCATGTCGGGGTTTAGCCATAAAGCATGGGGTGATGCCGTGCTTGATTCCGTATGCTTTGACGACGTATCTGTACAGGCAACCAGGTCAGTTGGGGCCGGCAAGGAAAGCTGATCAGAGAGTAACGTCATACTTGAACAACACCGCCTTATCGGCCATATCCTTTGCTTCACCGAATTGTAATGCCTATGACGATGTCAGTGCCAAAGGTGGTCCATGGTGCTCCCTCACGTCACTTACAGCCTCAAATACTCCGGGTCCACTCTCGGTATGCCACCCCTCAATGTCGCATCGGAAGTTCTCGCAGGCGTCGAAGATACCATAATAGTAGTCTTGATTGTGGAGGGGCCGCGTGATGGAATAACCAAACATGCCCTCAGTTATCGAAGGCAATGCATCCGCTGGATTTGACTTGAGAAAGCTGGCTGTCGCAGATGCTGCCCGCTCAGGACTGGCATGATCACCCGGTGCGCGGAACTGGTAGAACTCATATTCAGCTGGATCGAACAAGTCGGTCAGCCATGGCACCATATATAAACTGGGGTCCGGCAATGAACTAACCCCCTGCCATCGCCCGATACCCTGCCGCCTCGGCTTTGGCAGCTGCGGTCTTCATTAATCCTCGTGGACAGGCAGCAACCGGCTCCCTCGTGTCTGGATCCAGGAAACTGACGAGGAAGAAGGGCACATTGTTTTCCCATGGAATGCGACGGAAGCTGCGAAGATCTGGAACAGCGACAAGGTCACGGTATCCGTTTTCTTTATTGCTGATGGCCAGCTCCTTGTAATACGTCGCGTCGTGTTGATCCCAGCCGAAGATAACAGAGCAGAATCCGAACCCCTCAGTGACGACGGACAAAAACTTATCCTTTTTCATGAGTTTACCACGCAGAATGCCATCTATGTCCACGCCTGCCACTTTCACCCTCGTGTCATCCCTGAGGATCTCGGCGACATTCTCGGCTGTGACCTCGGTGTATGTGGGGTCCGACATGATAAGATCGGGATACAGGGGAAGGAGAAGGTCCGGGAGAGGAAGATTCAGGTATTGGAGTGAACAGGGGCACAAGAGAGCAGTGTAGTCAGTCGTTATTTCAAGATAAGGTAACGTTTCGTTTAGGGAGATTCGATCCCGTCGATCAGGTAAAGTGATCCCGAGCAAGTTGGCCAGCGCACTTGCGCAAGCTTGGAAGCTTATCCAGGCCTTATCGGGTGCGCCTTACCGCTTCGGGTCAGCATCGTCACCGCTTACCTAACGGTATCCACCCCGTGAGCGCTGCCCCGCGTATACTTTCAAAGCAAACACAATCTCGGTTGTGTTGACGACTCTCAAATCTGAATCAATTATAACCTCGCTTCCTGTGAGTGGCCTAGGCGTCGTATATGAATCGACAATGCCGTTGTGATTCTTGTGGTTGAGTCGTTGCTAATCTAGACCCCTGCTTAACTACAGGAGCTACACGATATCTCACATTGCACAATGGCTGCCACTACCCCTCGAGGACGCCTCCAAGGCAAGAACGCTATCATCACTGGCGCCGCCGGGTATGTCTCTCCTCGTCTCCTTGATGAGTTATCTCACCAAGTTCCTCGCTGATTCCAGGCTTGGGACAGTGGCATTGGTCTTGAAACCAGTATCCTATTCGCTCGTGAGGGAGCGAACGTCCTGATGGCCGATGTCTCCGAGCCGGCTCTTGCAAAGGCATTGGCCAAGGTGAAAGAAGTAGTGCCCAATGCTCCTCGAGTCGAGTCCATTCGATGTGATGTCTCCAAGGAGTCGGATGTACAGGCAATGGTCGAGGCACAGGATAGCTGGGGAGGCATGGATGTGATCTTCAACAATGCGGGAATCATGCATGCTGATGATGCCGATGCCATTGATACCCCCGAGAAGATTTGGGATCTCACACACAACATCAACGTTAAGGGTGTCTGGTTCGGTAGTAAACACGCCGTTCTCAGTCTGCGTCGTCACAAGAAGAGTCGTGGCAGCATCATCAACACTGCTAGTGTGGTCGCATTGGTGGGCGCTGCTACTCCTCAGCTGGCCTACACAGCAAGCAAGGGTGCGGTCCTGGCGATGACTCGGGAGTTGGCCATTGTTCATGCTCGTGAGGGCTTCCGCTTCAATGCTCTTTGCCCTGCCCCTCTGAAGTAGGTTACTCCACCTGCTTTGCTCTTCGCATCGGCTAACATCAGTGTAGCACTCCGCTTCTGCAGGATTGGCTCGGTGATGACAAGGCTAAGCGACACCGCCGGGAGGTGCACTTCCCGACCGGTCGGTTCGGTGAGGCCATTGAACAGGCTCACGCTGTGGTTTTCCTTGCCAGCGATGAGAGCAGTTTCGTGAATGGAACAGACTTTGTCGTCGATGGTGGAATGACCAAGGTAAGTGTGACGTAGCTTGAATTTCCCACATCCACGCTAACGAGCCATTCCAGGCTTATGTGACCCCGGAGGGTCCGGCCACTCCTGCGCCTATGAACAATGGCCATTGAGTTGGTCTCAGACCCATTTGAGACTTTGATTAGCCGCTATCAAGGATCTGTATGGTCAGCAAAGTCGGAGATGTGAACACAGACCCGAGGTCCGGGATGTCTTACGAGTGGATATGTGGATACACTCGGGGGTTGTCAGTTGACAATCTGTTGATCCCGGTTCCTGGATATTCAACGATTTATTTGTTGTACTACGCAGTAAATCACGTCGTCAATGCATATTGTAGGAGACAAACCGGATAGTATCTTATGCTCAAACTGAAGTGGCCTGATTGCCTGATCGTCCCCACAAAGTACAACGTCACATCGGCCCGCGTCATGGATTCCCAATTTCCCCGCATTTCCGCTTCTTCCGCTGCTCCGCTGCTCCGACGCCCCTTTTACCTTTTGACCTCCTTCCAAACGTTCTAACTTCTGAATATCCAACATCCATACTCATCAAAATCATATTCTGTACGATACATTCACAATGTCCCAATTTGCTATTCCGGGTACGAACAAGTCATATGGAAATCACCCAACTGGACCCAGTCTTAAGCCTCGGAACCCACGCATGTCAGTTAATTCAGCCCCTTTCTTTCTACGCCCGCGAGTAACTAACTTTTCTTACAGGCTGATTCCTTTGTTGGCAACGATTGGTCTTGGTATGCGCTTAGTTAACTGCTGATAACATTCTTATACGGATCACTGACTTTGTCACGTGCAGGTTTCGGAGCATACAATTATTACACCGAGGTCAAGTCGCGGCAGCAAGCGTCCTTGATGGAGGAAGAACAGCGTTTGGCACGGAACCTGCAATTGATGGATGCATACGGCGACAAGAACAGTGTTGATGATGTTCAGCAAGCCCTCGACGCTTACAACCTTCGATGAACGACAGTGGGCTCATTGAGATGCTGGTCATCTTGAAGCCCATGGTGTCTTTGATTATTTTCCTGTTCGACTTGCGTGTATCGGTGTATGGGGTTTATGAACTTGTTTTAATGATACGCCGCTCACATCTGGCGTCGGGTACGCACGAGCTTTTTCTGGGGAAAGGGAGTACGGACTCGATCGGCATAAATGTATATATATCAATCACAACTTCAGACCATCTGATCCATTGTTATGGAAACAGCCCAGTCAGCCCTGTCAGTCTCCCTTATATCCCGTAGATGCTTCTTCCGGATGGATTTCAGCGGTACTCGAAGGCATCACAGGGGGAAGAGATCCATGTTAGTAGATTTATGTATGGCTAGCATACCAGACTGTCAACAGACACGTTTTCTATCACGAGCAAGCGAGGCTATCAGCGTGGAGAAATCCACAGTGGAGAGATGCCACTGTCATTCGGGTGGATGCAAGCGATAGCGAAGTGACAGATTGACTGAATTGACCAAATCGAACAGAAATGACATTCCACAGTGTACTCCGTGCATCATACACATTCCTTTGCCAAGGAAGTAGGATCTGGTTTAGATAGTCCCCTTTTCAGCTGTTCTCTGATTCGCGTCAGCATAAAGAGACTATACGATGTCGGGAAAGTCCATGCGGCTATCCACCAGACGGCGGGCATATCAACAGACTAGCACTTTAGTGCTTTTGAAACAAATTGATAAGCTTTTCTTACTCGATTCGACACCGTTGCCTCCTGTACGTAAGGTAGTGGGCGTATATTCTATTGGACTGATATGCTACCTCCTAGCTTCCCCGCATAGTCTCAATCCCTCTGTCGGATTTCCCATTGCTCTCATGATTCAATAAGAGAGGCTCAACGGGGTACTTAATTTGTCTTTCTCCCCAGATTTGGGATTCTTTTCATATATTCTTCACTCTTTGGAACTTAGTATCTACTTCACAATGAAAGAAGGTCAACTCGAAGGCGATGATGCCAAGCTGGCCGCTATGGGCCATCGGCCTGAACTTCAACGCAGTCATTCGACTTGGTAAGGAAACGAACTTGTCAGTGTACACAAGAATCGGCGCTGACCGTTGGATTCAGGTCAATGCTTGGTTTGGCCTTTGCGGTTCTGAATGTAGGTTGGGCTGGGATGGTAACTGCATATCTTTGAGCTAATGTGTTCAGTCGTGGACTGCACTTTCGGCCAGTCTGTCAATCAGTCTCACCTCCGGTGGAAGCACGAGCGTGGTTTGGGGTAAGAGAATTGCCAAAGCCCTTTATGGGACAATGTTAATATGCGATGTGTAGGATTGGTGACTGCAGGATTCTGTAACCTCTGCATCGCATGTTCCCTAGCTGAGTTTCTCTCGGCATATCCGACGTATGATCTAGTATTCCTGAGATTGGTTTCTACACCAGACTGATTCTTTGACAGGGCCGGTGGACAATATCATTGGGTTGCAGGTGAGTTATCACAATGCTTGCAGAAGACTAGGCCTTGCGATTGACGCTGATTTGCATGGTAGCTAGTACGTTCTCCGCGGATGAAAAGTCGCTCCGACTCGCTATTGACGCTAACGGATCGAAGTCGCGTGGCCGAGTACAGTTCCAATCCTCTCATGGGTGACGGGGTGGGTCAATGTGGCAGGTTGGGTATGCGAGACAATCATGCGATGTAGTGCTGAGATCTAATATCCAACAGATTGCTCTCGTTGCCACGAATTCTCTTCTCTCCAGCCAGCTTATTGTTGGAATCATTTCCGTTCTACACGAGGTGAGAAAGCCCTCTCTGCGCAGTATCCTCACCCAAGCTAACTGTACATGGAGAACTATGTGCCCAAACCCTGGCACCAATTCCTGATATACATCGGCTTGACCATCGGTTCCTTCATTATCAACGCATTCATGAATTCCGCCCTGCCGATGATCTATCGCGGTGCCTGTGAGTTAAACCTGTCCATTCGGTTTCTATCTCTAACAATAGTCAGTCATGTGGTCGATTGGAGGGTTTGTGATCGTATCTATCACTGTCCTCGCATGCGCCTCTCCCAACTATAACTCGGCTTAGTATGAAACCCTCAAAGTGGACTCAAATAACGACAACTGACATACATGCCTGTAGCTTTGTGTTCTGTGATTTTGTCAACACGACAGGCTGTATGACTATCCCAATTCCGTTCAGATAATTTTGCTAACTCTTACTAGGGCCCGATGGTGTTGCATGGCTTCTAGGTGTATGTCTATTCCACTCTCTGAGAGGCTGCAGCGAGGCTCACAGATATTCTAGTTGCTTCAAGGAGGGCTTGGAGTCACAGCCTTTGTAAGTCCGCGAAGCCTAGTGCGACACCTTAATCAGCCTGGCTAACACAATCCAGGATGCAGTGGCACACATGATTGAAGGTAAGCTATGAAGAGGAACGACGGAAATCAGAATCTGACACATTGCGCTCTCAGAGGTACCAAATGCTGACATTGAGGGACCCAAAATTATGGTGACCTGCGTCGGCATTGGTGTATTCACAGGTTCCATTTTCTTGATCGTCTTGCTTTTCGTTGCTGGAAACATGGAAGCAGTTGCAAGCTCTGCGGCTGGCCCTCTCCTCCAGATTTTGATAGACGCCACCAAAAACAACGTCGGAGCCATCTGCCTCTTGATGTACGTGGACGATTCTAACCTCATGTGGAGTTTCCGCGTTGACTCTAGAGTCTAGGTTGCCTTTGGTATGCTTGGTGTTTGCTATAGTCAGCGTCATGACGACAAGTAGCCGGATGATCTTCGCTTTCGCAAGGTACGTGATCAGCTTCATGTCATCCAAAGTGTATACTTATTATTCACAGAGACGGAGGTCTTCCTGCCTCCAAGTTCTTCGCCAGAGTCCACCCAACACTCAAATTGCCCCTCAACGCATTGATTCTGAGTGTCGTTGTGGTAATAGCGTTCGGCTGCATCTTCCTGGGATCTTCAAGGTATTGACCGCCACCCATGGGTTACTCATAAGATGCGACTGACTCAAATTTAGTGCTTTCAACGCGATCATATCGGCTTCAGTTGTTGCCCTTGATTTGTCCTACGGAATCCCCATTGCCATCAACTGCCTCCAGGGACGCAGATCACTGCCCGAGAGGAAATGGCAATTGCCCCGGACATTGGGGTGGATAGTTGATATGGTATGTTGCCATCGCGGAAAGCTTGAGTACGCTAGAATATCTGCTGATCATGTTAGATTGCTTTATCGTACATTCTTCTGACAACAGTTCTATTCGTATTCCCACCCTCAAGCACGGTGACCGGAAGCAGTATGAGTGAGTCTACTCGTTTGAATGTCGATGACAGCCAGTTCACTAACCGAACAATTCAGACTACTGTATTGCCGCCTTTGCCATCATTATCCTGATCTCCGTATTCCAGTGGATTGTGGATGGAAGGAAGAATTTCACCGGTCCACGCGTTGATATCACCCTCGATGCGCTGCATACTATGGCCACGGCAGAAGAGGTTGAGCCCAGTTTGCACGAGAAGCAAGACACTCAAAAGGGCTAGGTCATCTGATATGGCTGCAATGGGGACCTTGCATTGCCAAGTTAGCGCTACCTATGGTAGAGTAGATAGTTGCAGGTTTCGGAACGGCCTAGGTACCAGGGTCTAGGATTGCACCGAGCAGGTGAGATATGTACGATAGTCATGTCTAGGTTCAGGTCGTTCAAAGCAGACCTGGAATAAATCTCTTGGTTGAGCGGAGCCACGCCTCCCACTGCTGCCCGAACTTCTCCTCAGCATATCTTCTTCGGCCCGCACCCTTATTCCCAATACCGCGGGACCCGAGCCCTATGGTTCCTAGCATGATGCTCAACCACCACCCCTGCACCCGAGAAAGTATCGACTCAGGGATCCAGCAAGCGGGTGTGCCATCCCAACGAGCGAATAAAAATGTGACCCCCATGACCACCAGCACCAGTCCTGAATAGCCGGGATGTTGGACCCAGCTATAAACTCCCGTTGGTCACCAGATGATCTGGAACAGTCAGGTGAAACGTGAAGAATTTGCCGAATCCACCGTAAGCCGATACGCGCACGTATGCACCGATATAGACCAGCACGAGGGCTGTGACTGACCAGAGTTTCCACGTGAACAGTTCTGGGCGAAGAGTTTGAGGCTGCGGACACATCTGCAAGATGCGACCAGGGGCATAATGCGGGATTACCACCATAAATGCATGGTACATGACAACAATGAGCATGAGTCGCCGGATAGTAGCTGTAAATCTCCCCGTTAGAAAGCAGACGCGAGCTCGCTGGCCAGATTTCTGTGCTGGTGCAGAGGTGGGTGACGTGACGCAAATGGTGGCGACTCGCGAGAACCCCGGCGGCTACCATCGCCGCTGCGAGAAGGACTGAGGATAATTCACCCATGTCTACCGTCATTTACACTGCACACAGTAGATGAAGAGGATACTCAAGAGCCAAGGAGTCAATGAACGACGACTTGGAAGTCAGAAGATGCCGAGAATTGAATTTCCGCGATCTGGTCGATGTGTCGATGACACGACTACGGCATGACCTACTAGGTATTGAAGAGGGGAGCGCTCTATGGCTGTGTGCTCTGAGGCACACGGGTCGATTCAGCGAGTGCCACCTAGCATAACATCGGACTAGGGGAACAAAGAGGTTGGGTGCTTGCGCACAAGAAGAGAAATCAGAGATGTGTAGGAGTGTGTTTGTCAACTATGGGCACCGCGAGACTATATCTTCGGCCGAAAACTGCTGACATAAGGCACCCACGTGCAAAAGCAAAGAAATCAAAAGGAGTGAACAGGGGAAGCATAAGCGGCATAACTGTAGGGGAGGTCACACCTCCCCACTACAGTATATAAGTAGGTAGCGGCTCTTTGAGGAGTCCTTTTCAAGACATTCCATCTCCGTCACAATTGTTCCGATTGAACTACCTTGTTGAGCTTCGAAACAATGCTAATCTCGATTCCCAGAGTTCAGGCCAGCCTTGCGTCGCCTTGTTCGCGGCTCATCTCCTTCCTCATGCTGTCGTTTCGCTGAACTTTTCACAATACGGTCAGCACCATCTTTGAGATTTGACGCAATTTCACAGTCTAGATTTGGGGGACGTAATAGCTCATCCACAAGACGCTCACGGAAGGTGTCATAGGGCTCGAAACGGATCTTTTTCACTGTGATGATCGGCCACTTGATATAGGTCGTGGCATTCTTCGGGTTTTCAATCGCTCCCAGAAGCTCGGAGGTAAATTGAGCCTCGTAGAGATAGATAAACTCATAATCTGGCCACTTTGCTACAAGAAGACGTGACTATGATAAGTGTTAGGCTTTGAGTTTCACAGGATGAATATATGCGTGTCTAGAGAGACGTACGGTGTGCGTTGTTGGCTTTTTAGTCGCAAGAGATCGCTCTTGCAGTTGGGCAATGGATAGCAAGATGCAGACCAAGTACGGGTCCTCTTTCCAATTAGCTGGGGTTATTTGGGCCAGCCGCTTTTCAAAGATACGCGCAACAGGTGCGTTATTGTAGGTGGGATGGCCCATAGGTTGAAGTCTCTCCTTGCGACCGTAAAAGAGATCTAAGTAGTCAAAGTAGCCTATCAAACTTTGAGTCTCGTTCTCAGAAGGTTGGTTGTCTTTTTTGCGACGACGAAACACGGGATACTTCGGCCGATGAATCCCTTGCCCTGCGAAGTGGAATTTGGGTCCACTTTCGCTGTTAACAAATATCGTCAGTAATTTTCTTTAGCCTAGTTACCCGTGGGCAAATGGCATCGCTTACCAAAGCACTTCAAAAGCGCTTCCCTCATATACTAGAATGCGGTATAGGGAGCCAAGCTTCGCCGTGGCCGCGGAGATCGTAGCAAGCCGCCGAGCATCCGATGGATCCGAAGTGGGTAACCGAACGGGTTCTTGATCGAAGTCAGAAGACTTATGCGTGCCGTCCTTGTTTTGGGCTTGATGCATAACGGTGTTGTCTCCAGTGTACTCCGTCTGCTTGAGCCACTTGAAGCGACATCCTACCAGATCCAAATGACGAGAAGTCCAGAATAATGGGTCCACGAATAGCTCTCGATGGTAGCGCATAAGAGACGCAAGTGGCTGAGGCTCCATACCCGGCTGCATTGTGAGGTGTACCGTGTAGACGTGTTGAGGACGTAGGAATCAAAATGGCCAAAGCATGCATTGTTTCAGATGTTTGATGCTCTTTCTGCCCAGACCGCCTTAAATCCATCACGGGGTCGCGGCTTATCTGATACTCAAGAGTCGGAGGGGATAACAGGGAATTGATACATCCACAACAAAAAAAGAAAATTGATACTGCCACAACATTCTTAGGTCAGCACCCGTTAGCCAATAAGCATCCGGCATCAATTCCCTGAGCTACTATGCAAGTTAGCAACCTCTTGCTATTATCTAGATAAGCATCAAATTCATTGTACTTTCTCTTTCTCAACCTCCTACTAGCCTTCCATTCTACCATGCCCACTGCTTCGGCCACTGCGTCAGGTACTGCGACACCCGCTGCCACCGCAGCTGCGGAGGCCACTACAGCAACACCTACGATGCTTCCGCCACCTAAAGGGACCTTCAACACCCGGGAGCAGCTGCCTGGACTGGGTCAATGGGCCTTCTATGCAAGCATCGTTCTGCAGCGTTGATGGCGAATCGCCAGTCAATTTCACTATCGGATATCCACCCTTTTTGGAGAATCGCTGATTCGGCCGATAAAACAGGTGTTGTACGGAGTACCGTTATCAGACCCTCGAATTCCTGAACCTCGGCGCCCCTCGGGCGGCTACAGCGGCCACTGGTAATAGTAGTAGTATGAATTTGTTGGCATAGTTATAGTACTGTACTGGGTAGTAAGGTATCTGTGCCTTTGAGCTTCCCACACATAGTAGCTGTCTGGAATTGCCCGGTGCTGGATGCTTATTGGCTCACGGGTGCTGACCTAAGAATGTTGTGGCAGTATCAATTTTTTCGTTGTGGATGTATCAATTCCCGAGTCGGAGTCAAGAGTCAGAGTCCAGACTCCAGAGTCCAGACCCTGAGATCTTCTAGCACGTGACTAGTATGGGTCACGTGCAACTCTGCAGGTGCTTCCTTCCCGAATAGGCAACCGTAACGGCTACACTTGACAGTGGGCTATCAGCGACCTTGATTAACTAAAGGCCGGATGGAGTCTCTCCCTACACTTTACAGTATTCGCCTACCACAATATTCAAGAATTTCCCTGGCCTATACACAGTCCTATCGCCTATTCTGTCAATCACTGACCATATTGCATAGGGAACAACCCTACATGACGGTGTCACCATGGCTAAAAACCCATACTTCAACACTGTGGTAAATCCATCAACCTTCAAGAAGCGTTTCCTTGCCGAGGAGATGAAGTTATTCTCCGAACTCACCGATGGCAGGGCCAGTGATTGGCGACGTGAGCACTTGTTTGCTTGCCGTGTTATCCGAACCAATACCATGCCCTACGTTCTCCCGATACTGTCGGAGCATTTGCCATCATCCTTGCACCTTGAATCATACCCTGAGATCGGGAAGTTTCTAAGTGGCCCAGATGGATACCTGGACCAGAGCGAGCACCGTCTCGTGCGAGATCCCACATGTGGGGTCTCTCTTGGCCAAGTTTGGGCGGCATTGACAATATTCAAAGGGAGCGTAGGGCGCCGTCAAATCTTCTTATCTCAACACCAGCCAGGAGGACATGGCGATGAATCCAAGGCATCATCGAAGCAGCCCCCGAGCCGGCACCAAGCGCATCCTGCCACCAGAGTTTACCGACTCCAGTAAGATTCAAGCTGAATCATCTGGCGGTTCAGCTTCCGGTTCGCATGCGTCTTCTTCCCCTGAGTACATGGATCCAAAATCGAGTAGCCTCCAAGTGTCCCTAGAAGATAACACCGTGCGGCTTGCGTCTTCTGTTATACGACATATCCTATACTTTGCACCGCCGCAAGATGACACTAATCTGCGTGGTGTCCTCGAATTCAGGGATGAGAAAGTAAGAAGTTCCGTCGTCACCCCGAAGTTGACCCGGAGAATCGTAGCCATCGACGATGGGGGGCTATGCTTTCGAGAAGAAATCCTAGGCATATCGAGAGTTATGGAAAGCCCCGCCGTTATTTTGGAAGCCAAACGCCAATTCGAGTGCTTAGAACAGGGCCGACCGATTATTTCGGATAATTGCTTGGCGCAGATGACACGCGAGGTTTTGGCGGCGAGACTGGCTAATTGTCCCGTACGTCGCAGTCAGCACAGGGATGGCACGTACGTGCTTTCTTTTCTCATGTCCAAGTTCAATTCGCCGTTCCTTGGGTGGAATGGATACGCTGACAAAGTTGGACAGGGTGCTAGTGATAAACGCAGTACAGCACTATATGTGCTTCCTCGAATTCCACGTCAGTGATGAATATATCGCTGATTTTGAATCGGAGACCCCATCACAATTCCTGCGTGTTACTGTGACGCGGTGGTTGGACTTGAACACCAAAACCGGGAGAGAGAACGTGGTCAAGAACCTCTGTGGTATTATGCAGCGGGCCCAGGCCGTGTTTCAGAGTGTTGAATCTTGATGTTGGAGGCTACGGCATGTGACTGGCACGGAGGAATCATTCTTCCGTGCACAAGCCAAAACATCCTCTCCAGCCCCTGACTGCTCAGAGTTCTCTTCATCCATCCAATACACAAGATACACACCCCGAATTCTCCACTACTTGTAGCATCAACACAGTGACCTCAGACTACCGCCTTTGATTCTGCCGAATTTATGAAATTCTGCCACGCTAACCCTAAGCTCAGACTCTGAGCTACGAACGCTTCTGTATATGCACCTATGCACCTGCGTTTACCTGCATCGGGTGCTTCTTTTTGGTTTAGTAGGTAGTAGTAGCCTGTAGGTGGCTGCAGGATGCTTGGGTTACCAGATGCGGGGAAGTAGGGCACAGCCTCGGGCGATGTTGACGCGGGATTTTGCCTAAATCTGTAAGGTTGGTTATATCTGCCTCAATCCTGACGATTAAAGTTATACTCTAAGGCTTGTTATTCTTTTTCCTCCAATCATCGGAAGAGCGACAACCCGCATAGCTCCAAATTTACCCCAAATCATCCGGTTATAGACTTGGTTCCATCCATGATCGACTTGCTCGGGGAAATTTGCAATGCGGGGACTTCTATGGTATCCTTGGTTTAAGAGGATCAAGCCACCGGGTATACTTTCGACTTGTCTTTTCAAGTTTTCCTCAATTGTATATCATCTCGCAAAGCAAATCATGTCGAGCCGATGGTTTCGGACGGTCACAGTATGCTGCTCGCTACTACTTCCCCATGTTGGGGCAGCGCCGCCAGACTCTGCATCCAATCCAAATAGAATTTGGGACACCTCCGCCGCATCCAGCTATTCGGACAATTATCCTATCGGCAATGGACGTGTCGGCGCTATGGTAGGTGGGAGTGCGTCCTCAGAGGCCATCCAAGTGAACGAGGATTCATACTGGTCGGGAGGCTTGCTACATCGGGTCAATCCCGATGCATACCAGACCGTGAAACAGATGCAAACGCTGCTCACCGGAGGATTCTTGCAGGATGCTACTACCATGTCAGGTTATGGTTATCAAGGCACTCCGGTGTCAACGCAACATTATGGAAGTATGGGTTATCTGACCTTGACCATGAATCACACCAAAACCGTCACTGGCTACCAGCGGTGGCTTGATCTTAAGGAAGGAGCCGCCGGCATGTATTACGTGAGTGATGGCGTTGAGTACACTCGAGAGTATATCGCAAGCAACCCAGAAGATGTTATCGCTATCCACATTAAAGCCAGCCAACCCGGTTCTGTCGGTTTCACAATTCATTTGGATCGTGGATCTTCCCTCAACAGATGGGAAGCATACAGTGAACCCCTCGACAATAACACCATCCTTGTTGGTGGCAGCTCAGACGGTACGGGTGGAATTGGCTGGGCTGCTGGCGCTCGCGTGGTAAGCTCTGGCGGCTCAGTCTACACAATTGGAGATTATGTCTTTTGTTCCGGAGCAGACGAGGCAACCATCTATTTCACTACCTGGACAACATTCCGCCAGTCTAATCCCCGCAATGCGGTGCTCTCAGTCCTCACTAAGGCTGCTGGAAAGAGCTACAGCTCGGTCCGCGAGACTCATGTTACCGATTACCAGAAATATATGTCAAGAGTCTCGTTAAACCTTGGGAACTCAACGGCCGCTCAGAAAGCGATGACCACCCCGCAACGAATGGCTGCGTTAAATACCACTGCATTTGATCCCGAATTGACGGCGTTATATTTCCAGTTTGGACGATACGTATTGATCGCAACCTCGAGGGCAGGAACTCTTCCCCCCAATCTGCAGGGGATATGGAATCAAGATATGGACCCCGAGTGGGGCTCGAAATATACCATCAACATCAATTTAGGTCAGAAATCTTCTCCTATCGTTTCCTCCTCATCTAACTTGGTATAGAAATGAATTATTGGCCGAGCTTGACAACCAGTAAGTATATATTCGTTCCCTAAAGCTTTTCCTGCCTTCTTCATGCTAATGGATACGGAAAAGACCTAGCTGATCTGACCACTCCGCTTAATGATCTCCTAAATGAAATCGGGCAGCAAGGCAGTGTTGTCGCAAAGAAGATGTACCACGCTTCGGGGATTGTCGCTCACCACAATACCGACTTGTGGGGAGACTCTGCACCGCAAGATAATTACTTCTCTTCGACCTGTTGGCCGATGGGAGCCAGCTGGCTGATCACTCATCTCATGGAACATTATCGATTCACCGGGGATAAAGCCACCCTCAAGTCAAACTACGACCTCCTCCGGAAGGCTGTTCTCTTTGCTCTCGATTTCGTAACTCCTTATGGAGAGTATATGCTTACCAACCCCAGTATGTCGCCGGAGAATGTCTACTTTATTCCCGACTCGACAGCACAGGTTGCAATTACGTACGGACCAACGATTGATAACTCGCTGCTGTGGGAAATACTAGGGGAACTGGTTGATGCCCAGAGAGAGCTCGGCATAAATGACAAGAAGCTTACGGATGCGGCAACAGCTCTAAGGAGTAAATTGCCCCCGTTGCGCAAGAATCAGTACGGTGGTATTGCAGAATGGATCCATGACTACAACGAGGTTTGCCTCTTCCCTAGGAACAGATGAGCTTGATATCTGGATTCTAATTCTCCTTATCCATAGACTGATCCTGGTCATCGACACTGGTCCATGCTCTGGGGCATGTACCCAGGTTCACAGATTACAGCCTCCAATCAGACCAGTTTCAATTGGGCGGTTTCGAGCATTAATCGTCGCCTGGAGTATGTTCAGATTATATCTAACCAATCTTTTTCCCCGGAAGTGACTAACTTATATCACTTGAACAGCCATGGCAGCGGCTCTACTGCCTGGTCTCGAGCTTGGTCGATCGCTCTCTCCGCGCGAGCTTTCCTGCCCGATCTAGTACAGTCGAACCTGGCCCAGCAAATGGCAAACTACACTACCGGTACCTCGTTCCTGGCAACCGGTCCTCCAGCACCCTTCCAAGTCGATGGGACTCTCGGAGGCCCAGCTGGCATGGTCGAAGCTTTCCTCCAGAGCCATGAGACGGTGCTCGCGGGAAATAATGGCACACTCATTGCAGCCCAAACTGGGGACGCGAACAAAATCCACCTGATTCGACTTCTTCCCACACTCCCCTCTACCTGGGCTGCAAACGGAGGAGGGTCCGTCTCAGGTCTGGTAGCCCGTGGTGCCTTCCAGGTCGATATGACTTGGTCAGGCGATGGGAAGCTGAGGGAGGCTACTATTACGTCCAACTTAGGTAACCAAGCATATGTGACTCTGGGTAGCTCACCGATTGGAGCCACGAATGCCACCAATATCACAGTGAAGGGCGTTGGGTCCGGCGGGTTTGTCTTGTTACCGTCAAGAAAAGGATACAAGTTCAATGTATCACCTGCATCAAAGTGACAGTGTGGAAGTCAGATCAATTTCCTGTTGTTACAGCATAATCGTGTTTTGCGGTGCCTGCTGGTCACTGTAAATAGAGCTGCTTCCAAGTTATACTTCCATGCCTAGTTCCACTGCGGATCCCAAGAATACCTCGCCACCTACCGTTGCCATGCTAAGCCTTACACGGACTCGGGTCCTATTGAGTATCTTGCAGGACAGTAACGACCAGCAGGACGTGCCAGTATTGCGCGCCAAGTATCGAAACGCACGTGATTCCACTAGCGTGGTGTTGCCTGGAGAATGGTCTCGGCTGCCTCTCCGTCTGCTGCGTGCTAAAGAGGCTAGGGGTGGGCACTAAAGCGGGAATGGAAAGCCATGTCGGGCCGCCTAGAATACGGTGTATCATGTATGTGCCAATGTGGTGGAGGTGCGGAATGTCGGTGTTGGAGGCTACGGCATGTGACCGGCACGGAGGAATCATTCTTCCGTGCGCGCCAAAACATCCTCTCCAGCCCCTGACTGCTTAGAGTTTTCTATCATCCATCCAATACACAAGATACACACCCAGAATTCTCCACTTGTAGCATCAACACGGGAATATATCGGGCATTGCACTAGCCGAGGACGGCCAAGCTCGAATTGCCGTTGGCCACCCCGTGTTGCCCAGATTCTTGGCCATTTGACTAAAACGAAACATGAGGAGTTCACACAGAATACGGCAAAACATCGGATCATTCCTTCTGTAGGAACGATCACCCCGCGGACACCACGTAGACAGTAGGACGGTCGTTGATCACTTCTACAGTGGCCATGGTGGAACGGATTCTTCACAGACAGTCTCATGCAACCTAACAGGGGGTGACGCCAAGTGATTGGTCTTCGGGTCCGTACCCTGTTGCAAATGACAGCGTTAGGTCCTAATAGTTCAGGACTCAATGGAAGTTTGCGATACAAAGTAGCAAGTTATGGGGATATAAAGAAGCTATTCCCAGCACAGAGTCTGCCCTATCTCGTTTCACTCAACAACATACTTAGAATCAACTGAAACGAGCGATGAAAACTGCTGCAGTCTTGCTAGTTGGCTCATTGTCCACCATTGTTGCTGGACATGGCTACCTTTGGAAACCAGACAGCCGAACAAAGCTCGGATTCAAGGTCAGAACATGGAATATACTCAGAATCCCCAAATATAGCATCCACTGATTCAAAATAGGCTGGCACCGACACCTGCCCCGAGTGCGCCATTCTCGAACCCGTGTCCTCCTGGCCAGATCTTGATGCAGCACCCGTGGGTCGTAGCGGACCCTGTGGATACAATGCTAGAGTGAGCGTTGACTACAACCAGCCAGGCAAGAGCTGGGGCTCGGATGTGGTTACCACCTACAAGGCTGGCGAGGTGGTGGATGTGGTGTGGTGTCTCGATCACAACGGTGATCATGGTGGCATGTTCAGCTACCGTATCTGCCAAAACCAGGACCTCGTGGACAAATTCCTGGATCCTGAATATCTCCCCACGGATGAGGAGAAGCAGGCCGCCGAAGATTGCTTTGAAGAGGGATTGCTCGAGTGCACTGATGTTGATGGGCAAACCTGCGACTATAACGCCGACTGTTCCGATGGCGAGGCTTGCAAACGCAACGACTGGTTCACGTGCAATAGTTTCGATGACACCAAATGCCAAGGTGTTGACGGTTCGGAACTTGGGTCTTGTGACACAACTATCTCCGGTGGTTACACCGTGTCGAAGAAGATCAAGATTCCTGACTATGTCTCAAACCATACCTTGATGTCCTGGAAATGGAACTCTTTCCAGACGGAGCAGGTTTACTTGTCCTGTGCAGATATTGCAATTGAGTGAGGCAGTAATTGAAGTGTTCTGAGGGCTTGGTCTGTTTTGGGAAGACATCAGAGGACCCAGCGAGCCCTGACTCCATCCATACTGGGAGGCTATGAAGGCAGATTTTGGATCGATCACCTTAACCAATGATCTCACGGATGACATTGATTCGTTATATACATACATTCGAATGCCAAGCGTTCCATGTAACAGGTAACGAGTATAATTCATTTCTGAACCATAGAGTTAATAGCGTCCATCACGGCACCTGCATACACCTGCAGCTCCAACAGCGGCCCAGATGGGAACATTCCAGAAGAACCCAATTCAGCTGGAGGCTCCATCTCACTCGCGATCATACAGTTGCCTCAGTTATGGCAGTAACATCTATGCGTTCGTACCCCCACTAAGAGAAAAATAAACCCTCTAGGATCTGCGCAAGAATAGGACAAGAGACAGCTGACCTTCCCAGCACGCGCCAAAGGGGTGAAGCTCCCGGGCCAACCACAGGGGATTGACGCACCATAAATCGTTTGGACCATTCTTTTCAAGAGTCATCGTGCCGAGAACAAGCCTGACTTATAGTGCAACTCGACATAGCGTATTGAGATAGCGTACTTGAAGCCATGTCCTGACCTACGTATCTCTAACGGTAGGAACTTAGTGCTGTCTTGTAAGTCAAACCTGGTCGAATGGGAATCTCACAGCCTTTACCGTGGCCGATCCATCGCCCTGTGGGTTCGAATCCTTGTATATCCTTGTTTGACTTTCACCCTGTAGACAAACGGAGAAGATCCCGAGTTAGTTCATGCTGCACGTTGTTTGCTGCGACTTCGGAGGCATCATAAAGACATTTAGTTCGGGAAAGGCAAGTGCATAACCTGTCAGGCGCCGATATATAAGGGACCAAAGATGTATCCCCTGCGATTTAGGTATGCTCATCAACATCCTTCCTTGAGTTCTGAACCATTCCATTGCAGTCCAAGGGCGACATACCTACAAGTAATGGGCAAAATGAATTCTCCATTTATGAGACAGCTGTTGACCATGAGGGGTAGCCTGGAGACAGGAAACGAAGAGTGATCTTCGTCAAAAAGAAATAACAAACGGGTTAGATGAGCTGTATCCTCCAGGAGCAAGGACCCATATTCATGTATTCGGTATTCACAATGCGCAATTGGGATGTTGGTGCTTATAGGCCTGAAACTTCCCTGTGAAACAACAAACAGGTTCCACTACTCAACACATCGACCCCAGAACCCTACAGGTATCTGACTCGTATAGCTCCTCAACTACTCTCTCATCGATCGAAACATCCAGTGTCTCTCCTGCTAACCGCCTAAAGCCCCATAAAATATCCCCACCAAGACTAGAATGGAATCTATTCCTGGAGCAAAGACCACATCTGAAGCCACCGAGATGAGCAACAATAATTTCGACGAGATGCAGATTCGGTATGAGCAAGAACGAAAGAAGCGTCTGCGAGCCGAGGGCCCTGCACAATATGTTAGATTCACCGACAACGTCGTTGCGGACTCATACGACCATGTCGCGATTGATGACAATCTACTTCAGCAGAAGCACTTCCGAGTCACTATAGTTGGTGCTGGCTTTGGGGGATTGCTGTTTGCCGTGCGACTACTTGAGACTGGATTTGTTTGTCAACCAGATATCCTCCTGGTGGACGCCGCTGGAGGCTTTGGAGGAACATGGTGGTGGAATCGGTATCCTGGCTTAGCTTGTGATATCGAAAGCTACACCTACATGCCCCTGCTGGAGGAGACCAAGTACATTCCCTCCCAGAAGTACGTGTCAGGACCGGAATTGAAAGACCATGCCAACCGAATTGCGAATCAATGGGGTCTAAGTGACCGGGCGTTGTTCAACACGAAGGTCAACAAGTTGACTTGGAAGGACAACCTTGGCCAGTGGGTGGTTGACATCACACCTGATGGACAATCAGCTACTACACTGACACCTGATTTTGCTATTATGGCAACTGGGTTGCTTGATTCCGCAAAAGTGCCAAAGCTGGAGGGCTACGAGACATACAAGGGGAAAGTGTTCCATACCTCACGATGGGACTACAATTACACTGGCGGGAGCCCGACTGATCCCACGATGCCGAAACTACAAGACAAGACTATAGGCTTCGTTGGAACCGGTGCGTCTGCCGTCCAAGCCATCCCACATCTTTCCCTGTGGGCAAAGAAGGTGGTTGTCTTCCAGCGAACACCATCCGCTGTGAATGAAAGAGCAAATTCCTTAACGGATCGCGCCTGGTGGGCCAATATGGTCCAAGCCGAAGGTCCTGGATGGCAACAAAAGCGCATGGAGAATTTCAACGCGTTTGTCTCGAACGAGAACCCTCTGCCAGATGTGGATTTTGTGGATGACGGATGGACCAAGATGCAGTCCTTGAGCATCTTGGTCGGAGGACCTACTGTCCTCGAACAAGACCATATGGCGCGGTTGCATCAAGTGGACTTCTTTCACCAGGAGGCTGTCCGTCGTCGTGTGGAAATGACAGTGACAGACCCTAACACAGCTCGAGCTCTGCAGCCGTGGTATCCGGCATGGTGTAAACGACCCTGTTTCAGTGATGCCTTTCTCCAGACATTCAATCGACCCAATGTCCTACTGGTGGACACCAACGGAAAAGGAGTTCGTACGATGACCGAACGAGGCATTCGATTTGAAGACAAGGAGTATGAGCTGGATGGAATAATCTTCGGTACTGGGTACTCACTCGGAGGAAGTGCTGATATCGGAGATCTGACCGTCACCGGCCGCGGGAACAGAACTCTACAAGAGAAAATGTGGACTGGACTGAGTTCGCTTCATGGAGTGATGACGCGTGATTTCCCAAATCTGTTCTTCCCGGGTCCGTATCAGGCGGGGGCGGCGGCAAACCAGGTCTATATTCTCGATCAACTTGCCACTCACGTCGCTCATATCATTTCTGAATCCCAGAAGGCAATTTTGGAGTCAGAGGGGCCTGCAGTCACCAGTACTAGGTTTATCGTTGAGCCCAGCTTCAAGTTGGAACAAGAATGGACTCACAAGGCATTGATGAGAGTGCCGGCCCTGGGAGGTATACTGAACTGCACTCCCGGATACTACAATCGGGAGGGACTTGTATTGGGCGAAGAGGCAGCGTTGCTTGCCGCAAGATCCAGCATTTGGGGAGAGGGGATCCGGAGCTTTGTCAAAGAGATCGAAGATTGGCGACAGTCTGGGTTGGCTGGTCTCGATATTCAGTCTCGAGAGTCTTAAGTAGCTCTGCCCGGCATAGATTATGCTTTCGCATGGAGTTATACCTACATTGGCGGCTTCAATATGGAGAAATACATGTAGTTATTAGATTAAAAACCAATCTCGCGCCTATTCGGTATCCACGTGCGGTTACACACGACGTACTCCGTAGTTCATGATTTAATGCCGACGTACAACACAGCGAACACCGAAAGTCGAACCGTGCGCAAGCGAACATTACCCCGATGCAGTAAGCCCCTGGAATTGGGATCCAATGCCTATCGGGGCGCATGGAGTGCCTAGAGACGAGCCAATGCAGACCTGACTCGCCGGTTTTGACCACCGCAAGAGGATGTCCTTGGTGGACAAATCATGCCCTAATTTATTGCACTCAGAAAGTGGCAATTGTACCTTGGCTATGGAGCAATGGGAAATTGGAAAGAAAAAATAATTTCACCGGTGGCCAGATCCAGTTGAGACATCTCTTAGGGTAGGATTCCCCAGAAAACCCCGCGGAATGCGGTCCATTCTCCATGCTCACAATGGAGGGATCATATACCTTCGGAAGCGACCGAGATCGTTGCGGATACGAAAGTCTACCAGATAATTCCCAGTAAGCCTCCAATTTCTCCTCCACTAACGGAAAGTGTTCACCGGGGATGGCAAAGTCGGCGATGAACAACCCTCGGCGCTTGAGAGTCGAGACAGGCCGTTTCTCGGTCGGAGTATGGCACGATTTCAGAGATCTCGGTCCCCAAGATTGTATGTGGGTCACTGGTGGCACCGAGAGGAACCCGACATGGATGTTGGAGCCGACGAAAAGGACACATGACATTTGATTTTTTTGGTGGCAGGAGCAACAGGGGACAGGGATTCGAAGCTGTAATAGTTAGTGAGGCCCACTCGGAATCACCAGTCGTAGTATATGAATGGACAAGGGACAACGTCCTCCCGACAATAGGCCGATATTGACGTGGGCGATAATTTCGGCACGGGGGTGGGAGAAAAAAGTTTGAAAAAACAAAACTTAGGGAGACGGGCCCGGACTTCCACGTGATCAGGCGGGTCCCAAAAAAGAAGCGGGGGATGGACGAAAGATCGATTGGGTAGATTTTGCATCTTTTTGCATCTGGAGCTTGTCTTGATTGGCTGACTTCCCCCGCGAGAGAAAAAGCCGAAGTCCTTTCTGGGGGAGTAAATCAGAGGGTGCCCTCCACTCTCGGCAATGCCCGAGCCATCTTTGACAGCGTTGATCCCCTGAGGACTGCAAGTGATGAGATTGGCTTGTGCAAGTCCGTAAAATTACTTCCTGTGGTTATTCTACTGAGAGCGAACCATGTACCCAGGTAGTTGGACTGTCACTCCCAAACTGATTCCTCCTTTTTTATTTTCCTAATCAAAAGCTAACTACCTTGGCATCGAGAAGAGAGTGGGATTGAGTGGCGTACATTAAGGTCTGTGCTGTAAACAGCTTACCCTCGACGTGACATCGATCTTAGCGAGGACGGAGTTTCTGTAGGAGGTCTTCTGCTTGGGAGTCACGGTCCCTTGAGGTCAGCAGATAAACAAAAGCCCGGCTCAGCCACATAGCAGATAATTTTGCCCTCCATTTACCGAACAACGAGATGGGAACTAGAGACAGAAGAGTAGCAATATTTCTTGGACCAAGATGAACTTCGAATGCAACAAGACTAATCACTTGCAGCATAGACTATGCCGAACACGCCTAAAAAAGAAAAAGGACAGAACCAACTCGGGAACCCCACAAAAGAACCCTTTTCGAAGGCACGTGGCGCATGAGTTGCCATGGTTGACCAATCAGCAATTGGTACCCCGTGGGGGCCCCCAGGCCCGAAGTGGACATCCTCCGCGTTCCTCGACCCGAGGCTCTGTTTGGTGGTTCTAGATGGTGTATTGATAGGACGAACACGAAATGGCTGAACGGGGAGTTGCTTGTATCAAGGCCAATTGAACCATGAAAATCTACTTGGCGGCTTAGTCCGTGCAGCATTTCCCCGGTTAACCATCAGTCAGTGTATTTTTTTCCCACATCGTGTGGACTTTTGTTCCACTCTGAGTTTCTGACTACCTAACTCACTGCCGACTTGGCTACACAAAATCACATTTTGGCCGAGTTCAGCCTGCCGATTGTGGCATACGAGCCTAGTTGGGATTAGGTTGGGTCACACTTTCTTTTTTTTTTTCTTTTTCTTTATCTGACTGCCGTAATTAGTTCTTTCCAGTTTTGTCGGTTCAGATGGTGGTCTGGGGAAAGAGCAAACGGCTCACTTCTCTCACTTCCCCCGGACTATAAATCTTTCCTTCCTCCCCTTCTGTCTCTGACTTTTCTCCTCTCCCTATCCTCATCTTACATCATCTGACCCTCTTGGAGCCTGCATCCAACTACACAATAGCCAGCTAAGAAGCGCCATCCACTACTTCATTTTGATTCACTTGATTCGCAACCATGCCGGGTGGAGTCGTCCTTTCCCGGCCTGCCGACGTTGAGCGCGTCGAGGCTCCTGTGACCTTCAAGGCTTACCTCATGTGTGCCTTTGCTGCGTTTGGTGGTATCTTCTTTGGTTATGACTCTGGTTACATTAGCGGTGTCCTCGGCATGCCTCACTTCATCGAGCAGTATGAGGGTCTTGTGAGTGTTTATGGAATTCAGCCGTCATAAACTGTGACCGACACTAACCTCACCCAGGATCAAGCCACCACTCCCAAGGACCAATTCGTTGTTGCGTCCTCTCGCAAGTCCCTGATTGTCTCTATCCTCTCCGCCGGTACATTCTTTGGTGCTCTGATTGCTGGTGATCTGGCTGATTGGTTTGGACGTCGCACTACCATCATCTCCGGTTGCTTGATTTTTATCATCGGTGTGGTCCTCCAGACCGCTGCCAACGGTCTGGGACTTCTCGTCGCCGGTCGTCTGATTGCAGGATTTGGTATCGGTTTTGTCTCGGCCATCATTGTTCTTTACATGTCCGAGATTGCTCCTCGCAAAGTCCGTGGTGCCATTGTCTCGGGTTACCAGTTCTGCATCACCATTGGTTTGATGCTGGCCTCTTGTGTTGACTACGGCACTCAGAACCGTCAAGACACGGGTGCATACCGAATTCCCATCGCCCTTCAGATGCTTTGGGCTGTCGTTCTGGCCATCGGCTTGTTTTTGCTTCCCGAGTCTCCTCGTTTCTACATTCGCAAGGGCCAGAAGGAGAAGGCTCGCACAGTCCTGGCCCGCATCCGTGGTCAGCCAGCCGATTCGGAGCTTGTCGAGCTGGAGCTCAATGAGATCGACGCCAACAACCAGTACGAGATGCAGGCCATTCCCCAGGGTGGCTACTTTACCACCTGGCTGAGCTGCTTCCAGGGTAGTCTGTGGCACCCTAACAGCAACCTTCGTCGCACGATCCTGGGTACTTCGCTCCAAATGATGCAACAGTATGTCTCCTTCGATTTTCCTCTTCTTGTATTTGCATCGGACAACCGCTAATCGTGTATAGGTGGACTGGTGTCAATTTTATCTTCTACTTCGGAACGACTTTCTTCAAGCAGCTGGGCACAATTCAAGATCCCTTCCTCCTGAGCATGATCACCACCATTGTCAATGTCCTCTCTACCCCGTTCTCCTTCTATGCCATTGAGAAACTCGGCCGCCGTCCCCTCCTCCTCTGGGGTGCTCTTGGCATGGTCATTTGCCAGTTCATTGTTGCCATCATCGGTGTCACCGATGGTGACAACCCCAAGGCCGTCAGTGCGATGATCGCGTTCATCTGCATTTACATTTTCTTCTTTGCGAGCACTTGGGGCCCTGGTGCCTGGGTCGTTATCGGTGAAATCTACCCTCTCCCCATCCGCTCCCGCGGTGTCGGTTTGTCTACCGCCTCAAACTGGTTGTGGAACTGCATCATTGCTGTCATCACCCCATACATGGTCGATACCGACAAGGGCAACCTGGGCGCCAAGGTCTTCTTCATCTGGGGCGGCCTCTGCACCTGTGCGTTTGTTTACACTTACTTCCTTGTTCCCGAGACCAAAGGTCTCACGCTCGAGCAAGTGGACAAAATGATGGAGGAGACCACTCCTCGCACCTCGGCCAAGTGGAAGCCCCACGGCACCTTCGCCGCTGAGATTGGACTTAGCGAGAAGGCCGGTCAGCCCACTGTCACCCAGCAGGAGGTTTAGGAGGCCCCGCCGTTTGTTACTCAGGGCTCTTGATTGGCGTTATTACGGATCTTGGTCAATCGCATGGCCCAAGCGGCGGTTGTCGCTCCAGCTTCACGCACTTATGTTTCCATATGACAATTTTTGATATCCACGAATGTCTTTGTCTCGAATTATGGAATGAAACATATTTCAGATGTTTTCGAGCATAGTAACCTAGTTTCTTGTAGAGCGCAATTGTACTATTGAGGAATCTAAAGTCCCGGTCCCCATGCCAAGGGTTGCAGGACATTCTGAAACTTGGTGAGACCACCTCGGACGCAAGTTCGAAACTGTTGACTCAGAGGATTACAGTACCCGTCGCACTACCTAGTATCCAAATGGACCATATAGGTGATTCAGACTGGTATTAGGGGGCGTCTTAACTAGCCGTCTGGAATTTTCAGAATGATGAGGCCTTTGGGGGATTATCCGGCCGTCGATCTCGCGAGATTCAGACAACACGTTGGTGCTGAGTGGAACGGATGAGGAGGTCATACGCTCGTAATAATCCGCATCCTGTATCCAACAAAAACCCCTAAAAGGCCAATAGGGATGTAGGTGAATTCGGATGCGACACTGGCGAAACACCATCCCCTCCTCTGCCAATTCTCGCGAGACCATTCAAAGCCGGAAGCAGTTGCTGACCTATGCGCTTAAGTATGACCGAGCGTTGCCACATTCCCTCAGCACGTCATGTCGACTGGTCCAACACATCGACAGAATCGACACACATAGAGCTTCGGGTTGAAATCCACTGTTCACAAATCTCACAGAGGCAATACCCTGCAATGTTTTGTCGCTTTGAGTCTGAGGAGACTTCTCCTCATCCCATGAACATGTGAGTGCAGCGAGCTCTCCGTTTCATCGAAGTTGCAGAGCTCTCTGTGTTGCGACGTACACTGACTGCTGTCGCTGACCACTTCCAAAGCTCGAGAGCGCATACGTCGCGGCATCACGTAGGCCTCACGCAAGTCAAGACAATGTCTATTCAGGTCGTTTAGCTGTCACATTACTGTTTGGTCATATCTGACCCGTGTCCGGATTGATAGATAGAACAGGACAAGTGGGGTTTATCGAGGCAGTTGGAGGAAGACAGTTCAAAAGGGGAAAGGAGAAGTTCAGGTAAGAGCATTTTGCAGGACGGCGCCGCATCAACATGTTAATCGCCTTTTAAAGTACCTTCTCACAAAAAATTAGTTGCAATATCTCTACTCCGCTGTTGGTAGTCCTTTTATACAAGGCTCCTGAGCCCCACGTCTCAGGTTCGCGTCTCGTGTCCATTTGACTTGTAATACGTACCAGCCCTCAGAGGCGACGGAACGACCAGAAACGTCGTCTTGTCCGTTGTTGTGGCTTGTACCTCAAATGATAAGCCATGCATCCGACAAAATGCTGTGAGCAGCACAACAAGAGCCGCTTCTTGTCACGGACTGTCAGGTTTGCATCCATTTATCCATTATCATCATATCTCGAATCAGATAAGGAGAGCCCCTTCAAGGTGGATCTCAGGAATGTGTTTGGGTACTGATGACATGGCAGGCTTATCAACTCATCACCTTTCACTTGTCTTCTTCACTCTTCTGTTTCTTCCACCTTTAATAATCTAGTTTGAATATGAAACTCTCCATGTTGCTTGGAGTGTCCTGAGCACCCCCATAAGTTATAACACATCTGGATGGAACATAGATGCGGGATATGCAGTATGCAATGTATTGAGCTAACTCGAGAGTCGAGATCACCAGGGAGAAGAAGAAAAGGGAAAGCGAAGGAGAGCAATATACTCTGTAGTCCAGGGCTGGAAGTAAGGGGATTACGTCGCTGCCAACAATTTTGACCTGTCACGTAACCTGTCCCACAACATCGGATCTGCGCTTACGGGATCCGGGGTGTGTATTGGGTGATAACTTCGGTGTGATCTTCGAGGAAAGGGAGCAGGTCTTGACGTCCGCGTGTGTAAGACAGCGAGTGAGGTACTCTTGGTCATACCAAGTCTAGTCCACGGACTCTTGCATGTCAGCGTAATAGCTACGAAGACATGCCTCCATTGGGCTGTCCTGAATGTTAAGCTTCAGCCCGGCTATGATGGCGGAAACAAATGCGGAGAAGTGAGAAATGGAACTAAGTTGAGTAAAACGTGGAAGATCTTTCCATCCATCCTTATTTCATTAGCACATTGTGGGTGACTATCACACCTCAGGTCCATATAAACGCGCATTGGGGATGTCAATCCCGTTGGAGCCCGACGCCTATTAGGGACGAAAGACACGAAATAAGATACTTGGATGCGATCTGAAATACCCATGAAGCCAGCTACGAGTGCTATCACAAACGTGTAGTTCGTCATAGAAAGTACGGCGCCTTGGTGCCAGATCGTACATGGGGCTGCCTGTTCTGAACCCAAAAGATGAAGATTTGCAGACCTACCAGAACCAACCCTGTAAGGATCAATGCAATCATAATCAACAGCCCTGTTGGATAGCTGCAAGACCAAGCCATCCACCGTTAGTAGTAAAACACTTCTCAGATAGACGGGTAGAGTACATACAAGAGAGCTGACTCGCCACCTCGAAAGATCTGTGTTCCGGCCATGAGCCCCGATGTAGCTGACATCACGACTGTCCAGAGCAGAGGTCAGTCCAATGAAAAGTTCTCCAGGGACAGTCTTCCTTACACATCCTTTTGCGTTGGTCAGCTTGTCTGTGCAGAGCAGGACAGTAGAGGACATGACATACGCAATACTTATACTTCTCTCTTCGGCCGTCCTGCAGTTCACTTGGATCCAGGCATTGTGAATTGGGTGATATCCGACGGCAAATGCATTCACGATTGTCCATAAGCCGAACTTCTCCCATTTACCTCCGCGATATAACAGTAGCCTGAGGATAATCACCGCAACCAGGTAGACAAGGATCGCAGTTATGACTGTGAGGCCCCTTCTTTTTGATCGATCGCTCAACCACGCGAAAAAGAAGATTATAGGAAGTGTGAGCAGGCTTCCAATCGCGGCTAGTGTATTTGCTTCGATTCGAGTAAACCCGAGTTGCATGACGATACTTGGGGTATATGTGGTGAGTGGACTCCATGTGGAGAAGACACAGGCTGTTGCAATAAAATGTGGCCATCGTGTTATGTTCGCCAACGTCCCCCACAGTAATTTCCATGATATGGTATGTTCTGCTTCAAAGTTTGCCTGGGAAGGCTCCGCATCTCCAGATACATGTGCTTGGTGGGATGCTGAGGCAATGCTCTTATGCTCCGGGAGGAAATAAAAAAGTGCAATAGACAACAAGACCGTGCATAATCCTTCAACTGTTGACGTATTAGAATAGAATGATAATCGAGGCATTGGCTCCCACAGTACCTAGGAAAATCCACTGCCACCCATGAAGGCCACCTATGCCGTCAAGTTGCAGTAGAGCAGCTCCCAGTAGCGGCGAAGTACCAGTCCCCCCGAACATGCCGAAGAAGAATATAGCGATTCGAGTGGTCAACTCTGTTGCGGTATACCATGTCGACAGCGTGTACATCGCCCCGGGGATGAATCCAGCTTCCGCGAGACCCAATAATGCTCTGGTGAGCAAGAAACTTGCGTCATTGCGGATGAAAATTTGGAAGGTTGCTATGATCCCAAACACACAGACTTGTGCGCTGATCCATTGGCGAGCGCCAACCTGATATCAATCAGCACCTAGAATGTTACTTTCTTGCTCACAGTACGGACCTTGAGTAGAATAACATTGGATGGTATTTCCAGTATGATTACACCCAGGAACATCAATTGGTTCCCAAGGTTGATGGTGTTCTGTTCGATTGATATGACCATCGCAAAGTTCCCCGTAAGTGCACTGGCAAAATTGGTTCTATCCAGTTGGTAACTGGCGAAAGCAATTAGCAGAAGTGGTAGGACTCGTAAGTCCGCCCTGTAAAGCTATTAGTTGGATTTCCATGGTGGTTTGTCCTCATATAGGTATGTTGGGCATACATTCTCCGATCGCAGTATGTCCGCTCATTGGCGCACTCTGTACCTGTGGAATAATACATTGCGGTCTTCCCAATTATATGAATGCAAAATGCGAAAGGGGATATCAGCGCAGTTGATGGGTTTTCATCTTCGAAGTTCGGGGGGACCTTGTGAGCCATTCTACCTGAGGATAGATAAATGACCTTGGAGATGATAAGATTACTTCGATCTATTTACAAATCAGTCACCGGCTGTAACTTTGCCTGGATTTGTCCTGTGACCTACGCGAATGAAGCAGTCTGATTCACTGTCGGTCATGGACAATCTCAGAGCTCGCCGAGGTGTACGATAGATTCAGGGATCTCGAGAATGTACTCGGTCCTGGCTGGCCGCTCTCGTTTAAGAATATCTGAGGCTAATACAACGAAGAGGTGCCTGTAGGTTCCAAGTTGGCCTGGTTATGCAATTATTTCCCCGCGAACCACACTTTTTGAGGGAGGGTGTGACGGGCCAGGGCCCTGCATGTGACCATGTGATATGGCCTTTGTGCATTACCGCGCTTGGCAGGAGGACGAGAAGATTCTGGCGAACTCCAGCGTCAGGATTCCAGAATATTCTGTCCAAGCAGGACGAACACTTAAGGACCATGACTGACCCTGTTGTACTTCTCTTTCTCAAGTTTGTCGATAACAGCAAGTAGGCAGAAGCACAACTGAATCAAGTTCCTTTTTTAGCCCTTCACATTCGACAAACTTCCTTTCTTTTTTTTACTTTGTCGATTCACCGCGGAAGCCCTAGACGACCCCCATTCCTAGGCATATCGAGGTCAAAAGCGTACGAGAAAGCATCCTCAGGCATTATGGACCCTCAGGATCACCAGGCCCCACCACCATGGTTGCAGGCCTTGATGCAGCAGATAGAAGAAGGACGACAGGAGCAGCAGCAGCGCGCCAATGACCAGGAGGCTGTGAAGGGCTAAAGCTAGATTGATTCAATGCTAACTAGGCCACATGCTGGGAACGAAAATCACAAGGAGAAAGAGAGAGAAGCAGAGAGAAAGATACAGAACCGAAATATACAGGGGACGGAATGTGACTAAGCAGGAGCGGCAAAGCCGCGTCGGGGACATCGGGGTTTACCCCGTGACATTACCCCCTCCTAAGAATCGGAGTCGTCAGACTCCCAGGGGTCGTAATCAAAAGTAGACGCATCCTTATCAGGCGGGCAACTAGGGCAATCTGCGATCCAATGGGCGGGTGATCCACAGTAGAAGCAAAGACCAAGCCGTGTACGTTCAGCCTGTTTATCGTCCTTCACACCCTTATATGGTGGGGATTCCAGGCGAGGCGCAGCTCTGGCTACTCGTATAGGTCTCTTCGCGCCATCGAGATCTGACGAGGGTCGAGTCGAGCGAGCGGGGGCTAATGCGAGAGAAGTGCGGTTAGCACGCACTGAATCAATGTCCATAGGGTCATCCGGTTCGAGGAAATCCACGGTCTTCTGATTCTGACGGGGCTGACGGGGCTGGCTGATCTGACTAGTCTGACTGGTCTGACTAGTCTGGGTCGGGCGAGCGAAGGAGCGAGGTAGACGACGGTCGTATCGTTGGATCTCCTCAACGTACTCGTCGTACTTCAGGTCAAACAGATCGTCGAAGGACTGCTCAAGGGCCTGGCGAAGGTTCTGGCGGAGACCTCGGTGAAGAGTGATCACACGAAGGAGGTCATGGTTGTGAACTCTAGCCTGGTGGGCGAGGCGCTCAAATCGTGCAAGATAGGCAGTGAGCGTCTCGTCATCTTTCTGACGAACATTCGCAAATCGGACGACGGCATCCTGTCTCTCACGGGGGTTGTAGCACAAGCGTTCAAAGTACCGAAAAACAGCCTCGGGAGTCGGGTCAGTCTCCCGGAGGTGAAGGATCGATGCCTGCTGCGATGGCTCCAGGCGATCGTAGACATAGTCGAATGCTTGTTGGCCGGTAAGACCGTCCGCTCGAAGCTTGGCACGGATAGCAGGTAGCCATGTCTTCAGGCTAAGCGGTCTACCATCAAAACGTGGCGGGTCTGGCAGACGAAAGGACGTCGAGGCATGTGGGGGCTGCGAGAGCTCTTCGAGTCGTTGCTCTTGGTCGGCAAGCTGCTGCTGGAGCTGCTCAACTAGAGCAAAGAGATCCTCGTTCTGGTCCTGGTTCATAACGAGTCTAGTGAGTCACGGAAGGCTAGCGAATCGAGAAGAAAAACTGGCGAGTCGAGGAAAAGCTGGCGAGTCGAGAAAGAGCTGGCGAGACTACGAATACGACTCCTATGGGAGAAGGGTGATTTTCGTATGTGAAGGGCTAAAGCTAGATTGATTCAATGCTAACTAGGCCACATGCTGGGAACGAAAATCACAAGGAGAAAGAGAGAGAAGCAGAGAGAAAGATACAGAACCGAAATATACAGGGGACGGAATGTGACTAAGCAGGAGCGGCAAAGCCGCGTCGGGGACATCGGGGTTTACCCCGTGACAATGAGTGCGGCATTGATGAATAGAGGGATCCCCAACACCTATTCAGAGCTGGTCAATCGACTCCATGAGATCAGCAACGACATCGACGCCCTGACTGGGGGGAGAACGGGAGGAAGTCGACGCGCCGAGGCAAGATCGCGGATGAAATGGATTGGGAGCCCACTGTCAGCGCCAACAAGATTAGACCTCGCGAGAACCGGAATCGTGCTACCAATGGGAAGAGGGCGAAGTGGGTAGCTCATGTTACGGGGCTCCCCTTCGGGACCCGTACATCACTTGGAGCTCGGGCCTCGGCTGATCATTGGGTTCCCCTCATCGCTTGGAGTATGTTCCCCTCATATCTTGGAGTATGACCTCCGAGGATCATCACATTTCCTGGGACTCGGACCCCAGTCGATCATTGCGTGCTCATCACCATGGGTTATGGTATGAGTGATTATCATTTTGTATGAGGGCATTTCCCCTCTTTCTGTCTATTCTGTTGTGGCCAATCAGTGTTGGAATATCAGTGTTGTTTTCATTGTGGTTATCATGTTAAATACTTCGACTTGGAGAGGACCATGAGAGCTCTCCAAGATTCAGTCTCGTTACAATCTGACTAATACTATTCACTGCATGGGACCTGGTTGGTCCGATGACCTGATTGGTCGGTTGGGTTCGGAAATGTGGGTCCCGAGGCAGGTCCCATGAGCTCCATCTGGGACCAACATTTGACCACCAAGGAGTTTGTCGATGACTCTGAAGATCGAACCAGTTGTACTTAACTACCATTCCTATGCTCCGTCCAAGTTTGAAGGCAATCCAGCCAATGGTTGTGGAGTAATTAATTATCCAAGTTGCTATGTCGAGGGTTTCGGTGCGGGTATCAATACGGTATCCAATACCGCCCCTTAACTAAGGGTACAGTAGTAGAATAAAATACTGAATACGGTAATCAATACACACCCATAGTTTGACTTAGTCGTTTGAAAAAATTCTTGATCTTAGTAGGGGATCCTCTAATGTACTGTCCCACCCCCACCCAGGGTTACCATATGGGCTGGAAAATGGATCTCCTGGGTTTTCGACGTCTGGCTACAAGATGGCTTACTACGATTTTGGATATCTGGTCTGGATGCCCCCCGACTTCCCGTTTGGGAAGGTGAAATATTTTTTGCTTAGTCAGGACCCGGGAGCTGGATCGCCTGATGGAATCGATGACGGCGAGTCGAATGGTACTACTCTTGGCGCTGTAGTCTATGTAGTAGGCGAGTTATAGCTGTTTGAAGTCTGGGTTACTATATGTTACGGGAAGTGCTGATATATATAACATATGTATGAACACCACACAGTACATATTCATGTTACATATTCATAAGTTAGCTACAAAAAACACTCAACGTCGAGCACTATCCCACTAGTCCAATCCCAATGTGTAACCCTGCGCCTTCTTAGTGAGGTCGAAGAACAAAATCACCACTACCATAGGGGTTTTAGGGCTCTTAGGGTTAGGGTTAGGGTTAGGGTTA